>CM038145.1:278379492-279579492 GCA_021437245.1 Aegilops speltoides | reverse complement strand
TGCCGAGTGGTGGAATACTTTTTGTAGTTTTGCAAAAGCACCTAATTAATGCTCTTGTTATCCTCAAAAAATTATGTTTATCAATGCATTAATTGCATGCATGCATGCATAAAGTACATGCATTGGTCAATTTTCTCTTAATACTTGCATGCAATGATTTAATGCACCTTGGAATCTGAACATGTGATGGAAAACAACCAAATTGAGCCTTATAAAATGGAAAAACTAAAATTTTGAGATAAGCCCTATAAACCGGAAAGGAGGGAGTACATAGGTTGACAATGGTGTGGGATCGTGATGTCAGGAAACCAGGAGGAAGCAAAATAAATTATAGTTATATATATATAATAAGGAGGCACTTGCGTACGTGAGGCTATGGCCCTGGTGGGTCCCCATTGTCATCCTCTCCAAGTAAAGTCATCTCCTCGCCCGCGCGCGCTTTCTGCCCGAAACAGTCAGCGCCGCCCACCCCGCTTCCCGGTGCAGGCGATTGCTCCTCCTTCAAACGACACAAGTGCCGTCCGTCCGTCCATCTGCCGCCCACATTAATGATACGCGGTTTCCGAGGCGGCTACTCCGGCACCACATGTCCGTCCCTCCGCCGCCCACCATTGCTATATAAATTGTTGCGCCGGCCATAGCCGCAGGGATCCGCAACCGTTCCCTTTCTCCTGTCCACACCACTACTGCCCACCATGGCTTCCTTGCGCTCCAGCGCTCTTCGGGATGGGCGGACGACAGACCACAAGGAGATGGTAGCCATTGCCGGTGGAGGACGACGATGTTCCAATGGAGAACATGGTAGTCGACTATCCGACGCCAACCCCCTCCTCCGCGCCATCCTCGCCGGTGCATTGCACCATGACCATCGGTGAGGCCCGTGCCCAATATATGGACATGGTGAGGCAGATGCGTGAGGAGCAGTTCCGGGAGGCGCAGGTCGACGCTGCCTACAACCACCATCTCCTCCAAGAGCACCTGCAGGCGGAGGAGCAGATCGCTGCAGAGCAGGCGGAGCAGAAGGCACTGCTCGACTCGTACCGCTCCGCCCGCAAGGGCCGCCTCGAGCGCTGGCGGTACCACATGCAGGTGGCAGAGGCTACGGCTGCCTACAAAGAGGCTAGCAAAGAGGGCGATGAAGCGGGCGAGGCGCTGTTTGGCGAGACCAAGGACGAGGCAGAGGACAATGCCAGCTCCGACGAGTCCCCGCTCCGCTGGCATCAACGAGGCCCTGCTCCGCCAAGGCCCCGCGGTGCCAACAATGAGGCAGAGGACACCGTCGGCTCCGCCGAGGCCCCGCCCCGCCAATAACGAGGCAGAGGACATCGCTGGCTCAGCCGAGGCCCGACCCTACCGACAACGTGGGGGAGGATTTCCACCGCTCCGCCGAGGCGCCGCCCGCCGGCAACGAGACAGAGGACATCGCCGGCTCCGTCGAGGGCCCGCCCCGGTGCCAACAAGGCCGCGCCACATAGAAACAAGGAAGAGTAGAACACGGTAGGTCGCCGTCACTCGAGTCCAAGTAAGGCCACCGCTGCTACCCTCCCGTTGAAGCCAAGCTAGGCGGGTTGACCATTGACGACCGGTTAGCTTCTTGGCGGCGACGTGGAGTCGGAGAGCTGCGCTGGAGAAGAACGCTGCTTCTACTTAACTGCTGGTGTAGTTGGCTGACTAACACGTGGGCCCAATAGGCCACATGCCAGTTATGCAACTGCACCTGTAGTTAAGTCACTGAAGCTTCTGTTCGGCTCAGCGGGACACATGTGGGTAGCTTTCGTTAATTAATTATAGCTCCAGCGCACCCCTTTTTAGTTGAAGAATGTATGAAATGTAATGAAATCCGACATGTTTATATGAAATCCGACCGTGTATGAATGAATTTATTTCGATTAGTTCGAATTCCTGTATCAATGGCATTGGATGAACATGCAAAACAATACGTACTAGCATTATTCCCAGGGTGATCACCTCGTTTGCAGCGATTTCACATGTAGTCCCTCCGTCCTTTCTAGTCTCATACAAGTTTTGTCTGCGTCAAAGTATCTCTACTTTAACCAATCTTATACAAAAAGTATGCACTTTCACAATGTGTGAAGTAAAAGGAATGTATGAGTACAAAGAGTTTGAGCAGCTTTTTAGCGTTTCTGTACATTGCAATCAAACACATAGGGCTGGCAATTCATAGAGAACATTCAAAACAATCGATGATTATGCATTTCAGCGACTCACATGTCAGAGGCAATATTTACTTCACAACTAAAGAATAAATAAAAAATTGATCAACGGTGCTGACAGCAAAGGGCGTCCCGTTCGAAAATATCAAACGCATGTCTTGCTAAAATCAATAAGCAAAATTTGACAAGGTTGTCCTATTCCAAAATATCAAATGCCTACGATTGTCGAATGGGCAGGGTTTGCCATCAGTTTGGACATTGGCATGGCACCTCGTGCTAAATAAACTAGCTGTTCTTTTTGTGCAGTTCCACCAAAATCAACCAAAGTCGCACGTAGCATGTATGATTTTGCCCTTATATGTTGCAACACCTTGAACTTATCGGCACCTCCTTTCTTGTTGTGGAAATGAATGATTCGATGTATTCATGAACATTTTGTGCAGTTCCCATTGAAATCAAGGTGAGCACCCCTGTTTGTACAAATAGAAAAAAGTGATTAGTATAAATCAAACTGTACTATGAATTGACAGTTTCAACAGGCACCTACATGGTCCATGTAGAGCACACTTTTAGAAAAATGGAACTCACGAGAAAGAATCCTAGAACAACATTGTACTCGCGCATCACAGTAAAACAATGGAGATTTGTCAGTCCTTCTGAGCTGAAGTTAGTTTGGTCTTGTGGGGAGTAATGTAACCATCCTTTAACTGCTCCTTCTGATGAGAAGATAGATAGGGCTTCTTCATCCTAGCATAATCGAAATTAGTCACTTCACGTACTCCATATTATTCTTCAGCGGAAGATGATCCTGTTGTGCAAAGACAAGAGGACTACTAAATGCTAGTATCCCTGTTTGCTCGAAAAAAGGAAAGGAAATATTTAAAACAACACAGATGAAGCACTTCTCAAGGACAATACCACTTTTTCATGACAGTATCTAAACAGTAGCACAACACGAATAGAGATGACAAAGCTCAATCATATGGATGAAATCAGTGGGCGAGTACCAACCTTTGTCAGGAGGCTTATTGTGTAGAGCATACAGATGAAGCACTTCTCCGGAACCATATGTTGTTATCTACGATGGTGTCCATGCTTACTATATACTCCTCGATTAGTTTAATGTTTCCAACATTTTCTTGTGCAGTTCCACTAAAATATATGGTATCTTCGAAGAAGATCCCTGTTTGCACAAGTGGAGATAATTAGGTATTACATTAAGAGTGGCATCAAATCAGTGGCAAAACAATTGCTCGTTCCAGCCATAGCAATAAATTAAGATGCAAAACTATATCATTACTTGTGTCATCATAGTTCCAGTGCTTCATTACAGCACCGAGAGTTGATTTTTGTTTCTCTTCCGCTTGTTCTTCCCTTCATCACTTGGTTCAATAATAGACAAGCTTCGCCTTCAATGTAAGATTTGGCATGTCAATTAGGGAGCACAAGTATAGTACTAAACTTAATTTTCTGATGAAAGTGGAAAAATACAGGCCAACAATTGTGAAATATCCTTATCTTACCTCACTGGGATATTACGGTGCACATACAGATTGGAAGTCTTGTCTCCATTTGTGCAGTTCACTAAAATCAAGCAACATTATCGTACAAGTAGCACAACATATGAAATCACACTACAGAATCATGTGAAAGAAGGCTGACCTCTCATGATGCGGAATTCAAACAACTTACAAGAAGAAGATCTGAACCAAATTTGCCAATACGGATAGGAAGTAAGATCTCCTCTTGTGCAGTTCCACTAAGATCAAGCAATCAAGCAACATTGTCGGTGTGACATTTTGGTTGAATTGCACAAAACACTCTTAAAACAAAAGTGTTTTGTGCAGTGCAACAAAAGGTCACAATGGCAACGAGGTGAAGTAGATAACCCTGTTTACACAGAGGTGCAAAGGAAACAATTAGTGGTCAATAACGGTGGATGACACAGAAGCCAACAAAAAGAAGCATCTACCTTATCTAAATGTGAAAGAAAGCAAGACAGTAGCATTTCTCAAATGGTGGCATTGATTAATATTAACATAGAGATTATATTAACAATAAAATTCGTTAAACATGTAATTTGCTTTTAACTGTGGCATTGCATCAATTTTCCAGCGGCATTATTAGATGGTGTTTGTTTATAGGGACATTTTGGTGTAGGGACTAAAAAAACTCTGCGTCAGTCCCATCTAAACCAAACAGGAGGGACTTTTAGGGACTAAAAGTGGGCAGTTGGGACTAAAGAAAGAAGACCCTGAGGGAGTCTTTTTGGGACTTTTTCCAACAGTTGCCCCTGCCACGCATCGCACCTTGTCTCTATTAGTTCATTACTAGGGGTAACATGGTCTTTTAGCATGTCATTTAATAACCTCTAGTCCATGTTTAGTCCCTGGAACCAAGAAGGTAGGGACTAGGGAGTTTTTAACCAAACAGGGCCTTAGATTAACAACAACTAATGAGTTGCACGGGACAGTGGACGCACCGACACCATGTGCATCTACCGATGTACTGTGGTCACGCACAGTCTGTTGCAACAAAGAACAAACAACCAAGGATCATATTTGTGTTGGTCCCAGTTCTGTTATCTTTAGACACCCTTACATATGTGAGCGCAACAAATCTAGTCCTGCTCAAACTCTACAGCCTTGTCCCTTCCTTTCCTTTTTGAACTAGTACTTTCGCCACTTCCTTTCCTCTTTGAACCACGTCCTAGATTTATGCGATACAACTTTCCCCACTACTTTCCCCCATTTCTTTCCTCTTTGAACCACGTCCTAGATTCATGTTATACAACTTTCCCCCTTCATTTCCTCTTTGAACCATGTCCTAGATTCATGCTATATACAACTTTTCCCACTACTTTCCCCCACTCCTTTCCTCTTTGAACCACGTCCCAGATTCATGGTATACATGCAGCTAGAGCAATGCATGTGGAGTAAGTAAATTATACCTTAAGGTTCTTGGGGCGTGGTTTGGTGGGCGACGGGACGGCGGCGAAGAAGAAGGGGTCGGAGGCCCTCCCGTGCCGCCGCTGGGTGAAAGTGAATAGCTGCGCCGGTAGTGGATTCCCTCCCTCACTGATGGCGACAGTGTTAAGCCTCCTTCCTTTCCTGGCGGATGGATCCTGTCGGCTCTTTGAGCAGCAGTGAGGGGAGAGAGAGGCCAACGAAGTCTTGTTTAGATCTGGGGAGGGCGAGAGAGTGTGAAGAGAGCAACTACAAGCGCTGAGGCTCCAGCGTGTATATATATACTGGAGAGAGAGTGTGAAGCATGCAAACCCTAGAAAACAAGTGTCGAGGCTGCAGCTTATATGTGATGAGGTGATTATACGGTCATTACGAGATTGTATAGCTCCGTATCCATCCATTTTGACCTTGTCAAAGAACCCTCCTGGCACAAATTATGCTCAAGTGTAGTTATCGAACCTGAGACCTCAAGTTTGATGAGTGAACAGGCTAACCAGCTACACAACCCTCCCGTTATGTTCAACGAGAGGAAAATAACCTTTTATACATTCCTGCATTCATGTGACAAGCATGCCGTGTTTTTGTGTGTGTGGGAGTCATTGGGATTTCAATCATAATCGTGTCATGTGGCTTTGGTGGTAAGACTATCCACAATGGTGCAGAAATAATGCAGCCTTAGTCACCTTACCTCTCTCCACATAGTACGTTGGGTCCCACGAGTTAGAGGGTGAAACAAACAAATTAATAAGAAAAATTAAAAGCGCCAGCGGTGTATCTTACCTCACACATCTCGCTACTGCTTGGGAACACTGTCCAATTGATCCCTCTGTTCGCTCATGTACAATTTTAAGTGAACCCTTATTATAACATGCACACAAATTTTGGGTTGTATTCGACTTAAGTCAGTGTGCCACCATATCTCGTATACTTATTACTCCCTCCGTCTAGGTGTAATAAGTCACGTTAGAATGTGCAACGGGACCAAGGTGCGTGCGTGTGCATGTGTGTGTTTAACAACATGTGTGTGTTAGAGAGAGCGACAGATCGACCTACTTGTACAGAGAGATGGTGTGTAGTGTAAGATTTTAGCCGCGAGAGTCGGTGCATCCTCTCGTTTCTGGGCATGTCCGGTAGGGACATGCGAACAGCTGCCACGCCCGCTCCTGACCAGCCTGGCCCACCCAAAGCCCCTCCATCGCTCGCGCGTGCTTCCTGCCCGAAAAGGTCAGCGCCGCTCCAAAGAATCGGTGCCGCATTCATGCCCGGGCAGAGCGGACGTGACCTCTCACTGGTGCAAGAGTGATGGTTGCTTCGTCCGTCCAACTTACTGCTGGGCCTATGTGATTTGATGGCTCATTGGTCTTTATTACTGAGGTGGTAGGACTGCTGGATGTCCCACGCTTTTGGCGAAAGGAGGTACTACTACTAGATTACAATTTTCTCCATTCTTACAGCGGAGGAGTGCAAGAGCAGTGAAAACACGCAGGCTCAGTGATTACATGGCCTACCTCACACTATCACCGTGCGACACCTAACTCTTTACATAGTACTCCCTCCATTCCTAATATTACTA
This sequence comes from Aegilops speltoides, assembly GCA_021437245.1. Taxonomy (NCBI): domain Eukaryota; kingdom Viridiplantae; phylum Streptophyta; class Magnoliopsida; order Poales; family Poaceae; genus Aegilops; species Aegilops speltoides. The sequence goes on along the minus strand of CM038145.1, from coordinate 279,572,779 downwards.
GATGAGTCCCCGCGCGTTGCCGCAGAACAACCCTATATCTCTCTGTGCAAAATTATCGATTTCATAGAACTAAAAAAAACTCTATAACCGCATGACAAATGTGGTAGCCAAACTAAATAAACTCCCATCATCATTTAGATCATCCCACACAAGGAAAAAAGATAAGCCAACTCCTACTGCATAATGGGATTATATTTTTCTTTTTGACATGTTAATGGGACTTAAAAGCTCACTTACATGCATGATACCGGTGCATGCTTGCATGCAGACATGTTGATGTGATTTAAAACCCACTCACATGCATGCCATGATATTTCTGCATGCTTGCATGTGGCTTAGTGCGGAGCCTCTCAACGTCTAGATCAGACGACTATTATGGACTGATTTAGTTCATCTAACAGCTACATTAGTTTTGGTGAAATGGCTCAAGGAGAGGATAGAGAATTCCTAGTAGTGGGGGATGGCTATTACTAGTAGATAAGTCTTTGTAGAGATTCCACTAGGTGAACTACATACGGAACAAAATGAATGGATCTACACTTAAAATGCATCTATATACATCCGCATGTGGTTCATGGTGAAATATCTACAAAGACTTATATTTAGGAACGGAGGAAGTACTAGTATAGTAAGTACTGTAATTTATCAGTGAGATAAATTTGTACAATGCTATGAAGCTTCCAGCTTCTGTTACATGTATCTTGCGTCCAAGGTTGCCCGTTGCAACATTTCATCAAATACAAAGGAGACTAACATGCATGCTATTGCACCTCAATGATTGACAAATCATAGCAAATATGTACTCCCTCCGTTCCAAAATAAGTGTCTCAACTTTGTGCAAACTTTAGTACAAAGTTGTACTACTACTAAAGTTGACACTTATTTTGGAACAGAGGCACCTAAAGAAAAAAACAATCCATGCAGTCCCTAGCCCTTGAACCGTGAACCCTGCCCTGGCTTCAATTTGCTGGCAACGTTTGAGCTTCCTAATAAATGAAGTTTGCAACCTTTTGACCATCGGATCATTTTGTGCAGTTTCACCAAAATTGAGATGAGCATCCCTGTGGCAATGAAAATGAAGAAGCGTGGTTATAATAAGATTACTGGGACTAGTTGATGAGACATAAACTCATCACAAGTACAATACGTAGAAGCCAGTAGAGGTATGTGCGGGGCAAAGAAGTAGAGAAATATCCACAGGGAGTGATGTGGGCAGCTGGAGCAGTGGTGCAAGTCGGATGTAAAGGGAGTTGTACCTGAGAGACGTAGCTCAACCTTGAGGAGGGCGGCGGAGGCGGCAACCGCCCACGCGTCGGCAAAGAGCAAGGGACGAAGGCAACCTCACCGGCTTTGTGAGAGAGAACGGCGGGGACCCCGATCGGACGCGTGCCGACAGAGGGTTTTCGCCGTCGGCGACGACCACCGCATCTACACTAAGCATCCACCCTTCCCAAGCTTAACGTGAACCGCCGGGATGTTAGAGATGTGGCCACAATCGTTTTGTGCGAGAGTGTGAAGAGAGCAACCCCACAAGCAACCGTGTAGGCTGGCCCGTCCTATGTATATAGTGGAGCGGTTTCCTTTTCTCTCCATATGAACCTATCATATTGCGTGACGTGCCCTTCAAGAAAAAAACTTTATTTATAAATGACGCGCACCTACTACTCATTCTCCTATAACCTTGCGCTTGGCATCTCCAAAATATTAACCTTGCGATTGGCTCTTCGCCTCTTGAAGTCGAGCAATAATGGTAGTGCAAAGATATATCATTCTGGCTATATGAGACCGAATGAATTGCTGCACGTCCACCACGTGGGAGAGGGTCGAGGGGCGAGGGAGAGTGCTACATACGGAGCAAAATGAGTGAATCTACACACTAAAATACGTCTATATACATCAGTGTTTGGAGTATGTACTAGTAGTTCATATTGAAATCTACTAAAGGACATATATATTCCAAACAATATGATATAATCTCTATAACCAAGGTAGTAGGGACGAGGAGTAAACGGAGGGAGCAGTAAATTTTTCTCCTCGTCCTGCGAGCCATCGCGCGCATGGGCGAGGGAGCGGGCGTAAGACGAAGCAAGGTTCACCTCATCCTGTGAGCCACCGTGCTCGTGGGCGGGGGACACGGCGTACTAAGAAAGCTTCTCCTTGTTCTGCGAGTTGATGAGACACATCAAAAGTACTCCAGTGTATAGAGCCTTGCCTCTAAGGTAGGCCCCACATGGTTTGCCTCTTTTTTTAATTTAACATAACGCGTCAAGTCGCAATTTGTTTGTTCACCCGTGGTAGATGATCCTCCCTCCACCAAGTGGACAACCAGTACACGTGCCAAATTACCACGTGGGCTGCCTTTTTCATACAGAAATGAGCTCCATCGTGTACCCGCGTGGGTGTGGTTGGGAAAGAGACGGGAGTACGTGCGCCCTGCATGCACCTCTTCTCTTCATGCACGTCCCCCACCTACGTGGGTGTGTGTGAGACATACAAACCGCGTTCGTGAGTGTTTTTTGTTTTGGGTGGGTGCGAGATCGATGAAGAGAGCCATCGAAATTGTGTGTGTGTGTGCAAGTCAAATATATAGGGCGATTGGCCTACCGAAACGTTAGAGGGCACATGTCAAGTTTGTGTGTGGCAGGGAGACATGACTAGAGCGCTCGATGTATCGGTGTGTGTGAGGGGAAGGGGGTGGGGGGAGGGGTAGGCAGAGGCCTAACTATAGAGGTAGAACGACTCATATATGTGTTGAGAAGGAGAGACCTAGCTATGTCTTGAGGGAGATCGGTCGACATCCATACATAACTGAAGGACGATAAATATGATGGGACAGAGAGAGAGAGAGAGAGAGAGAGAGAGAGAGAGGAGAGAGAGAGGAGAGAGAGAGGGAGGGAGAGGGGTAGAGTGCTGGATGGGTGATGGAGTTGCTTCTCGGAAATGGTGGGAGAGGCCTACTAGACAAACTGAGGGTGGAACTGCAATGTTATCAATAAGAGTGGGGATGTGTTTCTGTGTGTGCCTGTGCGTGATAGATCTGTCGGGACACATCCATGGATGATGAAGGGGAACCATGTGTTTTGTAAGCAAACCTAACTAGATCGGTAGATCAATTGTTGTTTGTCGGAGGAAGGGAGAGACACAACTAATGAGGTAGATCGATCGACGTGTGGGTAAAAACGAGTTATAAGGACCTAGCTAGCTATATGTATAGCGAGAGATCGGTTGGTGTACGTCCATTTGTTAGAGGCAAATAAGGCCTAGCGAGACGGATAGACAGAGAGAATGGAGCTAGGAGGTGGTGCGAGAGGCCCAACTACTAGCTAGATAGGGGGAGGAGTGTGCGGTTGTGAGATCGATGAAAAGAGGGGCGAGAGTTTACACGGGTGTGTGACCGTATGAGACACACGAGGCAAGGACACATAAAGGAGGAGATTGAAGGTGTGTGTGTATGTTGATCGGTGTGTGTCGGAAAAGAGTTGTGGAGACTCTGGGAGAACAACCTAAAGAAAAAAAAGAATGTGCCCGGTGGATAGAATGCCGAGGGAGGGGGAGGGCGAGGAGGGCGTGTGCATGCACGAGAGAAAGTTAGTGGTAGCTACAAAGGTTAGAGGATTATGTGGGTGTAAGAGACTAACAAAGATCATAATTTGATATGAAAGCAGGTTCATATATTTGAATAGGAGATCATAGTGTTTTAAACATTGCATGCATGAATATAGCGGTGATACACGTGCTGTGCACATGTTATACCATAATGTGATAATGCATGGCATTTGCAACTCACAGCTAAATGCCGAACAATCTAAACCATACTATACATCAAACAATCTCACATTTTATTTGAATTTGTGATAATGTGTGGCGTTTGCAGCTTACAACTAAATATCGAATAATCTAGACAATACTATATATCGAACATTCTCACATTTTATTTGAATTTGTGGTAATGTGTGGTGTTTGCAACTCACATCTAAATACTTGTAGGCGTAGGGGGCGGGGCACCATCATAATGTGATAAACACATTATACATATGAGACATGGTTTAGATTATGAAGATCTAGCTAGATCTAGAAATATAATGTAATGTGATTTGAAATCAAAATAAAGTGGATTCATAAAATCGAGTTCGAGTTCATATAGTACACATAGTTCATATGTAACTCGAGACTAATCATGTGGTGTGCTGTGAAGATAATACACAAACGATGGTTTAACTTGACAATAATGATGATTGTAGATCTTATTAAAACAGAGAAACGAATTCAAATGCTTTGACTTCACAAAAATCATTACTGTAGATCTTATTCAAATAGAGAAACGAATTCAAATTTAGTTCATATTGAAGCGGTAGTATAAATGTTTGGAATGCACTAAAACGTTCATTTGAGTAGTAGGTTGCATGCATTATACACGTAGTGAAATATTTTAATTGAACATAACATGAATTCAAAGTTTTGAATGACATTTATAGTGCGCATTGATTTGGTACAGTACACGTTCGTCTTGTCCGAAAATTTCAGCCCGCGCCTTGTTAGCCCGAAATATTTAAGATATATCTTTGTCTCATTGTGCTCCTACAACTCCCTCCATCTCAACCCACGCCTTGCTATTCCGAAATCACAATGCGCATGAAAACTCCCACCTCCTGTGAAATCCCGACACGCGAAATGCCCGTGGTACCCCTGAACCGAAAGAAGCGCCTCAAATCGGTGGGGGTAATTTCATAACTTACCCCATATTTCGGACAAGCGCGTCCCTAAGCCATGGTTCCCCACTGCCATCCCATCCACCCACCCATTCGTAGACCGAGGCCGCGAAAAACCGCGACGAAACCCCACACCCTGCTCCGTCCGCCAACCAGCCGGAGCCTCTTCCCCGACGACGTCATCCATAACAACACCTCGACGTCCCTCATCCACTGTACTGGATGAGGATCCGTTGTCGATCTCGTCGTCCCACCGGTTCAGCCACCCCGTCCTCCACCTCCAAGGAGCTGCCCCGACGTTCCCCTCGTCTTTCGCGCCACCTCCATTCCCACACCGCCATCTTCACCTGCACCACCAGAAGAGCATCATCATCACCGTTTCCTCGGATGAAGCTGCAGCCTAATCGTCGCCACCAAAGAGGTTGTACACTAATCGCCGCATTTTCTTCTTGATTCGATCTCACGGTGCTGCCAGCGCTCGGTCCCGAGCCAAGACGCTGCGACTCCATCCACGGCGGTGTCGCCGGCCACTTCCTCCACGGCATCGCTCCCTCGGCGGCGACGTCCACATCAGTAGGAGCTGCTGCTGCTTTAGCTCTCGGTCGCACTGCTGCTCTGCTCTTGCTCTCGGTCCCTTGCCTGGTCTGCTCTTGCTATTGCTCTTGCTCGCGCTGTTGCTCTCGCTCTTGCTCTTGCTTGTGATGCTGCTCCAATTTAGCTACACTTCAGTCGACTTAATCGACTTTTGGGTCAGTCAATTTTCAGGGGGTGGGGGGGGGGGGCTCGCCGGGTTGAAGGAAGAACCAGCCGCAGCGGAGAGGGGGGCTTGCCGGAGAGGTACCCCACTATCTATCTTAGGGTTCAGGATGGGGGCGATGGTCGCCGACGGTGGTGGGGCGTTGGCGGGCGGTGGCGTGGGATCGCCAAGAAAAAGCTCGACACGGGGGCCTAGAGGATGGCAGGCGGCGGCGGACGGCGGTGGGGAGTGTTGTCGGGCGGCGGGCGGTGCGGTGCCGTCATGGCGATGGGGGGCTGCTGTTTGGCGGTGGTGGTGGCGGCTCGAGGTGGAGGTTTAAGATGAACCGCAGCCCTTGATTTCAGATCCAACGGCTGCAAAATCGACCGACCGAGATGAAAAATTCAGTCGACCGGCGTGTAACCTCACCTTGCTAGTGCGTTCGGTTTCGACAAAGAAAATTCAGTTTCGACAAAGAAAATTCAGTTTCGACGCTAAGTTCAGTTTGACGCTTAAGTTCGCCGACGCTTAAATTTAGTTTCGACGCTAAGTTCAGAGATGAGCGGCTGATGTATTTTACATCTAGCACTTTGTGGTTATGTATTTTACGTCATGTATTGGAGATGCTATTAGAATTCCACTCAGTTAACGTTGTTGGTTGTCTCTCTTGTCCCGCTTCACCTCGGCCATACAACTCATCGGAGCTGCTCCAACGATTTAAACCCTCCATCACAGCAGAGCAAGTACTCGGCTCCATCTCCAGACGCCTAAGATCTTCTTCCCCTCCTCCGACAGCAAAGTCAGCCGGGGCATCCTCACCGGCCAACCCAATCACGCTGAGATCGACATGGCTTCACCAAAGAGGTTGTACACTTGTTGCATCTCTTTTTTACTCTACATGTTATATATATTGTCCACCGAGCACACGGATTTGTTCCTTTAGTGTCTCCTTGAAAGAAAAAATGTAGGAATTTTAATTTTCACTTGTCCTCCTTTTCAAATTCCTATTCATGAAGCACAATACTAAGAGATAGTAGCATAATAGCATTATAACCGTACATTTTCTTGTGGTTTGACTTAATCTCACCATGCTTCTTGACATCCTGTGATCTTCCAATTGTTGTGAATCAAACACCCAGATTGGCAGAAATCCTATGTTTTTAAATTCTTTCTTTTACACGTGCATTCCTATCCTATTCCTGTCTATTTCCTATCTCTGCATTGTTGGAATCCTCCAATTCAAATGAGTCCTTACATAATTACTTCTCTTACAGATAGTTGTCAAAGAAAACCTTGCGTGGTTTGTCCCGCTCCTGCTACGCCGTCGTCCACCCCAGCTCAGCTGCTCCAACGAAAGAAGGGTCCAGCATAGCAGGGATCCGGCCTCCAGACTGTCTTTCTCCGCCTCAGATCTTCTTCCCCGCCGCCGGCAGCCATGAAAACTGCATTACCATCATCAACCGAGCAGATGACCTCGAGGACTACACGGGTCCGCAAGAGAGGTCACACTCTTTCGTGTCTGCTTATGTTATGCATCGCTTAATATTACATGCTACTTTATCATCCTGTTCACCGATTAGACTCTGAGTTAGCTCCAAACTAATGGTCAAACTTGAGTTTTTAAATGGTTGTGGGGTACATATCGGGGCCGCTATCAATAGTATCTATCTACTATCTGGTTAATCTCCGGTGTCTACTATGAGTTTCATGTTGGGTGGGAAACAAATAGTAAAGAAGCCATTATCTGTATTTTTTAACTGAAGCCATTATCTGCCTGCTATTATTGGTTTTGGGTCTATCCACAAGTTGCTACCATCACTCTGGATTTCTGCATGCGCTCCTTACATAATCTCACTATGTTTTATTCCTATGCATGATAGTTATTATATACAATGGAACTGAACATGTAGAGCAAACGAGACGAGCCTTGCGTGGCAATAAAATTTCATGCAGACGTTGCTCCATGGTAGGCGCAAAGGCAGCCCCCCTCCACGCATTTCGGATTGTAATCGAGAGGAAGATATCTGTTCTGAGGGGGATTCAGAAGGAGAAGACAACTCCTATTTACCCCCTGAGGTCTTCGCTCTAACTTGGCATGCCAATGTTGGTTATATCATGCATATGGTGTCTTGCATTGCTTACTTTATACATCAAATATGTCATCTGCTTAGTTTAGACATCCTTTGTGTGAATGCCATCTATTTAGTTTATTCATCGTTTATGTGAATTATGCAACGCCATCTTGTTTAGCCAAGCATCATATATGTGAATTTTGTAATGCCATCCTGCTTAGCCAGTCATCTTATATGTAAATTATATCAGGCCATCCTTTTTTTCGTTACATATTACATTTGTCAACAATGTTAGTACATTCAATTGCTCTTCGTGTGCATCAGCCATTTGACACGGTGATGGCAAATTCTGGAGTGAAAACAAGGTCTTCAGAGCAGACTATGCTATCTGACGAAGTGCATATCTCGCTAGTTACGGATAGCTCCTCAAAGGAGGATTCAGATACAGATGACCAATCCTATTCCCCCTCTCGAGGTGTATGCTCTAACTTGGCAGGGTTATGTTGCTCATATCATGCGTATGGTGTCACGCATTGCTATGTCATTTGATTAGTTTAGACATGCTTTGTGTGAATGCCACCTGTTTAGTGTCTAATTACCATATATGTGAATTATGCATTGCCATCTTGTTGCAAGACATTATATATGTGAATTATACAATGCTATCTTGTTGCGAAGGCATTATATATGTGAATTATGCAATGCCATGCTATTTAGCCAATCATCATGTATGTGAATTATATCATGCTATCATTTTTTGTATTACATGTTCCATTTGTCGACAACGTTTGTATATTCAACTACTCTTCCTGTGCATCAGCCATTTGAAGCGGTAATGGAAGTATCTTGAGTGAAAACAAGGTATTCAGAGCAGACAATGCTACCTGCTGAAGCAGACATCTTGCTGGTTACAGAGAGCTCCTCAGAGGAGGATTGAGAGACTGATGACCAGTCCTATTTCCCCCCCTGAGGTCTATGCTCAAACTTGGCAGGGTTATATTACCCATGTCATGCATGTTGTCTTGCATTGCTTAGTTTTTACATCATATATGGATTGCCATCTGCTTACTTGCTTACTATATAAATCATATATTTGAATTATATCATGCCATCAAGTTTACATAGTACATACACATCATCTATCTGAATTATGGCATGGTAGCCCATTTAATAAAGACATCATATAGTTATATCATCTCATCCTATTTAGTGTTTACAGTCATCATATTTTGAATTATGGCATTCTATCCGTGAATGTATGTGAATTATGGCATGCCAACCTATTTAATAAACACATTATATAGTTATGTCATGTCATCCTGCTTACATAGTCTCATATTTTGAACTATGTCTTTCCATCTTTTTAGTTAGCCATCATAATGTGAAATTGTGTCATGCTATCCTCGCTTTAGTTAGCCCTCATATATGTGAAATTGTGTCATGCTATCCTGTTTGGTTAGACAACATAAATATGAATTATTTCATGCCCTCTTTTATTCCCCACTATCCATTGCACCTGTCTATCATACAATGTCTATACTTTCAATTACTTTTCTTGTTTATCAGCCATTTGAATTGGAGAGCGTGATGGCAGTATCTAAGGGAGTAACAACACGGTCTTCAAAAAAGATAGTGCTACTAGTTGATGCAGATAGAACCATGGTTGTACTTGCCCAAGGACCAGATCCACCACACATAACCCAGACTCTCGCAGATTGTACCTGAGGGAGTCCTGGACTAGGGGGTGTCCGGATAGCCGAACTATCATCATCGGCCGGACTCCAAGACTATGAAGATACAAGATTGAAGACTTCGTCCCGTGTCCGGATGGGACTTTCCTTGACGTGGAAGGCAAGCTTGGCGATACGGATATGTAGATCTCCTACCATTGTAACCGACTCTGTGTAGCCCTAGCCCTCTCCGGTGTCTATATAAACCGGAGGGTTTTAGTCCGTAGGACACAACAGCAATAACAACAATCATACCATAGGCTAGCTTCTAGGGTTTAGCCTCCTTGATCTCGTGGTAGATCCACTCTTGTACTACCCATATCATCAATATCAATCAAGCAGAGTAGGGTTTTACCTCCATCGAGAGAGCCCGAACACAGGTAAAAACATCGTGTCCCTTGTCTCCTATTACCATCCCCTAGACGCACAGCCGGGACCCCTACCCGAGATCCACCAGTTTTGACACCGACATTGGTGCTTTCATTGAGAGTTCCTCTGTGTTGTCACCGATAGGCTCGATGGCTCCTTCGATCATCAACAACGACGCAGTCCAGGGTGAGACTTTTCTCCCCGGACAGATCTTCAGATTCGGGCGGCCCGACTTTGTTAACTCGCTTGGCCATTTGGAGCAGATCAAAAGCTACGCCCCTGGCCGTCAGGTCAGATTTGGAAGTCTAAACTTCACGGCTGACATCCGCGGAGACTTGATCTTCGATGGATTCGAGCCACAGCCGAGCGTGCCGCACTGTCGCGATGAGCATGATTTAGCTATGCTGCCGGACCGTGCCTTGGAGGCCGCACACGAGTCCGATCCGATCCTCAATTCGGAGCCGGCTGCACAGATCGAGGACGGGTGGCTAGACACCGCCTCGGGGGCTGCAACATCTACGGCGATGGAGCCGAATACTGACTTGGTCCCCTGTAAGGCTCGTGACTCCAAGGTGCCGGACTCCTCGCCGGACTCCGAATCTCCCGCGCCCTCTTCAATCGAATCCGATTGGGCGCCAATCATGGAGTTCACCGCCGCAGACATCTTTCAACACTCACCTTTCGGCGACATCCTGAATTCGCTGAAATATCTCTCGTTATCAGGAGAGCCCTGGCCGGACTACGATCAGGATGGTTGGGATGCGGACGACGAAGAAATTCAAACCCCACCCACCACCCACTTTGTAGCCACTGTCGACGATCTAACCGACATGCTAGACTTCGACTCCGAAGACATCGACGGTATGGACAATGATGCCGAGATTTACCAAGAACCAGCACCTCTTCGGGCAATCGGAAAGCCACCTCAACTCACGACGTATATATGGTGGATACACCAAAAAGAAGCGATAACGAGGAACAACGGGATGCGGCGAAGGATAATTCCCCCGAAAAACAACCAAAACGACGACGCAAGCGCCGCCCGAAGTCCCGCCTCGATAACAACAGCACCCATACTGACCCAGCCATAGAGCAGGGCGAACCAGTGGACGACGAACACGCCACCAAGCAACCATCCGAACAGGATGAATTGGGTGAGCAACCCATCCCCGGCGAAAAGAATAGTCCAGACAATCTCATGCCGGGCACATCACCGGAGCATAAGAACCTTCACAAAAGGCTCGTCGCCACTGCAAGAAGTTTGAAGAAGCAGAAGCGGAAGCTCAAAACAGCGGAAGACATACTTAGAATGAGATGGAGCAAAGTACTTAAGACCGCAGATAAATATGGTGATAGTCACCAAGCAAAGAGCTACCCGAAGCGCAAGTTGTTACTCGACTTGACGAGGAGGCCGAGAGCCCCACAACAAAAACAAAGAAGCCACCGGCCGGATAGACGACCAGATGATGTGCTAAGAGCGCAAGCGGCACCGCACACAAGCCGCACACGATCCACGAAGGATCCTCGCAAAAAGGACGACCCGGTCAGTCCATCTATGGGCCAAAAAGAAGGCTCCAGAAGCAACACAACACGCCGAGTGTTCAAGACAACGGCACACCTAAATATGGGGGCGCCAGACACCCACTATGTTTCACCGATGAGGTACTGGATCATGAGTTTCCAGCGGGATTCAAGCCCGTAAACATAGAGGCATACGACGGAACAACAGACCCCGGAGTCTGGATTGAGGATTACATCCTACACATAAACATGGCTAGAGGAGACGACCTCCATGCCATAAAATACCTACCCCTCAAGCTCAAGGGACCGGCTCGGCATTGGCTCAAAAGCCTCCCAGAAAATACTATTGGAAGTTGGGAAGAGCTCGAGGACGCGTTTCGAGCAAATTTTCAGGGTACTTATGTCCGCCCTCCGGATGCAGACGATTTAAGCCATATAACTCAACAGCCCGGAGAGTCAGCATGCAAATTCTGGAACATGTTCCTCACCAAAAAGAACCAAATAGTCGACTGTCCGGACGCCGAAGCCTTAGCAGCCTTCAAACATAACATCCGAGACGAATGGCTCGCCAGACACCTTGGCCAGGAAAAACCAAGAACAATGGCCGCACTGACAAGCCTAATGACCCGCTTTTGCGCGGGGGAAGATAGCTACCTGGCAAGATGCAGCACCAGCGACCCGAGTACATCCGAGGTCAGAGATGGAAACGGGAAATCATGACGCAGAAAAGATCAGCGCTAGAATAAAGAAAATGGACCAAAGAGCACGGCGGTCAACGCCGGGTTCAAAAGCTCTCGGCCGAACAACAAAACACTGCCTCTTAAGGACAACAGTGACGAGCTATCCAACCTAAACAAAGTTTTGGATAGGATATGTCAAATCCATAGTACCCCCGGGAAGCCTGCAAACCATACCCACCGAGATTGTTAGGTCTTCAAACAGTCCGGCCGACTTAACACCGAACACAAGGGGCTCGACACACCAAGCGAAGACGATGAACCCCACAAGCAGAGCGCCGCAAAACAAAAGACTTTCCCACAAGAAGTCAAAACAGTGAACTCACTTCATGTGATAACACGGAAAAATAGTGCGGCACCTGCTAAAGTACGCGTCGCACGGTCCACCCCAGCGGAATCCCGAGACTGGATGTCAAAACAAATTACCTTAGACCATCTGGATTACTCCAGAAGTATTCGAAATGCAGGATGGACTGCCTTGATATTGGATCCTATTATCGACGGACTACAATTTACACAAGTCCTAATGGACGGCGGCAGTGATATAAACCTGCTATACCAGGACACCATCCGCAGAATGGGGATAGACCCTACCAAAATTCGCCACAGCCGCACTTCCTTCAAAGGGGTGACGCCAGGCCCTTATGCCAATTGTACAGGCTCTATACTACTATAGGTTGTGTTCGGTTCATCCGACAACTTCCGTCGCAAAAAGCTAATCTTCCATATCGCCCCATTTAAAAGTAGCTATCAAGCACTACTGGGACGCGAAGCTTTCGCCCGCTTTAATGCAATACCGCATTACGCGTCTCTTACACTTAAAATGCCCGGTCCACGCGGCATAATCTCATTAAAGGGTAACTTCGAGTGTTCCTCGACCACGAAAAACGTGAGACTGCTTTGACAGCCACACAATAACCCGGGCTTGCTGATCAAAGCCCCTAAAAACAGGTCATTCAGACCTCGGACACGGTTAGGCGAGTCCAGTATAAATAAACAAGGGGCTTCCTAGCCGCATACCTCTTCACAAGGGGCCGCATGCCTGAACAATGAGAGCCAATAAAGCTCAACTCTATCTTCCGAATCACACTCTATTTTCAATACATTTTTTGCATGATATTCTTTCAAAACTAAGTTCTTCTCTTTTACAGATGAACCACATGCTACACCCGTCCAGGATACAGCACAACAGAGACACAGGCGCAGACGTGCAGCAGGGACCCGTCGTAAAGATTCTTTTCAGATTAAGACCCTGCGTAAACCTTTTTTACTGTCTCTTGTTGACACACATCCCCCGGTTTTTCTACCATAACCGAGGAGGAAGCTGGCGTTTTGGCATCGGCCGCGTCAGAAGTTCTCGCCCGTACCTGGACACTAGGGGCTTAGGGCATTGTTCTGCCCGCTATCATCAAGTCCGAATACCTCAGGGAGTGTTCGGCGTCTCGAGTTAGGCCTTATATGCATCAGCTCCAAATCATGTCTTTGGTCAAATGCTGGGTTTGCCCGGCTCCTGTGTTTTGCTGCCTTATGTTCCAGATCATCGGCTAACGCGGCACTGGAGAACTATCTGCGATTGTGCCCGGTTCGCCGGGCGAGCACCTCAATGAGAGAAAGCCAAAACCGATCATCATGATATAGCGAGAGACTGGTCAACCACTCGATCGACCTCCGGAATGTTTAGAATTCCTCCGCTTTGACGAAGGACCGCTTCCCGGTCAGGCACACACGCGCCCCGAATTCGGAGAGCGCGGTGCCCCTAGGGGCTATATCGTAGCCCCACCTTCGAACTCCTATGGCTAAGTGAAAGTGATAAAGCATTATAGTCCGGTTTCCTAGTTTGCTATGCGACCACCTCCTTCACAGGAGCAAGACGTTGGATTAAGTGTGAAAATGCGCTTCTTTGCAAACACCCCCGCACTATGTGCGTGGGGGCTGAAGTCGAAGACTGCCATCTTTCAGGTTATATACACATATACATTAACGGTCGCACAGGAGAAGTTTCAATACTTGAACGCACAAGTATAAAAAGCCCTTATGTTATAAATACGGTTTTACAAATCATACATGTCATTTGAACATAACGTTTTTCGAGCACTGCGACTCTATTAACCGAGCGCCTTGTAGGACTTCCTCAAAATAGTGCTCGGCGGGCAATCGGCTTTTGTCCGAACCCCGGGATGCAACATCGGTGGCATCCATCTCCGCCCAGCATGTCTTGACACGGGCGAGAGCCATCCGTGCACCCTCTATGCATGCCGACCGCTTCATCGCCTTGATATGCGGCACTGCCCCATGGAATTGCTGCAATAAGCCAAAATAACTCTTTGGCTTGGGCCTTTCCGGCCACAGATGAGCCACCACATCCGTCATGGCTAATCCGGACAATCTATTCAGCTCAGCCCATTCACCAACCGGTCGGTCGCTGGAAGTGGACGCCCGACTATGGAATTGAGACCAAAAAGCGCTTCCATTTCATCATCCTTTTGGCTTCGAGGTGCACGATCGCATCCGCCGCTTTTCGCCGCCAATCGAATAAGGATCCTTCGCACCCCACACCTGGCCCAACTGAGCATACTTCGATCCGTGGAACTTCCCGCAGCGAAAGGGCTTTCACCGCAATGTCTCCGCCCGACGCGCTCCTCCTTTATAGCCCTCATTGCAGAACGGGCATCCTTGGCTTTGGCGGTGGCCTTCTTCAGGTCCTCTTGCTCTGCTTGGCATTCTCTTTCAAGAACCTCATAGCGGTCGGTAACATCTTTTAGCTTCACGTCCATTCCTAAGATCTCCTCCCTGCTTGGCAAAGGAGCAGCCTTTTCGCTTTTAGATCTTCTACTGCCTTCGAGGCAGCCGTGATCACCCTTCTCGCTTGCTCCTTGGCTCGAGCAAGCTCGCTCAAGGCCTCCATAGCAGCGCACCATCTGCATCAAGCATATATGTTGTAAGGAATGGGCGCGGCTCCTTACCAGGTGACCACGGAGAAACCACTCACCTTGTGACTCGTCAAGTCGCCTATGGACCAGCGCGATGTCCGCATCCGCAACATCCAGCTGCCGCTTCAGTTCGGCAACTCTATTAGTCCGGCTGGCCACCGAACGCTCCGCCACCTGAATAGGGATGACGACATATTAAAACTGAGATTATGATCCTCGGCACGCTGTCATTTCTGACAACGTACCAAGTCTCAGGGGCTACTATCTATACAGGGCGCACTCTATGTGCAAAACTGTCAGAAGGCATGTCATTTTTACATACCTCAAACCCCGCCAGTAAACTTCTGACGACATCATGCATCCCGCTCTCAGCGGATAAAATTCTTTCAATCACCGTACTCATTAATGTACAGTGATCTTCTGAGATAGACACCCTCTCGAGCAGATCCTTCAGCTCCCCCGGCCGTACACCAGTTGGTGCCGAACTCTCCGGCCCTGCCAGACTCGGGGAGACCCTCCGTGACGACACCTCAGGGTCGTCCGCCCCGCCTGACGGTGCGGCAGATGGAGGCGTCTCGCTCTCCATTATCTCCGGACGAAGGTCCCCCGAAGATGAGCTCAGCTAAGAGGGGCGGAGATCCGAACTGCAAGGTAAAAACTTCGGTTATCCTCAGAAGCAAAAATAGGGATGTCCCTTATTACAAAACTCCCCTTTTTCTACTTACGGCTCGCTGGAGGGCTGATTCCTTTGGGGAGATAGTGCGGCCGGGGCCTCTCCTAGCGCAGGACCCTCTGGTGAAGATTTCTTCCATCGCTTTGAGGCCTTAGCCTCCGGATCTTCGGAAGCGGTCCTCTTCTCCCCCTGGAAGGAGGGATTCTCGATCCCCCCTTTCTTGAAAGCCTCATTAGTGGAGGCGGTAGTTTCTCTGTTTTCCCCTTCGCCTCTTCTTGCAGGCGCAACCTCCAAAGATCTTGACCAACACGGATCCGGCGTGGTCTCGTGGAGGGGCCCCTGACACCGTGATCGCTTTTGCTTGCGCTTATCCACTCCTGCTCAAGGGATAGCTGGTTAAAAGGCAAATCCATAATAAATAAATGGACGATATGTCCGGACACGTGGCTACTTACTTGAGTATCCCGATTGCAGCTTGGGCGGCGGCCCCGGTCAAGTCCGACACATCTCTTGTGATCCAAGAACGGTTTGTACATCTCCACGGGTGTCGCACCCATGAAGTGTTGGAGAGCTCGTGGTCCCTCCGGATTGAATTCCCACAGCGGAGGGGCGACGCTTAAAGGCGTAAGACGCCAATCAACATAACTGCGTCCACCACGACCAGATTGATCTCCCTATCTTGGAGGTCTCGAACCGCCCTGCAAAGAGGGGTACGCCCTGGGCGGCCCCTCAATCAAGCCCTTTGCTGACCCATGACGTCAGCCATTGTGGAGGACCCGAGCGAAAGGCGGGTGGCGGCCTCTGCCTGCTGCCCCTGGGAGTGGTGATATAGAACCACTCCTGTTGCCACAAGCCGAGCTCCTCCTGAAAAGCGCCCTCGGGCCATGGAGCGTCGGCCCTCTTGCTTATGACCGCCCCGCCGCACTCTGCCTGATGCCCCTTAATCCTCTTCGGCTCCACGTTGAAGGTTTTGAGCCACAAACCGAAGTGAGGGGTAGTGCGGAGGAAGGCTTCGCAGACAACAATGAAGGATGAGATGTGGAAGATGGACTCCGGAGCCAAGTCGTGGAATTCCAGCCCATAATAAAACATGAGCCCCCTCACGAAGGGATCCATAGGGAAGCCTAAACCCCGACGGAGGTGAAACACGAACACGACACTCTCGCCGGGCTCGGGAGTGGGAATGACTTGCCCTTGGGCAGGCAACCTATGCGAAATCTCATAGGTTAGGTACCTGGCTTCCCTCAGCTTCAACACGTCCTCTTCTGTGACGGAGGAGGGCATCCACCGACCCTGTAGGTTGGAGCCGGACATTGTTGAAGGTTCGAAGTGCCCGAATCTGGAGCTCTGGGTGTTGGAACTCGGGGCAAGGCGCGGATTCGATTGAGGATTGAAGAAAAAGAATGAGCCTTGGTGTCGGTGTCAAAACCGGCGGATCTCGGGTAGGGGGTCCCGAACTGTGTGTCTAGGCGGATGGTAACAGGAGACGAGGGACACAATGTTTTACCTGTGTTCAGCCCTCTCGATGGAGGTAATACCCTACGTCCTGCTTGATTAATATTGATTATATGGGTAGTACAAGAGTAGATCTACCACGAGATCAAGGAGGCTAAACCCTAGAAGCTAGCCTATGGTATGATTGTTTAGATGTAATGTTGTCCTACGGACTAAGGCTCTCCGGTTTATATAGACACCGGAGAGGCTAGGGTTACACAGAGTCGGTTACAATGGTAGGAGATCTACATATCCGCATCGCCAAGCTTGCCTTCCACGCCAAGGAAAGTACCTTCCGACACAAGCCGAGTCTTCAATCTTCTATCTTCGTAGTCCGGGAGTCCGCGGATATTGATAGTCCGCTGTCCGGACACCTCTAGTCCAGACTCCTCAAGAGCCCCTCGAACCAGTCTTCAATGACGATAAGTCCGCGTGCATAGTATTCGCATTGCAAGGCGGGTTCCTCCCTTGAATAATTCGGAGAAAATAATGAACACCGTGATAGTGTCCGCTCGCAAAATAAATTCCACATTCCAACGTAGAGAATAAAATACACTTAGCTCAATCTGCCGACGATTATGCGACGTGACATCACACCGCAGCCAAGCCCTTGTTTGAATCGCTTTTATTACTCCGCCAAAGACGCTTAGCGGCGCGTTTCTTGGCACGCCCTATCGGGCAGAGATCGTGTTCCCTTTATTCCGGGATCCTCATCAATACGCGTGGGTAACCCAACCGCTCCTCGCCGCCACGCCTCTATCGAAGGGGAATCTCAAACGGTCACGGAGATGACCCTTGGTATTTCTTCCCCCTTTATAAGAGGACCAAGGCCTGTCCTTGTTCTTCAATCTTGCATCGAATCTTTCCTCCGCCCCTAGTTCCAACACCCAGAACTTTGGATTCGAGCGCCGATCATAAACAATGTCCGCCCGACCTCCAGGCGGTGGATGCCCTCCTCCGTCACGGAGGAGGACATATTGAAGTTGCGGAGGCCAAGTACACGCCTCTGAAGTCTCGACAGGTTGCTCGCCCTGGGCAGGCCGTGCAGCCCCGAGCCCGTGAGTGCGTCGCCAGATCTCACCTCCGTCGGGGATTAGGCTTCCCGACGGATCCCTTCGTGAGAGGGCTCCTTTTCTACTACAGGCTGGACTTCCACGATTTGGCTCCGGAGTCCATCCTCCATATTTCCGCATTCATTATTGTCTATGAAGCCTTCCTCCGCGTCATCCCCCACTTCGGCCTGTGGCTGAAAACATTCAAGGTGGAGCCGAAGATGATCGGGGGGCATCAAGCGGAGTGCGGCGGGGCGACCATAAGCAAGAAGGTCGATGCCCCATGGCTCAAAGGTTCCTTCCAAGAGGAACAGGGATTATGGCAGCAGGAGTGGTTCTACATCACTGCTCCAAGGGGCAGCAAGCAAAAGCCGCCGCCCTCCTTCCGCCCGGGACCTCCACGACAGCTGATGTCGTGGGTCAACCAAGGGCTCAACTGGGGGCCATCCGAGGACATGCCCGCACTGCAAGGCCGGATTCGAGACCTCCAAACAAGGGAGATCGACCGGTCAAGGTGATGCAGTCATGCTAATCGTGCACCTCCTACCTCGCAAACGCCGCCCTCTCCGCCTATGGGAGTTCAATCCGAGGGACCTCGTGTTCTCCAGCATTTTATGGGTGCAACACCCACGGAGATGTACAAGCTGTTCTTCGACCGCAGCGGCGTGTCCGGATTCGCCGAGGACGCAGCCTAAGCCGCGACCGCCTGGATACTGTGTAAGTAGCTCAGAGCCTTGACATTATTTTTGTATGCCCTTCAAAAGATCGCTTCTCGACCCTTGATTCTTTACAGAATGGGTGGCGCGATCAAGGCTGATAAGGTGTCCGCCCCCCCCCGACCGCACCGAGCCCGTGGCTTTGGTCGAATGTTGGAGGTTGCGCCCACAGAGGGGGGCGACGGGGGAGATAAGGGAGCTAATATTTCGCCTCAAGGGGCGGCTGAAGAGGAGGGAACCAAGGGTCCCTCCCTTCATAGGGTGAAGAGGACCGCCTCCGAAGATCCGGAGGTAGAAGCCCCTAAGCGTGGGAAGAAATCCTCACCGGGGTCCGCGTCCGGAGAGAATCCGGACGCGCAATCATCGCCGAAGGACCAGCCCTCCAACGAGTCGTGAGTATGAAAGAAGAAGTTTAATAAGGAAGTACCTTCGCTTATGCTTCTGTAGGTAACCGAAATATTTATATCGCAGTTCGGATCTGCAGCCATCTCAGATGAGTTCATCCTCAGGGGACCTTCTTCCCGAGATGATGGAGAGCGATACGCCCATCCGCCAAGGCTGCCAGATGAGGCAAAGCGAGCCCAAGTATCGCCACGAGGGCGCCCCGAGTCCGGAGGGGCCAAAGAGTTCGCACCCACCGAGTCCGCCGAGAATCAAGAGTTTGCTTGAGAGGGCGCCCATTTGAAGATCACCGCGCGTTAATCGTATGGTGGTCGGAAGGATTTCGTCCGCTGAAAGCGGATTATGAATGCCGCCATGAGCTTGTTTGGCGGATTTGAGGTATGCGAAAATGATGCACCCTTTGTCTTTTAACAGTTTTGCATATAAAAATCGCCCAGATAGATAGTAGCCCCTGAGACACGGTAGGTTGTCGAAAACGACAGCGTGCCGAGGATCAAAATCTCAACATCTCAGGTAATGAATACCGCCGCTCTGATACAGGTGGCGGATAGTCAGGGGGCCAGCCGGACTAGTGAGTTTGCCGAATTAAATCGACAACTTGACGTGGCAGATGCTGACATCGCGCTTGTCAACCAACGACTTGACGAGTTGCAAGGTAAATAAATTCTCCGCAGCCGCTTTATTGAGTGGGTCCAAGCCCGCTTCTGATAAGTTGTATGCTGTTAACACAGATAGTGCTGCTGCTGTGGAGAGTCTTCGGGCCGAACTTGCTCTAGCAAAGGAGCAAGCCCGAAGGGGTGACGCGGCTGCCGCAAGGGCGGCCGAAGAGTTGGAGGCCGAAAAGGCTGCGCACTGCCTGTGCAGGGCGGAGGTGGCCGAATTGTCCAAGAAATTAAAGGATGCTACCGACCGCTAAGAGGCTCTTGAAAAGGAGCGCTTATCGGAGCGGGAAGACCTGAAAAGGCCACCGCCGGTTAAGGATGCCGCTCGCGATGCGGGCTATGAAGGAGGAGCTGCGCCAAGCCGAGAAATCATGGTCGGCAAGCCATTTCTTATCGTCGCCGGTTTATGGATGCCAAACGCCGCTTTGAGCGGCTATGGAGTTCGAAGGATCCTTATATGGACTTGGCTGCGAAAAGCGGCCGATGCCGCTAAGTACTTCCGCGCCAGGGGATCACGAGACGGAAGAGTTATATTGGTCTCAATTCCACAAACCGGATCGCCCTCTTCCGCCGACGGACGGGTTGGCGAATGGGCCGAACTAAATAGATCGTCCGGATTGGCTATGATCGACATCGTGGCCCATGTCCGCCGAGAGGTCCAAGGCGACTAGCTACTTCGCCCATCGCAGCAATTCCTTGGGCGGTGCCGCACATCAAAGAGATGAAACGGTCGGCTGCATCGAGGGCGCGGATGGCTCGCCCGTGTGAAGGCGCAGCAGTGCGAGATGGACGCCACCACTTATTGCTGCCAGGGTTCGATGGAAACCGCTTCTGCCGAGCATTATTTCGAGGAAGTTATGCGTGGCGCCAGATAATAGAGTCGCAGTGCTCAAAAATGTAACGCTCAAATGAGCGCGCTGACTTGTATATCAATGATTATAGTATGAATGCTTTTTATACTTGTGCTCCAAGTAGTAAAACTTCTCTGTCGGCTGTTTATGCGTATACTTGTGTATAACACGAAGATGCGATCTTGACTTCACCCCCTGCACAAGGTGCTGGGGTGTTCGCAAAATAGCGCTTTTTCACACTTAATCCGGCGCCTTGGTCCTGTTTTAAGGAGGTGGTAGCGAGTTAACGAGGCAATCCGGACTATGATGCTTTATCTCTTTCACTTAGCCAATGGAGCTCGAGGGTGGGGCTACGATATAGCCCCTGATGACACCGCACATCTCCGGATTCGGGGTGCGTATGTGCCTGACCGGGAAATGGTCCTTCGTCAAAGCGGGGAATTCTAAACATTCCGATGGTCGATCAAGTGGTGACGACTGCACTCGCCATCATCACGATCGGTTTTCCGCTTTCATCGAGGTGCTCGCCCAGTCGAACTAGGGCACAATCGCAGTAGTTCTCCTGGTGCCGCGTTAGCCGATGATACGGAACGTAAGGCAGCAAAACACAGGAGCCGGGCAAACCCACCATTTTACCAAAGACATGATTCGGAGCTGATGCATATAATGCCTAACTCGAGACGCCAAACACTCCCAAAGGTGTTCGGACTTTATAATAATGGGCCGAATGATGACCTAAGCCCCTAGTGTCCAGGTATGGGCATGGTCTTCTGACGCGGCCGATGCCAAGGCGTCAGGCTCCGTTTTGG
This sequence comes from Aegilops speltoides, assembly GCA_021437245.1. Taxonomy (NCBI): domain Eukaryota; kingdom Viridiplantae; phylum Streptophyta; class Magnoliopsida; order Poales; family Poaceae; genus Aegilops; species Aegilops speltoides. The sequence continues at coordinate 279,551,316 of CM038145.1, read as the reverse complement.
CTATAGGAAGAAGCCAAGGGAGAGTAACAACAAGAGACAGTGATAAAAAGGTCTACACAGGTCTTAATCAAAAGAATCCTTGCAACGGGTCCCTCTCGCACGCTCTGCGCCAGGTCTCCGTTGCGCCATTATCCTGGACGGGTAAGCACGTTATTCCTCTGTAGAAAAAGAGGAACGTTTAGTTTTAGAAATAGCATGCAAAAAATATACAAAGGAATAAATATAAATAATTAAAGTGAGGTTTATATGAAACCGCGGTCAGTTGTGCGCGCAGCCCCTTGTAAAAGGGTGTGCGGCTAGGGAACCCCTAGCCTGCTGGGTCCGGACTCGTCTATCCGAGTCCGGGGTCTTTAAGTGACCCTCGCACTGAAATGGTGCCATGTGGACCGGGCATCTTGAGTGTAAGAGATGCGTAATGCGGTATGGCGTTGAAGCGGACAAAGCCCTTCGTCCCAACAAAGGCTTGATATTCACTTTTAAATGGGACGATATGGAAAATTAACTTTTCGCGTCGAAAATTGTTCGGCGATCCGAACACGACTTCTAGTAATATCGAGCCTGTGCACTTGGCGTAAGGGCCTGGCGTCACTCCTTTGAAGGAGGTGCGGCTGCGTCGAATTTTGGTAGGGTCTATCCCCATCCGACGGATTGTGTTTGAATATAGCAGGTTTAAGTCACTGCCTCCGTCCATTAGGACGTTTGTGAATTGTAGTCCGTCTATTATCGGATTCAATATCGAAGTCCGTCCCGTGTTTCAACGCTTCGAGTAGTCCAGTGGTCGAAAGTGATTGGTTTTGATATCCAATCTCTGCGGTTCTTTGGGTTGGACCGTCGCGGCTCTTTTTAGAAAGTGCCGCCTTTGTTCTTACGTGTTCTCACGTGAAGTGAGTTTATGCTTTGACTTCTTGTGGGAAAGTCTTTTGTTTTCCGGTGCCTCGCCGGCGGGGTTTATCTTCTTCGCTGATCGCCGAGCCCCTTGTGTTCGGGCGTTTAGTCGGCGGACTGCTTGAAGACCCAACAATCCCTGTGGGTGTGATTTGCAGGCCTTCCGGGGGTACTGTGGATTTGACATATCCGACCCAGGATTTTATGTAGGTTAGATAGTTCGTCGCTGTCATCCTTGAGGGGCTGAGTTTTATTATTTGGCCGCAAGCTTTTGAATCCGGCGTTAACTGTCGTGCTCTTTTGGCTTTTCTCTTTACTCCGGCGCTGCTCCTTTCTGCGCCGTGATTTTCCGTTTCCATCTCTTATCTCGGATGTACTTGGGTCGCTGGTGCTGCTTCTTGCCAGCCAGCTATCCTCTCCTGCGCAAAAGCGGGTCATGAGGCTTGTTAATGCGGTCATTGTCCTCGGTTTCTCTTGACCGAGGTGTCTGGCGAGCCATTCGTCTCGGACATTGTGCTTGAAAGCTGCTAAGGCTTCGGCGTCCGGACAGTCGACTATTTGATTCTTTTTGGTAAGGAACCTGTTCTGAATTTCCGCACCGACTCTCCGGGCTGTTGAGTTATGTGACTTAGGTCATCTGCATCGGAGGCCGGACATAAGTCCCTTGAAAATTTGTTTCTAAACGCTTCCTCAAGCTCTTCCCAACTTCCAATAGTGTTTTCTCGGGAGGCTTTGAGCCAATGACGGGTTGTCCTTTGAGCTTGAGGGTAGATATTTTATGGCGTGAGATCGCCTCCTCCGCCATATGTATATGCAATATATAGTCTTCTATCCGCATCTCGAGTCTGTTGTTCCATCGTAGGCTTCTATGTTTATGGGTTTAAACCCTGCTGGGAATTCATGATCCAGCACCTCGTCGGTGAAGCATAGTGGGTGTGCGGCGCCCCTGTACTTGTATGTGCCGCTATCGTTGGACACTTGACGTGTTGCTTTGCTTCTTGGGGCTTTCTTTTTGGGTCCGTAGATGGACCTGGCTGGGCCATTGGACGGTGGGGGCTTTATGGCCTCCTCGTCGAATTCTGGGAGCAGCTTGCGCTTCGGGTAGCTCCTCGATTGGTGGCCGTTGCCGTGTTTATCTGCGGTTTTGAGTACTTTGCTCCATCTTATTGAGCGCGTCTTCCGCTGTGTTGAGCTTCGTTTTTCCTTCTTCAGCTTCTTGTCAGTAGCGATGAGCCAGCGCTTGAAAAAGCTCTTGTTCGACGGGCTCCTCGAGTCCGTCGACATTGATGCTTGTTTCGCCTTCGAGGAGGTATATAGTTATGATCCTCGACCTTTTCTTCCGCCGCCCTTTCGTGAGGGCTTGCTTCGCATCCTCCCGCTGAGTCTTCTTTGGAGGGTTGTATTCGCACTCTCGGGGTATTGTTATTTCGTGCTGAATCTATATTCTTGTTGTGGCGGTTTTTAGAGCGGCGCCCCTGACGCCGGCGTTTGGGCTGCTTCTTTAGAGAATCTTCCTCCGCTGCTTTTCGCCATCCCCTTCTTTTGGGGTGTCCACCATATAGACGTCGTATGACGAGGTGGCCTTCGATTGCCTGTGGGCGCTGGTTCTGCTTCGCCTCCCAGCATCGCCGCCCATAGCGCCGATGTCGCCGAGTCATAGTCTAGCATGTCGGTTAGATCTCGGCGGGGCTACAAAGTGGGTGGTGGGTGGGCTCAAATTTCTTCGCCGTCCGAACTCCAACCGCCCCGCCATAGTCCGCCAGATTCTCTGATAGCGAGAGATGCTTGAGAGAATTCAAGATATCGCCAAAAGGCGAGTCTTTGGAAGATGTCTGCGATGGTGAATTCCATAACCGCACCCAATCCGGTTTAATTGGCGGGGCGCGGGAGGCTCGGAGTCCGGCGAGGAGTTCGCGCCGGGATCACGAAGTTTCGCAGAGGACAAGATTGGTATTCGCCCATCGCCGTGGATGTTGAAGCCCCGGCGGCGCGCTATCCACCGGCCCTCGACATGGGCCATCGGCTCCGGGCTAATGGCCGGAGCGGATCCGAGTGCGGCCACCAAAGCACTATCCGGCGGTAGAGCTAGATCATGCCCATCATCACAGTGCGGCGCGCTTGGCCATGGCTCGAGTCTGTCGAAGATCAAGTCTCCGCGGTCATCGGCCGTGAAGTTTAAGCTTCCGAATCTGACTTGACGGCCAGGGGCGTAGCTTTCGATCTGCTCCAGATGGCCAAGAGAATTGGCCCGCAGTGCAAAGCCGCCGAATACGAAGATCTGTCCGGGGAGAAAAGTCTCACCCTGGACATTGTTGATGGTTGAAGATGCCATCGGGCCTATCGGTGACGACACAGAGGAACTCTCAATGAAAGCACCAATGTCGGTGTCAAAACCGGCGGATCTCGGGTAGGGGGTCCCGAACTGTGCGTCTAGGCGGATGGTAACAGGAGACGAGGGTCACAATGTTATTACCCAGGTTTAGGCCCTCTCGATGGAGGTAATACCCTACGTCCTGCTTGATTAATATTGATGATATGGGTAGTACAAGAGTAGATCTACCACGAGATCAAGGAGGCTAAACCCTAGAAGCTAGCCTATGGTATGATTGTTTAGATGTAATGTTGTCCTACGGACTAAGGCTCTCCGGTTTATATAGACACCGGAGAGGCTAGGGTTACACAGAGTCGGTTACAATGGTAGGAGATCTACATATCCGCATCGCCAAGCTTGCCTTCCACGCCAAGGAAAGTACCTTCCGGACACAAGCCGGAGTCTTCAATCTTCTATCTTCGTAGTCTGGGAGTCCGGCGGATATTGATAGTCCGGCTGTCCGGACACCCCCTAGTCCAGGACTCCCTCACTTGGTCTCATTAAAAAGAGAGAGAATACCAAGAGCCGTCCCCGTGACCATTTGGAACTCGCCTCCGATGGAGGGGGCGTGGCAACGGGCGCGGTTGGGTTACCCACGTTCGTATTGATGGGAATCCCGGAATAAGGGGAACACAATCTCTGCTTCGACAAGACGTGCCAAGGAAACCGCTTCGTTGAACGCGCTGAGGTGGTATAATAAAAACGATTCGAGTAAAGGCTTGGTTGTGGTGTGACGTCACGCCACAAAATACGTCAGCAGATTGAACTTGTGTAAATATTATTCTCTCTACGGTGGCATGTGGAATTTATTTTACAGAGTCGGACACTATCCTAGTGTTCACAATCTTCTATGAATTATTCGGAGGAGAAACCGCCTTGCAATGTCAAGACAATATGCGCGCCGGACTCGCCGCGTCATTGAAGCCTGGTTCGGGGGCTACCGAGGAGTCTCGGACTAGGGGTGTCCTGATAGTCGAACTATCATCATCGGCCGGACTCCAAGACTATGAAGATACAAGATTGAAGACTTCGTCCCGTGTCCGGATGGGACTTTCCTTGGCGTGGAAGGCAAGCTTGGCGATACGGATATGTAGATCTCCTACCATTGTAACCGACTCTGTGTAGCCCTAGCCCTTTCCGGTGTCTATATAAACCGGAGGGTTTTAGTCCGTAGGATACAACAGCAATAACAACAATCATACCATAGGCTAGCTTCTAGGGTTTAGCCTCCTTGATCTCGTGGTAGATCCACTCTTGTACTACCCTGTCACGCCCAATATGCGACCCTATACAAAAGGAACTCGAAGGTCCCACCAAGGATAGACCCGCATATTGGAACGCTTTTGCAAGGTGGATATTATTACATCAACATTACATAATAGATGGGGATACATCCAAGAGGCATACAATGCCACACGAATACAACAATACATCATATATAAGAGCACCATCCGACTACGGATGAAACACTAAGAGAAACTCAAACGACATCCACCCTGCTAGCCTAGGCTGCCGACCTGGAACCTATCCCCTGATCGAAGAAGCAGAAGAAGAACTCAAAGCAAGCAAGCATCGCTCTCACGTCAAGATCATCACATAACCTGCACCAAGAATCGTTGTTGTAGTAACCATGAGCCACGGGACTCAAAGAATCCCATTGCCATGGGTATCAAGACTAGCAAAGCTTAATGGGAAAGGAAGGGGGTAAAGTGGTGAGGTTGCAGCAGCAACTAAGCATATATGGTGGCTAACATACGCAAATGAGAGCGAGAAGAGAAACAAAGGAACGGTCGTGAAGCTAGCAATGATCAAGAGGTGATCCCGAACTCCTACTTACGTCCAAACATAACCCGAAACCGTGTTCACTTCCGGACTCCGCCGAGAAGAGACCATCACGGCTACACACGCGTTGATGCGTTTTAATTCGGATCTGGTGTCAAGTTATCTACAACCGGACATTAACAAATTCCCATCTGCCACATAACTGCGGGCACGGCTCTCGAAAGTTTAAACCTGCAGGGTGTCCCAACTTAGCCCATGACAAGCTCTCGCGATCAACGAAGGAATAGACCTTCTCCCGGAAGACCCGATCGACTCGGAATCCCGTTTACAAGACATTTCGACAATGGTAAAACAAGACCAGCAAAGCCGCCCGATCTTGCCGACAATCCCGATAGGAGCTGCACATATCTCATTCTCGAGGCAACACCGATAAGTCAAGCTACGAGTAAAACTAGACTTCGAGTTTCCCGAGGTGGCCCAGAAAGTCTGCTCGTTTCGGACCAACACTTAGACAAGCACTGGCCCGGGGGGCTCTAATAAAGATGACCCTTGGGTTAATTACTCCCAAGGGAAAGGTAGGTGGTGGTGAGGCAAATGGTAAAACCAAGTTTGGGCCTTGCTGGACAAGTTTTATTCAAAGCGAACTGTCAGGGGGTCCCATAAATCACCCGACCGTGTTAGGAACGCAAAATCCGGGAACATAACACCGGTATAACGGAAACTAGGGCGGCAAGAGTGGAACAAAACACCAGGCATAAAGCCGAGCCTTCCACCCTTTACCAAGTATATAGATGCATTAATAATATAAGAGATATTGTGATATCCCAACATAACCCTGTCCACCATGGAGAAATCTTCAACTTCACCTGCAGCTAGCAACACTATAAGAGGGGCTGAGCAAAAGCGGTAACATAGCCAATCAATGGTTTGCTAGGAATGGTGTCAAAGGTTAGAGGTTCATGGCAATTTGGGAGGCTTGATGAGCAAATGATAGGTAATGCAGCATAGCGATAGAACGAAGCAACTAGCATAGCAATGATAGTAGTGAGATCCGGTAGCGGTCATCTTGCACGAAATCCGCTAGGAAGAAGAACGAGTCCATGAAGAAGATGAAGCCACGAAGACGAACCAAGCGTGAGATTTAACGATCCTCACGATCGCAACGAAACGGAACTATCGAGAAGAAGCACACAACATAGTAAACACACCACACATAGACAAGACATGATGCACAACAAGCATGATGCATGAGAAAGCTAGATGAGGCTACTCATGGCAAGAGATGATGCAAACAAGAACAACACATCAAGGCAAGTTTAAATGAGGCCGGAAACAACATATAACAATTCCGGTAAGTCCTCATATGCAAATTTCGAAATTGGTCCAGATCTGAACAAACATTATGTTCAAGTAGTTAAACAGCAAGTTAAGATGCACCAAGATGATCTACATGAAATTCTAGTCAAGTTACATATAAAGTTCATTAGATTTGGAGCTACGGCCTAGAATATATGAGCAAAACAAGTTAAACATGGCATTGATGCAAAATGCATACAAACATCAAGCAAACACCTCAAAACAAGGATACAACATGATAATATGAAACTACATGCAAAATCAAGCAAGTTTCATATAGAGCACACTCAAAACGGAGCATCGGTTCAACACACACACACTATACAAGTCATAGGAACAATCTGTCCATAACAGCAACTAGGCATCTTGCAAGCATCAAAACAATAAGCTACAGCATCCCAACATAATAACAAGAGGCATGGGCATGATGTACAGGTAAAGCATAATAAGACATGAACACTGAGCTATCTCCAAAAACAATTAGAACATGCTCAAAAGGACATGGTAAGATTGCAAATAATAACAGTTTCAGACTTTAGCGGAAATAACATCAGGTTGCAATGTTTAGAGAAAGCAAACAACATGTTACAGGAACATATCATGGCAAACAAAGGCATGGAATGATACTACTAAACTCATAGAACAACAGTCCCTTACTGACCATGAGCCAAAAAGGCATAGAAAATATGATGGCACCCATGTAAATATGGCAAGTTATATTACAGATTCAACCATGGCAGGAACAACAATAAGTAGGCATGTTCGTGAGCTTGAACCACTCACTACAGAGCAATACATGGCATGGCAAGGCAACTAACAGTAAGAAGGCATGTTTATGAAGCTAAGCATGGCAAGAGCAAGTTCATAGGGTGCATGGATCACTAGAAAATAATCATCGAAACATTGAACTTGATGTTAACAGGCTGACAGCAACATTATCAAGCAACTTTGGAGCAAGATTACAACATGTTCCAGCAGGCTATAATTGCAACCAAGGGAATGAATGGATAGAGCAAGACATGTAGATCAAAACATGTTTATAGGACATCTCCAGATTATGCATAGAATGGTTAGTAAAGCATGTTAACATAGCAACAAAATATAACAGAATCTGCCAGGAAAACAGCAACAGCAAGTGCCCTACTTAACAAGCTCAATGCACTCACTACACAAGTCACAAAAATACATGGTTTGCACCTCTGGAAAGATGGCATAGCATAGATCAAAACACATGTAGACATCAACCTCATAGGATGCACACATCAATCATGGCAAAAATGATAAATGAGCAAGTTATAACAGTTTAATGATTAACAAAAACATGCACTCTTCCAACAAAGATTTCGGCATCAAGATGATCTCAAATGAAAATGATGCAATGGAATGAAATGAAGTACTCATCGAGACGAACAATTAGACATATTACACGCACGAAACGGAGCTACGGATGCAGAGATACGGCATGATGAACATGGCATGATTATGTGCAAAAAATACAGGGACTTAGGCGTTTCGGGGTCAACCTTCGGGGCTGCACGGATTACGAGGCGGCGACGCGAGCTCGCCGGACTTGCGCCGGAGGAAGAAGGAGGCGGCCAGGGAGGTGTTGGGGAGGACGCTCCGGCGACGGGGCACGGCGGCGGGGCCTCTCCCCGACCGGATCCAGCCGGATCCAGCGCGCGGAGGCGGCGCCGCGCCCCGCGAGGCGGGCGGCGAGAGATGCTTGCGGAGCGGGCGGCCATGGCACACCGGCGGCGAGGTGGATCGGGCGCGGCGCGGCGGCGACGGAGAGGCACGACGGCGCTGCTGGCGGCGGGTCCGCGACCAACGGCGGCGGCGAAGCCCAGCGAAGTGCCGACAATGAGGCGGGCACGCCGCCGGCGGAGGATTTGCGGCAAGCGGGCGCGAGGAGCGGGATCGGCGGCGGGCGCTGGGCTCAAGCGGCCCGATTCGCCCACTGGGTCGGATCCGGCCCCGGCAACTTCGGCGCGCGCGGGACGGCAAGGGGACAGGTGGCGCGAGGAGAGTGGCTCGGGGTGGCGGCGCGATTTCGTCCGGCGCGGGCGGACATGTCCGCCGGCGCGGCGGGGGAGTTTGCTAGGGTTTGGACTCGAAAATTCGGAGGGGGAGGCATATTTATAGGTAGAGGGAGCTAGGAGAGTCCAAATGAGGAGTGGTTTTCGGCCACGCGATCGTGATCGAACGACCGAGAGCATGGAGGGGAGTTTGGTGGGTTTTGGGCCACTTTGGATGGGGTGTTGGGCTTCAACAAAAGAAGGCTTTACGGTTACCCGGTTAACCGTTGGAGTATCAAACGACCTCCAAATGGCACGAAACTTGACAGGCGGTCTACCGGTGCTATACCAAGGCCGCTTGGCAAACCTCGGTCCATTCCGAGAATGTTTAACACCCGCACAAGAGAAGAGGCAAAAGGGGGGACGCCGGAGGACATAGGAGTGCCGGATCGCAAAACGGACAACGGGGAAAATGCTCGGATGCATGAGACGAACATGTATGCAAAATGAGATGCACATGATGACACGATATGAAATGCATATGATGACATGGCAAAGTGCAACACGCAAGCAAATGACATGGCAACAACGACGAATAACTGGCGGACACCTGGCGCAACGAATCCGGAGCGTTACATACCCATATCATCAATATCAATCAAGCAGGAGTAGGGTTTTACCTCCATCAAGAGGGCCCGAACCTGGGTAAAAACATCGTGTCCCTTGTCTCCTGTTACCATCCGCCTAGACGCACAGTTCGGGACCCCCTACCCGAGATCCGCCGGTTTTGACACCGACAGTACCCCTACCTAGTTGGACAGAGAACCAGCTACATCCCTTCTAACCCCAACCCCGGCAGATAGTAACCCAGTTCGAGTCGACACAACACCGTCTCCACCATAGAGCACCCAAACATGAGCAGTTAGTAAGGGAACTGCAGTGCCCAAAGCACGAGGACCACCACTCCGAATCCCAACTCAATGCTTAAAGGAGAAGAAGATTTGTTCTCGTCGTCGTTCCGTAGCTATGGTTCATACTCCTTTGCTCTTGCATTACTGTATTTACTCATACCAACTATTTTCAAATTTGAAGGATGGAATTGAAACTCTAATGGCGCAACAGGTATGTTTTAAACCTGTTTCTTTAACTGGTTTGCTGTTGTAACCTGTTCTATGTTGATTTCGGTTTCGATTGAATAAACAGTTATGTTCTCTTGTCATGCACATTACAAGTGTTGTTATTGATCTATAGTTACCCACACTTATATTCTGTCTATTCTACTTTGTCTTGAACAAATATTATTTGAACTGTGTCTCTATCTTGATTTGGCAACAAAAACTAGAATGATATAGACCATAAAGTGACATGGTACATAGATATATGTTTGTTTCATGCTATTATCCTGTCCACTTTACTACTGAACTCATTTACCAAAATGAGTTTCATATACAACATGGTAATCATGTGATGTGTCTGCTTGTTTCTCTTTTAGAATGCGGACAAAATATTGGAGAACAGTACCGCGTTATCCAATGGTAAAGGAAGTAATGCAGATAAGGTTCAAGATAGTGAGACATCCCTGTTGGTCTCCAAGAAAGCTGATAAAAACTATCTTGACGACAGTGAGAGAACCCAAAAGTCCTGTCTTGATGTAGTGTTTGAGTTACTCGCCACTACTGCTGGCACAAGCTCTTCGAACTCGCTGCCTGAATCAGTTTGTCTTCTTGAGTCTCAACTTCAAGTTGAAAGACATCGATCGAGATGTCTTTGCGACAGAAGTCAAGGATCGAGGAAGTCCCTGCAGAATTCAGATGCATATTTCCTGGTGCAACAGCAAGCACTGGAGGATTTAAGCGCCAAACAAGAGAAAGTTAATAAGCTTGCTAAGCATCTTGCCATCATTATGGGTACCCAGGATATAGTTTCTTGAGATCTTCTGAAGTGGTTTCAGTTTTGGATTTGTTTTGCTATGGCGTTTATTTGCGCTGGTCGCCAACTTTGATAACTAGTGTATATTATATGCTGCTTTGTTCCCTATATTTGCACTGGTGGCGAACTTTGATGCCCAGTGGATGTAATATGTGTAATAGCCGTGATAGCCTAGCGTTAGTTGCTTGCTTATTTATTTCCTTGTTGTCTTGTTTATTTGTTTGCTTGTAGTCATTGCCGTTCTTTTTCCGCGGTTTGCTAGTGGCTGCAATAACCTATTTTCTAAAACTAGGCCACAATAACCATGGGCTAATACTTACTTTAGTGACACTGGGCCTCCTACTGGCCGTAGAAACAGTGGGCCTTCTACGGGCCGTAGAAACAATGGGCCTTCTACGGGACGTAGAAACAATGGGCCTTCTATGGGCCGTATCATCAATGGGCCTTATACGGGCCGTATGACCGACACAAACATGGGCCAAACAGATCGCATTATGGCCAGAACGGGCTAGAGTTGGAATCGTCTGCTCATGGGTCGACCATAATGGGCCATCGTTAATAGGCCATATTTGATGACGCTATGAAAACGGCCCAACGTATTAATGGACCACAAACGGGCCGACTGTAACCACGGGCTGAATTTGGCCCACAAGCAGAAAATGACAGTAACGGGCCGTAAGTAAACGAATGCTGGAAATGAGCCCAAGAATAAATGGGCTCTAAGAAGGCCGAAAGATAACATGGGCTGGAAACAGCCCAAACGAATAACGGGCCGTTAATGGGTTTAAGGTGATACACTGTTCATTACGGGCCAGTGTCACCACGGGCCGTTAATGGGTGTAAAGTGCATTGTTCATTATGGGCCAGTTTCACCATGGGCCGTTAATAGGCCAAGAGTTACAAAGGGCCTCATATGGGCTGAAAGACATCATGGGCCATACATGGGCCAGAAGTGAAAATGGGCTGGAATCATATTGGATGGCCTAGATGACGCTACTGGGCCTAATTCGGAGAGGGCGTAACGAGCCTTGGGTTAGCGGGCTGTAAATGGGCTATATGCGAACATGCCGTTAACAGGCTTTCCATGGGCCGGCCTGCCACCTTTTGACCAAGTCAAACGGGCCGGCCTTTTCACAGGAATGGGCCTCTGTTGGGCCATGCCATGTGTCGACGTATCATAGGCGCCTTCTGTCCAATGAGTGGATGACATCTGTCCCAACGATGAGCCGACATGTGTTTCCTCCAGCCAATGATGATGTTACACGTGGAAAATCCCCATTGGTCGGGGTTGTTAATGGGTTATCGGATCCAAAACCCGACCTGATAGCTTAACGACATTACGTTACGGTGGATGCCACGTGTCGGTCACCCTTGACGAAAGCACTTCTGTGACGCACGATTTATGGTCATGGAAGTGGACACTTCCGTGATGATAATTTTGGTAATGTCATGGAACACTTCTACGACAGCACAGGTATGACTATCTTGATTCTGTCATAAAATCGTCATGGATGTACATGCATGACAAAAAACGCGACCTATTGTGACAAACACGTATCATCACGGAAGTGTATTTTTTTTGTAGTGACCTATGGAGGCGATGGACGCGAGCGGCAGTCGGCTATGCCAAATCATCCAAGGTGCCGACTGCGCCCAAAGACTGCATCGCTTCGAGATAGTGTTTGGCGACCCGCATCGTAGCCCTCGCCGACGCACCGGCTTCGCCTCTCGCATGGACAACATGATGGTCAACTCCATCCGCAAGTTCACCGCCGTCAAGAAGCGCGCGGACGACCTTGCCAGATTTGCTCGGCCAGCTTCGCCCAGACTCCTCATTGCACCGCCACCCTCATCGGCCTCCATGGTGACGAACTCTTTCAATCCTCGTGGCCTGCGAGAAAGCCGGAGGTCGCGACGAAGAATGTGCTCCTCGAGGCGCTGCCGCGCAGCCGCCATGCAAGAAACCGTTGACCTACACATCCACGATATGAGGAAATTGTCTACATAGGCCACTACAAGGCAAGCGAGGACGAAAGACGTTGGCCTTCTTCCAATAATTTGGAATCTTTGGATGCCATTGTTCGAAGCGTCGACACAGCCACGAAAGCCGCATGCATTTTAGGCGCCATTCGGTGGGCTGGCGCCCTGAGTCGAGGAGGTGGACGTCGCTGATGGATGCATCTCCTCTTCTTGCCTCCTGTAACCAGCACTGCATCGCCTCGTGGCCTTAATGTTTTATTAGTATAGTACTCCCTTCGTTCCCAAATATAAGTCTTTCTAAAGATTCCAGCAAGTGACTACTACATACGAAGCAAAATGAGTGAATCTACACTCTAAACTATGTCTACATACATCTGTATGTTGTATTCCATTTGAAATAGTATCTAAAAAGGCTTATATTTACGAACAGAGGGAGTATATGGCATTTTATTCCAACAAGAATGTTTTCACTTTGAGGTGGGGCATAGATTGAGCAAACCCACCCCACCCACCAAAGCGTCGGCGAGTTTAGAATTAGAAGAGAGAAATGAGGAGGAGGGCTAGTCTGTAGCACCTGACGCTGTTGTCGATGGGACTCGTGTTGATAGAATAGGAGTACTTGAGCACTCGTGCCTCTTTTTTGAGGGAAAAATTAGTCGTATGTCTAGTACCACTAGTTGGGTGCGTGCGACCTATAACTGTCATCACTTTAGGTCTCCTTTTCGAACCGCAGCTACGCTTCACAGTACATATCTTTTCATGCATTTATCCTCCTATATGTACTCCTAGGCTATTTCCACGTGCTCCCATTCGCCGACATGTGGGACATAGAGCATCTGGGTCGTAGTGCATGCACGACTCGGAGCATATGCCGAGGTACTTTACATTTCATACCTCACAAATTACATGCAAACCCCCTACAGAAGAATAAATAAATGAATGAATTACTATATGAAACTAGATTATTTTCATACAAATCGGAGCACTTCATTAAATTTTGGACATAACACAAATGATCGGACCTAAACCAGTCTAAGGGCCTCTTTGATTTTTCCCGCAAAAAAGGGCCTCTTTGATTCGCAGTATACTGAAAATACATGAATGGGGAAAGTATCATGGCGATGAACCGAGAGAGGAGAACTCTAACTCAGTTAGAGGTTAGAGTTAGATTCTAACCCTGAATTAACTCTAAACCAAAGAGGTGTATGGATGGCAGGGTTAGATTGACAATAAATGCTCTTTCTCAATCATTTGACTACTTTCGACCCTATTTCCTGCCAGTTTGTTGTGGCCGGCTCTTCTGTGGCCTCCTCCCGCTCAGAATTGACATAAACGAACCATCTTTATAAATCAAGCATGCAAAACATGATAATTTTACTTTGTCCATACAAATGAGATATCCCACTTAAACATACAAGTCGTCAATCAAGCTTCACAAAAAAAACACTCCACGAAACAAAGCATGAGCTAACTCATCACGAAAGTCATTCACGATAGGGAGGGAGCCCGGAGCCCCTCACGCACCGAGGGAGGAGCTTGCCATCGTCGCTCTGGAGGAAGGCTCTGTAGAGCCCAAGCACTGGGAACCCCTTCGACGCTGGTCCTTGCGAGTTGAGGTCGACACCGGCATGGGTAGCAGGGCCGCTTGCCGCTGACTGGGAACTTAATCTTTGGGCCTCTAGAAATAATGCAATCTTGTAACTAAAATACCTAGAAAGGTGAACTGAATCTTTGGGCCTCTAGAAATAATGCAAGCCTGAAACTGAAATACCTAGAAAGGTGAACTGGATCTTTTGGCCTCTAGAAATAATGCAAGCCTGAAACTGAAGTACCTAGAAAGGTGAACTGAATCTTTGGGCTTCTAGAAAGATTTATTACCTCCTCAACCAGCATCAAACAATTCCATGCGTGCACCACAAATCTATACCAAGTTTGATCAGGATCTACTTTTCCAAATCAGAATTAGTGCTAGAGCGAGCAAGATCAATGATATGGCTGTGAGACAAAGAAGGAATGAACAAACTCACCCCTCTCGCGACCTCCCTGGTAGATGCGCCACCGCCGTGCACGATAGAGGGAGAAAAATGACCGATGAAGGGTGAGCGGGACGACCTTCGAAGGCCGGAGGGAGAGGGAGGCTGGAGTAGGGCAGCGGAGGATGGAAGGAGATGGCGGCCGGAGGAGAGAGAGGGAGAGTGGCGCTTGGGAGGGAGGCCCTATGGGGAATAGAGAGGACTCGTGCGAGAGGGGGGAGCAATCTGGTGCGGGCAGGGGAGATTTTTTTAGTTCTCTTTTAGTGGGCCCGATGATAACTAACCCAATTAGAACCTCTCCATCGGGCTAGTTTTTTTAGCTGGGTTAGAGCAAACTAGCTCAAACTAACCCCTCTTGTTTTGATAATTTGAGGCTATTTCAACCCAAACTAGCTCTAACTCAGGGATCCAAAGAAAGAGGAGTGTTACTGTACATGCTACAGTGTGGATCATAGCACATTGTTTTTTATGGCCATATCACCACATTGTTTTCTACTGCTGGTTCACTGGGCTACCGTGGTTCGCACTGCTGGTTCACTGGGCTGCTGTGGTTTGCACTGCTGGTTCACGGGACTGCCCTGGTTCGCACTCCTCCGACCTGAGTAGTAGTAGTACTAGTATATACCGCATCATTCTTTCCTCCTTCTTACAACTCTGACATGTGGGAGAGCCAGCATCCGGGTCGACGTGTCATGCCCAGATTAGAGCGCGGAACAGAAGGGGGGCATCACACCGGTCGGAGCACCAGTAATTCATGACTATAGTGAGTGGTCATATCACAAGTCTTTCCAGTAGTAACGCCCCGTCAAATCGCACAGCCCGACCTTTCCAGCAGTATGTTTGAGAATCCGCCACTCACTCACCCTCCTCGCCTCTCTGTCAAACCTCCTACCCGAAAACTGCCACGTGTACTGCCCGGGAAAAGCCCCGCCCTCAACTTTTAACTATGCAAAAATAGTTCGAGCTTGTTCGTTCTATATAAATACAATACTTACTATATGTTTATTCACCCGTTGGGTTGTTCAATGAATGGAGGGGCGAGGAGCACAAGTGAACAATACTAGTACTACTAGTAGTAAGTAGGAGTCGTACAGTAGTCACCTTAATAAAGAGTTTCTTTTCTTTAATGCCACGTACACAAATTGAAACGCTTGTTGTGGAGAGAAAAAGATAATCACTCCACTATATATGTACGCAGGGGCTTGAGCGCTTGCTTTACTAGGGTTGCTCTCTTCATTCTCTCATCCTCTCCAGATATAAACAAGACAGCGGTAGCGACATTTTCTCTTTGCTCACCATTGGTCACAGATCTGGCCGGATCCCTTCGGCCAGTGTGTCTAGAGGACTAAAAGGTGCATCGTTCACACGGTCATCACCGCCGGGGGAGGAAACCCACAGCTGCCGGAGGGGCCCGATCCTCTGCCCGTGCCATTCTCTCCGACACAGCACCGGTTCGGGAGGTCCTCTGACCCTTCTTCCTCCCTGTCGTATTATCCGCAAATCTGACCTGCCGCCGCCGACATCCCTGCGACCCTCAGGTATAAGTTCTTCGAAAGCGGCCTTGCTCTACTGCCCCAGCTCCCGACGTGCCTGCATGTGCATCTTTTTCTACTCCCATCAGCTCTTTCAAAGCCACCTAAATTTTTAGTATTATTAGAGGTAAAGCTACTTCATGCATTCGAATCTAGGGCTTTGTTCAAACAATGAAGAAAGGGGGGAAGTTGTAGCATGAATCTAGGACTTGATTGAAAGAGGAAATAATATGGTGAAAGTAGTAGAGACCGGATACCCAACCGGTCTCTTGGTTGAAAAGGGAAATAATGGGAAAACACAGTACAAACTGGATAAGGAACATATCTATTATTGGTTCAAAAAAGGATAGAAAGTGGTGGCTGGTGGACAAGTCAACAGAGTATGTCCAGGATTAGATTTGCTGCCCTCACATAGTAAAAGGTCTCCAGGATTAGAATTGCTGCCCTCACATAGTAAAAGGTCTCAGGATTAGATTTGCTGCCCTCACATAGTAAAAGGTCTCCAGGACTAGATTTGCTGCCCTCACATAGTAAAAGGTCTCCAGGATTAGATTTGCTACCCTCACATAGTACAAGGTCTCCAGGATTAGGTTTGCTGCCCTCACATAGCATGAACAAACTCGGCATCACCATTTTATGCCTCCTTGTAGGTACATTGTGCTGATGCGTCCACTGTCGCATGTCCTTATACCAACCTTTTGCTGTTGTTAATCTAAGGGCGCATGTAAAATGAAGCGATCACACTGTTACCTTAGAGACATGTCTAACGAGTGTTATTGTTAATCTAATGCCTCCAGTGATAAGATGCAATTAAACTGTGTTACAAATGGCACTCCTGCTGTTTTCCCCAGTATGATAACTAAGTTGCTCCTTTTACGCTGCTGAGTGTCCTGGTGTCCCCACGGTCCCATGCCCTTAAACCAACTCTTTAGCCGTTGTTGATTTACTGTGTCTGGTAAACAAGCAATGCCACCATTAAAGTAATCCCATATTTGAGGAATCTCATTGCTGATCGTAATGCTTCTGCTAACATGAAGCATTGCTGCCGTTTTAAAATTTCTACTGTCCTTGAGTGATTGCAATGAACATAATTAAGATGCTTCTTTTCATTTGTATATGTTTCGTATATTCTTATTGACCAGCAACTGTTTACTTTCTATCTTTTTGTGCAGATAGGGATATCCATTTCACCTTGTTGCTATTGTGACCTTTTGATGAACTACACAAAACACTTTTTTTAATGAGTGTCTTGTGCAGTTCAACTAAAATGTCACGTGGGCAACATCTCTCAATTTTGGTGGAACTGCACAAAATGGTGATTGGAGGTTTCAAAATCTCTGTCAAGTTCTACTGGTAATCTCGTGCAACATTTTATTAGCCTTTGCAAGATGAGCCGTCACTGTCACCACAATGGCACTTTATTTTAGTGGAACTGCACAAAAGGATAAGAAAATTATAGTTGCACCTTACATGAGCCAGACAGCCAACCTTAATGTTCCTCAATTTTAGTGCAACTACTAAAGAAGAACCTGCGAGCTCACGACAACAAGTACTTCTTGCTAGCTGAATGATGCAATATTTGCTTCATTTCAGGTGAACTGTAGAAAAATGCGCATGAATTGAATCATGTAGCTGGAGGTTGACCTCATCCTAGTGGAGCTGCAGGTTGAGTTCAAGGAGGCCACTATTAAAGTGAAATCATGATCTTCTTGTTTGTGCTGTGCAAACAGGAATACTCAACTACAGATTTTGTGACGGTCAAGAGCATTCGCCAAGTTCTTTGATTGTATGACATGGCTAGCCAAGATGGATTTAATCCCAATATTCACTTTATCAAAAGGCTCTAATGGGTTGGTTCTGAATCTTGCAAGCTGGGAATCAATGAGATGTGTAGGCATTTTTGTTGTACTTATTATTTGAATCTTATTTGTTGGTTCTGAATCTTGCAAGCTAGCAATCAATGAGATGTGTAGGAATCTTTGTTGTACTTAATATTTGGATCTTATTTGTTGGTTCTAAATCTTGCAAGCTGGGAATCAATGAGATGTGTAGGCATCTTTGTTGTACTTATTATTTGGATCTTATTTGTTGGTTCTGAATCTTGCAAGCTGGGAAACACAACATAATGATGCAGAGGACAACAACCATAACAAACAGTTCAAACTTGATAGTATTATCCTTGTGAAAGTGCGACAAATGTGCTGATCGTGTGCGTCTTGAGAATAATATTTCTAATTGTTGTGCATGTTGATCCTGTGGCACTGATAGAATGAGCCAATGCATTGCTTGTTTTAAGTATAAATTTCTATTAAAGCTAATTAAATTTAAGTAAAGTGACCACTAACTCCCGTTATTATAGTACCAATATAGGCCCGCTCGTGAACCGACGTGTAGCCGGAGTAGGTTTCTTAATGGAGGCGTCTGAATGCATCGAGGGTGCATCTTCTGTCGGGCATGCAGCGGACGAGGGAGGGGTAGTAACTGTTGTCGCCTATACACACTCAGTTTACTGTTGATTCCAGTTCCCCAAGAGCTGAAAAAAGAACTGCCGCCGCCGCCTACACACTCGTTCACTTGAAGAGACTCCAATGGCGATCCGAGGGGTGAGCCTACTGGATATGGACTTCAGCAAGGAGTTCCCCTTCGAGATCGCCGTTCAGTCCTATGGCTGCACCAAGTTGAATGTGATCTACACCAACGATCCGGACTTGGTGAAGCTTTGCCTCGCCGAGTTCAAGAAGTACCTACAGGACGAGAAAGCACAGGGTTGCAGGACTAGACCTTGTGCCCATCCATTCTTCTCCTGACAGGGACCAGCGGATGGCCGTCGCCCAGGTATGTGTGCAGGACGAGGTTCTCATCTTCCACTTCTGTAGGGCCATCAGAGGTTCTGGATCATTCACCCGTTTCATCGGCATCGCCGACTGCACCTTCGCTAGGGTGGAGAGAAGGAAGAACACGATGATTCAGCCATCTGGTGCAACAAGCTTGTCGACATCCAGAAGCAATACAAGATCATCATCAACGGGAAGGAGGACTCCGTGGTTGACCTCACCGAGACCATCATCGATCCCTGATACGCCAACATGAAAGAAGACAACAATACCAAGGACCTGAACACATGGGAGGTACCTCTGAATCTAGCCTACATAACCTACGCGGCCAAGGACGCATACGCATGCTACGACATGTACAGGCAGATCTTGGACATGAGGGCGTGTCTGCTTCCCGTAACCGACGAGTACACGGACAGCCGCAACATCATGATCAAGCGTGCCAAGAAGGTCCAGATGTTGTAATTTATCTGTTTATAAGCACCCTTATCATCTGAGTGTTTCATGCATTAGCCTATGTGTCGTAATTATCTGTTTTGTCTGAAATATTTCTTTTACTAACTCATTAACCTGATTGCTTTTTTTAGTGGCTATTTGCTTATGTATGTAACTAGTCCACTTGTTTGTTAAAAAAACTAGTTCACTCGGCTGCCCTGCTTTGAATCTCCTTCCTCCCAACATATCCCCTCCTCAGGTGGACCCAGCAGGTCTCTGAATTTTTTCCCACTTTATTTTTTGATGTAAACTGAGTTTTCTCCCAGTACTTTTTCCTAGAACCAACTCAACTGTCCCACGTCTAGCCCAAAAAATAATAATACCTCACGTACTATTAACTCATCAAATTTAAATGATATTTTATTTTGTAAGTTGAAAGTTCTTACAAAATAATAATAATAATTGTTTATACATAACTTGGCAAGTTAACTCCTAGTGATTGCATACATAAGCTTGCAAAGATTTTGCTGACCAATGCAGTAATAGACGTGCAATCATGTGTTTATGTTTTTATAACATTTCTCCGTCGAGCCCAACATGATATTTTCACCCAGCCCAGCAAGTCCGCGGATTTCGAGAAAAGTGCAAATGGGATTTAAATTCTACCATATATATAAATGGGCTGCATAGATGCTACATCATTGTTTCACCCAGCCCACCAAATGGACTAAAAAAACAAATGGACTGGCTGACATGTGGGCCAATAGGTCGAAGCCTAAGAAGGCATTGGGTTTACATCCAACGGCCGGCATTCTTCTTCAATCTCTCGTCTTCTTCCCCCAGTGCTGCCGAGACCGCCTGCTCCAGCCTTCGGTGTCCAGCGGCGTTGTTTTGCGCTCCTCAGCAAAATGCTATAGTGCCGACGGCCAGGCCATCCCTCCACTCCGCACCTCCTGTTATCCTCTGCCGAGTGTAGGCCCACCCCGCACCCGAACCAGTCAAGTTTCCCACTCCTCTCCGTCTACGACTCCACTGCCGCGTCTTCCCCATCTCCGGGTCGTTCCACTCTGGGGCCTCACCATCGTCCACCGCCTCGGTGCGCTCGGCGCGGCGTGGTCAACATAAGAGAGTCATCGGAAGAGGACTGTACATGGAGAGCCTGATGGCTGGGACCCACGAGGTCCATGGTCGCACGCAAGGAAAGTTCCTCCTTATTACGCACTGTATGTGGACTGTACGTGGGAAGGGCTTCTGTATTTCGTGAAAAAACGTTCCCCCCGCTGACAGGTCAGACCCACCAGCCATATCTTCGCACGCTAGGAAGTGCCTCCTTATTACGCACAAAAAAATGAATACCCCCTGCTAGCTAGGACCCACCATAGTGGGTGGCTGACTTGTGGGCCTACTAAGTTGACAGGGACGGAGGGCTTTGTCAACTTAGTCAATATGAACGATTCTAGCTCCAGTGACCGTACGATCTCCATCCAACTACCATAGTGCTTCTTCAACCTCTGGTCTTCCTGCTCCAGCCGCCCAAAGCAGCGCCGGTCGTGCCGCGTGCTCCTGCCTCTCGTGGCCGGCTGTGATGCCGCAGAGGCCTCACCGCCCCCTATTACTCCCACCGCTAGCCCAGAGCATCCCTCTACTCACCCACGCCCCCTGTTATTCTGCGGCGACGGCAGCCTCACTCAGCAGCCGAACCAGTGAACCCTCGTACTCCTCTCCACGTGGGCATCCACTACCGTGTCTTCCCCGGCTCCGCGTCGTCCCCTTCCTAGGCCTCACCGTCGTCCACCGCCTTGGTGCTCTCGGCACGGTGTGGTCAATGTGGTCAACAACCGACTTCCATCGGAAGAGTATTGTACGTGGAGAGGCTGACAGCTGGGTCCATGGTTGCAGCTGGGTCCACGGCCATAGCCCAGTTTCTTTGTGATTTGCCAACTAAGTCGCTTTGTCAGGCCTGTTGGGCTGCAAATCTTTCAAGACGAGGAGAGCTTCATTTGGCTGGCCGAGAAAATGGCCTATCAGTAATGAGAAATGGGCTGTACATTTTTAAAACACATCAAACCAGCAATTAGTTTCAAATTTCTTTTTTTTCATTTCGAGATTTTAAAATGCATTTATTTTTATGCATGGACAATTTGTTGGATTTTATATTGATACCCATTTAATTTCAAAATCAATTTGAATGTGACTCGAAACTTCGGGATTAAAAACAGTTTGGACCGCACCAAAATATGCAAAATTTCATATAATTGTTTAACCGTGGCCACAATATGGGCTGTAATGCTAACAAAAAGAATACAGGCCCCCAAAAAAACCTTAATAATTAGCAAATGGGTTGTAAATTATTAGAAATAATGGCAGATGGGTTGTATACTGTTTTCCACAGATTTGAGGCTTTCCTAAAAAAAGTTGACGCACAAGCAGTGACTGTTGGATTTCCATCCAACGGCCGTCGTGCTTCTTCAATCTCTTCTCTTCCTGCTCCAGCCACTCAAACAAGCACCGGCGGGACTGCCTGCTCCCTCCTACCCGAGGCCGGCTGTGCTGCGGCGCAGGCCTCACCGCCCCACCGTACTCCCATCACTAGCCTAGCCATCCCTGTACTCACCCACACCTGTTGTTATTCTCCGGCGATGGCAGAAGAACCAGTAAACCCTCGTATAGTCGTACTCCCTGTTGGTGTCAAAATCGGCGTATCTCGTAGTAGGGGTCCTAAGCTAGGCGTCTTGGAGCGATGGTAACACGGACATAGGTTTTACCCAGGTTCAGGCCCTCTTGATGGAGGTAAAACCCTACGTCCTGCTTTTGATTGTATTCATATGGGGGATAGTATAGAGTACATGTGTTTACCACGAGATTGTAGTAATCAATATTAGATTGTCTATTGAATAGCCTGGCCTCGGCTTATGTAAGACACCGGAGGCCTAGGGTTTAGGAGAGTCCTTGTCTTGGGTGCCAAGTCTTGTGGAGTCTTTCTTGTATGCGGCAGGGGTTGCCCGAACTGGCCTATGAGTATACGGCCATGGGGGTCCTCGGCCCAATCCAACTGATCGGGATACGACGTGGTGAGTACCCCCTAGTCCAGGACACCGTCAGTAGCCCCCTGAACCGGTCATCAAGTTGGGGACGCTCCTCAATTCTTCCGAACTGTTCTTCTCGTCTTTGATCTTGAGGATCGCCAAGGTGACTCCGAAGAGTTTACACGTCGGGTATCCGAGGATCCCCTCTAAGTTTCCACCCTTTATCAATGCCTTGTTATTTTTATGCCATACCTCGGGTTTGAAGTTGTTCCCGAGCGGCAACGTCCTCTTGCGTCCGAGCTCCAACGTCGGACTGCATTCGAGGTATCATTAGCAGCTGAGCAGCAACGCCGGACCGCTTCTGAGCTCCATCGCCGGAATGTATCCGAGCTCCAACGCCGCACTATGTCCAAGCTCCAACGCCGGACTATGTCGAAGCTCCAACGTCAGACTATGTCCAAGCTCCAACGCCAGACTGTATCCGAGCTCCAACGCCGGACTGTGTCCAAGCTCCAACGCCGGACTATGTCCAAGCTCCAACGCCGGACTATATTCGACGTGTCATTGATCACCTTGGTTCAAAAAAGTTGAAGGAGTTTAGCCGAGCTTAATGCCGGAAATGCCCTCTATGGAGCCAGCCACTGGCATCCGAGCTTTATGCCGGACTGCTTCCGGGGTGTCTATTGTAGTCGAGCACCAACGGCGGACTGTATCCGAGATGGTGCACCACCTCGGCCATGGGCTGATTTTTATGAATTTAATTCCAAATTATGCAATGTAATCTCTGCCGAGATGTATAGCCAGTAGCCCTCAAGGTGCGTGTTGGCCTAATATCCGGGATGCACCTGAAGGAAAAAAATCAAACCGCTGACCCTAGTAGCCCCTGAGACTCAGGTCGATTCATAAAATCAACCTGTGGATCAATTCCCAGCTCGACAACATACTTAGGAATAGAAACGCGGTGTGAAAAGTCCTCGAGACTCGGATTGGGTGCGGCCGACCAACCTGAGGATAATAATCTCCTCGAAAACTATATTGCGCTTTAAATTTTCTGCATTGGATTGTCAATGCAGTAGCCCCCGAGACACTGGTCGGGTGGCAACACCATATTAGGGGATCGATGTGCCCTTTTAATATTTGTAAATAATAAGCCCGAAGCCTAGTATCCCCCAAGCCTTAATGCGGGCACGGCAGGCCGAATTAAGGATCGATATCCATAGTAAAATCACAAATTATGTGTAATGACTCTATGTATCCAAGTACTTTACATCAATAATGCTCGGATCCGCATTGTACAAAACTTTGTTGACTGACCATCGGCTTCAACCTCCTCGGCCAGCAGCCGAGGAGTGTTTGTCCTACTTTATAAAGCCTTTATGAGGGCAAACATTTACGGCAAACAAGGCAATCCGGCCATACGGTTTTATAAACAAAGGTACGCAGAGAGACATGTTATATTATTGTTTAACATAAGAAACATCATCCAAAGATAATAGTCCTGCTATTGATTCCTTTCTTTGGGTTGTCATGCTGAGCATGATCATGAAACCTCAGCTCCAATCAATGTGGGAGGAAAATGCTGAGGATTTAGTTCGGGGAAAGCTTCAAACTCTGTGGTCTAAATGAACCCAAATTTTTCACTTCCGTTGCGACCGTTTATAATCTGAAACTGGCCCATCGTCGGCTTCTACCCCCTTGAAGATGCTACACAGGGTGTTTCCAAAATAACAAAACAACCCTTAGCCGACGTCTCGGTGCCCGAAGGCGGTTGTGTTTAGCGGAAACAAGGCAATCAGATATGCGGGCTTTATAACTTTCACTTAGTCATAGGAGGTTAAAGTTGGGAGGCCAGCAAGTAGCCCCTCGGTTAGTGTTCGGCGACAGCCGAGGTCAAGCCGTAAACACTTCGTCCAATGTTATGAATGACCCATCATTTAACATACCATCGATCACGACCGCTTTACGCTTATTGTGACAATCGGTTTTGGCTTTATCCATCGAGGTGCTTAACCTGCGAGCTGGAAGCACAATCGCATGGTTCTCCTTTGCACACCTAGCCGAACAAAGCGGAATGTAGGAGGCAAGCACAGAGCCGCAACCCAACTATTGATCAAGACACAATTGAAACTAATGGATATATAGCAATATCCGAGAGTTTTTTGAATCTCTAAAGGTGTCCGCGTTGCCTTTGTGAGACTTATCGGAAAACACACAAATAGTTGAAAAGTGCCATAGGATTGGAAACCAAAAACGCCAAGAAAACTCGATGTCCGAACTAGATCAATTGTTCGGTGCCAATCAGAAAATTGGTCTTAGGAAAAAAGTGTGCTTCTGTCGTGCTTTAACATGACAGACCCTATCTCAAGACTTCAAGCGGGTCAGCCTACGGCCTCAAACTCCTATCTCGAAGGCCAGTTTAGCAAACTTTAGCGGCTTTGAGAGAGAAACTAGGCTCCCCGGCTATTTACCGCACACTCGCGTCGAAAAAAGGAGTGGTAGAAAAAAGACTTTGCAACGACTAAGAAGAAGAACACTTACTATAAAACAACTCATATAAATTTAAGAGCCCCCGAGGGACTTGGGTAAAAGAATTTTATGTATAATGATTGTATGTACCGAAGCACTTATATCATATCTGTGTTCACCCAAACTTTAAACCCGTCTTAACCGACCGTCTGCTTCTCCCTCTTCGGCCAAGGGCCAAAAAGTGTTATGTACTCCCCCTGTCGAGAATATCGACGGTTTTTTCTATAACCAGGCAATCAGGCCATAAGGCTGTAATAGACAAAGCACGCTCAGGGAACTTATGCTATATTACCGACGAAGTGTAAGAAGCATCTTCGAAGAAAATAGTACCCCCACCGATACCTTTCTTCGGTTGCTCATTATTACTATGAGACTTGTGCAATAGATTTTTTGTACTATGAGTTCCGTTGTGTGCCGACCATTATTGAAAACAGTAAGAGTGTTAGCTTTCGGCTTCACCCAGTCTGAGGTCCGGCTCGGATGATCCGATCGTGACAATCGCAGAGGTGCTCCCTTTACTCCCTAGCCAAACAATCGGGAACGTAGGGGTAAACACAGAAGCAAGGCAACCCAGCTTGCAAATCGCTTAAGTCAACATGGTGCATATTGTGGCGTAATACACGAACAAGGAATGAAGCCGTACAAGTATAATCTTTTGCAAGAGGAAAGGCTTTATAAAGGAAGCCCCCAAGTAAATGGGGTATTTGAATTTGTGTGTGACAAACAAAGTTTGGACAAGGACGTTTTTCAAAACCAACTTTTTGCTAAAAAAAGTATAGTGCTTGGTCGAACCGAACAAAATTTAAAACTGAAAGTTTTTGAGCATGAAAGCGACTTAGCTGGTTAATGTGCTCAGTGTTGACGACGCGGTCCCAGCTTGATGCGGGACAAGGTCCCAGCCCCCAAGCCGGTCTTGAGGTGGCGGAGCGAAGAGCTCGGCACTCCGAAGTGGCGACATAGCATGGCCAATGTGGCGAGGTGGAACCCCCAGTCCGACCGAGACGACGGAGCAAGCCGGCAGTATGACGCCGAAGACGCCGGCATGGGTTAGTGAAAGGATGACGAAGCCCCCGGTCCAGCCGAGGTGACGTGGTACGTCGGTATGCCGAGGTGACAGTTCATTTACCTCTGCACAGAAAATAGTGCAAGCTGGAGATAGTAGTAATAATAATAAATTAAAAAAATATCGTTGCATAATTAATAATTTATGCGAAGAGAGTAAAATAAATATGGCCCGTGGGCCGAACACTCGGTGAGGTAGAGCTCTCTCAGCGATGCCAAAGTCCTCGAGGCACCTGAACATGTTGGTATGGCAGTTTGACCAACAAGATAATCACGCGAGCCAATATATGCCGTTTGGGGCGACCACGTCGGCTTGCCGAAGTGACTGTGTTACACGGTCGAGGTAGATTATCTGCACATATAAAACAGTGCAAGCAAGAAATAATAATAATATTTGAAATATATATATATATATATACTTGCATAATTAAGTTTACACAAGAAAAATAAACCGGGGCCGAGCTCAATGGTGGCGAAGGAGTAATAGCCTCTATTTTATAGGGCGGATCCGGTTGTAGATGCGACATTTGTGAGACTGCGGACAGAAATCCGGATACACTAACAAAACATCAATGCAAAGTTAGTTTGCACTATTCAATTAGACTTCAAAGGCGGTGGTGCAAAAAGCAGCACTTGATGCTCGTGTATGCATGCGGCCGAAAACACCACTGATGGATGGTAATGACCATACGTGCTGAATCAAAAAAGGAAAAATCATAAAGAGAAAAGGAAATAACTCCCTTCTGATAATGTTGTCGTCCGTGCGGAGTGTCCTTAGATCTTCGTGGTACTGGCCGTCCTAGGCATGTGTGCTCCTGAGGACCAAGCGCTATGTACCACACACGAAACCAGCGCCAAACGCGTTTGGCATCGTGGCATGACGACATCGACAAAGGTTAGCCAATCCTTACGATGGCAAGAGGCTGATTGATGATGAAGGCTGTAGCAGAACGAAGCAAATAAAAGAAGGCGGTCTGTATGGAATTGGTATCAACCAATACCAGAGATAGACTAAATTTGATATTTACGTGGAGTAGTAGTATCTGGACTACTATAATCCAACAAGCAAATCTAGGAGCAGTGCTGTGAAACTAGTAGCCCATTAGGTTAGTACACTTTGGTTTCATCACAGAAAACACTACCGTCTCGCGATTGCCTAGGTTGCTGAATAAGAAAAAGGAATAGAAAAAATGAACAAGGAAGGAATCTTCCCTGGATGGCTGCTGAGCAAAGCTCCTATCAGCCTCGTGTGCGCTGCCGCATGTGGGAGGTAGTCCGGCGCGGCTCCTTGACCGCAGCGCCGCTTGATTTTTTTTTCTTTTTGCGTTGACCCTCTTCGGCCTTCTGCATGCGTGCCCGGCTGCCCGCATCTCCAATACTTTTGGACGCGGATCTGGTATACTACCAGACGCCGAACAATTTTTCCTGATCTTGATTTGACTGCAAATCAGGTAGCATGAGGTAGCACCGATAATTTTGCAATAATGATTGTTTACGTAGAACAGATCTAATTGAAAAAATATCACCTGATTGTCCCATCAATCCGCGACAATCGCCCAGCAGGCTCTCAATGAAAGCACCAACGTCGGTGTCATAACCGGCGTATCTCGTAGTAGGGGTCCTAAGCTAGGCGTCTTGGAGCGATGGTAACACGGACACAGGTTTTACCCAGGTTCGGGCCCTCTTGATGGAGGTAAAACCCTACGTCCTGCTTTTGATTGTATTCATATGGGGGATAGTACAGAGTACATGTGTTTACCACGAGATTGTAGTAATGAATATTAGACTGTCTATTGACTAGCCTGGCCTCGGTTTATATAAGACACTAGAGGCCTAGGGTTTAGGAGAGTCCTTGTCTTGGGCGCCAAGTCTTGTGGAGTCTTCCTTGTATGCGGCAGGGGTTACCCGAACTGGCCTATGAGTATATGGCCATGGGGGTCCTTGGCCCAATCCAACTGATCGGGAGACGACGTGGTGAGTGAGGGAGTCCTGGATTAGGGGTACCCGGACAGCTGGACCATATACTTTGGCCGGACTGTTGGACCGTGAAGATACAAAACTAAAGACTTCGTCCCATGTCCGGATGGGACTCTCCTTTGTGTGGAAGACAAGCTTGGCGATTCGGATAATAGATTTCCTTCTTTGTAACCGACTCTGTGTAGCCCTCTCCGGTATCTATGTAACCGGAGGTTTTAGTCCTTAGAGACACGATCATAATCATCATAGGCTAGCTTCTAGGGTTTAGCCTCTATGATCTCGTGGTAGATCAACTCTTGTAATACTCATATCATCAATATCAATCAAGCAAGAAGTAGGGTTTTACCTCCATCAAGAGGGCCCGAACCTGGGTAAAACATCGTGTCCCTTGCCTCCTGTTACCATTAGCCTTAGACGCACAGATCAGGACCCCCTACCCAAGATCCGCCGGTTTTGACACCGACATTGGTGCTTTCATTGAGAGTTCCTCTGTGTCGTCACTGCAAGGCTTGATGGCTCCTTCAATCATCAACAAAAACATGGTCCAGGGTGAGACTTTTCTCCCCGGATAGATCTTCGTGTTCGGCGGCTTCGCACTACGGGCCAATTCGCTTGGCCATCTGGAGCAGATCTATAGCTACGCCCCTGGCCATCAGGTCAGGTTCGGAAACTTGAACTACACGGCCAATATCCGCGGAGACTTGATCTTCGACGGATTCGGGCCTACACCAGGAGCGCCGAACAGTCTCAACGAGCATGGCTTAGACCTCCTGTCTGACAATACTCGGGATATCGCACCTGCAGGAGTGCCGGACCTAAATCTGGGGCAGACCGCTTCGTCCGAGGACGGGTGGATGGACCCCGCCCTGTAGGCCGCACACTCATCGGCGATAGAGCCAAACATTGACTTCACCCCCAAGGAAGCCTGTGATACTGGAACCCCGGGCTCGTGTCCGGCTGTAGGTTCCAGCCCGCGCACCCCCGAGCCCGCCGAATCTGGTTGGGCTCCGGTAATGGAGTTCACCGCTGCGGATATCTTCCAGCACTCGCCCTTTTGGCGACACGCTGAACTCATTAAAGTCTCTCTCTTTGTCAGAAGACTCCTGGCCGAACTATGTCCGGCTCGAGTGGGAAGCAGGCGACGAGGGAATTCATTGCCCACCTACCACCCACTTCATTGCCACGATCGATGATTTGACCAACGTGCTTGACTTCGAATCTGAAGACACTGACGGTATGGACGACGATGCAGGAGAAGAACAAGAACCACCGCCTACGGGGCGCTGGACAACCACATCCTCATATGATATATATATATATATATATATATATATATATATATATATATATATATATATATATATATATATATATATATGGTGGACACCCCGAAAGAAACCAATGACGATGAGGCAATGGAGGATAAGCCCTCAAGGAAGAAGGCAAAGTATGAACGTCATCAGCGCCGCCCCAAGCCTCGCCACAACAATACCGACACATCAGTCAAAAACAATCCAGATGATGCTGAAGATGAATACAATCCCGATCAGCCTGCCTTCAAGCAGGCCGGACAGGCGACGGACGGATACTTGGAGAGGGACAAGTACATGCCCCCTCCGAAGACGAGGTGAGCGTCGGCGACGATGAATTCGGCATGCCTGACGATCCCGCGGAACAAGTTTGCTTCAAGCGATGGCTTATGGCCACGACGAAAAGCCTGCAAAAAAAGCAACAGCAGCTCAAAGCTGACCAAGATTTGCTCACAGACAGATGGACCAAGGTCCTGCCACCGAGGAATACAGACTCGACCGCCCCGCCAAAGGGTACACACGGCACAATTCGCTACCTCAACCTAAGAAGGAGAACCTAAAGCCTACACCCCGACGCCAATATACCACGGTCCGGGACAATACGCAGGAAACGCGAGGCAGCATCCACAAACCTCGACGCAATCGTCATAAGCGTCAAGTCAAGGAAGTTGGTGCCGAATTCAGCGGCCCCCAGCCCGGTCAGCGGAAAAAGAACAGCCCAAGCCCATCTGGCCTGAGCAGCATACTCGATCAACCATGTGAAATTCATGGTACCCCCAGAAAGGGCGGCCAAGCATACCAATAGAGAATGCCGGATCCTCAAAACGAAACGGTCGGTCGCGTGCCGGAAACATTGAAAGGAGGTTTCAAACAAGGAAGGACCGATCAAACATGGCGAGGTCAAAGGAAGAACCTCCACAGTACAAAAAATACGGCTGATCTTCTCCGATCACATCGACCGTCCAAACGACATCAACCATAGCAATTCAATTGCACTCACTTTCAACCCAATAGTTTGTGGGCTCCATCTCACACGAGCCCCCACGGGCATAAAACTATCAATAACATCTTCTAAAAGATGCCAGGTGCAAAGGCCAAGTTTTAGAGGCCCACCACACTAGCGGTTGTCTTCAGATCACCAAACAAATACCACGCCAAAGAATAAGTCTTCGGCATTGTCCCCTTATACAATAACTACCACATACTATCGGGACGAACCCGGTTGGCTAGATTCAATGGGGTACAATATTAGGCCAGTCCCGCGTGACATAGTCACAATTATTGGCAAGGCCGAACCCCACCCTTAGAGTGGAAATCATAACGCTGTTGGAATAAGCGAGTCGTGCCCGTTCATCAAATTTTGATTTGGCAGCCGACCACCCGGACACCAACTAAGGAGTCCGAGTTACTTTATGGCATGATAGCCTGGTTCAGCTAGGCTCCGATCAGGCACCCGCGGTTCAACAACAACATGACATGCAGCTACCTTTAAGCATTCGTCTTTACAGACTGACTTTGGTGCAGAACAGGACCGGCGACGTGGAATCAGCTCGGACACACAAGGCGGGAACACATAAGTAAATCCCCCCCCCCAAAGGAGACAGTCCGGATACACTTCAGATCCACACACAGCCTCCTCCAGTCAGGCCACGACAGGTTCCGCCAAAACACTTCTTTTCAAAAGCATAAAGCATACTAATATGCATAGACATGTCACTCTACTACAATGCGTAGACTTAAATAACATTTACCGGCCGTCATTCCTCATTGACGCCCTTTTTGTCATAAACGGCACCTGTACATCGTGTTATGCCCCACTATGCCAGGGGCTTCATAATACTCATAATATGGCAACAAAGTCCGGCCACCTTTTCGTCGCCGCTTCGGCACTCAACTTATAGCACTATATGCATCAGCTCAATCATGTCTTGGGTCATTAGTTGGGTTTGCCTGGCTCCCATGTTTTAGTCCCTTACGCTCGCTCTATCGGCTAAGGTAGGCTGGAGAACTATCATGATTGTGTTCGGGTCTTCCGGACGAGCACCTCAAGAGAGAAAGCCAAAACGATCATCATGATACGGCGAGAGCTGGTCAGCTGTTCGAGAGGTCGTAAAATCTTTAAAGATTTATTCCGCAAAATGCCATAATAAATGTAGAGTGCGACAGATCGGTGTTCTGATCAGGCGCCGTTAGATCCCCTAGTACGGTCTTCCGGATACCAGGGCTATGCCTACCATACTCGAATTCCTATGGCTAAGTGAGAGTGATAAAGCCCTATAGTATGATTGCATGGTTCGTGGTGAGGAACACCTCCTTAAAAGGACCCAACAATGGGATAAAGAGTGTTCAGGTATGTCCCGAACACCCCCGTACTTTTTATGTGGGGGTAGAAGCCGACGACTGGCCAACTCTCAGGATTTGAATACAATAAACAGCCACGCAGGAAGAACAAACGTTCACATAAACAGGCAATAAATAATAACAGTACCATTATCCCGCATTACAAAGGACGGCATAACTGCCTTCAGGGAAATATAGTGTCTTTGGTACACTGATCTCCCACAAGCTGGGCTCCTTTTAGGACACCCTCATAGTATAACATGGGCTTGCGATGCTCCTTACCCTCCGGTGGTCCCTCAGTCATCAGCTTCTCAGCATCAAGCTTCCCCCAGTGCACCTTCACACGGGCAAACGCCATGCGTGCACCCTCTATGCAAACCGATCGCTTAATGACATCCAGCCGAGGGAAAGCACTAACAATCCGCTTCACGAGTCCGAAGTAACTGCTTGGAATTGGCTCCACAGGCCACAGCCGGATAACCAAGTCCTTCATGGCTAGTTTGGCCGCCTGGTGCAGTTCGACCAGCTGCTTTAGCTGATCGATAAAGGGCACCGGATAATTCAGCGCAAAATACTGCGACCAGAAATTCTTCTCCGCAGACTTGTTCTCCTCAGTCTGGTAGAATTGGGCAGCATCTGATATGCTGCGTGGTAGGTCCACAAACGCCCCTGGGGAAACAAGAATTCAGCTTGTCGCTTAGAGCTCCTCCCATTACTATGTAAAAATGGCCTTGAGTACAAAAGGCCTTACCAGCTACAACCTTCCATGCCTCCTGGATGTCCTTCAAAGCACCGCGGGCTTCTTCCCGAGCATCCTCTGCGGCTTGGAGAGCTTGGGTGAGTTCGGATTCTTTCCCTACTAGACTCTGCTCCAAGGTCTCGCTTTTCTTCACGGCTTCCTGGAGCTCTCGCTCAGCTTCAATGACCCTGGCCTCATGCTTCTCACGAAGAGCCTGCTCGGCGGCCGCCTTCTTGTCGGCTTCGGCCACAGCCTTCTTCAATGCCTCAATTTCAGCACTCACTCCTAGAGCATACAATACAAATATTTTCATCACGCACAACTTCTAATTCATGCCCAAGTTAGCAAAAGGTTTCGACATACCTTGCTTATCCTCCAACTGCTTCTTCACGAGGCCAAGTTCCTCTTCAGCCCGTTCCAGACTCTGCTTTAGTCCGGACACCTCCGCATTATGAATGGCGGTCGTCTCTGCAGACGCCTGTTTTAAAACAAAGGGATACACGTCATTAACTGAGTCTCCTGCAAAGCGAAAATTTGATCCCATGTCCGGCTTTCTCTCTCTTTCGCCGGACAGTGCATCAGGGGCTACTACTCATACTATGACAATCTCCCAAAGGTTTCTAAACAAAAAACATACCTCGAAGCCTTTTATAAGCTAAGGCAGGATTCATTCAGTCCGCTCTCAGCAGACTTAATCTTTTGAATCACCGCACCCATGAGGGCACGATGTTCATCGATGATGGACACGCTCCTTAGCACTGTCGATAGGCCGCCCGGCAACTCTGCTCGGACAGAGGTTGCTGGCGGAGTGGGCAAGCCTCCCCCCGTCAAAGGTGGCTGCTCGCCCGATCCTGGAGCTTTAAAGGTCTCCACGACTGTGTCTGGCCACGGGCCGAACCTAAGATCGCCCCCGCCATCGACACGCATGGGAGCCACTGCTCCCGTGTATCCAACACCAGAGATATGACCTTCCTGGTCCGGGTCCCGCTGAGACGACACCTCGGTGTTGCGGCTAGTCTTCGGGAAGGCCTCCTCTGAGGTGCCTCGCCTCGTGGCATCTCGAGCTCAAATAATCCTCCAATGAGGACTATCCGGTGTGGGACCTCGCCGGGCTGCACGGAGTATGGCGACAGTTAAACTACTACATCCTAATGACCTCGGGCACGTAGGTGTGTTCGGATTTCGTATACTTACGATTTTACCAGGGGCTGGCCCCTGGGATCCCACTCCGGCTGCTATCAGCAGCCGTGGCGGACGCCTCGGGAAGGGAACCTTTCCCCATCTTTGGCAATTCAGCCTCCAGGGATGAGGAAGCCGTCCTTTTCTTCCCTCCCCCTGCAGGGAACTCGTCTTCTTCCTCCCCCTCTTTGTCTTTGGAGGAGGGTTGGTCGCTGGAGTCTTCGGATTTTGTGTCCTAAGTATCGCGATGATGGAGGCCACTCCGGGTCTTCTTGACCTTCTTGGAGGCATCTTTCTTGGCGCCAGAAGGCGCTGACCAAGATCTTCGCCGAAGAGGTCCGGCCGTTCCTTCCGGCAAAGGCTCGGACAAAGGTATCCGCTCCACCTTTTTCTTCCATTCCTGGGATTATTGTAGAAAGCATGATAAGTGTGTCTCCCTCGGGACATGCCGGCTAAAACACGGATGGACAGAGCACAGCGATGACTTACCGAACTTGAAGAGCGGGATAATTGATACCCGCAGCCCTCGGCGGAGCCCGGCCATGGTTTGCCGGACTTGAAGAGCACCTTCCAGATGTCCTTGTGGGAGGAGCCATAGAGCTCCCATAGGGTCTGGTGCTCAGCTGGGTCGTATTCCCACAGATTGCAGGCTCGATGCTGGCAAGGGAGAACCAGGCGAACTAACATCACCTAGACTACGTTGACAAGTTTGACGTCCCTGTCGACCATGCTTTGGACGCTGCTAGAGCACTGACATCTCGTCGGATGAGGACCAGTTCAGGCCAGTTCTTCGGGCCAGGACGTGAGCCGCAGTGGGGCTCCAGATCTGAATTCGGGAGCAGCGGCCCACTTTTTACCACGCGGTTCGGTGATATAGAACCACTACTGTCAGGACCGGTTTTTCGGGATATTAATTTCCAGAAAAAGGCCCTTGTGCTCACCAGCCCTGTGATTATCAAGTAATGATGAGGCACCAACTTGATACGTAAATTCCAAGCAAAATACAAAATATGTAGTACAAGACCATTCTGGCCTGTGAGTACAACAAAAGGTTTCTAGTGGTTGATGGCGGAAGCGGTTTGTGGTACATCCGTGTCTATGGGACTCCGTTTCCCATAGGAACAGCTGACCAGGTTAACTCCTATCTTCGCGGGGCTGCTATCACCGTTGCTTAGGTTCTGGGGCTGTCATCACGTCGCTCCTCTCCATGCAAGAAATCTGGCCAAGACAATAGCCATGGACAAGCCAGTGAGTACTTTGAATGTACTCGCAAACATTATGAACACGGGTATAATATAACAAATGGTAATCATGCTCTGAAATATTCTATGATCATAACGTCAGTCATAAAAAATAAAATTCCTGATGCATGCAAGCAGGTTATTTATATGCAACATGAATATGTAATAACAGACTAGTAATAAGATGCACCGATCGGGTGTCTGAAGCGACGCCTCGAAAGGATAATAAATAAACGAGCATGCCTCAGTCGGGCGTCTGGACGACACCACATAAAGGGCTTATAGAGTAAATAATTAACAGCATGCCACAGTCGGGCGTCTGAGCGACACCACATAAAGGGCTTATAGAGTAAATAATTAACAGCATGCCACAGTCGGGCGTCTGAGCGACACCACATAAAGGGTTTATAAAGTAAATAAATAACAGCATGCCATAGTCGGGCGTCTGAGCGACACCACATAAAGTGCTTATAAGAAAAACAATCACAGTGAATATCCAGGAGGTAGAACCGTCCCAGGGATACTCAGTACTTCAAAAAATATAAAGGGGTTAGTCCAAAATAGTAATAATCATAATCATCATAAGTCACACGTCATGATCCATGTTCTGGTTTAGTAGTTTCTCCTGCGAAGAACGACATTAAGACCGACACTTGACCCAACCCAGACTGTAGTCCTTAACCATGGACACGGCTATTCGAATAGATTTAATCTCGCAGAGGGTGTACTCTTTACCCACGAGTAACGGATTCCTTTAGTCCATCGGGACTAATTCCGTCTACGGTCTTTTAATTGAAAACACACCTGACTTGCACACACCAGCTTAACTTACCGGTGTCCGAATCACCCACTACACCGCAAGCAAAACTCTAAGTGGGGAGGCTACAACCTCGCGTAGCATGGGATCAAATTTATATCACAAGACTCTAAGGGTGCCCCTCTCGGTCCCAACCGGAAACACCCATGCCCCCTGACCGGATGACTGGCTTTAAGCCACGGCCATGGAACCCTCATCCCGGCCCCTCTGTACGGTGTGTGCTAGAAAGGGGTTGACAACTTACTGAACCGTACCCTACCTATGGCAGGGACAAGTGGTAGTACGAAACAAGTGTGGGGATTACCGGAACAAGACTCGATCTATGGTCGACTCAGGAGGTTTAAGTATTCCCTGCATGATCAGCATACGAATATATATTTCATCCAACAGACAGAATCACCACTCATCATACCCTATCATGCCATACCGGGCACACTCGTCTCGACGAGGAACTAGGGACGAGCTCAGGTCTACCCAAGACAGAGACTTTCCCGGCTTCCTTCCGGCAGGCACGAAAAGCATACGAGGATGATTACTGTCACAAGCATGACCAGTTACAACAGCAAGGAAATTTCCAATATGCATGAGATCATTAATATGCACTCAGGAGTTTGAACATATCATCACATAAAATAACGGACACTCCGTGTCGAGGTGGTACAACACATACAAAATTATGCCCGAGTTTAGAATGCTTGCCTTCAAGAGCAGGCAAGTGGGGTGTGCCTTTTGAAAGTTGACTTCTTCTTCAAAAACCTATTTTTGAAATTATTCAAATTAAAACATAGTTCCAAAACAGTGTAAAAAAGTTGTCTGAATTTTTTTCAAATAAATCTTAAAATAAACTAGACTAAATTTGAGAGAGGTAGGAAAAATAATCAACTTATTTGGAGTTTTATTTTAAAAGAAATAGCCAGTCAAAGTTACTGGTCAAATCTGTTTTTATAAAATCTGAAAAAAGGAAAACGGTTCAGACTCGAATACGTATTAGCACAGGGAAGACGTACTCAGTGGAGGGCGCCTTCACTTAGAACCGTTGGGGTCCGGCCTAGTCGCTGACGTGCGGGGCCCGCTTGTCGGGTTTCTCTTCCTCCTCTCGCGCGCCTGGGCAGAGAGCAGGGGCGGGTTCCGATGATGATTGCCGGCGACAGGGGGCACCAAACGATGCGCTCCGGGTATGCACGTGCTCGGGAAGGGATGTCGCATCCATTGGAGGAGGTTAGGGGAGCGGCGGAGCTCGAGGGCGAGTAGCCCTTCCTCCATGGCGGGAGGGGATGGATCCTTGCAAACCTCGACTCCCGGGAAAAATTGAATGCTAGAAAGGGTCCTCGGTGTCATGATGGAGCTAATGGTGGTGTTAGAGTAGAGGGAGGGGATCTGGTGGCGTCGGAATCGACCGGAGGGCGGCGGCGGCTGCACTTGCCGGAGGCGAGGATGACGACCTCCTCTGGTCAAACTGCTGCGAGGGGGGTTGGCTACGGTTGACTTGAGGCTGTTCACGAGTGCAAGGGAGGCCGGGGGCGCTATTTATAGCAGGGCAGCGTCGGTTCCGACGGTAGCCATGGATAAGCTCGACGGTGCGCTTGCTACTGTCGCCGGAGGCAACGTGGCGATGGCCGGCTGGCTCCAGGGGCTAACGACGAACTCTCCACTGTCCAAGGAGGCGAGCTGGCGTGCTGCGGTGGTTTGGGCGGTGCCGACCTGAGCAGGGGCGGGCTGCCGACGCCTGCGTGCCGCCAAAAGGCTCGCTGCGGCGGCGCTGCGACGAGCCAGGGGGCGGTCGAGTGGGGCGAGACACGGCTATACCAGCGGATCAGATCGAGCTCCGGGGAGGGGTCAACCTGGGACGCGGCAGCTCGGGCGCACGCACGTGCAAAACGCGCGCTCTGGCTGCGCCCGGTGCACGCATGGCAGGTGCTCGATGAAATGCCAGCGCGTGTTAGAGAGCTCGGGGTATGCTGGTAGTTAACAGGACTGGGTTAGGGTTAGCTAGTAGCTTAGTGGACAAGTTAGTTAGGTTAGAGGATCAAGTGTACAATGCTAACTAAAAACCATGCCAACACTGCCCATGCACACAAGGTGTTTGACAAAATGCCAAGGGCACCTAGGCATTTCTTGGGGTGGCCAAAATCTCCAGATTGGGGTCTCTTTAGGTTTAGTAGATGGTGGCCAGGTTAGTTAGTAAAACATAGAAACTTGTTAGTGCAAAAATTTGAGAAAACCAATTCTGGACAGAACCTAAAGGCTATCATTTCATGGACCAAACATATTCCAATGGGTTCATGCTCCTGGACTTAAGGGTTTTGTAGGGTGGTCTACAAGCAACAGAAATAATCAAGGGAAAAAGAGCAAGCAAAAATATGGTTGCAGTACAAATCATCAAGTTGGACCAGAATGAAGATGAGGTTGATTCACGCAAAATTTTCAAAGGACATAACTAGTTTTTTGCATAAAGATGAATAATATACTCCTATTAACATCCCATAATTTTGGTGGAAGCTTTAAAGAAATATTTAATTAGGTTGCAGTGCAAAAGTGAGATTTGACCAGATTTGAAAACTTGGTGTAGAACTCAAAATATCCAATGAATGAAATATATATTTGCATAAAAGTGATCTAGGGACATCATATGTCATCCCCAAATTTTGGTGAAATTTTTAAATGAATTTATAAAAGGGTTGCAGTGCAAAAGGGACCTTAAAACTCATGAAAAACTATTTTAGAGGAATAAAACTCAGGGAAAAATAATTATATAAATAATCCCTACTGATAAAAGAATTGTTTTTATTAAGAGGCGAAATAATTCCAATAATGACTGAAAAGTTTTCACTTGGGGTAAAAACTCCATAATAATAAAGAAAGGAATGGTTTTGAAATCAAAAGGAAATCCAGAAAGTAATAGTTTAAGTTTCTTGGCAAAATTTTAATTAATAAAACAAGGTTAAAATTTTGGGGTGTCACTACTGCTGCTGCCACTCCTTGACAGAATCATTGAAGGCGCCCGTCGGCCATACGACTTGGGCATCTTGCTCACCATGGCGCCGCCGCATTCGGCGTGCTCGCCATTCACCACCTTGGGCTTCACGTTGAAGATTTTCAGCCATAAGCCGAAGTGGGGCGAGATACGGAGAAAAGCCTCACACACGATGATGAACGTTGAGATGTTAAGGAAAGAATTGGGGGACATGTCATGAAAATCAATCCCGTAATAATACATGATGCCGCGAACGAATGGGTGAAGGGTAAACCCGAGCCCGCGGACAAAATGAGGGAGAAACACGACCCTCTCGTGGGGCTTCGGAGTTGGGACGATCTGTCCCACCGGCGGAAGACGGTCGAATATTTTCTTGGCCAGGTACCGGGCCTCCCGGAGCTTTTTGATATCCCCCTCCCGGACAATAGAGGCCATCCATTTGCCTCCTGCTCCGGATCCGGACATCTTCGGAGAACCTCAGTTCGGTGGAGAAGAAGAGTGCTTGGGCGCTAGGGCTCGAGCAAAGGGGAATGTACGAGCGGAAGGGAAAGGCGTGGGTAAAAAGGAAGAGACCTTATATCTTAATAGAGGCGGTAAAAGCTTTTGCGCCTCCCCACTTGCCTAGTGGAACCCGCTCGTTCCCCACTCGCTGCAATTAATGGTGTGGTTGGGTTACCCATACCCGTATTGATGCGAATCCCGCAATAAGGGGAACACGATCTCTGCTTCAACGAGGCATGCGCGAAACCGCCTCGCAGTATGTATGGTGCTTGGTTGTGGAGAGATGGTTCAATAATGGCTCGTGCATGGTGCTATATCATGCTATCCAAGGGTGTCAGCAGATTATGTTTGTGGAATATCGTTCTCTCCATGATGGCATGTGAAGATCAACTTGCGGATCCGGACACGATTCAAATGTTCGGTAATTATTTTGGAGTATTTGAAGATGGAACCCGCCTTGCAATGCCAAATACAAAACTGCACGCCGGACCATCGTCATTGAAGCCTGATTTAGGGGCTACGGAGGGAGTCCTAGATTAGGGGGTATCCGGACAGCCGGACTATATACTTTGGCCAGACTGTTGGACCATGAAGATACAAGACTCAAGACTTCGTCCCGTGTCTGCATGGGACTCTCCTTTGCGTGGAAGACAAGCTTGGCGATCTAGATAATAGATTTCCTTCTTTGTAACCGACTCTGTGTAAACCCTAGCCCTCTCCGGTATCTATATAAACCGGAGGGTTTAGTCCTTAGAGACACGATCATAATCATCATAGGCTAGCTTCTAGGGTTTAGCCTCTACAATCTCGTGGTAGATCAACTCTTGTAATACTCATATCATCAATATCTATCAAGTAGGAAGTAGGGTTTTACCTCCATCAAGAGGGCCCAAACCTGGGTAAAACATCGTGTCCTTTGCCTCCTGTTACCATTAGCCTTAGATGCACAGATCGGGACCCCCTACCTGAGATCCGCCGGTTTTGACACCGACAGTGAGTACCCCCTAGTCCAGGACATCGTCACTCCCCTCCACGTGGGAAACAACTGCCGAGTCTTCCCTGTCTTCATGTCATTCCCTTCCTAGGCCTCGCCGTCCTCCACCGCCCTGGTGCTCTCGGTGCGGCCTGGTCGACATGATCAACGACCGACATGCATCTTAAGTGGACTGTATGTGGAGAGGCTGACAGTTGGGTCCATAGCCGCATGCAAGGAAATGCCTCCTTATTACGCGCAAAATAATGATTCCTCCACCTAACATCTGGAACCCATCGAAAGGGCCTCTGTATTTCGCGAAAAAAACGTTACCGCCGCTGACAGCTTGGACCCACCAGCTATATCTTCGCACGCAAGGAAGTGCCTCCTTAGTACGCAAAAAAAGAATACTCCCTGTCGGTGTCAAAACGGGCGGATCTCGGGTAGGGGGTCCCGAACTGTGCGTCTAGGCGGATGGTAACAAGAGACGAGGGACACAATGTTTTTACCCAGGTTCGGGCCCTCTCGATGGAGGTAAAACCCTACGTCCTGCTTGATTAATATTGATGATATGGGTAGTACAAGAGTGGATCTACCACGAGATCAAGGAGGCTAAACCCTAGAAGCTAGCCTATGGTATGATTGTTGAGATGTAATGTTCGCCCCACGGACTAAGGCCCTCCGGTTTATATAGACACCGGAGAGGCTAGGGTTACACAGAGTCGGTTACAATGGTAGGAGATCTACATATCCGTGTTGCAAGCTTGCCTTCCACGCCAAGGAAAGTACCTTCCTGACACGAGCCGAGTCTTCAATCTTCTATCTTCGTAGTATGGGAGTCCGGCGGATATTGATAGTCCGCAGTCCGGACACCCCTAGTCCAGACTCCTCAAGAGCCCCCTTTAACCAAAGCTTCAATGACGATAAGTCCAGCGTGCTTGTAGTCTTCGCGTTGCAAGGCGGGTTCTCCTTCAAATTCCATGTACCAAATTAATAGTGTCCGGCTTCATCTTGAATACTGTGTTCCTCGGCTTCCACGCCAAATTATGGCCCTCTTCCACGCTGTCGCATCTAATGCGAAAAGCCGTGGTGTCTTTACATTTCACCCCTAATTGTGCGGGTCATCCGCCTATAAAAGAGGCAGGATCCAGATCCAAACCGCACCGCCTTCCTCCTCACAGATACTCCATCAGGCGCCTCGACCTAGAAATCCATTCCACCATGGATCGTCAACGGGCTCTTCCTCACGCGCCCTAGCCCATCGCCAGGAATTGGAGGAGGTGCTCTATTTCGCACAATGAGCTAGTGAAGCTCCAAACGGAGGGGTTTCTTCCTCCGGCCTTCATGGTCCCAAACCGAGCCGGACCGGTCACTTATCAAGGTGGGAGGCAGGCGGAGGACACCCAAGCCCTAACAAGGGGGAGCGAGTGTACTTGGCCCCTATCGATAAGGGGCTCTGATTTCCAATTCATCCGCTCCTCCGCTGCCTCAAGTTCTACTGGACTCCAGCTCCACCACCTCACGCCCGCCTGCATGCTACATATCATGGCTACGAGCTCTTTGCGAGCTATTCCTCGGCACCGAGCCCCATTTCGCATTGTGGAAGAGGTTGTTCGCCTCGTACCCCATTCTCACCAGGGTCCATATATCAAGTGGCGGCGCCAAATATGGCGATCGTCGGACCGGATACCTATCCGGCACCCCAAGAGGACGTCCAAGACCGGCCCTCGAGTGGTTTTATATAGTAGACGCCCCGTTGCCCGACCCAGTCCGGATCGGCCTCCGGAGTTTGATGTCGCTCCCTTGAAGAAACGCCTCCGGCGCCCATGAGCCCCGCTTGGAGGAAGACAAGAGCGTCCATTACTTGATGGGCCGGATTAGATTAATGGCTCATTCCGCTTGACCATGATTGAGTCATGGCGACGTGCATCAAGCGGGGTGCAGCCGCTGCAATCTGAGGCCACCCCATGTGGGATTTCAACGGGAGGACGATGCTACGGCACGGCCGCAAGAAGGGCCGGGTTCGACGAGGATCTGGTGAAGATCTGTCCGGTCTGCATAAGGGGAGAAGGAGGACTTCTTCGTCCGAACCCTTTGGATGGGTTCTCCATGATCAACCCTAGAGGATGGGTGTTTAACACCTCAAGGGTTCCACCCGTCTTTCAAGTTTAAGCTTCTTACATTATGTCTTCGGCGCAGATCTACGCCGGATTGTGGAGGACATGGTGAGTCCCGCTCCACAACCCGAGGATCCGTAGGATCCTCGGTCCGCCTCCAAGAGGATCCGGACATCGAGGTGGAGCTGATCGACGGGGTGTATCACCACCAGCATTGACAATGCTTTGGTCGCCATTACGGCGGACTACCCCGGCTAAGTCCGCTTCCTGTGACCACGATCAAGTCCGGACACCGCTATCTTATCCTTGCCTATTTCGACCTTCGCGAACGATGGTATTTTGCAGAAAGCGCCATTACTGGCAGAAGCCGAAGCTGCGACGGCCGACCTACCTCTGGTCAGCCAACTAGCAGGGAGGAAAAGGAGCGCCGTCTGCGTAAACGTCGCCGCAGAGGTATAGCTCGTGTTTGATCTTTTGGAGCAACGCTCCGAGAAAACATCTAAGTGCTCGTGTTCTTTATAGGAGAAAAAGCGCTCGCCAGACTGCGAGCGCAAGAATTGCCGACCCAACCAACACCAGCCAGGCTCCAGCACCCGGACTGGAGGGGGAGACAAGCGCAAGACGCGAACCTGATCCTGCTCCAACGGAGGATACCGACAGACTGTCCGCCACCAAGTCAGAGGTGGAGAGCGCTATGAATCATAGAAGCCGCCGGACAGTTTTTCAAGAAGCGTGCTTTTCCCCTGAGGCATTGGATGCCTTTAACGCAGGGGACGCGCATCTCCGCGCTGCTCAAAATGGTTTTACCAGAGCCACGGAGCAGTATGTTAAAGACATACGGGTAAGGGAATTTTTTTTGAGGAACCAGGACAGTGGGAGAGGCTCCCACTGTCATATATATTAATAATTATAACAAATTACAAGGAGTAGGTACATCATATACATGTCTCTCCCCATCTCACTTTGGAGAGGGGATAGAAAAGTTCTAAGGAGTACAATTAGTCAGAGGGCAGGGAGTCTAAAAGTAAGAAGATGAATTCCTTCTTGTTGTCTTTAACCCTATATTGGAGGAGGCTAAACCCTTCTCTGAATCTGGCTAGCCAGGAGTGGTAGGGAATTTTAAAGGTTGTATACACCAGTAGCCCCCGAGACTTAAATTAGTTATGTGAACTGATTTAAGGATCATTTGAAATTTCAGGCTCTTAACGAGAAGAATGCCCAGCTGTCTCGGGAGCTGCAAGATTGCAAGGCCCAACTTGAGGCCGCCCTTGCTGCCACAGGAGGAGACGGAAAGACCCCTCCTGGTAACACATTTGTATAAATTAATATAAGCCAGTCGGCGTATGCCATGAAGTCTAAGAATGACATTACAAAGCCGCCAACAAGATCCGGACAGTAAGATTATCTGCGCCACTAAAGGCGGCGAGAATGTCTTGAATAGGGTTCAGCAGGGAAAGGAACAAGCTCCAAGATGCCAACGCCAAGCTCGGGAAGAGCTTAAAGGCACACAAGCCGAGCTGTCCGCCCGCTCAAGGAGAATCAACTGCTTGTCAAGGCATATATAGTAGTGCTTGAGCGAACTCCTTAAGAAAGAAGAGTTCGGCGAGGAAGCAATTTGACATAATATGTCTTGTAGGTATACTCACGGGTCGCCCTCAGAGAGGAGATGCCCATATCAATGGGTGATCAACTTCCCGAACTGCTGCAGCTACTCGAACGAGTCCGAAGGCAATGAGCAACGCTGTTCATGCTTTATGGCCAGCCCACACCCGCCCGAGGGTCTCGGGAGCTTCTGGAGAAGTCTGCAGGAGTCTTGGCAGCGCTTCCTGTTGTGGAAGATATTAGCTTGCCGTCAAGGTGCCAGGAGGCTTGGGCCATGGTGAAGACGCTGTACAAGAAGTCGGACCCCAACCACATGGCCGGTTGGACGGTGGGGCCCGATGGGAAGGAGATCCCTATGAGTTTAGTGTACAGCCAGTAGAGTTGGCTGCTAAGTTTTCCAATGGATCAGAACTAGACAGCCTGTTAGACGGGATTGAGGAGGAATACAATCAATAAACTTGACAATGTATGTTATCCTTTAAAATGACATGTGAAATGCCTTCTAGCCGGATTGTAGATCGTTTGTCTTTGCCGACCTTTTCGCTTCGACCTCGGGACCCTAGAGTCTGAAGTGTGTCCGAATACCTTTTTGGTTAAGTAACAACCATGGTATGCATGGAGACCAGGCGTAGGGGTCATTAGTGCTTTATCAGACAAGTGCCCAACTAGTTATGTTCTACGTTGCACGGATACTTGGATACGTATCGGATACGCGATACGGGGATACGCCTGATACGTCAATTTTCTAAAAACATGGATACGGGGATACGTTTATATATAGATGTTACATATATTAATTATTACAAATAGGAAGAAAAAAATTAAGGAGCTTCTAGGTCAAAGCAAGCCTCAATACGATTACCCCTTTATTTTCTTGCACTTAGTCCACTTCCATTAATTGGCAGTGAGATTTGACCAGGTTTGCTGTTCCAGTCAATGCATCGACTCTCTCTTGCTCACCTTTCAATTGAATAAAAAACATTGTCAGACATGTTTTCACATGAACTCACGTCCATGTTGGGAATCTTC
This sequence comes from Aegilops speltoides, assembly GCA_021437245.1. Classification (NCBI taxonomy): domain Eukaryota; kingdom Viridiplantae; phylum Streptophyta; class Magnoliopsida; order Poales; family Poaceae; genus Aegilops; species Aegilops speltoides. The sequence continues at coordinate 279,506,751 of CM038145.1, read as the reverse complement.
AAAGGTGCGTCTTTATTATTGAGGGGATTTCACGTCGGACGAGGGGTTTCAAGTATCCAAAACGTATCGCAGAAGTATCCTAGGAGTATCAAACATTATTTTATTTTTTAATATCAAAATATCGAGGGATACTTACGGGATACGTGTCGAGAAGTATCGGGCAATATCCGAGTATCGGGCAAGATCCGCTGGATACGGGCACTTTCAAGTATCCGCTAGCGAGGTTATGTTATATTACATGGTTAGTAAGAAACATCTTCCAGGAGAATAGTTCCGTTAAGGGTTCCTTTCGCTGGGAGGCATGCCCTAAAGTGTATGTCCGGACTGCCAATAGAGCAAGAAAACATCCGGGGCAGATAGATAAATAAGCAAAAGTCATCTTTTAAATCACCGACCGAATATTCCCTTAAGAACGCTTAGCTTCGGCTTCACCCGTCTCGAGGTACACATCCGGTGACCCGCAAGAATAATCGCAGAGGTGCTCCTTTACCTCCTAGCCGAACAATCGGGAACGAGGGGTAAGCACAGAGCCAGCAACCCAGCTTGGCCAAAACTTAAGTCATATCGATGCATATAATGGCGAGTAAAAGGTACATGTGGAAGCTTGACACATGTGTTGGGTATAAAACCCGTATAATTGAGCTTCTGTGAAAGAAGCCCCCAGGAATAACGAGTGCGGATGGCACATCGTGCATATGCAAAAGAATGCGAAAATGGGCCCCGAAGGTCTTTTAAGTTAAAAGGATAAAAAGAGAAACAAAAGACAGCCGAAATATAAAAGGTTGGACGGGGAAAGGGGACGAACTCTTAGTCCGGCGCTAGGCATAGAATCGTCGGAGTCGGGCTGCGTTCCATGGGTTCGGCTCAAGTCGGTTGTCCGACGCATTTCGTAGACGGTATGCTTCACGGTCAAGACTTGATCAATAATGAAGGGCCTTCCCATCCGGGCTTGAGCTTGTCCTTTTTCTTGTCCGCAGCGAGAACCAGTTCGCCAACGTTGTAAGTCTTGGCCCGTACTTCTACTTTGATATCTTCGGCTGCTGCTGGTAGAATGCGGAACGAGCCTTCGCGACGCCACGTTCTTCCTCCAATGTGTCCAGCTGTCCCGCCGATCCAGCTCGGCTTCTCTTTCCTCATACATGCGCACTCGAGGTGAGTCATGAATAATGTCGCAGGCAAGATCGCCTCTGCCAGATACCATAAAAAATGGTGTGAATCCGGTAGTACGGTTGGGCGTTGTCCGCAGCCCCCAGAGTACGGAGTCGAGCTCCTCGACCCATTGGGTGTCTGATTTAGTGAGTGACCTCACTAGTCTGGGTTTGATGCCGCTCATTATTAGACCATTTGCTCTTTCCACTTGACCGTTGGTTTGAGGGTGATAGACTGACGCATAGTCGAGCTTAATGCCCATATTTTTGCACCATGACTTGACCTCATCGGCTGCGAAGTTCGTGCCGTTGTCGGTGATGATGCTGTGGGGGACTCCGAAACGGTGTACCACCTCGATATAAAGTCTATCACTGGTCCGGACTCTGCTTTCACGGTTTGGCCTCTATCCATTTGGTGAACTTATCCACCATGACCAATAGGTATTTTTTCTTGTGGGCTCCCCTTTAAGGGGTCCAACCATGTCAAGCCCCGCATGAACGCCAGGTAATGGGTATAGTTTTGAGGGCGATGGGTGGCATATGGCTCTAATTAGCAAAGAGTCGACAACCAACGATCGCCGGACCAAGTCCCGTGGCGTCCGCCCGAGCCGTCGGCCAATAAAATCTGTGCGGAATGCCTTTTCTACTAGGGCTCGGGCATCACAGGTGTCCGCCTAGTCCGCATGGATTTCAACTAGAGGTTTCGCCCTTCTTCTTCGGAGATACACCTTTGAAGGACTCCGTAGTACTTTTCTTATAAAGTTCTCCTCATGGACCTTGTAGGCCTTCGATCGCCGGACTATGCAGCGGGCCTCATTTTGGTCTTCGGGAAGTTCCTGCCTAAGTAAGTAGGCTAGGAAAGGTTCTGTCCACGCGGCGATTACTGCCATTACGTCGTGGGCGGAGGGTGTTATGTCATCTGCCGAATCACCAATTGGTGCGGTTTTCTCCGGTTTGTCGCTACCGGGCTCCTCTTCCCATAGTACGAATGGCTTGAAGAGCCGTTCCAGGAAGATATTTGGAGGGACAGCATCACGTTTCGCACCGATGCGTGCCAGGACGTCGGCCACTTGGTTATTATCTTGGGCTATGTGATGGAATTCGAGTCCTTCAAACCGAGCTGATATTTTCAGGACAGCATTGCGATATGCTGCCATTTTTGGATCCTTGGCGTCAAAGTCTCCATTTATTTGGGATATTGCAAGGTTTGAATCCCCGCGCACCTCTAGGCGTTGAATGCCCATGGAGACCGCCATCCGGAGACCATGTAATAGGGCCTCGATTCGCTGCATTGTTGGAGTCCGTGTACATTATTTGAAGTACATATCGACAAGATCTCCGGTGGGGGGCGCCAATACGACGCCAAATTTCATCCGCCAACATTTTGGAGCCATCGAAATGCATAGTCCATTGGAGTATGCGCCGTACTCTTTAGGGAGTTCGGCTTCAGTCCATTCGGCGACGAAGTCAGCCAAAACTTGTGACTTTATGGCTCATAGAGGTTTGTAAGTTATGTCAAATGGCAAGAGCTCAATGGCCCATTTTGCAATCCTGCCCATTGCGTCGCGGTTATTTATAATGTCATTGAGTGGTACTTCAGAGGCCACTGTTATCGAACACTCTTGAAAGTAGTGCCGGAGCTTCCGGGATGCCATGAACACCGCATATGCTATCTTCTCGATAGTGCGGGTAGCGGATTTGCAGGGGTTAACACAAAGGATACGTAATACACCGGTTTTTGAAGAGGGAATTTATGCCCTTCGCTGTTCTCGCTCGACGACGAGGACAGCGCTTACAACTTGATGTGTTGCTGCGATGTATAACAACATTGGTTCGCCAGAGTGGGCGCAGCCAGACCGGATTTGTTGCCAATATGGCCTTTATTTCTTCGAGTCCGCAGCGGCGCATCCGGCCCACTCGGTGTTCGATGCGCCTTAGGAGGCGATAAAGGGCAACATCTTCTCTCCTAAACGGGAGATTAAACGGCTTAAAGCTGCCACGCATCCTGTTAATTTTTGTATTTGCTTGAGGTCCTTTGGAATATCCAATCGTGTGAGCCGGATTTTGGCCGGATTTGCTTCAATTCCTCTACCGGATACGATGAAGCCCAGCAGCTTTCCGGCTGGTACGCCGAAAATGCATTTTTCCGGATTCAGCTTGATGTCATATGCTCTAAGGTTGTCGAATGCTACTAAAGTTTCGACGTGTTTTGTTTTGACGACTACGTCGTCTACGTATGCCTTGACTGTTTTGCCGATCTGGGTGGCCAGACATGTTTGAATCATGCGCCGATATGTTGCGCCGGGCGTTTTTGAGTCCGAAGGGCATCGTGTTGAAGCGTAATGGTCCGTATGGAGTGATAAATGCCGCTAGGTCTTGATTCGCTTCGCCATCTTAATTTGATGATAGCCGAGTATCGTCCGGGAAGCACAACGAATCGTGCCCTGCTGTGGCATCGATAATTTGATCAATGCGGGGGAGAGGGAAGGGATCCTTTGGGCAGGCTTTATTAAGGTCTTTAAAATCGACACAAAGGCGCCAGGATTTATCCTTCTTTGGTACCATCACCAAGTTTGCTAGCCAGTCCGGATGTTTGATATCTCTAATGAATCCGGCTTCCAATAGCTTGGCTAGCTCTTCTCCCATTGCCTATCTTTTGGGCTCGGAAAATCGATGAAGAGCCTGTTTGACTGGCTTAAACCCTTTTAGGATGTTTAGGCTGTGTTCTGCCAACCTGCGAGGGATTCCGGGCATGTCCGAGGGATGCCTGGCGAAGATATCCCAATTTTCCCGGGAATTCAAGCGATCTTGCGTCAACTTCGGGTTCAACTGCGCTTGATGGAAGCCGTCTTTGTCGGGTCCGCGGTGGACCTGAAATTTTATTATCTCGCTCGCTGGTTTGAAGGAGGTGGACTTGGATCTTTTATCAAGTATCACATCGTCCTCGCTTTACCGTGAGAGCAAATGCGGTGAGTTCCTCTCGCCACTAAGGCTTGGATAGTGCCTCGAGGGCTAGTGCGGCTGTCTTGTTTTCGGTAGCGAGTGCTATGTCCGGATCACTAACGAGAGTGATTATTCCGCTGGGCCCAGGCATTTTGAGCTTCATGTAGCCGTAATGAGGTATTGCTTGAAAAATTGTGAATGCCTCTCGTCCTAATATGGCGTGATAGCCGCTGCTGAACGGGGCCACCTGGAACGTGACTTCTTCGGATCTGTAATTGTCCGGAGAGCCAAACACCACATCGAGTGTGATTTTTCCGGTGCAGCGTGCTTCCCGGCTAGGGATTATTCCTCTAAAGGTTGTGCTGCTTCGCTCAATACGGCTCCAATCGATTTCCATTTTTCGCAGAGTTTCCTCATAAATGAGGTTCAGTCTGCTGCCGCCATCCATGAGGACCTTTGTCAGTTGAAAGCCGTCCACTATGGGACTAAGTACCAGTGCGGCTGGGGCTCTGGTTGTTTGAAATGCGGGCTCATCGCTGGCGTTGAAGGTAATAGCTGTGTCGCTCCATGGGTTTGCTGTTGCGACTTGGTAGACTTCGGCGAGTTCGCGGATTGTTCGTTTTCGCATATTATTTGATGCGAAAGTCTCAAGACCTAGCGATACCGTCTGGTATTGTTGGAGTGGTTTCCCGGAGCTAGAAGCTCTTCGCCACTTTTGGCTACCTGCCGTAATATCCAACATGCTCTAAAGCTATGTGTTGGGACGGCTCCCTCAGATTATGAAGTTTACAGGTCCGTTGAGCCATCCCTCCAAAGACGTTCCGCTTCCTTATCGGGTTTCTGCTTCTTGGTTTTTGCCTCAGGGCGCGAGTGTAAGGCGCCCTTTTGTCATGGATGGGTTTGGGGCGGATTGTCCCAAAATTGATTTTCAGTTTTTGAAACTTTCCATCGCACAAGATTTTCGCATTATGGACGCCAGATTGGTGAAGCATGTAATCTTATGACGATCAATGGCGTTCGAAATTCCCTTGTCCGTGTAGTTATTGCGTAAGATTGAAATTATGTTTTCCTCTCGGCAGTCCTTTATCCTGCTCCATAACCAGGAGGAATCGCCCAAGAATGATGTATTGTTTCAAGGCTCTTGCCAGATAGAGATAGATCGCATATGTCCGGGCGGGTGGGTGGAATAAAATCCGGATCCCCGCCCATCTTTGGGCTCAAAGGCCGAGGGTTTCGAATTCGAAGCTTGGTTTGTTTGGGGACATCCAATGAGTCCGGAGCGACGCATGATTTTAGGTTTAATGCTCGATCAAAGTCCGTCCCTCCGCTGAATCCGCATGGAGGGTTCGGGAATCGGACACGGATTGTTTTCAACACCGCAAAGAATTGCCGAAGTTGTTCCTCTACCATCGCGACGTGGTGGGTGGCCCGGGAGAGTTAATCTCTCTCGATCAGTTTTGAGCCCGATCGATTGTAGTCCGTGCGACTCCTGTATGGCGATGCAATCCAAAAGCTCGTTAATGCACGAGAGCTCGATTGATCTAACTGTTCGGCAGCTTTAGGGCCGACGCTAAGATAGCTTATGACGACTTGAGAAGTCATTGCGAAGCGGCGGCGGACGGGCGGTCATAAGAAAGCCACCAAGCCGATAGTTTGGCGGCGCCAAGGCCCTCCGGTGAAAACACCGTCTTTGAAGACGGGTAAAGGCATCCGCTCTATCGGCGACGACACGAGGAACTCTCAATGAAAGCACCAATGTCGGTGTCAAAACCGGCGGATCTCGGTAGGGGGTCCCGAATCAGGCGTCTAGGCGGATGGTAACAAGAGACGAGGGACACAATGTTTTTACCTGTGTTCGGCCCTCTCGATGGAGGTAAAACCCTACGCCCCGCTTTATTAATATTGATGATATGGGTAGTACAAGAGTGGATCTACCACGAGATCAAGGAGGCTAAACCCTAGAAGCTAGCCTATGGTATGATTGTTGAGATGTAATGTTCGTCCTACGGACTAAGGCCCTCCGGTTTATATAGACACCAGAGAGGCTAGGGTTACACAGAGTCGGTTACAATGGTAGGAGATCTACATATCCGTATTGCCAAGCTTGCCTTCCACGCCAAGGAAAGTACCTTCCGGACATGAGCCGGAGTCTTCAATCTTCTATCTTCGTAGTATGGGAGTCCGGCGGATATTGATAGTCCGGCAGTCCGGATACCCCCTAGTCCAGGACTCCCTCACTCCCCCTGCTAGCTGGGACCCAGTATAGTGGCAGGCTGACTTGTGGGCCTACTAAGTTGACGGGGACGGAGGGCTTTGTCAACTTAGTCAATATGCACGATTCTAGCTCCAGTGGCCGTACGATGTCCATCCAATGGCTGTAGTGCTTCTTCAACCTCTGGTCTTCTTTCTCCAGCAGCCCAAACCAGCGCCGGTCGTGCCTCGTGCTCCTGCCTCCCGTGGCCGGCTGCGATACGGCAGAGGCCTCACAGCCCCCTACTACTCCCACTGCTGGCCAGGCGATCCCTCTACTCACCCACACCCCTGTTATTCTGCAGCGACTACAATCTCACACCGTAGCGAACCAATGAACACTCACACTCCTCTACGCGTGTGCAGCCACTACTGCGTCTTCCCCGGCTCCGCGTCGTCCCCTTCCTAGGCCTCGCCGTCGCCCACCGCCCTGGTGCTCTCGGCGCGGCGTGGTCAAGGAACGGCTTCCATCGGACATGGACTGTACGTGGAGAGGCTGCTAGCTGGGTCCATGGCCGCAGCAAGGAAGTGCCTCCTTATTACGTGCAAAATAATTATTCCTCCACCTGACAGCGGGGACCCACTGGACGGGCCACCGTATTTTGCAAAAAAAACATTTCCCCGTGACTGCTGGGACCCACCAGCTACATCTTCGCACACAAGGAAGTGCGTTCGGGCAAAAAAAAAAACGATTCGCCCCCCTGATTGCTGGGACCCACCAGCTACATCTTCGCACGCAAGGAAGTGCCTGACAGTCGGGACCCACCTGGTCGAAGCGTATGTAGTGTTGTCATTCTGGTCGCGAACGTGTACGTACATACCGGTCGATGTAGAGGCGCCGCGACGGTCGTAGAGACGCCGCGACGTAGCATGTACACGTATGTACAACGCCCAGGGTGCAAGAAAGTAAATACGACCACGTACATACATACGGGCGGGGTCTCAAACGCCTACTCACGCGTACGTACAGCCAGGGCTCCTATACATGGCTGGGTCGGAACGAGGAAACTACATCTCGGTCGTGTTCATGGGAAGGCTACGGAATGCGTCGTGTTCATCGGGAGGCAACGGAACGCGTGGGAGCCAACCGGCTTGGACGGAACAGGCGATGGAAACGAGGCCTGGGGTACCGCAGAACGGCCGTTTGAATGTCAAGGGGGACTCCTGAGCATCGCGACTCAGGAGCCTAACTGGTCATGTAGCCCCTCACCCCTTAGTTCTGAAAGGCTAACGGCGGTTGAGGCATGCGCGGGGCTGGGCTCTGCCGACGTAGAACGGTAAAATCACCCATGCATCTCACCTCCCTACTTGCTATTCGTGCGTCAAGGGGGACGCCTGAGCATCGCGACTCAGGAGCCTAACTTGTCACGTAGCCCCTCACTCCTTGGTCCTGTCCTGGTTTCCGGTCGGGGTTAACGGCGGCTGAGGTATGCGCGGGGCCGGCTCTGCCGACGTAGAACACAAGCAAGTAGGAAGGAAAAACGCAAATCTCAAGAAATTCAAAAGCAAATATTACAGTCCATAGAGTACTTTGACAACGCCAAACACAAGTTTAAACGCCTCCACGAGGCAGAATGCATGTTGCAGGAATCAAAGGCATGACGGGAGCCGCGAAGGGGTCACTTTTTGGCGGCGCCATCGCTGGTGACGGAGCTGCGCTGGGCGACTTCGCCCCGTAGAGCCTCAAGACCGGCAGCGCCTCGCTTCGGCTTGGTGCTGAAGGCCCGGAACTTCGCCAGCAGAGCTTCCGTGCGACCCTTCACGGCCTCAGCAGCGACGGCGGCAAGCTCGCCGCTCATAGGCTCCAGCGGGCTGTCGAGGTCAACGCTGGGGTCGCGGAGATAGACATGGGTGAAGACGCGCGTCAGCGCCGCAGAAGAAAGGACACGCACCTCAGCCTCAGCTGTGGGGCCAAGGCCAAGGGCGACATCTTCGAGGGCGCTGACAGGAAGGGAAGCAGCTTGGTGGGGCCCTCCTCGGCGCCGGCCAGCGGGCTTTCCAGGCCGCTGTCATAGAGCGACTTCAGCAGGGTGCGAGCCTTCACCTCCAGCTTCACGAAGGCCACGCGGTCCTCCGCCAGGACCCGCGCCTTGCCGTCCAGCTCGATCTTCTTCGCCACCAACGCCTGCTCCAGTGCACCCAAGCAGCCTTGGCGTTCGTCAAGCTCGGCATCCCGGTCCTTAGCAGCAGCCTCGCGAGCCTTCATGTCTTCCTCCTTCTCCTGACGGACTCGGGCCTCCTTGGCAAGCTGGTCGTGCAGGCCTTGCAGCTCGCTCTCCAGCACCTCGTAGCGACCCTGGACATCCGCAACCTCACCTAAGGCGGCGTCGCGAGCGGCCTTCGCCTCAAGGACGACCTACTTCTCCTCATCGCAGGCTGTCGCGGCCAGAGCCAGCCCCGCTCGGACTGAAGCATCAGAGCGGACCCAGCCAGAGACCAGCTCAAGGCGCCCGGCCACCAAGCGAGGGTCGGCGCCCAGAAGATCTTTCCGTAGCCAGTCCAGCTCAGCAGCAGCATGATCCAGAACAGTAGAAGGAGTTGAGGAGACAGCAGTTGGCAGAGTAGGAGTTGAAGATGGCAGTGTAATCACAGCACCATGAGTCAGGACCTTCTGCGCCCCGACGACTACGGCAGTGGCGTCAGGCAAGGACACCTCAGGAGTCGCTTGGGCCATGGGGGCTGAGCTCGCTCTAGCTAGCCCCACCAGGCCTCGCGAGGATGACCGGGCAGGAGAGGCCCGCATCTTGCCGCCCCCTTCTCCCGCCGGTGGGGGTGCTGCCCCGGACGAAGCCTCAGGAGCCCTCTTCAGCTTCTTCGCCGGAGGCACCGGCCTAGCCAAGGAATATGGACGTCAAGCCTCAACAACGAAGCAAGAAGCAAAACGAGAATCAAGAACTTATTCGTCATCGCTCGCGGGCTCAAGCAACCTCCGGCCGAACTTGAAGCCCGAGAGCCGGATGCTGGGATCAACCTCAAGAGGCTCGGGAGCAGGAGGCGCGTCTGCAGATCGCCTCGAGCCGGAGAGCACTGCTGGGAATCAGCCCCGCCTGTCCTTCGGGATCGGGGCGAAGCTCTCGCCACCCCGCTGCCGCCATCCTCGCTGCCATCCCAAGATGAGGCGAAGAGCGGGACCTATGTCGAGGAGAGGCGCCTCGACTCCCCATCGGCCGCCTCAATTGGGCTCCTCCTCCTCCTCTCTTCTTCCTCCTTCCACCGAGTTGCTTTGGAGGATACGCTCACCGCTGCTGTGGCCACCGGGTCCTTAGGAACCTCCGCGCACAGCCCGCCTCGCTGAAAGAGGACATGGAGTTCACCACCTGCTCCCAATCATCCCGAAGGAACAAGGGCACGGGAGCATCCTCCAGCCTCGCCACGTTTCCCCAAACCAAGGATTGGAGGACCGCAGCCAGATCCTCGTCGGCCAGGACTTCGGAGCTCGAGCAAAGGGCGGCATCGGCCCCCCAAGCTTCCACAGTGGAAGCGAGTGTTCCCGAAGCAGAGCCACGCGATGCTCCAGGAACTCCCTCAGGAGCGACGCCCCGGTCAGTTTCGCCGTCGCCATGTTGTCCGGCCACAGATCCGCGGCCCATCTTCTCCAAGACCGGCCTCGCCCCTGGGATCAACGAGTCTGCAGGGACCAAGCGCCAACGGACATGGGCTGCCCCGTGGGCAGAATCAGCTGGGAGTGGGTGCGCCCAGCATCCACCATGACCCACTTGCTCCTGAAGCCCTCAATCCTCTTCCCGGGCTTCGATATGGCATTAGAGCTACCATGCGCGACGAAGCTCGCGCACGCGGTGATGGGGCCGCGGGAGACCCGGAGGTAGAACTAATGGCGCAGCAAGGCCACTGAAGGTCTCACCCCGACATGAGCCTCGCAGTAGTAGGTGAAAATTGCCAGGAGAAGAATAGAGTTGGGATGGAGGTGCAGAGCTTGCAGATTGTAATGGTGGAGAACAGAAAGGAAGAACTCGGAAAAAGGAGGCACCAGACTGGCGGCGATGGCGCTCACGAAGAGCGGCTAGAAGGTGCTTCCTCTACCCTCAGGAAGGGTGGAGTCGACCTTGAGCGCGGCTGCCCCGTCGTTGCCTTGCGCCGCCATCATCTGGCCCGTCCGAGCATGGTTCTTCTCCGACACATTCGGAGGATCCAAGGCAGGCGAGTACCATGCTCCGGCTGGGGTCTGGCGAGGCGCCATGCCTTGCTAGGATGAAGGGTTGGAATAGATCTGGGGATTTCGGAAGCAAGAAGGACAGGAGCAAGAAAGGGGATCTGAGCAGTGAAGGAGAAGGCAAAGAAGGTAAGCCTAGACGGGTACCGCTCCCTTATCAATTTGTGCAGTTACCGAGGTGTCGTTGGGGAGCCAGGACGCCCATGTCCAATCAACCGCCACGCGGCGCCCAAGGCCTCAGGCTATTGGGGCCCGTGGCGCTTTGCACTTGCCTCTTCGCTTCACTACTAAGCCAAGTCCAAGCGCGCCTTGGGCCCGGGGGCTACTGTCGGCCTTCTGGGAACGGGGGTACCCAGACTATCTCGCTCATGACTGCAAGGCGTGGCTCAAGGAGGCCCAAGACGGCCCATCTTCATCAAGATATGCTCAAGACCGGCGAGGGGCCAGATTCATGGGCGGATGACAGAGGCTTCTCGAGCACGGCCTCGTCAGTGGCTCGCGAGGAGGCGGAGAGATCAAGGCGGGTACCTCACGAGGTGCCCGTGATGCAAGCCATGATGACCAAGGCCAGGCGGGCGCCAGCCTGCGTAGAGTCCTTGTTTCCCCTTTGGTGCAAAGGTGGCAAGAGCAGGCAAGGGTATCAAGCAAAGGCAACCATTTCGGTGCAACAAGACCAAGACCAGTAGGACGGCAGAATGTAGGTCATCATGGAGCCCAAGCCAGCGTCATCATCAAGGTCTTTGGCAGGCGAGGACCAACTTTAGTCAGGATAAGTGTACTAGATGTTCCCCTTCAAAATGGCCAATTGTTGGCGCCCTTCCCGCTCAATATTTGGGAAGAGGCCCGGGGCCTCCGCCTATAAATAGGACTAGCCACCCACAGGGAAAGGGGAGATTGGATCCACTTCAAAGACACGCAGAGAGAGTGGCGACTGAACTCCCCCTAGCAGTTCATCACGCCAACCAAGAACAGACCCTACCCTCGCGAGGCTGTTCTTCCCTTGTACTGTTCCTCATCAGCCCCAGAGGCAATCCACCATACCACAAACTAGAGTAGACACCACAATGGTGGCCTGAACCAGTATAAATCTCGTGTCCCTTGTGTTGTTCTTCGTGTAGTTTTAGATCCTGGCATGGCGGTGAGACATGGGTAGGCTGGGGGTGTGATCTCCGCGTGCACCCCAGTGTTCGAACCTCAAGGGTCTGCCGGAACCCGAAATCTGACAACCGGGTCGAGAGCCCCTGAATCCGGCATTTACCGTTGTGTTGTCTGGGCTATCTTCTTTGTTTCAATGTTTGTTTTTATTGCGTCACGGCTTCCCATTGCCATCCCTGATTTCGGATGTGCCTGGGCCGCTGGTGCCACTACGGGCCAACCAGCTGTCCTCGCCCGCGCAGAAGTGGGTCATAAGGCTTGTTAGGGCCTCCATTGTCCTTGGTTTTCCTGGCCGAGGTGTCTGGCGAGCCATTCATCCCGGACATTGTGCTTGAAAGCCGCTAAGGCTTCGGCATCCGGGCAGTCGACGATTTGATTCTTCTTGGTGGGAAATCTGTTCCAAAGCTTACGGGCTGACTCTCCGGGTTGTTGGATTATGTGACTTAGATCATTTGCATCCGGAGGTCGGATATAGGTCCCTTGAAAATTAGCCCTGAAAGTGTCCTCAAGTTCCTCCCAACTTCTGATTGAGTTTTCGGGGAGGCTTTTGAACCAGTGTCGAGCTGGTCCTTTCAACTTGAGGGGCAGGTATTTGATGGCGTGGAGATCGTCTCCGCGAGCCACATGGATGTGAAGGATAAAGTCCTCAATCCAGACCCCAGGGTCTGTCATTCCGTCGTATGCCTCTATGTTCACGGGTTTAAATCCCTCTGGAAATTCATGATCCAACACCTCATCAGTGAAGCACAGGGGGTGTGCAGCACCCCTGTATTTGGATGTGTAATGGCATGCTTCCGACGGTTGTAGTGTTCGCTTTTGATTCCAAAGTGTTATTCGATCAGTATAGTCGTTTTGTTGGCCATGATCCTGCGCCAGAGCACGCTTCCTAGATCCATAGATGGACCTAGCCATACCGGCTTTTTTGTCCAGGTGCTCAAATCATGCGCTGACTTGTGTGTGGCGTCCTTAGCCGCCCTGTCGCGGCCACGGGGTGGTCGGTCCGGCTGATCGGCCGTTTATTGGCTAAATGGGCTCTATAGCCTCGTCGTCGAATTCGGGCAGCGGCTTGTGCTTTGGGTAGCTCTTTGTGTGGCGATTGCCATCGTATTTTTCTTCAGTGTTGAGCACTTTGTTCCATCTGCAGTTGAGTGTATCATGCGTGGCCTTAAGCCTTTGCTTATGCTTCTTCAAGCTCCTTGCGGTGGCAATCAGCCTTCTACTGAGGTTCTTTTGTTCCAAGTGTCTTTCCGGGATGATGAGTGCATCATCGCCCGGACTGTTCTCCTCTCCGGAGACAAGTTTATGAGTTTTATCTCCGCCGTCGGTACGAACGGACAGCGGCCCCAGACTATGTTCTGCGTCCCCTGGCTCGTCCTGCTCCATCGATGTGTCCATGGGGTCGTCGTTTCCTTTGGAGTCGACCGGGGTATTATTTCTTCTTGCGTTGTTATCGCTGTTTTTACTGTGGCAAGATTTAGAGCGGCACCGACGTTGTTGCTTTGGTTGCTTCTCAAGGGGATTATCCTCTGTTGCATCCTTCGTTCCTCGCCGTTGTTTTCTTTGGGTGTATCCACCATGTATATATCATATGATGAGGTGGCTTTCCAGCGCCCTTTGAGCGGTGGTTCCCGCTCTTCTCCGGCATCGTCGTCCATACCATCGATGTCTTCGGAGTCGAAATCAAGCACGTAGGTTAAGTCATCGACAGTGGCTATTAAGTGGGTGGTGGGTGGGGAATGAGTTTCTTCGTCGTCTGCTTTCCACTCAAGCCAGCCATAGTTCGGCCATGGGTCTCCTGATAGGGGGAGTAATTTCAGCGGATTTAGTACGTCGCCCAAGGGTGAGGGCTGAAAGATATCCGTGGAGGTAAACTCCATGATCGGTGCCCAATCAGATTCGATAGGCACAGATGCGCGTGGTTCGGAAACCTATGGCCGGAGACGAGTCCGAGGGTCCGATGACACATACCTCATTGGAGGCGAAGTCTGTGTTAGGTTCTAGTGCCGATGAGTGTGCGGCCTCCGTGGCGGGGTCTATCCACCCGTCCTGGATGGCGCGATCTGCCCCGGATCTAAGGCCAGGGCAACCGCAGGTGCATTCTCCTGAACACTGTCTGATGCCAGATCTAAGTCATGCTCATCGTGACTGCAGGGCACACCCGCCATGGGCTCGAATCCGTCGAAGATCAAGTCTCCGCGGATGTCGGTAGTGTAGTTCAAACTTCCAAACCTGACCTGATGGCCAGGGGCATAACTATCGATCTGCTCCAGATGGCCAAGCATGTTGGCCCGTAGTACGAAGCTGCCGAATACGAAGATCTGTCCGGGGAGGAAAACTTCACCCTGGATCGCATCGTTGCAGATGATTGAAGGAGCCATCAAGCCGGTGATGGCACAGTGAAACTCTCAATGAATGCACCAATGTCGGTGTCAAAACCGGCGAATCTCGGGTAGGGGGTCCCGAACTGTGCGTCTAAGGCTAATGGTAACAGGAGGTGGGAGACACAATGTTTACCCAGGTTTGGGCCCTCTCGATGGAGGTAATACCCTACCTCCTGCTTGATTGATCTTGATACCATGAGATCGTTGAGGCTAAACCCTAGAAGCTAGCCTATGATTATGATTGTTGTTGTCCTATGGACTAAACCCTTCGGTTTATATAGACACCGGAGGGGGCTAGGGTTACACATAGTCGGTTACAAAGAAGTAGATCTACATATCCGAATTGCCAAGCTTGCCTTCCACGCAAAGGAGAGTCCCACACGGACACGGGACGAAGTCTTCAATCTTGTATCTTCATAGTCCAACAGTCCGGCCAAAGTATATAGTCCGGCTGTCCGATGACCCCCTAATCCAGGACTCCCTCACCCCTCCCCTTGTCCCCCCGCCCCTCCCTCCTCCTCCGCCCCCTCCACCCCGCGCCCCTCCCTCCTCCTCCTCCGGCCGCCCCCTCCCTCTCTCTTTTTTTTGTTTTTCACTGTAGTTTTTTACTATTGTATAATGTAGTTTTTTTTACTGTTTTTAGTAAGTGTTTAAAATAATTAGTAAGTAAATTAATAAACTAGTTGAACTAATTTAGTTTTAGTAAGAACTAGTTGAATTAATAGAACTAATGTATTTTTAGTAAGAAAATTAATATAACTAGTTGAACTAGTTTATTTTAGAAAGAACTAGTTTATTTCTATTTATGGTAAGTTTATATTTAGTAAGAACTAGTTGAACATGTCACATTTGTTGTTATTTTTTTAATTTAAGCAATTATTACCGCATCGACGTTGATGATGCCTATCCCGCATCCTCGTCGTCGATACCCGTTGTTCGCTAGGGTTTTAGTTGTATTAGTGATGTTATAT
The DNA here is from genome assembly GCA_021437245.1 of Aegilops speltoides. Lineage (NCBI taxonomy): Eukaryota > Viridiplantae > Streptophyta > Magnoliopsida > Poales > Poaceae > Aegilops > Aegilops speltoides. The sequence goes on along the minus strand of CM038145.1, from coordinate 279,491,732 downwards.
TTATGATACTATTCGGGATGTATTAGTGATAACTTATAGGATTTTTGTTTTTGCAGAAATCAAGGAGCCCCTCCATCATCCCCGTCGTTGTCCCCATCACCGACCCCCTCCGACCTCGAGGTGAGACCAGCCAAATCTCCATGTCAATATGAGTCCTATAAGATATGATGTAAATAAACTTGTGTTGCTCAAATAGGATATGTGGTTGCCCAAGTGGCCGGTCAGGTTCAGGTTACACCTCCGAGTGGTCTATGTTTTGCCGGAGTGTTTAATTTTCGTTCTGGCAAATTTTAGGCGCTCGATATGTCCTGTCTTAGAAAAGGTCATGCCGGAATTTTCCATGAATTTTGGCATGACTTGTGCTAGAATATGTAGGAAATATCGAGTGGCCTGGATTTTCTAGAAAGATAATTAAACGATATTTCGGGTTGACTCTAATTCTATCGAGTCTCCACCATATATGAGAGGAGAAGAATCTGGACTGTTGTCGTGAGGGTACCTTCTCCTTCATTCCCGTGTGCTAGACAATTTGGTGTACTGCACTCGGGAACGAAAGGAGGAGCTACCATCACCGATGGTCAAGTTTATACACCACATGAGCTGAGAGTTTTCAAGAAAAGACTCGACAGACCTATAGTCAACCCATAATGAATAATGAACAAGCTGAGAGTTTTAATTGTACAAGTTTAATCTTTGAATTATGAACATAGGAAATGTCGTCAGACGAAGAAGGTCCCGGGGAGTGCTCCTGGTGCGGAGACAACCGGGGTTTCTGCAATAGGCCTCACCTGGACGAAGGTTGGCGCTTCAGCATTAAGCTCGAGGAGGCCTTCGATTGTGATACGGTAAGCTATGATGCAAGTGTTTTTTTTGTAATTAAGCTCGACTTCTACTACTTCAACGTGTAATTTTCATCTTTTACAGTTCGACTAGCTTATCCCATGCCATGCAAGACGCTATGTCTTGGAGAGGATGGGTTTTGAAGATCATGAGAGGAATGAAACAAAGAAAATTAACCTAAGGACCCATCATGCTATGGATTTTGAGGTAAATCTATACAATTCTGAGAGCGTATCCCATTTTGGTTGCCCGGTTTGGGAAGCACTTTGCAAGATGTATGATTTTCAACAGGGTATGTTTGTCACCATGGATCTTGGTGATCCCTACGTCGACCAAGACAATTTGGACATTTGGATCCTTGTTGATATGCTTCCAATTCTACCACTATGTGAGTTCATCAAACATAGTTATTAAGTAATTTATATTGTTTATTTCAAAATAGTTGACAGCTTATTTCCATTGATAGCTTACTTTCATTCTTCAAAGAATGTGCGAAACATGGTAGACAGAACCAACTACACCGATGGCTCTCAGTTAACTTATCAGGAGAAAAATCATCTGGTCGCATATTGTACTTATCTTGAGAATTACAATGCCTTTTATCAAACTCCTCCAAATTATGGTCAATACGGGCCACTAGTGCACGTGTTGAACCACGATAACTTCCAAGGAGATATCCTAGTAAGAGTTTTTACTATTACGACATCCGTGCATCTTTTGCGTACTTCTAAAACTAGTACATCATTGCTAACTATGAAGTTATTACTATGTTTTTCAACAGAGAATCCCGATGGATCGTGTCCCTCATTTGATGTATCAGAATGGTCACCTTGATGTTTTGAACATAATGCCAAGTCATCCTACAAATCTCACATGTACAGACCGGATTTCTAAAACCGGTGAAAACATGCTAATCTTAGAATGTAAAAAATGTATGGACAGTCGTGAGGAGGTTCTTGGAAGCAACATTGTGCGAAAGGCAAGAATTGGAGACATGATAATCTCCATTCTCCATAATGGAGAGTCAGAGGCTATCTTGTTTTATGCTATTTTACCTCATATAGTATAGTAGGTCCTAAGAGAATGTAGTAGGTCCTATGAGGTACAATATGTTTATGAGAGTTGATGATGATGAGTAGTTGTGATTATGCCTAGTGACCAACTTGTATGTGATGTCTCATTGATGAAAACGATGATCATGAGGAGGTGTTATATGACAATGATGTATTATGATGATAAGTTAATGATATGATGATGATATATTCTATCATTGGGTGAAAGCCACATATTAGTTTCAAGTGGATGTCCATCCACTTGAAACTAGTCCAGTGGATGTCCATTCACTTGAAACTAGTCCATGGTTCTTTCTCCTAGTGATGTAATAACTCATTATGATGTAAAATCATTTTCTAAACTATTGCGGTATGAAAACTTGTATAAAGGTGTATGAATACAACATGAAATAAAAAAGAAATACAGAATAATAGTAGTAGCGCGTGCTAGGAGAAGCGCTACTACTAATTACTAGTAGCTCTCATTGTATAAAGCGCTGCTACTAAGTCGATATAGCAGTAGTGTGGTCCAACCCACGCTACTGCTAACCTTTAGCTGTAGCGCTGCACCCCATGCTATTGATAGGCTTTAAACACGCGCTACTGCTAGGGTTTTCCCTAGTAGTGTAAGTCTAGGTCTTTTATGCATTTGGTAAGCAAAACACTAGAGAAAATTTACCGTCATCACGGAGGTGAAGGACCGGTCGGGTTTGCGCCAGTGCCACACGGAGAAGGACCGGTCAGGGTTGGGGTTGCGCCAATGCGAGACGGAGAAGGATGGGTCGATGCTTGTCAGGAGGCATGCTACAGCAAAGATCATTTGCAATGTCTCATTAGCATGATGCAATTTAAATGTGAAAACTAGTAACTAATGACCATTCAAATGAAACTCACCGTGTCCGCTATAGCAATTTGGGGCATCTGCAGAGGGGTCTAGCCGTTTTTCTTGCACACGGACTGCACATTAGTTAGTAATGAAATGAACATTACATGCATGATTTGGCTAATATGCAGGAGGAGATCGTATAGGGCCCGGTGAGACGCGTCGTTATGGTTCCTCTCCGCCTCCAACAAACTAGCCGTCCTCTCCTGTAGCTCGATCTCCCTCTGCTTAGCCTGTCTGTTTGCCTCCGCCGGAAGCTCCTGGGCCCTAGCCTCGATGGCGAGCTCCACTGGCCGTGGTCGAGGTGGTATCCCAGGAAGAGACCTCACATGACGCTTCTTGATCTCCGGGAGACTTCTAGGACAACGTATCAGTCCATCTCTAATGGCTCCCAAGCCATGTTTCCTCCCATCACCAGATAGCATCACGAGCTCTGCATCAAAAGGACTCTGGCTTGGGTTGAAGTTATCCCATTTCGTTGCCTTCCCAAAGTCTCTGTACATCACGAGCTTGTTGTGGGAGGAGATGTTGGTGAAGCTCTCTGGATGATCGAGGTCATCCTCAGAGAATGCCTTCGCCTTCTTGAACGGGGCAGTATAGGCCATGGCATAGAGGTTGTATAGCGGTGGCACGTCCTTTTTGTTGTGTTTCGCCTAAAAGAGAGGAACAACATATTAGTTAAGGGCTGAAGCTAGCATGAAGAATGCAATTGTATGAATCGTTAAGGGCTCAAACCACATACCCAGTGATCCCCGTACTCAAACAGGTTGGAGCTCCCTTGATGGTGTGGCACACCTTGCATTTGGCCATGCTTATCCTTGGCCTTGTTGTGTTCAGCTAGCCATTGGAGAGAGAACCACTCATTGACCAACGCCTCCCAACAGTCCATCATATCTGCACACCATCTCGGGGGCACCTAAGTTTGGCAAAGAGAAATTTCAGCGCTACGCCTATGAATGAAGTCAAGGAAACTAAGTACAAGGCCTTAAGAATAGGTAATTACCTTCATGTACTTCTCCTTACTGAGATACTTGCGGCGGCACTTCTTCTTGGCCCTCCTAATGTTAGTCGAGCCGTAGTAGTCTCGGACAGCCTGCACCCTAGCCTTGTGCTGTAAATTCTGAATTACGCACTTGCACTCGGCTTCGAAAACCCTAGCCGCCTCCGCCTCGTGTTCCTCAGAACACCTGCAGAAGGTCTGCAATCGAACAAGACAACACTGGTTACTACAATCACTACGTAATGTTGATTTTTAATTCTTTAAAGGAGATATTACCCAAAACCGCCGCCTCACAATGTCGGCCGCCATCTCGCACAAGACACCGTCGACCCTCTCCTACATGGGGGCCTAGGCAGCCATGTACAACTCCCAGCTCAGTGCTAGCTGTGGAACCTGACCCTCACTGGGCAACATGACCCACCCCGGGAAGTGGTGCCGGCAAATCACACCAAGGACCTAGTTGGGCCTGCGGACACCATCGACGTGTATCCAACCCCTGCATTATGACAAGGCCAACACATTAGATATTAATTTGAAGAAACATGAAGGACAAAGGTTAAAAAAGAGTAAATGCACTTACTTATCCCCGTTAGGCTGAATCAACCACCTCTGATCGCGGGTCGCCGGCACGGCCAGGAGCTTCGTACCACCATGCTGGTAGACCTTCTTGCCCTGCTCAACCAGCTCGCCCTCGCTAAACTATCGTCAGACCAGGTCTCCTCGCCATCAGCATGGCCACTAGTCTCCGGAGTCACATGGGACGAAGACTCTGGGACCCGAGTCTCGTGGGAGGAAGATTGTGGGGCCCGAGTCTCGTGGGACGAAGGCTCGGCGACCCGAGTGCCGGGGCCGGAGCGGATGGGGACCCGCCCGCCGCGAGCACCTATGGGGCCGGGGAGGCCCCTTCGTGAGTACGGTACGAGGGCGGAGGAGGCACAGAGAGCAGATCGAGGCGATGCGCGCGGGGCGCGGGGGTTTTTACCCAGCTTCGGGCCGCGATGGACGCGTAAAACCCTACTGCTGCTTTGTGTTCGTATTTGATCTTGCTCAAGAATGCGAGCGTATGGTGGAGTTGTGTTGAGTGAGTCGAACCAGCCGAACCAAACCCCTTCTACATTGTGCATGGGCCTCCTTTTATAGTGCCAAGGGGTCACCAACAGGTGTCAACGTAGAAGAAAGGGGTAAAAACATAAAAGAGGTGGTAGTTGGAACAGTGCGGGAACAGTGGAGCTACAGTGCTTGAACAGTGGCTTCTACCTACTTTTGACAGAGGGGGACAAAGGCATTTAATGCCCGTCGCCGTCGACCCCAAAAGCTCCCGCTCTTGCGTCTCCGTTTGCCACGGCGATGGATCCATCACCGTGAAGTGCCACCGCACCCCCTAGGCTGCGCGGCCACCCGCCACGCGTCTCTGGAGAAGGCTCAAGGCGACGCGTGGGCAGATGAGCTAGAGTGTGGGCACACAGCGTAGCTCTCCCGGCAAGTACCTTGCCGGGGTCTTGATCTTGCCGGGCCCGGGAGCTTGTCAGGCTCTGTAACTTGCCGCTCCTCGGGCCCTCGCCGGGACGCGCATAGCGCCGGGGCGTGTCTTCTGTGATATAACCTTCTAATCTCCCCGGCGAGCTCCTCTCGCCAGGACCTTGCGTGAATGATGTAATCTTGCGCCTGGAACGGCCTTCCCGGCAAGCTCCTCTTGCCGGGGTCTCGATCTTCTGTCTTGTACACTTTGTTCTTGAATGGCTTGATATGGAGCAGGGATGGTCTCCGGCAAGCACATGGTAGATCCAGCCGCGGGGAGCTGCGACTGCCCGTGCACAAGTTGGGGTACTGAGGTACCCCTACCTTAGTACACCAACAGAGCCCCCGCTCGGGCCACACACAGTGCCGAGCGCTGTTGGGCCAGGCCAAAAAAGCAGCACGGGCACACGCTGCCCACGGCGTGTCGAACCCACTTCGCATCCGCCGCCTCCCGAATGGCACGCGTCGATTGCGGCGTCGTGGGAGACGTGGGCGGCGATGCAGCCTTTTAAGGCATCCACCCGTGATCGTGGTGCAGGCGAGGTCGCTTCACCCGCCGCCTCGGCTCCGCTTTTTCGCCACGCTGCCCTCATGCATGGGGGTCGGGCGGCGAAGGTGGAGACCGAGCCGTCACGGCCGGAGAAGGCGATCCGCCCCGCTCCTCCGCCTCCTCGCTTCTGATTGGCCGAAGCGGGCGGTTGAGCCCACCTCGCCCTTTAAAAAGGGGCGGACGGGGAGCACAATGGCCACACTCATCCTCTTCCCCCTTCGTCTTCATCTTCTGTTCTTCTTTCCGCCATGGAAGGGGGAAATCCCAGCTCTTCGACGGTGGCGGCGAGGGTCGCCTCTAGGCAGCGCACCTCTCGCTATCCCGCTCCCGTGGCAGTGGAGCCGGCCACGAGAGGGAGAGGAGGGGCGGCATGACGAGGCCGAGGGCGTGGCCGAGGCGGCCGGGAGAGGCGGTCGTGGTGATCGCCTCCCGTCTCCCCGACGCCTCCCATCCACGATCACGGTCCACACCGGAGATGACCCCGGGAGTTCTTCATCAAGCTGCGTCGAGCACCTCGTCGGGCGCCTCGGTTGCCGGCCCGTTCGCGGACGCGATGGGACCGGATCCACCCGGCGTGATGGAGCTGCGCGCGAGGGGCTGCGGGATCAGCGGCACTCGAGTGAGTGTCGTGTCCCCAGCCCCGGCGTGATGTTCTTCGACCGAGGGTGGAAGACGTTCGCCGGATCCATAGCTTGACGGCGGGTTCACCTCCATTTCAAGTTAATGGATGGTGACCTTCGCCGTCAAGGTCTTCGCGACTCACGGACCCGGTGAGATGTGTGGTGGACAGCTCCTCGGATAGCGAAGGCCCCTCCTCGAGCGAGAGTGACGAGGAGGAGAGCGACAGGCGGCGACGGGGATGGCGGGCCCGACTAGGCGCCGGACACCGCTGCCTCAAGGCCACCGGCGACCTCATCTTCGGTCGCCCGGCCTCCTGAACTCCCCGGGCCGCCTCCTTGGGCGGCCGGGCGAGGGAGGCTGTGGAAGAGGAAGAGGGGTGGCGGCAAGGCCGTCAAAGTACGAGGGCGAGGAGCCTCGACAGCAGGCCGACGCCCCACCACCCGCCTTCAAGCTCGCCTCCGACGCCTTCGTCTCGCCAAGCTCCTGGCCGGCCCCGGGGTGTTCTCTTGGTGTCTTCTGGCGCCCGTAGCTCTCCGGGGACGCGCTCCTCCATGCCCGTCACCTTGCGCAGCTCCTGAGGGCACGCCACCCGCAGGCCGCAGTGGGCGCTCTCCGTCACGCTCTCCTAGGCGCCCTTTTTGCCCTCTCCGGCAAGCTTCTCTTGCCGGGGCCTCCTTCCCCGGCAAGCTTTCCTTGCCGGGGGCTCCTTGACCTACCTCCTGAACTCCTGAACAGAGAAACAGGAGAGGGATCACGGGCACCTTATCTTTCAATTTGTAAGCCCTCGGGCCTTAGCTGTATTTAAAAACTTGTAATCCTCTCTATCATGTTTTTCATCCTCTATGGACTTGTATTAAACTAGGATGTTTTAATGAAAAGAGGGAAAGCTTGCGGACCGAAGTTTTGACTTTGCGCCTTGTATGCTCCTATCCCACGCTCTCGGGAGCTTGCCGGGCGAACACGCTTGCCGAAAAGGGACAGCCCGCTGGCGGTGTTGCTTCAAAAACAACCTTGCCGGGCCATTATGACGCTTAACTTGCCGAAAGGTGCTCGAAAGCAAGGTAAGGTGCAGCAGCACACTTGTGTTTGTTGAGCGGACTCGAAACAAAACAAGTACGCGAATCGGGCCACGACTTGGCTCCTCCACGTATGGGTTTTACAAGTCGCGCTGTTCAAAGACGTAGTCCCGCTTTCCCGGTCCATAGGAGGATGCATGACGAGGATGAAAACTTATCGATATCGCAGCCCCAAAGAACTCGCTTGCCGGAGACGAATCTTGGCGCTCGAGCCCAGCGACGCTGGCTCGCCGGAGATTTAACCTTGGCGCCGCAGCCCAGATTATGCTGGCTTGGCGTAACCCAAGTGCTGGTGCGCTCTTCCGGTTTCTCCTGGTTGCTGTAATTTCAGCCATGAAAACAGCTGAGGTAAATATGCAACAGCTTCATGCATACGTATATAAACCCTTTCTATGTGACTCTGCAACACGATGCCGTGCTTCGCCCTTAGTATGTTTGTACTTCGCGCTGGGAGCACGCGGTCGCGAACACGCTTGCCGAAAAGGGACAGCCAGTGGCGGTGTTGCTTCCGGCAAGCAACCTTGTCGGGCCAGCTGCAGCGCGCTTGTGTTTGCCGAGCGGACTCGGAAACAAGGCAAGGGCGCAGCTGGACCACGACTTGGCTCCTCTCGCGCACAAGCCTCTCATACGAAGGGCATCTTACGGCAAAGCTTGCCACGTTACACCCTCTACTTTACACCCTTTGTGTGCTTTTACCCTCGCTTCTAGGGAACTTGCGGTAACTTAACACACTTGCCGAAAAGCGGAACATCAGCAGCCCGCTGGCTGGTGTCGCTTCCGCAAGCAACCTTGCAGCGTCTAGTCGCGACGCACTTAATTTGCTGAGCAGACTCGAAACGAAACAAGGGCGCGAAGCTGGTCGCGGCTCACTTTTAACTCGTTGAGTGTGCTCGAAGCAAGATAAGGGTGCGGCTATCCACGAGCAGGCTCCTCCGCGCACAGGTTTTGCGCACAAAGGACGAACGCACGAGGGATGTAACATCAAAGAGCATGGAATTAAGGAGTGCTCTGCACGAAAGCTCGAGCAACTTAGCCTTTCTTTTTCTCGTTTCCTTGCTCTTGCCGGTGGAGCTCGATGGCGCGCCTTCGTCGGCAGCGCAGTGCTCTGGGGAGATGCGCTTGCCGGAACGAGCACCCGAGCTGTCCACGCCGGGCCTAGGGCGTTCCGAGGAGATACGCTCGCCGGAGTGCTGCGCCAGAGCCGTCCTTGCCGGACTTAGAGCTCGATGGCACGTCCTCGACGGCAGCGTAGCGTTCCAGGGAGACGCGCTTGCCAAAGCGGAGGAGGAGCGGGGGCGAGCAGCGCGAGGAACAGGATATGCTCGGACTCCTGGTAGCGACAGGAGGAGCAGGGTCCTGCCCCGGCACTTTCGCTTTGCTCACGCATGGACAGCGGTCCGGAGCATCCCGCGAGCCTCCGGCACGTTCTTGCCCCAGCATGCGAGTACCACCCCTCGTGGCACGGTGCTGCTGGGTCGTCGTGCGCTGAGATGGACGTGGATCCATGGAGACCGAGGCGCGGTCGTCCGTCCTGTCCCTGGATCTGGTGGCGCCGCGAGTGCCCTCGTCGGTGTCCACCCTTTCGACGGCGTCTCCTCCGCCCACCGTTGGTTCCGGTGGCGGCGGGTGAGACGCAGACGGGTCTGCAACCCTCGAGGCCCTCGCCTTGGGGCCATGACGCAGCTTGTCGGCGAAGGCCGATGGCCGAGAGGTTGAAGAAGAACGCGGCCGCGCGAACGCCGGATCAGGTCCGCACAACCTCGACGCCCCCTACCTGGCCCGCCAAAGATGCCGGGGCCGGAGCGGATGGGGACCCGCTCGCCGCGAGCACCTATGGGGCCGGGGAGGCCCCTTCGTGAGTACGGTACGAGGGCGGAGGAGGCACAGAGAGCAGATCGAGGCGATGCGCGCGGGGCGCGGGGTTTTTTACCCAGCTTCGGGCCGCGATGGATGCGTAAAACCCTACTGCTACTTTGTGTTCGTATTTGATCTTGCTCAAGAATGCGAGCGTATGGTGGAGTTGTGTTGAGTGAGTCGAACCAGCCAAACCGAACCCCTTCTACGTTGTGCATGGGCCTCCTTTTATAGTGCCAAGGGGTCACCAACAGGTGTCAACGTAGAAGAAAGGGGTAAAAACGTAGAAGAGGTGGTAGTTGCAACAGTCTTGAGAACAAAGGAGCTACGATTAGCTTGAACAGTGGCTTCTACCTACTTTTGATAGAGGGGGACAAAGGCATTTAATGCCCGTCGCCGTCGACCCCAAAAGCTCCCGCTCTTGCGTCTCCGTTTGCCACGGCGATGGATCCATCACCGTGAAGTGCCACCGCACCCCCTAGGCTGCGCGGCCACCCGCCACGCGTCTCTGGAGAAGGCTCAAGGCGACGCGTGGGCAGATGAGCTGGAGTGTGGGCACACAACGAGCTCTCCGGCAAGTACCTTGCCGGGTCTTGATCTTGCTGGGCCGGAGCTTGTCGGGCTCAGAACTTGCCGCCTCGGGCCCTCGCCGACGCGCATAGCGCCGGGCGTGTCTTCGTGATATAACCTTCTAATCTCCCCGGCGAGCTCCTCTCGCCAGGACCTTGCGTGAATGATGTAATCTTGCGCCTGGAACGGCCTTCCCGCCAAGCTCCTCTTGCCGGGGTCTCGATCTTCTGTCTTGTACACTTTGTTCTTGAATGGCTTGATATGGAGCAGGGATGGTCTCCGGCAAGCACATGGTAGATCCAGCCGCGGGGAGCTGCGACTGCCCGTGCACAAGTTGGGGTACTGAGGTACCCCTACCTTAGTACACCGACACCGAGGCTTGTGGATCAGAGTTTGAGATGGGTCCAAGTCTGACGGGTCCACCTGAGATGGAGCACTCCAGTGGTCTGGAGAATTAGTTGGGGGTGGCGGCGAGGAAGGCGCAGTAGCCTTCCTACCCCTCCCGCCGACATGTCCACCTCTAGCTGCACCCCTCTTCGTCTTCCCCTGACCTCTTTTGGATGAAGAAGTAGCGCCCGCCGGTGTCTGTATACTGTCTACCAGCGCTCTTCAAAGGATGGGGTGAAATAACAGCACCCCTCCCGGCACGTGCCGAGGAAGAAGGAGGCTCGGAGCGCTCTCGACCCGCGCCCACCATCTGTGAACACCTGCAATGACAAAGAGTAAACGAAATTAGTACAACATAAACCTAATAAAAAAATTGGTGGGTGAAAACAACACCTAAAAAAATTAACTAACTAATTAACTAACTAACTAAGTAATTAACCTAAAAAAATAACTAACTAACTAATTAAAGGTTTTTCTTAAGTCTAGAAATGGTCTTTCATAGGTTAAAATTATTTTAGTGTTTCAAAAATATTTGAGAAAATTTAGGGAAGCTCATTGGACATATATTCTCCATATATAAGAGTTTCAACAAACGATCATGTTCAAAATATTGGTTAAATCCATCAAAAACCCTTTTCTGATATTTCAAGCTTTTGGAATATTTACAAAGGAAATATTCTCTATAAATTCCAAGAAAATTCTAGCATGTCAAAAATGCCATATTTGGTTATCTTGCCAAGTACCACAAGTGACCCTGGTCATCTTTTTTTTACTATGGCAATTATGGAATCTTGAAAGTGCATGTACTCAAGTGCCAACAGGAACTTTTTTGCACCATGTTTCAGTTTATTGTCATTAAGATATCTTGGAAGATTAGCCCTCCCATAGGGAGGAAATAGACTTTTTTATCATACCAACTCTTCAGTTAAGCCAAGCAAGCCTAAAGCACTTGTTAGGGTAGTCTAAACTACTAGTATTTGCATAGACAAGCTACAGAAGAGTTTAAAAATTCTAACTGGTTAGACCAGGATATTAGCCATGTTCTCTAATTAATTATAGGACATTTATTTCTTATGATGATATACTCATTTTGGGTGTACTTTAGATACCGTAGAATGTTGTTCCGAGGAAACAAATTAAAGTAAAGTAAGGGATTCTTTCTTTGTGTGAAGTCAAATTGAAATAAGAATTTTTTTCTTCAGAAAGATAAATATCGCAGCATTGTCAGGTCCCAGCAAGCAGGAGCAAGGTCCTTAAGATCAGCATGCCACTAATTATCAGCCATTAGCTAAGTTTGAGTGGAGTGAAATTCCTTGTTCGTGGGAAGCACCCTTTGGGTCCCTCCATTGTACTGCCTCACTTTTATGGGTTTAATCACCACCTCCCCTTTATGCAAAATTCTACCCTTCCTAGTTGCTACCTGTCCATGCCCATGGTCAAATAATTCTAGAAACCATTAGCCAACTAATTGACATATGATGACTAAACCTGCATTTTCTCTTTCTTTTTTTATTTTCAAGAAACAACAGAAAAAGGGATGGATATGCATCCTAATCCTAATCATTTACATGGTTGTTTTCTAGGAGTAGTAATTAGTAAAACTAAAACTAGATATGGTTAATGTAGTAATATGGAATCAATTAGTAATTGTATTAGTGCAATTGAAACTAAACGTTGCTAAATTAAATTGGAGCTAAACATTGTGCTATGAGCTAGATAGAAACACCACCTACTAACTAATTAGGGTAAAACACCACCTACTAACTAATTAACTAACTAAGTAATTAAACTAAAAAAATCTAACTGACTAATTAACCTACTCCCTCCGTCCAAAAATTCTTGTTTTAGATTTGTCTAGATACGGATGTATCTAATACTAAAACGTGCCTTGATACATCCGTATCTAGACAAATCTAAGACAACAATTTTGGGACGGAGGGAGTATGTAATTAACCTAAAAACAGCAAGAAAAAAAAGAAAAAAGGGAAGAAACCTCACCGCAGGGCGGAGTGCGCCGGCGGGGGGCCCGCTAACGCCTTGAGCACCGGGCGTCGGGGCCGTGGCGGTCGCGGGCGGCGGGGCGGGGGGGGGGGTGTCGGCGGTGGTGGTGGTCAAGGCGGGGAGGTGGGGTTAGCAGTGAGGCGCGGGGCAGGTGAGGTGAGGGAGAGAGAGAGGGGTGGGGCGCGGGGCCGACCGTTTTTAGTTAGGTTTAATTTCTTTGCCGTCTGCTAGCAGACGGCAAAGAGCGTACCTAGTGGGGTGGGTCGGGGGAAAATGGCCGTTAGGTTGGCTATTCTCTTTGTCGTCAGCTAGCAGACGGCAAAGAAGCTTTGCCGTTTGCTAGCAGATGGCAAAGAAAGTGGTCATTAGGTGGTTCTCCACTACTAGGGACAAGCCTAGCAGCAGCGCGGGTTTTGGGCCTATTAGTAGTGCGGGGGCCGGCGCTACTAATAAGGCGCTACAACTAACGTATAGCAGTAGCGCGGGTGCCACCCGCACTACTACTACGTCTGTTAGTAGTAGCGTGGGTAAAAACCCGCGCTACTACTAATCTCTGATTTTTTTTGAATTTTTTCGATTTTTTTTTAGATTTTTTCCCTAATTTTCAAATTTCTGAATTATTTTAACCTCAATTCTCTAATCACCCTCATCGCTGCTCAATTTAATCTCTAATCACCCCTCATCATTCCAAATCATCTAACTTCCCGGACGGTCACCCATCCTCTCACTACTCCACTCTGAGCACGCTTAACTTCCGGTTCTATTCTCCTCGCTTCCAAGTCTGCACTTGTTGTTTTCCTGACAATAGTAAGATGTCAATCCTATTAACCTCAGGAATTTAGCTTGAGCATGAAGTCACACATTTCACTGTTTGAGTTTGAAACTATTGTTCTATAAAATTAGTAACACTAATATTTCTTGAATAATTAGTTTGACCATAGTTTGACCATAGTTTGACCATATTTGACCAAAATTCAAAAAACTAAAATAATTATTTAGTAACACTAATATTCTTGAATAATTAGTTTGACCATAGTTTGACCAGATTTAACAAAAATTAAAAAAAATTGAAATTTGATTAATTTTTTTGCCTCCAGATCTTAAAAGCCCCGTAACTTTTTTCTGTTTGGTTTTTGAGGATTTTGAAAATGTTTAACGGGGTTCCCCCAGTTAAATTTGGATGTAACTTTTCGAGTAGATGATTTTTCATATAAAAAACTTTTTCATCCAAGTTAGTATGCAAAAGTTATGCCCATTTTTACAAATTCTCGAGAGATTTTGAAAATAAAGTCGAAATTCATATTTACAAATTTTTCCAACAACTAGACCACATATCACATGCGAAACTTATTTTCTTTTATTTTCTTGACATTTTCATCATTTTCTTTTATTTTTTTTAAAACTAAAAAGGCGGTCCATGGGGGGGGGGGGTAGAGTTTGAAAATGGGACCTTTAGTAGTAGCGCGGGTTTTTACCCCTCGCTACTACTATGGCACCACTTAGTAGTAGCGAGGGCTAAAAACCAATGCTACTGCTATCAAACTTAGTAGTAGCGAGGATTAAAAACCCGCGCTACTTCTATGGCATGTCCCGGGGGGCACGGTAGAGACCGCTTAGTAGTAGCGAGGGTTCAAAACCTGCGCTACTGCTATCAACTTAGTAGTAGCGAGGTTTAAAAACCTGCGCTACTGGTAAGTAGCAGTAGCGAGGGCTTTTAACCCTTGCTACTAGTAACTTTCTGTGTATAAGCTTTTCCCTAGTAGTGCTCACTAGTGGGCCACGCTCCCTCTTTGTCATCCGTTAGCAGACGACAAAGCTTCTATGTCGTCTGCTAGCAGACGGCGAAGAGCTGGCTGACGGCAAACACCCTCTTTACCATCCGCTCTTTCTTTGCCGTCAGCTTTCTGTATGCTGATGGCAAAGACCTCCTTTGCCATCAGCTAGCAGACGGCAAAGAATTGGTTGCTGGCAAAGATCCTGATTCCAGTAGTGCACAACCCACCAGGGCGCGCCTGGGCTGCCTGGCACGCCCAGGTGGGTTGTGCCCGCCTAGTGGGCCCCTCTGGTAGTTATTTGCTCCAATAATTCTCAAATATTCCATAAAAAATCCTTGTGAAGTTTTAGCTTGTTTGGAGTTGTGCAGAATAGGTGGCCTGACGGAGCTTTTCCAGGTCCAGATTTCCAGCTTCTAGATTTCTCCCCCTTTGTGTATACCTTGCATATTATGAGAGAAAAGGCATTAGAATTACTCGAAAAAGCATTCTTATGGTTGAAAACATCAAAAATAACAGTAAGAAAACATGATGCAAAATGGACGTATCAACTCCCCCAAGCTTAGACCTCGCTTGTCCTCAAGCGAAAACCAAAATCATATATCGGAGCCTTTAGGCAGGTCCACATACTCAACCATCATATATCTAGTATTCTATGATTGCTAACACTCACCGCGTACACATGAGCAAAATGTTTCAACCGGACACATAGAAAGATAGGGGCTTATAGTTTCGTGTCCCAACGTATTCACCTCAAGGGTGATGTCAACAATAATAACTCATGCTATCTATATTCAACTGGACATATGTGCCTAGATCTTTCCTCACCACATGATACTTGCCAAAGGATAAAAATAAAAAGGAATAGAAGGAAAACTTTGACTCGTTGCATAAAAGTAAATACATAAAAGTAAAAGATAGGCCCTTCACAGAGGGAAGCCGAGGTTTCCATGCGCTTATTTGTTTGTATGCTCAACCCCTTAGTGCAAAAGAACGTCACTTTACATTAACCCTTGTGATAGCGACCTTTATTATGTAATCTGTCGCTTTTATTCTTCACCATCACAGGTTCGTGCAACGCTCAATTTTCTCTTACACTAAATGATCTCACACATTTAGAAGCAATTTTTATTACCTTTTTGCACCGATGACAACTTACTTGAGGGATCTTGCTCAATCCCTAGGTAGGTATGCTGGACACTAGAAAGTAAGATTTGGGTTTAACGGTTTTTGGATGCACAAGTAGTATCTCTACTTAGTGCGGAATTTTTGCCTAGCAAAGATAGGGGCAAGCATCATATGTTAAAGGATCTATGACAATATGACTTCTATGTGAATATAAACAAACATAAACCATTAAGTTGTCTTCCTTGTCCAGTGTCAACAATTTTGGCATCTAATATTTCGATGAGGGATCACAATCACAAAAGATTTCTAGGATAGTGTATTTATATATGAATCTTCTCTTCCCTTATTAATTCTTTCATGAGTTGCATCATTGACTAATGCTATGTTTGTGAATCTCTAATAAAATTTTCTACTTATACTTTTCCTTATGTGGTGCCATCACCTACCATAGGATTAGTATATGATCTTTTTCATTATTTATTTCCTTTTATTTATTTCCTTTCTCTTTTTCTTCCTTATTTCTTTTCTTTTATTTGCAACATGAAAGTAAAGAAAGCAAAAACTCAAACTAACTTTATTATATATCTTGCAAATGATTACAAGGATAGATCACTAAGCAAACTCACAAAGAGGAAAGGATCGAACTAAACTTTTATTAATTCTAAAGCAAAATATCGAACTAAAATAGTAAAAGTGAAAAGATAGTAGGGATGATACGATACCGGGGCACCTCCCCCAAGCTTGGAGGAAGCCAAGGGGAGTGCCAATACCTGAAACTTAATTCTCCTTTGGTGGTGAAGAAGATGGTGGTGGTGATGAAGTAGTATTCCCCAATATAGCCATGAGTAGATCCTTCAAACTTTGAATCTCCCGAAGTGCTTGATGAATTAATTCGCTGTTTTTCTTCACCTCGGCCATTATGTGGTTATTCTCCGGGCCCCACGGTTTTGTTCCTACACTGTTTTCTCATGGCCGAGATATATCCCAGTTGGACGGTATGTGCCTACGACGAGTGTTCTCGAACCAATAACTGTGAATCAAATTGCAGAAATTGTTATGATATAACATGTGTAAAGACCTCCTCGGTGGGAGTTCTTCTTGCACTTCCAGAGTAGTTTGGTAGAAAGATAATTTGTATCGAGCAAGTAACGATAGTAGTAAAAAAGTGCAGCAAGGTAGCCCAATCCTTTTGAGGCAAAGGACATGCCAAAACGGTCTCTTATGATAAGCAAAGTGTTCTTGAGGGTACATGGGAATTTCATCTAGTCACTTTGATCATGTTGGTTTAATTCGTGTTCGGTACTTTGATAAATTGATATGTGGGTGGACCGGTGCTTAGTTGCTGTTCTTACTTGAACAAACCTCCTACTTCTGATTAACCCACTCACAAGCATCCGCAACTATGAGAAAAGTATTAAGAATAAATTCTAACCATAGCATTAAACTTTTGGATCCAACCGGTCCCTTACGGAATAGCACATAAACTGGGGTTTAAGCTTCTGTCACTCTCGCTACCCATCATCTAATTGCTACTCCACAATGCCTTCCATTAGGCCCAAATATGGTGAAGTGTCATGTAGTCTACGTTCACATGACACCACTAAGGGAATCACAACATACATACTATCAAAATATCGAACACATATCAAGTTCACATGATTACTTGCAACATGATTTCTCCTGTGACCTCAAGAACAAATGTAACTACTCACAAATGATAATCATGCTCAAGATCAGAGGGGTATTAAATAGCATAATGGATCTGAACATATAATCTTCCACCAAATAAACCATATAGTAATCAACTACAAGATGTAATCAACACTACTAGTCACCCACAAGCACCAATCTATAGTTCCCGTAACAAGATTGAACACAAGAGATGAACTAGGGTTTGACATGAGATGGTGCTGTTGAAGATGTTGATGGAGATTGCCCTCTCCAAGATGGGAGAGTTGTTGGTGATGATGATGACGATGATTTCCCCCTCCGGGAGGGAAGTTCCCCCGGCGGAATCACTTCAACGGAGGGCAAACCTGCTCCTGCCCAAGTTCCACCTCAAGACAGCGGCGCACCATCCCGAAAAGTCCCCTCTTTATTTTTTTCTAGGTCAAATGGACCTATATACCAGAAGATGGGCACCGAAGGTGGGACTGGGTGAGCACAACCCACTAGGGCGCGCCTGGGCTACCTGGCATGCCCAGGTGCGTTGTGCCCACCTGGTGGGCCCCCTCTGGTAGTTATTTGCTCCAATAATTCTCAAATATTCCATAAAAAATCCTCGTGAAGTTTCAGCTTGTTTGAAGTTGTGCAGAATGGGTAGCCTGATGTAGCTTTTCCATGTCCAGATTTCCAGTTGCCGGAATTTCCCCCCTTTGTGTATACCTTGCATATTATGAGAGAAAAGGCATAAGAATTACTCCAAAAAGCATTATTATGGATGAAAACATCATAAATAACAGTAAGAAAACATGATGCAAAATGGACGTATCGCACGTCGCCTTGAAATCCGGATACTTCTTCCTTCGGTCGACCAGTTAAGAGACCTGCAGCAACAGAGTCATGGCGTTCTGAATTATGGACTAAACATGATCCCTTAGGGTGGTTTTAAAAAAGAAGAATAAAGGAAGATATACCGAACATGCCGCCCTTCAGCTTCTCATTTTCTTTCAGCGCGGCCGATAACTGAGCCTTTAAGCTCCCTATCTCTTCGGATTGTTTTCCTTTTTCCTCCTTGTGTTTTTTCTTCCCGGACACGCTCATTGCATCCTTTTTCATTTCCGCCAGTTCGGCGGTGACGGCATTTAGCTACGTCTGATTTATCTTCAGCTCCTCGGATAGCGTAGTATTCTTCTCTTTGAGAACCTGCGGGTCATATCGATCCTTAAATCTGAAGGAAATATGCCCTAGAGGCAATAATAAAGTTGTTATTTATATTTCCTTATATCATTATAAATGTTCATTATTCATGCTAGAATTGTATTAACCGGAAACTTGATACATGTGTGAATACATAGACAAAACAAAGTGTCCATAGTATGCCTCTATTTGACTAGCTCGTTAATCAAAGATGGTTAAGTTTCCTGACCATAGACATGTGTTGTCATTTGATGAACGGGATCACATCATTAGAGAATGATGTGATGGACAAGACCCATCCGTTATCTTAGCATAATGATTGTTTAGTTTTATTGCTTTTGCTTTCTTCAAGACTTATACATGTTCCTCTGACTATGAGATTATGCAACTCCCAAATACCGGAGGAACACTGTAACACCCTCGATGCGGCTATATCTCCCACGTGTCGAAGCACGACTTAGAGGCATAACCGCATTGAAAGCAATGTCGCAAGTGAGGTAATCTTCGCACAACCCATGTAATACATAAGGGAAAGAGATACATAGTTGGCTTACAATCGCCACTTCACACAATTACATGAATAAAGCATTACATCATCCAGATACAATCAAGGTCCGACTACGTAACCAAAATAAAAGAAGAACCCCAAATGCACAAAGGTCCCCGATCGGCCCCAACTGGGCTCCACTCTCGATCAACTAGAACGAAACAACACAAAGGGCAAGATCTTCATCGAGCTCCTCCTTGAGCTTGGTTGCGCCACCGCCGATAACATAGGCACCGCAAACTGGTTTTGAAGTATCCGTGAGCCACGAGGACTCAAAGAATCCCATTACCATGGGTATCAAGACTAGCAAAGCTTAGTGGGAAAGGAAGGGGTAAAGTGGTGAGGTTGCAGCAGCGACTAAGCAAGTATGGTGGCTAACATACGCAAATAAGAGCGAGAAGAGAACAAGCGGAACGGTCGTGAAGCTAGCAATGATCAAGAGGTGATCCTGAACACCTACTTACGTCAAACATAACCCAGAAACCGTGTTCACTTCCCGGACTCCGCCGAGAAGAGACCATCATGGCTACACACTCGGTTGATGCATTTTAATTCGGATCAAGTGTCAAGTTATCTACAACCGGACATTAACAAATTCCCATCTACCACATAACTGCAGGCACGACTCTCGAAAGTTTATACCCTGCAGGGGTGTCCCAACTTAGCCCATGACAAGCTCTCGCGATCATCGAAGGAATAGACCTTCACCCAAGACACTCCGATCAGACTCGGTATCCCGGTACATCAAGACATTTCGACAATGGTAAAACAAGACCAGCAAAGCCGCCCGATCGCCGACAATCCCGATAGGAGCTGCACATATCTCGCTCGAGGCAACACCGATGAGACATCCTCTGAGTAAAACCAGACCTCGAGTTGCCCGAGGGGCCCCATGATCTACTCGGTTCGGACCAACACTTAGACAAGCATTGGCCCGGGGCTAAAATAAAGATGACCCTTGGGTTAATTACTCCCAAGGAAAAGTAGGTGGTGGTGAGGCAAATGGTAAAAGTCAATGTTGGGCCTTCTTTGGACAAGTTTTATTCAAAGCGAACCGTCGGGGGGTCCCATAAATCACCCGACCGCGTAAGGGACGCAAAATCCGGGAACATAACACCGTATGACGGAAACTAGGGCGGCAAGAGTGGAACAAAACACTGGGCATAAGGCCGAGCCTTCCACCCTTTACCAAGTATATAGATGCATTAATAATATAAGAGATATTGTGATATCCCAACATAAACCCTGTCCACCATGGAGAAATCTTCAACTTCACCTGCAACTAGCAACTCTATAAGAGGGGCTGAGCAAAGCGGTAACATAGCCAAACAACGGTTTGCTAGGAATGGTGTCAAAGGTTAGAGGTTCATGGCAATTTGGGATGGCTGGACAAACAGGTAATAGGTAGCGCAGCATAGCGAAAGAACGAGGCAACTAGCTTAGCAATGATAGTAGTGAGATCCAGGGTAGCGGTCATCTTGCCTGAAATCCCGCAAGGAAGAAGAACGAGTCCATGAAGAAGACAAACGGACGAAGTCGAACGGATCCTCGCAACTCCGAATCTAAACCGGCTAACGAGAGAGCAACCCGAAAGAAGCAAACAACATAGTAAACAACCATCGCATAATCATGGCATGATGCACAACCAAGTATGATGCATGTCCAGTTTAATGAGGCATGGCATGGCAAACTGCAACACACAAAACTACAAGTTAAGTGGAGCTCAATATGCAACGAGTTGCATATTGACGGAACACCACATCAATTATTTAGTTCTCTCTTGTTTAAACTACCCAACAATATTAAATGTTGATTAACATGGCAAGGGGTGAAGCATATGAAAACTACCTAACTAGGCAAGTTTAAATGAGGCCGGAAGAACAAACAACAACCCCGGAAAATCCTCATGTGCATATTTTAGATTCGGTACTCTTCTGCCCTAAAACACATTTTAAATTTGTTAAACAGGAAAATAAAGTGGACCATGATAAACTAGGCATTTTTCCACCCCATTTACATATAAAGTTTATTAAAAACCGAGCTACGGTTATTTAGTTATGAAATAAATCATTTTAGCATGGCATTTGAGCAAATTTAATCAAACAACATTTTAAACATATTTAACATGGATGAAAGTGACATATTATTAGACTACACAAAATTCTAAGCATTTTACATGTATTAAGTTTTTACATGTGATGCTCGGTTGATGAGTTATTAAATGCATGAAGTTTAGGGTCCAATCTGTAAAACTGAAAATCACCGGATAAAGCTAAAATTGCAGATCTGAAAAAAAAAAGCTATCGGGCCGAAACTGCAGCCTGGCCCAACAGGAGAGGGATAAAAAAAGGAGGGGCGCTGGGGCTTCTCACCCAGTGGACCTTGCCCCGGTCGGTGGAGAGGCAGGCCGGGGCAGGCCGAGCTGGGCCGGCAGGGCTCGGCGCTGCGTGTCAGCCCAAGACGCACGCACGGGAAGGCTGCTGCGGCGGCTTCCCGTGATGGAGGGACGGCGGCGAGGCGGGTGGTGGTCCGGCGAGGCCGCCGAGGTCGGGAACCGGCAGATCTGGCCTTGGGGAGCGCGGATCCGGCCGAGGGCTCGCCGGATCCGGGCGGCGGCGAGGAGTTACAGGCGGCGGCGAACGGCGCACCTGCAGGGAGAGAGAGGGAGCCGCCATGAGTGAGAGGGAGAAGAAAGGAGAGGGCGGCGGGGAGGGACCTGGTCCGTGCGGAGGCACGGGTCGACGGGGAGGGATCTCCGGCGAAGCTCCTCGCCGGTGACCGCCGGAGGCGGACGTGGCGCGGGTCTGGGCGGCGACCGGCGGCGAGATCGGGATCGTCCCCGATCCGGTCGAGCGGGGCGAGCGGGAGGTGCTCGGGCCTCGCGGCTTCAGCGGTGGCTGGGGCTGGGGCGGGCTGCGCCCGGGCTGGCGGCTCTTGGGCGGGGAGCTTCTGGGAGGCGACAGGTGGCGACCGGGGAGTGGCTGGAAAGGCGTGGCGGCGGCGCCAAGTGGCGGAGGCGGGATAGGCCGGCGCTGAATCCGAGGAGGAGGGGGTTGGCGGCGGCAGCAGGTAGGGTAAGGGGTCTAGGTTGCCCAAAATTGGTTAAGGGGGTCCTTAAATAGCAAAATTTGCTAGGGCTTGGGGTTTAGGAGGGGTTTCGAACCCTCAGATCGCGATCGTGCGGCTCCGGACAAAGGGGAAACTAGGTGGGCTGTAGGTGGGGTTAGTGGGCTGTGAAGAGAGAGGAGAAATGCAGCCCGGGAACTGTTTCCGGATACCGAAAATGTCCGACGCAGGTACCGGCAACGGTACCGCTTAGTTTAACGGTTGGGCTATCAAATGGACTCTGAATGCGGCGAAACTTGACAGGCGCTCTGTCTACACTATAATAAGACCGCATGCCAAGCTTCAACCCATTCCGAGAACATTTTTATGCCACTTATAAAATAATATTTCGGAGGTGCCGCGGGCGCGTGCGAGTGTGGTCGGGCTCAGAACGGACAACGAAGAGAACCGGGGGAACCCGAACGGATGCAAGTTTTTAAAAACATGCGATTTAAATGCGATGATGACATGATGCAATGCAAATGATGCAATGAACAAAACAAATCACACGATGAAACTCAAGTAGCTGGAAGTCTTCGGGCGTCGGTCTCGGGCGCGTTACAACACTCCACCACTACGAGAGGATCTCGTCCCGAGATCTAGGATGGCACCGAAGGGAAAAGGAAGAGGAAGAGAAGAGGTAAAACTAAGTTGCTTCTTTGACCAACGAGTGAAACCAAAGAACCTTGAGAGGTTGAACAAATTGAAAGAAAACAAAACAACGGAGATGACCAAGATTGCAAACAATTCGTTGGACAAGAGGAACAAGGAATATGATGAGAACCAAGAGGTTTATTGATAAGATAGATATTGAAACCACTCCGGTTAAAACAAGATGTGAGTGAAAGAATTCGGACAGCACTCCGGTTAAACATGGAAGGAATAGAACATGAACTTGACAAGATGAGAGGATACATGATGAAATCAACAACACACTGCCTCCGGAATTGAAAGAATGGCACAAGGGGTAAGAAACATTACAAACCGCACTCCGGTTGAGAAGGGAGGCAAAACTTGATAAGATGAGAGAACTCGAATGAGAACACGACACTCCGGCTAAACGGATAAGCAAGGAAAATTACATGATAAATTACAAAATGAGATGATGGGTCGAAGAGAGCAACATCACAATGCCTCTGGAACAAAAGAATAGAAGATAGATCACTGGAATAACAAAATGTAGGAGAAAATGCAAACTTCTGCCACAAATGGGCTCGGAAAGCACCCTTCCAAGAAGGTTAGAACGGAGTTGTTGGAAGACCAACAACGAAAAGAACAAGCTTGTTGTGGGCTTATGGAACACATCTAAAAATGATGAGGTGACAACCGGCCACTAATGGAAACAATTGATTTGATTGAGAGCACCAAGGAGATGAAAAACTGCTTTCGCCGAGAGGATAGGAGAAAACTTGGATCATTGATAAGCACCACAAATAGCAATATTCCTTAGGGAAGGCTTTAGGTGAAATCTATACCAAGATAACTCCAAAGAAGAGATTGGTGGATTTAAAATATCTCACTTTTGACAACAATATGAATCATGAAACATGAAGGAAATTGTCAAGAGTGACATAACACCACCTCAAAAGATAAGGTAAAAAGAATTGCACTTTGGAATGCAAGATGAAGAATACTTGAGCGCCTCAAAACAAAACATGTGTTGAACACCATGTTTATTTTAGAGTATAGCTTGGCGGATCATAACTTCGAGCGAAATCATGAAGAACAATTGAAGAATGAAGAGAATCCTTGACGACCCACCATTTAGAGCCTCCATGAAGAACTCCGGTAATGAAAGGATGATAAAGAGAAAGATAAGTTGAAAACACAGGGTGAAGACTTGCAATGATTTAGATGGATCTCCGTGATAATTAGAGCCTGGAACTCCGGGAAAAAGAGAAGATGAAACAAATGAAAACGAGAATTTATTCATCATGAACAAACTTTGAAAGAAAGATGAATCACTTGTAATCAAGAATTTATTCGTCATGAATAATCTCCGGAAGAAAAGAATTGAATCACCTCGAGGAAAATAAGAATAAGATTTATTGTATGCTTATCCTTCATCAAATTAAATTGATGACAAGCAATGGATTTGGCATACTACTTATTCCCATTGAAAAAAAGGATTAAGAGAGATATAGCGTAAACTTGAGAAGGTATTGATGGAACCATCGGTGGGATTTGGAAAGAACGAATGGATAGATATGATAATGAAGGAAGTGAAATCTTGAACGAACCACCGTAAGAATTGAAAATGAAATAAGTAGGGGTGCATCACCGGTAAGAATTAGCAAATGAACGAAGGTGCTTGAGACAAACTAGATACATGAGAACAAAGAGATCAAGAACTGATTTGATGATATTCGATTGATGCACCGGCAAGATAGGAGAACGATAACTGACAGCTGAGAATGAATAAACCTGAATTGATGGACTCCGGATGACAAACTGAGAAGACTCTTGAATATCTCCTGATGGGTGAAAAAGATTCTCACAATCGAAAACAATTATGAGAGGATGGCAACAAGCTAGCACCATGAATCTTGAAGAGAATAGAGCAAGATTAAAGAGAAACTCTTCTTCGGTCTTCACATGATGAGAATGACAACGAGAAACACCACCAAGAATTATTGAGGTACACCGGAAGGATCAAAAGCAAAGAGGTTGAGCCAACTATGAAAAGAGTTTGAAAGATCTTGGAGAAAAGCATTTGACTGATGATAACTCATTCTTACGTCAAACTTGGAGAAGAATTTAGGATAGCTCTGGGAAAATAGAAGAGTCAGGTAAGATCCTGGGAAAAGACCTGTGGGTTAGGGCCCACTCAAAAGAAAACACCGTTGAAATGATTTTAAAGAGAAATTGCACCGGTTGAATTAAATGGCTTGAATGAGATAACAACCTCGAAATATCTTGAAGGGATTGAGAATGGAAACACAAGTCTTGTGAGATATCTTCAGCACTCCAGAACAAATGAATAGGAAGAAGTGAATGATTAAGAGGTGCATCGGTATGAGAAAGCATTAGAAACGAGGAAAGGAATATGATGAATATCGAAAGCTTGAATAGGATCCACCGGAGAAGAGACAACAATGAAGGATGATGAACTTGAAGCTCGTGAGCATCTTCATGGGAAATCACCGGATAAGAACATTGATTGAAGAGAATGAAGAGACTTCACATGAATAAATGGATACTTGGTTAAGAAATCTTAGTCCTTGAGGAAAAAGGGTGGGAGGGCGGGAAAACAAAGGCAACTTGGGACGGATGAAACAAACACCATTGAGAAAACTTAGAAATGATCTTGCGGATGGCGAGAATGATCGGATCCACTTGAAGAGAAGCACGCCGGTAGGAAAAGAATTAACATGACAACCTCAATGATCAAAAGGATTAGTATTCACATAGCAATATGAGAACACCATTTAGGAAAGGTATGGATTCAATATTTGACTTGGAAGCAACTCGAAAACCACAAATAAAACAAAACAAAGGATTTGGCTTGCAAAATAAGCCGGAACAAATACATATGATAGAGATTTACCCAATCCCATATCATGCATTTGTCGGAAAGATATTCTAGGAGCTACTTGAATTCCCACCTATAAACTCCCGAAACTTTCTGGTTATGCAATCTGGTGTTGGGGATACAGGGGAAGCAATATATCTCACCCAAACTAACAATACCTACATCCAAGCTGTATCCATCCGTCAACACATAACCAAGAAACCTTCGAAATCGTGGTACCTCAACCTTGAAAAGCATCCGTTATACGAGTCATGGCAATACTCCGTACTCACCTCGAGATTGGGTTAGCGGGTTATCTCACCAACAACCGCATAAAAGAGATTTTTGATGTCGGCAGATTAAACTCAGTATTCCGAACTGCAACGATAAAATTATGACGACAACACCTCGAGCTCAACTCCCGGGACACCTCCACTAAAAAACCCCTGCGACGGGAGGCACCAAGACAATGTTGTCATCATAAACCATCGAACGATTCTAAGATACCGCGTGATACTAAAAAAATTTAGTGAAATTTGAGAAGAGAAGAGTCAAAACTCTCGTCGATACCTCACCAGAGCTGACGAAGGACCGAGGAGTAAAAAGAATTCCTAACTCTCCGATATATATAATCCTAAATGACTCAAAACATTTTTCTAGACACAACTCGGCCGCTAAAAGCGATCAAGCGGTGGGGCTCCTAAGGTCGGGAAGGCTCGATTACCAACTTGTAGCGCCCTCGATGCGGCTATATCTCCCACGTGTCGAAGCACGACTTAGAGGCATAACCGCATTGAAAGCAATGTCGCAAGTGAGGTAATCTTCGCACAACCCATGTAATACATAAGGAAAGAGATACATAGTTGGCTTACAATCGCCACTTCACGTAATTACATGAATAAAGCATTATATCATCCAGATACAATCAAGGTCCGACTACGGAACCAAAATAAAAGAAGAACCCCAAATGCGACAAAGGTCCCCGATCGGCCCCAACTGGCTCCACTCTTGATCAACTAGAACGAAACAACACAAAGGGCAAGATCTTCATCGAGCTCCTCCTTAAGCTTGGTTGCGTCACCTTTCTTTCGGGTAACATAGGCACCGCAAACTGGTTTTGGAAGTATCTGGTGAGCCACGAGGACTCAGCAATCCCATTACCATGGGTATCAAGACTAGCAAAGCTTAGTGGGAAAGGAAGGGGTAAAGTGGTGAGGTTGCAGCAGCGACTAAGCAAGTATGGTGGCTAACTGTCACACCCTGCATTTTGTAACATTTCATTTTCATTAATAAAGCATGAAAATTTGGACCAACAAAAACTTTTTTGCTTTATTTGGCTTTTATTTGGTGTTGGTTTTCCCTATGTGGTTTTCAAGTGCTCTTAATAGTCAACCACTCCACCCTCTATATTTCATCTCCTTACCCCAAGCTCCTGACCAATGACCATGCCATGTGTATAGTGCAATATAGAATTTTCTTACAAAAATAATTTGGCCAGGAAGTATTTTCTAAATTTAGTTTTCCAAAAACCCCTGAATTGAGAATTGCACTGCAAGTACTTGATTAAGGACAGTAAAAATCTTTCCAAAAATATATTTGATTCCTATTAGGTATAGGATACCCAGAAACCACAAAAATATAATTTTAAAAGCTGTTTTACTATTTTATTTAAAAGCTTTTTCTTAAGGCCAGAAATGGTCTTTAATAGGGAAAAATTATTTTATTGTTTTAAAAATATTTGACAAAATTTAGGGAAACTCATAGGACATATATTGTCCATATATAAGAGTTTCAACACATGGTCATGTTCAAAATATTGGTCAAATCCCTCTAAAACCCTTCCTGGATATTTCAAGCTTTTGAAATATTTACAAAGGAAATATTCTCCAAAAATTCCAGGAAAATTCTATCATGTCACATATGACATATTAGATGATCTTGCCAAGTCTCATGACTTGGAGAACAAGATAACACCATCAAAACCCCTCAAAACTATTTCTGTCCATTCTGAAGTTTGATCAACTTTACATTGCCAAGTATGTCCAAATGTGCTCAAACTTGGTGGACATGCTTCATTGGTCTAATGATGCATCTGGACCAAATGGCACAGGTTGGAGAAGAGGAAATCTTGGTCAAAGTGCCTCAAAACCCTCTCTGACCAGAAGCAAATTTGAGCAACTTTGTACTACCAACTTTCTCCCATTGACCCCAACTTTTGTGAGCATGTTCACATGACCAAATGAGGCCACTACACAAAGTGGTTCATCAAGGAGAAGTGTTATGCTCAACTAAATCTACTCAAGTCTATTTCTGCTCATTTCTAGGGTTCACAAAAGTTGCATTGGCAACTTTGCCCAAATAATCCCCTAATTGGTGGAAGGCTATATTTATATGAGTCATTTCACCTTGTGGAGCCTCATGGCAATTGGAGTCCATTTGCTTGCTCAAAACTCTATCAAACACCTTCTGACATTTTGCAAAAATCACTGTTTTGACCCCTTTCACTATTCTTGGAGAGCTCCAATTTTTACCACAGCTCTTTCTAGTCCTCTTTCACCTCCAGTAACAATGGCAAGCCCCCATCTCAATAATTGAGGGGTGAAACCCCCCTCTTTCTCTCTCTGGACAGCCCTTTCTCCCTCTTCCTCACCTCCCTCCTCCTTCCAGTGGCCATCCAGGGCATCCAATGCCTCCCCCTCCTTCTTTACTACCCCCTGGCACTACTGGACATGGTTGGCCCGTCCCCAGGGCATAAACAATGCCATGGCAGCCATATATGCTCTGAGCTGCTTCTGATCTTGCTCCCTTGACTGTAGCCGCCCTCCGCCTAACGGCTCCGCCACCTCGGGCCTTCCCTCGCCACCGAGGCGCCTCGACGTCCGCGACACGCCATGGCGCTGTCCCCTCCTCTCTCCTTCCTCAGCCCTCCGCTATCAAACAGAGCAGCCAAGGCCCAATGGCGCTGCTCACACGCCACACCCCCGACCCCTCCCACTCCTTCTCTCTTCTTCCCTAGGCGAGTCGATGCCCACGAACGCCCTAGACACGGCGCCAGCTCCTCCCGAGCCTGTGGTGACGAAAGCGAAGCTCTCCGGCACGGGTCTCGGACCTCGCCGTCCTCCTATATAAAGGCCTCCCCGAGCCCTTCCACCCTCACCCCTCGCACTCTGCACCACCAAAGCCTCCCCCTGCACCCCCAGTTCTTCTCCAGGAGCGCCCGAGCTCGAGATCGAGCTCGAGCTCCGCCGCGTCGGCTCGCCGGAATTCCCGAGGTATAAGCCTCCCCCGCTCCTCCCTTGCCTCGATCTGGAACCCCTGCATCTCCCTAAGCATTTCCCCTCCGTTTCCCCTCTCTGTTGCAGCCGGAAGCGACTGGAGCCGTCGTCACCCGAAGCTCCTCCGCCGCGAACCTCGTCGCCGGCGAACCCCTGCACTCCGGCGGCCAACTCTGGCACCACCCGAACGGCGACACGACAAGGAGCCCAGCGGTGCTATCACCTCGACCCGCCGTGCCCTGCATCGCCGCCGGTGAGCACGCCCGGCCTCTCAGTCGCGAGGCCGAGATGACAAAGGGCCCCGCCCTTTGTCATCCTCACCTCTCTCTCGCCCTCTCTCTCCCAGCTGCAGCTGGGCCCTTGCGTCGTTTGAAAACTGGCCTTGCAAGGTATGCTGCTTTCATTGGGCCGGCTCTTTGGTGGGCCGCTGCCTCATGGCTGTTTCGCCCGGCAGCACAAAGGCTCTTTTCTTTTTCTTTTACATCACATATTCCAAAATTCCACAGGACACAATATTTGTCCAAATGGATTAATTCCAATTTCTAAAATCCCCAAATATTGCAACCTATTTAATGGTGCAACTTCCATTCAAATCCAACCAACCTTTCTTCACTGAAAATATTTAAATGTGATTTTTAGCATTTAAATGTGCCTCTAAAATCCATATCTCTGCTCCACCACTCCAAATCCAAAACTAGCAAGTTTTCCCATCTTATATTTCCATCTAATATTTTACAAAAAGAGTTGACATTTTTCTGAGCACTTTGATTTTTTTCTGTTTTATTATTGCCTTATTTTTCCCGTTATTATTTTTGCGACGATAGATTGCGTTGCTGACGAAGGAGTTGGACCAGAAGACTTTGAAGACCCCGAAGACTTTGTTGAGCCAGGCAAGCAGCCCTTTGACCATGTCTATGAGACCCTTTTTATGCATGTCATATAGCACTTACTATTGTTGCATCGGAATCATGAAGGATGGGTAACCACTTTGGTGGGTTGCCTCCGGTACTTTTCTCGTTGACACTTGCATTGTGCATGACCCTACCTCCTTATGAGGGTTATGACAATGGGAGTAGATAGGATGCTAAGTAGTTTGCTACGCAAAAAGGGACGGGAATATGCATGTGATGGAGACAAAATATTTTCAAACAACTTTCGAAAACCCCATCGGGTGCCATTTATGCCCGAGGGAGATGATGAGAAAGGGAACCACTTGATGACGAAGTGGTGTACCGAGGCAAGTGTGTGTTGTTTTCGAAAACGGATTAGATTTAAGATTTGATGACTGTCCCAACCCTACATGCGCGACCACTCTACCCTTATATGGGAAAGGGCATTGTTGAGTACCTAGACCGATACTAGCTTGGAGCCCGTGATTACTAGTGACGGGGAGAGTTGGTGCTCTCTCTGGGACGGGTCGTGCTGTAGGGCGGCCATGACCATCTTTATGGGGCACCGGACACACCGTTGGTACCCGTGCTGTGGTATGTGATGAATATGGGAGCAAGGCTCCACGAAAATGTTATTTGAAATGTTGGGCACGGGGTTACTACTAATCGAGTGGACTCCATGTTAGTGTCGTCTAGGGAAAGGCGGTGATCGGGTGCTTACCCCGGGTACTTGAGGTACCGCGGGTCGTGGATGACACGGAAGTTCCCCGGATCTAGTGGGTAAAGTGTGCAACCTCTGCAGAGTGTAAAACTATTCGAATAGCCGTGTCCACGGTCAAGGACGGTTGGGCGGTGCTGCTTAAACTATGTCCAGGGTTTTCAACCGTGTGAATGAGATGATGGAAATGACTTGGGTCAAGTCAACGGACTTGACACGATTGAGATGGGTTGGTGCCCACTCTGTGTATGATAATGGGTTGGTGCCCATTTTGTTTATGACAATGGGTTGGTGCCCACTCTATTTATGTTGATATCTGTGACTAGATCTCATGGTTACTTGAATTCTTTGATGCATGCTTATAGGTTGTTGAACATGCCATTGCACTCAAAACTAGCTGTATGCAAAACTTTACCTATGTCATGCATTACTGTACCTTGAACCAAATCATGGGTTGCTTGCGAGTACATTCAAAGTACTCATTGGCTTGCCACTGGTTATTTAATTGACCAGGCATGGAAGAACCGGAGTTCGAAGAGGAGTTCCTTGGAGGCGATCATGCGAACTAGGACGTTTCCCAGTCAGAATGCCTGTAGGGTTAAGGCAGATGACATGGGTTCTACTTATCAACAACGATTTCCGCTGCTTTGTTTCATTTGATGTTCAGCCCTTAAGGCTTTATCGATGTAAGACTTGACCTTAATGGTCATAATTTGTGTAAGACGGTATGTATGGATGTAAGACTCTTGTTATTCAGCTTCTGTGTGTTCAGTGAGCATTGATCTCTAGGATCACTGTACACGTGCATTCGGTGATCATGACTTGCGAGTCGGGGTCCCCACAGAGCTGGTATCAGAGCCATCCTGACTGTAGGAAGCCTTAGTTAGCATGGACATTAGTTAACTTGAGACCATCTAAACCTCTCTTCTTTTACAAGCTTACCCCACCCAAGATGCATTTTCCTTATCGACCTCTCCCATTCAACCTTTGTAGATGGCTGCCGTGCAAGACTTCGACCACCGGTTTCCGTGCTTCTCGAGGATAGCCTCAAGAGGTGCAGCCCCACGAGCCCCCACTTTCACCTACCATGAGCATTGGATCAATGACGCCGAGACGGAGTATCACGTGGAAGTGATCGTGAAGGCCAATGACTCTCCAACAAGCTGGTTCTTCGAGGGACCCCGGATGGCAACACTAGTTCTTGCCGTCGAGACAAGAACCCTCAAGGCACTCACTGCGCCTCCGAGACCTTCTTCCAGAGATGGCGACGAGTTGGCAACCCGTTTCTTGCCTTATCGGAAGGAAGGCGAGGATGAGAGCAATGCACCAGCTCCACCATTAGAAGAAGGACTTCCAATCCGATTCCGACCTACTTCACCTTTGTGCCGATAGTTTGGCGCAACACTTGGCCGCGGAATCAATGGAACTCGAAAGGAACTTCATGAGACCAAGGCACTTCTTCGCCAAGCACAAGAGAAGACGGATAGGATCAAGAAGGAAGGTGCTCCCCTCGACAGCCCGCAATCGCATCTGAGGCGGAAGACCCCAAAGGATGGAGAACCACCACAAAACCCGCATGAGCGCAAGGGATTACCGCAGCTCTTCACCCCACCAGCAAAAGCAACGCCGTTGAGCTCCTCCACTCC
Source organism: Aegilops speltoides (assembly GCA_021437245.1). NCBI lineage: Eukaryota > Viridiplantae > Streptophyta > Magnoliopsida > Poales > Poaceae > Aegilops > Aegilops speltoides. Next base: position 279,459,929 of record CM038145.1, on the reverse strand, counting down.
CCACCCCTTCAAGCAAAGAAGAAAGCCGCCATCGATGAAGAGGAGGAAGACCCAGAAGAGCCAGACTACGCGACCGAGCATTCCACCACTTAGGCATCATTCACAACTTGGTTATGCCCGATAGTAACCCTCCGGTAGGATAGGTCGTGTACCCCTATGCGAAGTCGAGTCCATGTAATGGTTCTTATGAAACCATGTAGTGTTGTGTTTGCTTTTGCTGTGTTTGATGGACGTCGTGCTTTCCTTCGGGAACTTGTAAACGACTACATCACCCATTCGGATTTTAATGAATGTGTTTGGCCCTTTGGCCCTTGCATGAAAACAATTAGTGTCATACCAACCCCCTTACTAGGCATCCCATCTATGTTGCTTTCCCCATCTTTCCCCAATCATGAACCTTGACCACTCCAACAGGATGCCTGTTGTAACACGTACTAGTACCTCTACCCAAAGAAGAAGAAGCCGGAGGTTCTGCTGAAGCGAGAGTCACCAGACCAAGCCCAGGACAGACTCCACCCCACCACCTCCTCCAAGCATGGACATGGCTCAGCTTCTCCAAGCCTTCCGAGAGGAACGCCAAGCCAACACCGCAGCCCTCCAGATGATTGCTCAAGCTGTCAATCGCCCGGCCGGCGGGCACGGCCATGGACGCTCCACACTGGTGGAGTTCAAGAAGCATGCACCACCCACTTTCATCGAGATGCTGAACCCCGGATGCGCACGATCGGGTCCGCACCATTGAGGATCTGCTGGCACTAGTCGGATGCACCGAGGACCGTGATAAAGTGGCGTATGCCGCCCACCTCGGGGGACCGCCAGAGCTTGGTGGGATGGATTCAAGGCTATGCATGTTGAGCAAGACATCACTTGGAACACCTTCAAGACAGAATTCCGCAAGGCCCACATTCCTTCCGAATCATGGCCATCAAGAAGCGTGAGTTCGAGCCACAAGCAAGGTAGTAGCACCGCCAAGGAGTACATGCAGAAGTTCGGTGTTCTCTCAAGGTATGCCCGAGGATGTCGGACCGATCTTGCCAAAGGGCGCTTCATGGAAGGCCTTAACCGGACTCTGTAGTACTCGCTTGTTGTGTGTGACTGCCCAACCTTTCTGATTTGGTGAACAAGGCACTCATGCTTGAGGACAAGCGGCGTGCCTTGGATGACACTCGAAGCGCAAGATGATCGGCAAGGGTAGCTCCAAGAACTGAAGCCTCGCCCGTGGCAGCCAGCCCGGTCAAGCCTACCTATCGGCAACCAAGAGCTCCTGCACCCGCACCAACTATCCACCTCAAGCGAGATGCCAACCCCTGTGCCAGCTTACAACAACCCCAATAACAATGTTTGGCAAGGGCGTCGTCCCCAATCAAGTCACTTGCTTGGATGTGGACAGCGGGCATTACTCCAAGAATTGCCCCAACAAGAAGCCCGGCGCCCGCCCCCTAATGCGAACCCGGCCAAGGCCGTGGAATGCCACCAAGGAACCAAGCTCCCGCAACCTGCCCAACAATGGCAGGGTCGTGTGAATCATGTCACCGCGGAAGAAGCCCAGAAGGCCGGACGTCGTCTTTGGTAATTCCTTGTCAATTCAGCACCAAGAATCTGTTTTGTTTGATTCTCGAGCCACATTCTTTTGTCACCCAAAGTTTTGCATTAAAAAGTGGCATGACCCCTACACCCCTGAATAACCCTATGGTGGTACAAACCCCCAGAGCAGAGATGAAAGCCAAGGTAGCATGTAAAGGAGTCGGGATTACCATTAGCGGAGTAGATTTCCTAGCAGACCTTATCATCCTAAAATCACAAGGCTTAGATGTGATCTTGGGGATGAATTGGCTCAGCAAGCATCAAGGCTTGATTGATTGCACCAACCGGACGGTCACTATGACCAATGACCGAGGAGTCGAAGTTAAGTTTGCCTCCAACCCCTCCTCTGCTCAAGCCAACCAAGTCAACTGTCTGACTGAAGTTGGGATGGAACAAGTACTGGTAGTATGCGAGTATCCCGATGTTTTTCCTGATGAGCTACCAGGAATGCCTCCTGACCGAGACATTGAGTTCATCATCGAGCTCATACCCGGAGCAGGACCCATCTATAAGAAGCCTTATAGGATGGGATCGGAGGAGTTAGCGTAATTGAAGAAGCAAATGAAGAGCAGTTGAGGAAGGATTTATCCACCCTAGTGCCTCCCCTTGGGGATCGCCTGCTCTGTTTTGTGGCAAAGAAGGACGGTACCATCCGCTTGTGCATTGACTACCGCTCCCTCAATGAAGTTACAATAAAGAACAAGTACCCACTTCCCAAGATTGAAGATCTGTTTGATCAACTCAATGGGGCCAAGGTGTTCTCCAAGATCGACCTCGGATCTGGGTACTACCAATCAAGATCGAGACCCCAAGATATTCGAAGACGGCATTCAGTAACAGATATGGCTGTATGAATGCATGGTCATGTCCTTTGATTGACCAATGCCCCACTTACTTCATGTATCTCATGAATAAGGTCTTCATGGAATATTTGGACAAGTTTGTCGTTGTCTTCATTGATGACATCCTTGTCTTCTCGAAGTCGGAAGAAGAGCACGAGCAACACTTGAGGATGGTCCTAGACAAGCTTTGAGAGCACCAACTGTATGCCAAGTTCAGCAAGTGTGAATTCTGGCTGCATGAAGTTGGATTCCTGGGTCATGTTCTAACTGAAGAAGGATTGTCAGTCGATCCCGCTAAGATTGAAGCCGTGACTGAATGGCAATCCCCGAGCAATGTGAAGGAAGTCAGAAGCTTCCTCGGACTCGCAGGATATTACCGCAAGTTCGTTGAAGGATTCTCGAGCATTGCCCGACCCATGACTCAGCTCTTGAAGAAGGACAAGAAGTTCGAATGGACGCCGAAGTGCGAAGAGAGCTTCCAGGAGCTGAAGAAGAGGCTAACCACTGCCCCAGTTCTGGCCACACCAGATATACACAAGGAGTTTGTGATATATTGTGATGCGTCAAGAATCGGACTGGGAGGTGTTCTGATGCAAGAAGGCAGAGTCGTAGCCTACCTTTCAAGGCAACTACGACCTCACGAGGAGAACTATGCTACTCATGACCTTGAGCTAGCAGCAGTGGTTCATGCCCTGAAGACTTGGCGACATTACCTCTTGGGTAAGCGATGTGAAATATACACGGACCACAAAAGTCTGAAGTATATTTTCACCAAAGGAATTGAACATGAGGCGAGAAGATGGCTGGAGTTGATAAAGGATTATGACCTCGGTGTTCAATACCACCTGGAAAGGCTAATGTGGTAGCAGATCGTTGAGCAGAAGGCTTGCTCCTTGAATGCTATGCTAAAGCACAAGCTACCCGCCTTGTATGAAGAACTTGAAAGCTTGGGTTGGGCTGGTTGCACCAGATTCTTGGCCAACCTCGAAGTTAAGCCTACCTTGATGGATGATATCAAGAAAGCTCGGAAAGGGCATGAGAGTATTGAAGGCGTCAAGAGGAAGATCAAGGCAGGCAAAGCCTCGAGATTCTCGAGAGGATGAGGAAGGAATTGTGTGGTTTGGGAATCGCATCTGCGTGCCCAACAAGGTTGAGCTCAAGAACCTGATCTTGCAAGAAGCTCATGACAGCCCATATTCCATCCACCACAGGAGGCACCAAGATGTATCAAGACCGAAGGAAAGATTTTGGTGGCACGGGATGAAAAGGAGATTGCCACCTATGTTGCAAAGTGTGACGATGCCGAGAGTCAAAGCTGAGCATCGGCGACCTCTTGGATTACTCCAACCACTCAAGGTTCCCGAGTGGAAATGGGATAAAGTCGGGATGGATTTCATCACGGACTACCTAGGTCAAACAAGGGACATGACTCCATCCGGGTCATAGTCGATCATTTGACCAAAGTGGCCCATTTCATTCTGTTAAGACTACCCATGACGGCAACCACCGGCAACTCTCTACATCAACCGAATCGTGAGCCTTCATGGTGTTCCCAAGGAGATTGTGTCGATCGAGGAACCCAGTTCACCTCAAGGTTTTGGAAGAAATTCCAGAGGCCATGGGGACCAAGCTGTCCTTCAAGATCGCTTTCCACCCACGCATCGGAGGTCGACCGAGCGAGTGAATCAAATACTCAAGACATGCTCCGAGCACGTGTCTTAGCTTATGGAGCTAAGTGGGAAGATTGCCTCCTTTCGCCGAAGTTCTCTTACAACAACAGTTATCAGTCAAGCCTTCAGATGGCACCATTTGAAGTGTTATACGGGCGGAAGTGTCGTACACCTCTCAATTGGTCAGAGACCGTGAAGGACTTGTCTTTGGGCGGATATCCTCCGTGAAGCCGAAGAGCAAGTCCAGCTTGTCGAGAGCGTCTGAAGTCCGCCAAGTCAAGACAGAAGAGCTACGCCGACTCACGTCGTAGAGACATAAACTTCCGAGTTGGAGACCATGTCTATCTCCGGGTCACCCCTCTCAAAGGAGCCCAGCGCTTCCATGTCAAAGGAAAGCTCGCTCCGAGATACATTGGCCCCTTCAAGATCATGGAACGACGAGGAGAAGTGGCTTACCAGTTGGAACTTCCACCTGAACTTTCTGATGTGCACAACGTGTTCCACGTGTCACAACTCCTAAGTGTTCCAAGTTCCGCATAAGTCTGATCTCTACAAGGACGCCAATCACCAAGCCATTGACCTTCACCTGATTTGACTTATCGTGAGAGGCCCATCTGCATTCTCGATGAGGCCGAGCGACGACTTCAAGCCGAACCATCAAGTACTTCAAGGTCCAATGGAGCAACCACATCAAGGTAAGCAACTTGGGAGCATGAAGACTACCTTAGATCCGAATTCCGTATCTCTTTAAAGTTTAGTTTAGGAATCTCGGGGCTAGATTCTTGTAAGGGGGTAGGTCTGTCACACCTGCATTTTGTAACATTTCATTTTCATTAATAAAGCATGAAAATTTGGACCAACAAAAACTTTTTGCTTTATTTGGCTTTTATTTGGTGTTGGTTTTCCCTATGTGGTTTTCAAGTGCTCTTAATAGTCAACCACTCCACCCTCTATATTTCATCTCCTTACCCCAAGCTCCTGACCAATGACCATGCCATGTGTATAGTGCAATATAGAATTTTCTTACAAAAATAATTTGGCGGAAGTATTTTCTAAATTTAGTTTTCCAAAACCCCGAATTGAGAATTGCAATTTGCAAGTACTTGATTAAGGGCAGTAAAAATCTTTCCAAAAATATATTTGATTCCTATTAGGTATAGGATACCCGAAACCACAAAATATAATTTTAAAAGTTGTTTTACTATTTTATTTAAAAGCTTTTTCTTAAGGCCAGAAATGGTCTTTAATAGGAAAAATTATTTTATTGTTTTAAAAATATTTGAAAAATTTAGGGAAACTCATAGGACATATATTGTCCATATATAAGAGTTTCAACACATGGTCATGTTCAAAATATTGGTCAAATCCCTCTAAAACCCTTCCTGGATATTTCAAGCTTTTGAAATATTTACAAAGGAAATATTCTCCAAAAATTCCAGGAAAATTCTATCATGTCACATATGACATATTAGATGATCTTGCCAAGTCTCATGACTTGGAGAACAAGATAACACCATCAAACCCCCTCAAAACTATTTCTGTCCATTCGAAGTTTGATCAACTTTACATTGCCAAGTATGTCCAAATGTGCTCAAACTTGGTGGACATGCTTCATTGGTCTAATGATGCATCTGGACCAAATGGCACAGGTTGGAGAAGAGGAAATCTTGGTCAAAGTGCCTCAAAACCCTCTCGACTGTAAGCAAATTTGAGCAACTTTGTACTACCAACTTTCTCCCATTGACCCCAACTTTTGTGAGCATGTTCACATGACCAAATGAGGCCACTAAACAAAGTGGTTCATCAAGGAGAAGTGTTATGCTCAACTAAATCTACTCAAGTCTATTTCTGCTCATTTCTAGGGTTCACAAAAGTTGCATTGGCAACTTTGCCCAAATAATCCCTAATTGGTGGAAGGCTATATTTATATGAGTCATTTCACCTTGTGGAGCCTCATGGCAATTGGAGTCCATTTGCTTGCTCAAAACTCTATCAAACACCTTCGACATTTTGCAAAAATCACTGTTTTGACCCCTTTCACTATTCTTGGAGAGCTCCAATTTTACCACAGCTCTTTCTAGTCCTCTTTCACCTCCAAAGAACAATGGCAAGCCCCATCTCAATAATTGAGGGTGAAACCCCCTCTTTCTCTCTCTGGACAGCCCTTTCTCCCTCTTCCTCACCTCCTCCTCCTTCCAAAGGCCATCCAGGCATCCAATGCCTCCCTCCTTCTTTACTACCCCGCACTCTTGGACATGGTTGGCGCGTCCCAGTGGCATAAACAATGCCATGGCAGCCATATGGGCGCTCTGAGGCTGCCACATCTCTGCCCCTCAAGACAGTAGCCGCCTTCCGCCCAACGGCTCCGGCCACCTCGGGCCTTCCCCTCGCGCCAGCCGAGGCGCCTCGACGTCTGCGACACGCCACGGCGCTATCCCCCTCCTCTCTCCTCCTTCCCCGCGCCTCCACGCTATCAAACAGAGCCGCCTGAAGGCCAATGGCGCTGCTCACACGCCACACCCCCGACCCTCCCCACTCCTTCTCTCTTCTTCCCTAGGCGTAGTCGATGCCCACGAACGCCCTAGACACGGCGCCAGCTCCTCCCGAGCCCTGTGGTGACGAAAGCAGCTCTCCGGCGCACGGGTCTACGGGACCTCGCCGTCCTCCTATATAAAGGCCTCCCCGAGCCCTTCCACCCTCACCCCTCGCTCTCTGCACCACCAAAGCCTCCCCCTGCACCCCCAGTTCTTCTCCAGGAGCGCCCGAGCTCGAGATCGAGCTCGAGCTCCGCCACGTCGGCTTCAGCTGGAATTCGCGAGGTATAAGCCTCCCCCGCTCCTCCCTTGCCTCGATCTGGAACCCCTGCATCTCCCTGAGCATTTCCCCTCCGTTTCCCCTCTCTGTTGCAGCCGGAAGCGACTGGAGCCGTCGTCACCCGAAGCTCCTCCGCCGCGAACCTCGTCGCCGGCGAACCCCTGCACTCCGACGGCCAACTCCGGCACCACCCGAATGGCGACACGACGAGGAGCCCAGCGGTGCTATCACCTCGACCCGCCGTGCCTCGTGATCGCCCGGTGAGCACGCCCGCCCTCTGTCGCGAGTCGGAGATGACAGCGGCCCGCTGTCATCCTCACCTCTCTCGCCTCTCTCTCTCCCAGCAGCTGGGCCCCGCCCGTCAGGTTTGAAAACTGGCCTTGTAGCCTTGTGGCAGGCTTGCTCATTGGCCGGGCTTCTGGTGGCTGGGCCACGCCTGCTGGCTGTTTCCGCCCGGCAGCACAAAGGCCTCTTTTCTTTTTCTTTTCATCACATATTCCAAAATTCCACAGACACAATATTTGTCCAAATGGATTAATTCCAATTTCTAAAATCCCCAAATATTGCAACCTATTTAATGGTGCAACTTCCATTCAAATCCAACCAACCTTTCTTCACTGAAAATATTTAAATGTGATTTTTAGCATTTAAATGTGCCTCTAAAAATCCATATCTCCTGTTCCACCACTCCAAATCCAAAACTAGCAAGTTTTCCCATCTTATATTTCCATCTAATATTTTACAAAAAGAGTTGACATTTTTCTGAGCACTTTGATTTTTTCTGTTTTATTATTGCCTTATTTTTCCCGTTATTATTTTTGCGACGATAGATTGCGTTGCTGACGAAGGAGTTGGACCAGAAGACTTTGAAGACCCCAAAGACTTTGTTGAGCCAGGCAAGCAGCCCTTTGACCATGTCTATGAGACCCTTTTTATGCATGTCATAGAGCACTTACTATTGTTGCATCGGAATCATGAAGGATGGGTAACCACTTTGGTGGGTTGCCTCCGGTACTTTTCTCGTTGACACTTGCATTGTGCATGACCCTACCTCCTTATGAGGGTTATGACGATGGGAGTAGATAGGATGCTAAGTAGTTTGCTACGCAAAAAGGGACGGGAATATGCATGTGATGGAGACAAAATATTTTCAAACAACTTTCGAAAACCCCATCGGGTGCCATTTATGCCCGAGGGAGATGATGAGAAAGGAACCACTTGATGACGAAGTGGTGTACCGAGGCAAGTGTGTGTTGTTTTCAAAACGGATTAGATTTAAGATTTGATGACTGTCCCAACCCTACATGCGCGACCACTCTACCCTTATATGGGAAAGGGCATTGTTGAGTACCTAGACCGATACTAGCTTGGAGCCCGTTACTAGTGACGGGGAGAGTTGGTGCTCTCTCTTGGGACGGGTCGTGCTGTAGGGCGGCCATGACCATCTTTATGGGGCACCGGACACACCGCTGGTACCCGTGCTTGTGGTATGTGATGAATATGGGAGCAAGGCTCCACGAAAATGTTATTTGAAATGTTGGGCACGGGGTTACTACTAATCGAGTGGACTCCATGTTAGTGTCGTCTAGGGAAAGGCGGTGATCGGTGCTTACCCCGGTACTTGAGGTACCGCTGGTCGTGGATGACACGGAAGTTCCCGGATCTAGTGGGTAAAGTGTGCAACCTCTGCAGAGTGTAAAACTATTCAATAGCCGTGTCCACGGTCAAGGACGGTTTGGCGGTCTTTGCTTAAACTATGTCCGTGGTTTTCAACCGTGTGAATGAGATGATGGAATGACTTGGGTCAAGTCAACGGACTTGACACGATTGAGATGGGTTGGTGCCCACTGTGTATGATAATGGGTTGGTGCCCATTTTGTTTATGACAATGGGTTGGTGCCCACTCTATTTATGTTGATATCTGTGACTAGATCTCATGGTTACTTGAATTCTTTGATGCATGCTTATAGGTTGTTGAACATGCCATTGCACTCAAAACTAGCTGTATGCAAAACTTTACCTATGTCATGCATTATCGCACCTTGAACCAAATCATGGGTTGCTTGTGAGTACATTCAAAGTACTCATTGGCTTGCCACTGGTTATTTAATTGACCAGGCATGGAAGAACCGGAGTTCGAAGAGGAGTTCCTTGGAGGCGATCATGCGAACTAGGACGTTTCCCAGTCAGAATGCCTGTAGGGTTAAGGCAGATGACATGGGTTCTACTTATCAACAACGATTTCCGCTGCTTTGTTTCATTTGATGTTCAGCCCTTAAGGCTTTATCGATGTAAGACTTGACCTTAATGGTCATAATTTGTGTAAGACGGTATGTATGGATGTAAGACTCTTGTTATTCAGCTTCTGTGTGTTTAGTGAGCATTGATCTCTGGGATCACTGTACACGTGCATTCGGTGATCACGACTTGCGAGTCGGGGTCCCCACACTAACATACGCAAATAAGAGCGAGAAGAGAACAAGCGGAACGGTCGTGAAGCTAGCAATGATCAAGAGGTGATCCTGAACACCTACTTACGTCAAACATAACCCAGAAACCGTGTTCATTTCCCGGACTCCGCCGAGAAGAGACCATCACGGCTAGACACTCGGTTGATGCATTTTAATTCGGATCAAGTGTCAAGTTATCTACAACCGGACATTAACAAATTCCCATCTGCCACATAACCGCGGGCACGGCTCTCGAAAGTTTATACCTGCAGGGTGTCCCAACTTAGCCCATGACAAGCACTCGCGATCATCGAAGGAATAGACCTTCACCCAAGACACTCCGATCGACTCGGTATCCCGTACATCAAGACATTTCGACAATGGTAAAACAAGACCAGCAAAGCCACCCGATCTTGCCGACAATCCCGATAGGAGCTGCACATATCTCGCTCTCGAGGCAACACCGGATGAGACATCCTTCGAGTAAAACCAGACCTCGAGTTGCCCGAGGGGCCCCTGATCTACTCGGTTCGGACCAACACTTAGACAAGCATTGGCCCGGGGGCTAAAATAAAGATGACCCTTGGGTTAATTACTCCCAAGGGAAAAGTAGGTGGTGGTGAGGCAAATGGTAAAAGTCAATGTTGGGCCTTCTTGACAAGTTTTATTCAAAGCGAACTGTCGGGGGTCCCATAAATCACCCGACCGCGTAAGGGGCGCAAAATCCGGGAACATAACACGGTATGACGGAAACTAGGGCGGCAAGAGTGGAACAAAACACTGGGCATAAGGCCGAGCCTTCCACCCTTTACCAAGTATATAGATGCATTAATAATATAAGAGATATTGTGATATCCCAACATAAACCCTGCCCACCATGGAGAAATCTTCAACTTCACCGCAACTAGCAACGCTATAAGAGGGGCTGAGCAAAGCGGTAACATAGCCAAACAACGGTTTGCTAGGAATGGTGTCAAAGGTTAGAGGTTCATGGCAATTTGGGATGGCTGGACAAACAGTAATAGGTAGCGCAGATAGCAAAAGAACGAGGCAACTAGCATAGCAATCGATAGTAGTGAGATCCGAGTAGCGGTCATCTTGCACGAAATCCCGCAAGGAAGAAGAACGAGTCCATGAAGAAGACAAACGGACGAAGTCAAACGGATCCTCGCAACTCCGAATCTAAACCGAAGCTAACAAGAGAGGCAACCCGGAAAGAAGCAAACAACATAGTAAACAACCATCGCATAATCATGGCATGATGCACAACCAAGTATGATGCATGTCCGGTTTAATGAGGCATGGCATGGCAAACTACAACACACAAAACTACAAGTTAAGTGGAGCTCAATATGCAACGAGTTGCATATTGACGGAACACCACATCAATTATTTAGTTCTCTCTTGTTTAAACTACCCAACAATATTAAATGTTGATTAACATGGCAAGGGGTGAAGCATATGAAAACTACCTAACTAGGCAAGTTTAAATGAGGCCGGAAGAACAAACAACAACCCCGGAAAATCCTCATGTGCATATTTTAGATTCGGTACTGTTCTGCCCTAAAACACATTTTAAAGTTGTTAAATAGGAAAATAAAGTGGACCATGATAAACTAGGCATTTTTCCACCCCATTTACATATAAATTTTATTAAAAACCGAGCTACGGTTTTTTAGTTATGAAATAAATCATTTTAGCATGGCATTTGAGCAAATTTAATCAAACAACATTTTAAACATATTTAACATGGATGAAAGTGACATATTATTAGACTACACAAAATTCTAAGCATTTTACATGTATTAAGTTTTTACATGTGATGCACGGTTGATGAGTTATTAAATGCATGAAGTTTAGGGTCCAATCTGTAAAACTGAAAATCACCGGATAAAGCTAAAATCGCAGATCTGAAAAAAAAAAGCTATCGGGCCAAAACTGCAGCCTGGCCCAACAGGAGAGGGAAACAAAAGGAGGGGCGCTGGGGCTTCTCACCCAGTGGGCCTTGGCCCGGTTGGTGGAGAGGCAGTAAGGCGAGCCGAGCTAGGCCGGCAGCAGCAGGCTCGGCTGCTGCAAGCAGCACCCACCCGACGCACGCACGGGGAAGGCTGCGCCGGCAGCAGCTTCCCGGCGATGGAGGGACGGCGGCGAGGCGGGTGGTGGTCCGGCGAGGCCGCCGAGGTCGGGAACCGGCAGATCTGGCCTTGGGGAGCGCGGATCCGGCCGAGGGCTCGTCGGATCCGGGCGGCGGCGAGGAGTTACAGGCGGCGGCGAACAGCACACCTGCGGGGAGAGAGAGGGAGCCACCATGAGTGAGACGGAGAAGAAAGGAGAGGGCGGCGGGGAGGGACCTGGTCCGTGCGGAGGCACGGGTCGACGGGGAGGGATCTCCGGCGAAGCTCCTCGCCGGTGACCGCCGGAGGCGGACGTGGCGCGGGTCTGGGCGGCGACCGTGGCGAGATCGGATCGCCCCGATCCGGTCGAGCGGGCGAAGCGGAGGCGCTCGGGCCTCGCGGGCTTCAGCGGTGGCTGCGGGCTGGGGCGGGCTGCGCTGGGCTGGCGGGCTCAAGGCGCGTGGGAGCTTCTTTGGGAGGCGACAAGTGGCGACCGAGGAGTGGCTGGAAAGGCGTGGCGGCGGTGCCAAGTGGCGGAGGCGGGATAGGCCGGCGCTGAATCCGAGGAGGAGGGGGTTGGGTGCGGCAGCAGGTAGGGGAAGGGGTCTAGGTTGCCCAAAATTGGGTAAGGGGGTCCTTAAATAGCAAAATTTGCTAGGGTTTGGGGTTTAGGAGGGGTTTCGAACCCTCAGATCGCGATCGTGCGGCTCCGGACAAAGGGGAAACTAGGTGGGCTGCAGGTGGGGTTAGTGGGCTGTGAAGAGAGAGGAGAAATGCAGCCCGGGAACTATTTCCGGATACCGAACGTCCGTGCAGTACACCAGCAACTGCATCGCTAAGTTTAACGGTTGGGCTATCAAATGGACTCCGAATGCGGCGAAACTTGATAGGCGCTCTGTATACACTATAATAAGACCGCATGCCAAGCTTCAACCCATTCCGAGAACATTTTTATGCCACTTATAAAATAATATTTCGGAGGTGCCGCGGGCGCGTGCGAGTGTGGTCGGGCTCAGAACGGACAACGAAGAGAACCGGGGGAACCCGAACGGATGCAAGTTTTAAAACATGCGCATTTAAATGCGATGATGACATGATGCAATGCAAATGAAGCAATGAACAAAACAAATCACACGACGAAACTCGAAGTAGCTGGAAGTCTTCTGGAGCGTCGGTCTCGGGGCGTTACAAACACCTTGTGTGCTATCAAACGTCACAACGTAACTGGGTGATTATAAAGATGCTCTACATGTGTCTCCGATGGTGTTTGTTGAGTTGGCATAGATCAAGATTAGGATTTGTCACTCCGAGTATCGAAGAGGTATCTTTGGGCCCTCTTGGTAATGCATATCACTATAAGCCTTGCAAACAATGTGACTAATGACTTAGTTACGGGATGATGCATTACGGAACAAGTAAAGAGACTTGCTGGTAATGGGATTGAACTAGGTATGAGGATATCGACAATCAAATCTCAGGCAAGTAATATACCGATGACAAAGGGAACAACGTATGTTGTTATGCGGTTTGACCGAGAAAGATCTTCGTAGAATATGAAGGAGCAAATATGAGCATCTAGGTTCTGCTATTGGTTATTGACCAGAGATGTGTCTCGGTCATGTCTACATAGTTCTCGAACCTGTAGGGTCCGCACGCTTAGCGTTCCATGACGATTTGTATTATGAGTTATGTGATTTGATGACTAAAGTTTGTTCGGAGTCCCGGATGAGATCACGGACATGAAGAGGAGTCTCAAAATGGTCTAGAGGTAAAGATTCATATATTGGAAGGCTATATTCGGACATCGGAATGGTTCCGAGTGATTCGGGTATTTTTTGGAGTACCTGAGAGTTACGGGAATTCACCGGGAGAAGTAATGGGCCTTATTGGGCTTTTGTGGAGAGAGGGGAGATGGGCCAAGAGGTGGCGCGCACCTCCCCCTACCCAAACCAAATTGGACAAGGGGTGGGGGTGCGGCCCCCCTTTCCTTCTCCCTCTCCCTCTCTTTCCTTCTCTCCTACTCCGAATAGGAAAGAGGACGGGAATCCTACTTGGACTGGGGAGTCCTAGTAGGATTCCTCACACCTAGGGCGCCCCCTTGGTCCGGCCACCTCTTCCCTCCCCTCCGTTATATACATGGCCAGGGGGCACCCCAAAGGCACTCAAGATTTGTCTTAGCCGTGTGTGGTGCCCCCTCCACAGTTACACACCTCGGTCATATCATCCACTACAAGAAAAATACACTTCCGTGATGATATGTGTTTGTCACAGTAGGTCACATTTCCTGTCATGCATATACATCCATGACAAATTTATGACAGAATCAAGATAGTCATACCTGTGTTGTCATAGAAGTGTTCCATGACATTACCAAAATTATCATCACGGAAGTGTCTACTTCCATGACGATAAATCACGCGTCATAGAAGTGCTTTCGTCAAGGTTGACAGACACGTGGCATCGATCGTAACGGCTCGCCGTTAAGCTATTGGGTCCGATTTTGGATCTGATAACCCGTTAACAGCCCGGACCAATGGGGATTTTCCACGTGTAAAATGTCATTGGCTGACGGAACCACGTGTCAGCTCCTCGTTGGGACAGATGTCATCCACTCAATAGACAGGAGGTACCTATGATACGTCGACACGTGGCTGGCCCAATAGAGGCCCATTCCGGTGAAAAGGCCGGCCCAGCTAAAGGCCCACCATGTTTTTTCAGACACTAGTGGGCTGGTCCGTTAACAGCCTTCATGTTTTGGGTCAAATTTAGGCCCGTATCAGATCAGGTCCGTTCACAGCCTGCCTAGTTTTGGGCCAAATTACGGCCCCATATCAGATCAGGCCCGTTAATAGGCCACTGTACCTTTGGGCCCATTCTAAGACAGGTTTGTATTTCAGCCTGTTAAATGCCCGTTTACTAGTTCGGCCCGATAATAGTTTCGGCCTGTTAGCGGCCCGTGGAGTATCTGGGATGTTTTCTGTCGGTGTTCTGGGAACAGGGGTCCCCAGACTTGCCTGCCTGGGGCCCACGGCGTGGCTCCACCAGCGGCCCAGTACGACCTGTCTTCATCAGCCAACACTCAAGACCCTCATGAGAGGCCAAGCCTCGCAAGGCGGACGACACAAGACTTCCTCAGGAGCAGCTCACCAGGCAGGCTCGCGAGGGGCAGAGAAATCAACGTGAGGGGTACCTCGCGAGGTTCCCATGATGCAAGCAATGACGACCAAGGCCAGGTGTGCACTAGGCAGGTGCCAGAATGCGCAGCATCCTCGTTTCCTCTTTGGTGCTAAGGAGGCAAGGCAGGCGAGGAGTACCGAGGCATCAGGCAAAGGTTTCCATATCGGTGCAACAAGACCAAGACCAGCAGGACGGCAAGATGGAGGTCACCGTGGATCCCAAGACGACGCCACCACCGGCGCCTTTGGCAGGAGAAGACGACCTTTAGTCAGGATAGCTTGTACTAGTTGTCCCCTTTCAAATTGGCCGGTGTGGCATCCCTTCCCGCTCAATACTTGGGAAGAGGACCAGGGCCTCTATAAATAGGGCTAGCCACCACCATAGGAGGTGGATCTTGACCTCAATCTTGACCTGGATCTTGATCTGGACCTTGATCTTGATCTTGATCTTGATCTCACCTTGGATCTGAGCTATTCCATCCATGGCCACACCCAAGTACAAGAACACCTCTCCTCAGGAGGCTGTTCTTCCCTTGTACTTTTCATCCTCAGCCCAAGAGGCAATCCACCACCACCACACTAGAGTAGGGTATTACACCACAAAGGTGGCACGAACCAGTATAAATATTGTGTCTCTTGTGTTGTCAGTTTGTTGAGCTAAGCTTAGAGATCGCGGTGAGGTTGAGGGCGTGATTAGGTAGGGGGAGATCTTCGTGCGCACCCCAGTGTTTGAACCTCAAGGGTTTTGCCGGAACCTGAAATCCGACATTTGGCGCGCCAGGTAGGGGTGCAACAAAATTTTCCTTCCGCTGATCCGCGTCCCATCGCTTCGTCGCATCCGTGTCGGATGCCCGACGAGCCCGCGCTGAACGCAGGGCCGCCCTTGCCGCCCGCATCACTCAGACGGATCATGTCGGCGGCCCTCCCCTCCGTCGCCTGCCGCCAATGCCACCATCGGCCCGACAGGGAACGAGCAGCAAGCATCCTCGCGGCACCCCTCGGTGCGGCGGGACAGCCGCACCACCACTCCATTGCTGACCCTGGCCGGCTCGTCGTCCCACGCTCGTCGCGCTCCCACGGACGCGCAGGCCGCACTGCTCATGGCACGCTAGCTCCTGTGTTACCACCCCGTCGACGACCTCTAGGAGGATTGGCTCGCCCGCATCACCGAGCTCGTCAGCGCCGCAGGGGGCTTTCCGGCGCCGTCCCTCTCGCTGCCTCGCCCTCCGCCAGCTGCCGACGACGTGGCTCACGGAGCGCCTCCACCGCCTCTGCCCTAAGACCGCACCCTAACACCAAGGCGCGCGACCCCCGGGCGCGACCCACCGCGTCCGGCGCCTGCGCGAGAAGAAGGAAGCAGCCAAGGAGTTCTTGCAGCTCTACGAGCTGAGCATCGAGGTGGCCAATGGCGACGAGAAAGTCATGGAGAATTTGTTCCCCATGGCGCTCAAGGATGGTGCCCGCTCGTGGCTCTTGAACCTGCCTCCAGGCTTCATCTCCTCCTGGGACGAGATGCGCGACCGCTTCATTGCCAACTTCCAGGGCACTCGCGACTGCCCCCCGGCCGTGGGTGACGTGCGCTGCATTAAGAAGCAGCCAGGGGAGACCCTGTAGAAATATATCCAGCGCTTCAGCAGCGTCCACCTCAAGATCCCCAAGGTGACGGACGAGGCCATCATCCCAGCGTTCTCCAACGGCGTCCGCGACGTCGAGATGAAGGAGGAGCTGCCATCCATGAGGAATTCTCCACATCTCTGGAGCTGTTCAACCTGGCGACCAAGTGCGCTAGATCTGAGGAGGGGCGCCTTTCCCTCCTCGAGCTCCTAGCTTCCGACTCGGAGGAGAAGAAGATCAAGCCCAAGGACATGAAGTGCAAGGGAGTGGCTGTGCTCGTGGCGAAACCAGACATGAAGCATGGTAGGGACCAGCCCGAGTCATCCAAGAGCAGCCGTCCGTTCTGCGCCTTCCACAGCCTCCACACCCACAACACCAACGACTGTCAAGAGCTCAGGGCCATTTGAGAAGGACGCTTCGGTCGACGCCAGAGAGCAACGACCGGGGCTACGGCCGAGGAGGAGGACGTGGTGAAGGACGCTGGGATGACCATGGCCCTCACCAGGAGTGGCGTGACCAACCTCGTGAGGACCATTGGCAGGACCAACCTCGCGAGGGCGCCTGGAGGGATCAGCCTTGCGAGGACCGCCATCAAGGCAACGCTGGCCTTCCTCCACTGCCGCCGCCACCAAGAAGGAATGACGACCATCATCAGGACGAGGGGGCTAGGGGCTTCCAGGAGCCGCGTGCTATCGCTTGCATCTTGGGTGGAGCTCAGGCCCCAGCCTCTCAGCGTATCTTCAAGCAATTTGCACGCGAGATGAACGCAGTCCTCCCCAGGCTCGAGGCCACATGCCCGCTCAAGTGGTCCAAGTGCGCCATCACCTTCAGCTTGGCAGACCAGCTCAAGTGTGCGGCTACCGCTGGCATTCTCCCGATGCTCTTTTCACCCGTCAATAGCAACGTACAAGTCACCAAGACCGTCATCGACAGCGGCGGAGGGCTTAATATCCTGTCCGTTGAGATGTTCGACAGCCTTCAAGTGCCATATGATCAGCTTCAGCCTACCAAGCCCTTCTCAGGAGTAACCGATGGTTCCACCACCCCGATAGGGCAGGTCCGCCTCCCTATCACCTTCGGACAGCGCGATAACTACCGCACCGAGCTCATCGACTTCGACGTCGCCCACATGCGCGTGCCGTACAATGCCATCCTCGGGTATCCAGCCCTGGCCAAGTTCATGGTGGTGACCCACCACGGCTACAACGTCCTCAAGATGCCAGGAAGTGGCGGAATCATCACGGTCCCCTGTGAAGAGAGAGATGCGGTGTGCTCCCTCGAGTGTTCTTCCAAGCTATGGCAATCGAAGATCCAGACAGCAAGGGCGAGTACCCTCCTGAGGCCATCCCCAAGAAGAAGAAGCAGCTATTCCGCATAGGGCCTCAAGGGAGCGGTGCCACGTCAGGATCAGTGCCCGCGCCTGTGGCGCCTCCCTCCATCGCATAGGAAGGCGCACCCGGCGCCCTCCTCGGGCGGGGCTCGGGGGCACTCTTCTGGAGGGCCTCAGACCTCGCCAACATCATGAGCAAGGCGCTCGAGCACCACTTGGAGGTGTGCTATGTAGCATGATTCCCTCAGGAAGACACAGGGCGAGGAGCGCCCAACGTTCAGGAGTTCATTGCCAAGACCACTCAGGAGCTGCAGTAAGCAAGGGCCATGCAGGGCGATCGCCGCTCACCTGGCGTGGCTCCCCATCCAGGTGAGGATGGCGGGCTGCGCGTCTGCATCGACACTCCAGGGCTCAACCGAGCCGCGTCTCAGGAGCTCTTCTGGCCTTCAAGCGTAGGACGCTGCGAGGGTCCGCCGCACAGCTACATTCGCATGCCATTCGTCCTGCCGAGCGTGGCATCCGTCTTCCAGCGCAGCTTTCGGGGTGTCCTGGCGGCTTAGGAGGCCAGGCACCACGCAGTCCTGACGGAGATGCAGAAGGTCTTCAAGGAACCGCCTGGACCCCCGGAGCCTCCTGAGGCTCAGGGCCACGGTGGCTCGTGAGGAGCAACCCCTTCGCCACGCACCTTCAGCTGCCCCAACATCCCCTCTACAACGGAACCAGCTGACATTTTCCAATTTTATCGAGCTGGGAGCGCCCTCAGGGCTGCATCATTCCCAGGCCGCGTGGGTCCGTCCCTGCGGCATGTATCTCTTTTAATGTCTTGAGCTTACTCTGCTGGTGGCGCCCCTCGGGCTGCATCATCCCCAAGCCGCTCGGGTTTGACCCAGTGGCATGTATCCATCCTACATTTACCTAAGCTAGTCTGCCGTTCATGCCTAATCAATATGTGATTATCACCTTCCCGACTGTCACCTACCACGGGAGCTGCTCACGCTAGCACGGCGCTTGTGCTAGGGTCCATCCGTGCAACGTCGACAAATCTGAGCGGTCGAGCTCTGGCCCGCGCGCGTCACCTCACCAGGCCCTCAGTGCCTTCATTCTCTCATGGAGCGACCAATGGCCGACCGACAATCATAATGGAAATCTATGCCCTTCTTCGTGCTATCTTGTAGGAATCTCCTGAGGTTCATAGCGGGCGGCACCACAGACTCCCTCTTTTCCCCATGCGATCTGCTTGCACGTTAAAAGGGGGGCTTCTGAGCATCACGTCTCAGGAGCTCCTACTGGCTCTCCGGCCCTCATCCCCTGGCCTTGACCACGGCACGTGACCTGGCATACCAGCGGCGGCTGAGCTCGCTCGAGGGCTGGGACCTGAGGACATAGAGCATGAAGGAGAGCATGGAGAATAGGGAGGAGGCTCGCACGGGCCTAGCCTAGCTGCGCCACGACCGCCAACGCACGAGTCTGGTGCAACGCAAGGGAACGACTCCAAATTACCAAGATAAGTTTCGCGCTTGGGTTAACTAATCGCTACGACATGGGATTCTCATTTGCTGCGGCCCTGTAACGGCAACATTGCCTTCCTTTCTTACCTCTTGGCGGCTGCTTGCGTGCTAAAGGGGACCTCCTGAGCATCACGAGTCAGGAGCTCTTACTGGACCTCGGGTCACTCACCTCCTGGCCTTGACCACGGCACGCAACCTGGCATACCAGCGACGGTTGCAGCCTGCCTGGGGACAGGGACCTGTCAGCATAGAGCACCAAGCCGTCGCGAGGTTAGAAAGGGAGAACTGAGCTGGGACAGGACGCGCACTCGCACAATTTCATGATAAAGATGAACATAAACAAAAGACATCGCTGACACTTTACACGCCCCCGCGGGGTGCTTCTTGATTCCTCGCAGGGAACAAAAGAAAAGAACTTCAAGGAGCCCTATCTACACGCGCCTCCGTGGCCGACGCCATCATCAACAGTGGGCCACGGGAGGCCAGTGCCAACCCCATCCAGATCATCGGAGACGACGGCCCGATGCTGCCGCCTTGCTCTGGGCGCGTTGAGAGCTCGGAGGCACGTAGCTGTCGTCGCTCATCTCCGGAGTCTCGTAGAGCTCGGGAGAATCGCTGGACTCCCAAGCGTCCCTGCTACCGCCAGAGGAGCCACTGGCGGGGCGGGTAGCAGGCCCTGTCCCTGCTGCGGTGCCGTCTTGACAGCCCCCTCGGGGGCAGCACTCCAAGCAGCGGCCTTCCGTGTCGAAGACCTTGAAGGAAAACGTGGAGGTGCCGTCGTACTCGAAGTGGATCGCGAGGGCGCCCTCCGTCTGGCAAATCCGGACGACCTAACCCCAGCCTCGGGTCATGAAGATCTTGCCCGAGGAGACGATTTCAACTTCCGCTCCGGTCGCCGGGGCGTCGCAGTCGGCGTGCTGCAGCCAAAGCTCGAGGGGCCCCTCGGCAGCATCTCGGCCGAGAACCTTCGGATTAGCGCCATTGGTGTCGAGGCTAGTAGTGGAGCAAGGAAGGAGAAGCAGGCGGAACGGGAAGAGATGAGCAATGGAGGCTCTGCCCCTCCTCATTTATAGCAGGAGAAGGCCAACCGGCGATCCCCACAATCACAGGTAATGATGATATTTCTCTGCATGTAGCAGGGACTCGTCAAGTCGGGCAGTTGCCGAGGCTGCGTGGGGAAGCGGAGGCGCCCACGTCCAATCAATCACCATGTGTCGACCAAGGCTACAGGCTGTTGGGGCCCGTGGCGCGCTGCACTTGCCCTTTGGCTTCGCCTCTAAGCCAAGTCTGAGCGCGCCTTGGCCCCGGAGCTCTGATCGGCGATGCAGGAATGGGGTCCCAGTTGCACGTCGGCCCACGACGTGGCTCCACCAGCGGCCCAGTATGGCCCCTCTTCATCAGCCAACACTCAAGACCCTCGAGAGGGGCCAAGCCTCACGAGGCGGACGACACAAGACTTCCTCAGAAGCAGCCTCACTAGGCAGGCTCGCGAGGGGCGGAGAAATAAGGCGAGGGGTACGTCGCGAGGTTCCCATGATGCAAGCCATGATGACCAAGGCCTGGCGGGAGCCAGGACGCGCAGCGTCCTCGTTTCCTCTTTGGTGCTAAGGAGGCAAGTGCATGCGAGGAGTACCGAGGCATCAGGCAAAGGTTTCCATATCGGTGCAACAAGACCAAGACCAGCAGGACGGCAAGACGGAGGTCACCGTGGAGCCCAATACGGCGTCACCACCAGTGCCTTTGGCAGGCAAAGACCACCTTTAGTCAGGATAGCTTGTAGTAGCTGTCCCCTTTCAAATTGGCCGTTGTGGCATCCCTTCCCTCTCAATATTTGGGAAGAGGACCAGGGCCTCTATAAATAGGGCTAGCCACCAGCATAGGAGGTGGATCTCGACCTCGATCTTGACCTGGATCTTGATCTGGACCTTGATCTTGATCTCACCTTGGATCGGAGCCATCCCATCCATAGCCACACCCAAGCACAAGAACACCTCTCCTCCGGAGTCTGTTCTTCCCTTGTACTATTCATCCTCAGCCCAAGAGGCAATCCACCACCACCACACTGGAGTAGGGTATTACACCACAATGGTGGCCTGAACCAGTATAAATCTTGTGTCTCTTTGTGTTGTGAGTTCGTTGAGCTAAGCTTAGAGATCGCGGTGAGGTTGAGGGCGTGATTAGGTGGGGGATATCTTCGTGTGCACCCCAGTGTTCGAACCTCAAGGGTTTTGGCGGAACCCGAAATCCGACATTGTCGGCCCAGTTTAACTTTAGGCCATTTAACGGCCCACAACGATACTGGGCTATTTCTTGTCCGAAGTAACTTTAGGCCTCTTAATGGCCTGTAGTCTACGTGGATAAATTTCAGCCCAATTGGCCTACCGGCCTCTTAATGGCCCGTGTAACAGCTGGGCCTAATTACAGCCCGTGTTGAATATGGCCTGCTTACAGCCCATATGATACTGGCCCATGACACTTTCGGGCCTATGGACCGCGTGGATACCGGCCTGCTTAAAGCCCATAATTTTATTAGGCCAAACAGGCCCGAGATATATTTTGGTCTGTTAACTGCTCGTCCTATTTGGGCCAAACATGGGCCTTAGGCAGTTTCGGCCTGTATTGGCCCGTGAATTTTTAGGCTCAACGCTAGCCCAATCTAGGTTTTAGCTAGTTAAAAGCCCATTGTATTCTCTGGCCCAGCTGGCCAGAACTTTACTCGGCGTGTTAAAGGCGGGAAACAACCATAAGGTTTAGACCTGCTAATGGCCCAAGATGATTATAGGCCCACGTTTTGGCCCATATGAGTAACGGGCCGCCCTGAAGACCGACAACACTGAGATCCGCTGAACCTTCCGGCCTAAATTACAACATACCGACCAAGAATAAACCTAGACTATACAACAAAGAAATTACAGCATATTACATCCCCTCGGCATCAATGTTCACCGCCAGTGATAATAAAGGGTAACCAGACAGCAGATTACATAAACTGGGCAGGTCGCCACCTGTGGAAGTTAACTGGCGGACCAAATAATAGACAGAACCGACAACACTTCAACACAGTTCAAGAAAGGTTAGCCTGGCCCAGCAGCTGCCGTGCAAGCAGTTTAGCAACCTGATGAGACAGCGCTTGTTTGGCACTCATATCCACCAACTTAAGCTGCATAGCATCAATAAAAGTCATGTACTTACGGTTAATCTTGCATAGAGATTGGAGTTCTAGTCGTATTTGAGGGGAAGCATGTATTTCTGCTTGAATTTTAGACTGAAAAAGTCGAACAGATTCAGGCGGCGACTTCATCGAGCTTGTGTCACTGAGTAAGTTTGACACTACATCAAGATGTGGCTTCGTGGTTGTATCCCTACCCTCAATATGTTTTGCCTTCTCCTCTGGAATATGTGTTAGAGGGACAAACAATGGGTTCATCTCACTATCATTGTGGCAGTTCTTCCTAGCAGCAGTGTTGTCACCCTGAAAGAGAAACAAGTACGTAGATAACAGGTTTTGCACGTATAAGCATCAGTGTTGTCAATTCATCTCATTTCTTTGTCAGAAATAAAGAGACACAGTTTAAAATAGCATTAACATAATAGGAATTGTTCATAGTTAAGACGACAGGAAATGGCATTGTGTGGGAGCGGCTAGCTTCACCAGACCACTGGATTACAAATCAAGAACACAAGCATAGATGTAGTTCTTAACAACGTATAAGCATAAATGGTGAGTGTACTATCAATTTATACCATTTCAGATTGGTAAATAAAGAGACACGATTTAAATAACATTAATATAATATGGCATTGTTCATAGTTGAGACATAGCAGGATATGACATTGTGATGTTGTTGGTAGTCTCACCACACCACTGGATTACAGATCAAGAGCACAAGCATACACATAGTGCTAAAGAAGATAACTTGCTATGTTTAGTTTAATTTACATGGTACGAATAAGGAACTAGATTGTACAACTAAAGACTGAAATTGAGAATGACAAACTTATGTTTATGTACTTCTACTTTATAAACTTTGAACAAACAATTTGATGCGACAAAAATAAACAGCATTTGCACTCATATCTATCCAAATATAAACAACAAAGTTTGAAGGCTCGAGGAGGACAAACTTACATTAGTAGTGAAGACAGGCTCTATAAAGGCCTTGTCCATATTGATGGGGGGCAATTCAAGAAGTTTATCTCACCCTCTTCTTCAAGAGTATTGCATTTATTCTACATCTTGTTAAGAGTAATATAGATGTGAAAATATAGGAACAAATGGCGATTATTTAACTTAAGATGTAGAGTACAAATGCAAATATAGCATACAGGCAGAAGGCACTTACAAGAGCAATGCGGAGCTAAACTTCTTCAGTAATATTGGTTTTATTCAATATTTTGGGAAGAGTAAATGTAGATCTGATGTGTAGAAAAATAGAGGACAAGGGAAAATAAGCTGCAAAGTGTACATGAAGAACTAGCTGACACATATAAGGACAACAGATACTTACAAGAACAATGCAGAACTAAATTTCTTCATGGGCATTGGGTTTATTCTACATTAATTTGAGCATTAATATAGATACAATAATTTGGAGCAAACAGTGGATAAGCAAGCTATAATGCACAATGATGTCACATAATCACCAGGTATGAATGTAAGGACATCGATAGGACAATAGGTACTCACAACAGCAAAGCAGTGACCAGCATAGTTGCGATATCCTAGGTTTTGCGGTGTTGGTTCTATCTCCAATGTACGTCGGGTGCTATGTGATTTCTACAATAGCACCACCTTTTCAAGGACTTTGCTTGTACTCCTTCAGGTTCTGCAATCACCATCTTCCTTTTGGATGTCTGAGACACAAGAACAACATTTGAATGGAAAAACATGGTATGACGACAAATGGAATAGGTGTTGATAATGGATGGGCATGGCATCTTCACATATATCATGAGTAAAATAAGCATATGGCGGTGCAACGAAGCAAAAGAAATGCAAGACACCTTATTCAAGATATGTGCAACCAATAAAACCTTGCCAAATTAGAACAAGCACCTTATTGGGTGAACAGGATAGGCCATCTGCCTTTGACTCCTTGAGCTCAGAATAGTCATTAGGATCATATTATGAATACGAATCTATAGGTCGGGAGCATGTGGGTTTCATTTGCATCCACAATGGACCTCAATCCTTTGATGCCAAGTTTGTTAGAACTATTCTGCAATATTCTTCTGATGTGCGCATTCTTATATTCATTGTGATTACGTACAATATCTGTAAAGAATGAAAACACAAATAGTAGTGAGATTATCTTTGTAATGTAGAGGATATTGTAATATAATAGAGGCTCCCTGTAAACCCTTGTGTGCTATCACTAGATTCTGATGAGAGAGCCCATGTGTGCTGTAATATGGTGAGTAGATTAATATAATCTGGCACAACTACACAAAAAATAGGCTCCCTGTTGGGGACCCCAGATGTAAGGATAGTTGGCAGATGATAGGTTCATAATATACTGTATAGAAAGTTTATTGCCAAACCATGATAACGAGAGAGCAGAGCTAGTAGGCAGATCGTAGTGTAGATAATAGGGGTACACCATAACCACCATAAATAAATCGGGAAAGCGGAACTGGCTGGAAAACATAGGGTTTTGCTGCTACTAATATGCAGCCTATCAATCACCTACAGGCCAGCTCTATTCATCTAAAGGCGCACAACTGTTACTATCAGTTTAGTCTATCAAAGACCAGGCGACTCCCACCATTTCCGGGGTATTATGGTCAACCAACTCGAAGTGCGAAATCATTTAGCAGAACCGGCCCAATAGAGGTGTCGACTGCAGATGTCCCTGCTCTCCTTCCTGACAAGGAACATATTGTGTTTCCCATACAGAACACCGCACGGGCCGCCGGCCGATCCACCGGCCCCCACTGCCTGTGTTCCTCCGCCGCCACCACCCCCAGCCCCGCCTCCACCTGCGTCGAGTTTTCTTTCGTTTGGCGAGGCCCCACCACCGCCCCCCACAACCACCGTCCCCACCCGAGCCCCTTCCTTCGCAACGGCGAACTCCGGCGAGCTCTCAAAAATCGACTGACCCAATTTTGAAATTTAGTCTACTATCATTTAACTAGTGTGGAATATAAAAGGGGAAAACCATAAGCATTGCGAGTATAGTGTTGAGCGTGCCATGGCGGATATGAAGGTGCAAACCGGACAAAGGCAACTTTGCAACCAATGTTTGCTTTCAACTAACAAGTAGTGGTAGACAAGAAATCAGAGTAAAGCAGTGGCGATCTTTTTTCTTGCTGCGATAAATAAGTTGAGCAGATACAAAAGAGTACCACCTCTGGTGCGGCACCGTGTATGCATCTGTTGAGAACTTGACGGTGCTGCAGTAGCGATGGCTGCCGTCGGCGTGGAAGCAGATGTAGGAGGGTAGACAGTGGCGGTGGGGCGTGGTGGACGAGACGGTTGTGGGAGCGGCGCCAGCAAGGTGGACGACGGTGGAGATGAAGCGAGAGGACGGGATGCAAGGATCCCGGTCCGAAGCCGTGGATGAGAGAGGTCGATCTCTTGTAATGGCCGACAGCGCCGGGGTATCAGCTCCGGCATGGTGGAGGAGGACGGCGGTGGATGGGGTGGCGTACAGAGGAGGCTGGGGTGGATAGGGTGTTTTGGCGCCCACGAAGTACGAATGAGGACATGGAGGGAGAGAGGAAGGGGGGAACATAGTGATGGTACTCTCTCCCTCGACCTCCATCACTCTATCTCTCTCTAAGTATATATCTCTCCCTCCTATGTGTCTCTGACTATGATTCTCCATGTGAAAACCTCTTTCTCTCACACAAACATAAACTTCGTCTCCTGGGGTCTCATTTCTCTCTATTATTCCCCTGCGTGCCACTCGCACACACCCTCTCACACAGAGATGTCTTTCGCTCATAGGTATGAGAAGCTACGACTCTTCCTCTTAAATATCTCTTTCTCACACACAAACACAAACTCTGTCTCCCAGGGTCTCATATATCTCCACCATTCTCTTGTATATCGCTCACACACACTCTCTCTCCCTAGAGATATCTTGCGCTCCCTCATATTTCTCTCTAGCTATCACTCTTGTTGTGAAATATCTTTCTCTCTCGCAGACACAAAACTCCATATCTCGGGATCTCATTTCTCTCTGATATTTGTTTGTATGTGATTCACATGCACCCTTTCTTCATCTCTCTCACACCCACACACATAACTTAGCCTTTTGATCCACTCAACTCCTATCTCTAAGGCACACTAGCTAGCATCTTTATCTTTCTATTTATCTGTTTCTCTATCAACCTTCTTTATCGCCCTCACTCTTGCTTCCTATTACGCACACTATGTATGTTTATCTCTACATGCTGTCAAGTGCCCACTTTTAATCTTTATCTCACACACACATAACTTCACCCTCTGAACCACCGTCATCTCCAACACTCAAACTAGCCGATGTCCCTCTAGCTAGCATTTCCATCTATGTATCTATCTGTAGTTTCTCCGTCAACATTTCTTTCTCGCACGCACTCTTGCTTCCTATCACCCACACTATATATGTCTCTCCATACATGCATTTATAGGTTGATCTCTTTTGCACAATCGTTGTGTCCCACACCCTTTGCTTGCCATAGATGCATGCTCCAGCGCACGCCACTATCTCTTAAAGACAAAAACACATGCTCAATTGTCGGGCCTTCTTCCCTGCACTCTCACATGCATGCATATTGTCATACCGATTCGTCTCTCCCATGTCATTGATCTTATGACTTATGTCTTCTTTATTTTCTCGATCATGCGCGCGCGCACACACACACATCCATGTATACATGTATACCTCTTGCACATGCACGTTCAAGGTCTCTATGTCTCGATACGTAGTTAATTATCCTCAACCCTAACGCCACATCGAATTGTTCTCTTCTTGTGTGCACATAACTTCTGTCTGGATGGGTAAATCACACACTCACACTTAACAATATCCTTCTAGCTACCCCCCTCTCACTCTTCCCCTATATCCCTGAAACTAATAAGCCCATCCATTCGTTTAATTCCCGCCTACATGAACCATTTATATATAGTAGTCTTCCTCGTGTATCTCGAACAAACATGTTCTCTCGATGTCGACTCCTCTCACGTGCACACACCTTCTCTTCCCTCTCTACGGGCCTTTTCTCTCTCGCACCCCATCGTTGGTGTCCTATGCCTGATACGTCTCCAACGTATCTATGATTTTTGATTGTTCCATGCTATTATATTACCCCTTTTGGATGTTTATGGGCTTTATTTTACACATTTATATCATTTTTGGGACTAACCTACTAACCAGAGGCCCAGCCCGTCTTGCTATTTGCCTATTTCAGTATTTCGAAGAAAAGGAATATCAAATGAAGTCCAAATGGAATGAAACCTTTGGGAGCGTGATTTTTGGAACGAACATGATCCGGAGAACTTGGAGTGCAAGTCCAGAAGCTTGCGAGGTGGCTAGGAGACAGGAGGGCACGCCCACCCCCTCTAGGCGCGCCCCTATCTCTTGGGCCCCACAGGTGTCCACCGACGTACTCCTTCCTCCTATATATACCTACGTACCCCGAAAACATCCAGGGAGCCAACGAAACACAATTTCCACCGCCATAACCTTCTGTATCCGTGAAATCCCATCCGTCGGATTTCGGGTTCCGGCAGACCCTTGAGGTTCGAACACTGGGGTGCGCGCGGAGATTCAACCCTCTACCGGCTCGCTCCTCGCCGAATCGCTAGGACCTAAACTACCAAACAGAACAGCACAAGAGACACAAGATTTATACTGGTTTAGGCCACCATTGTGGTGTCATACCCTACTCCAGTGTGTGGTGTGGTGGATTGCCTCTTGGGCTTGATGGTGAACAATACAAGGCAGAACAAGCTCGCGAGGGTCTGTTCTTGGCTGGTGCGACGAACTGCTGGGGGAGTTCAATCGCTCTATCTACTGGTTTCTTGGTGAGGGTTCTAGATGCCTCTACCCTAGGGGTGGCTAGTCCTATTTATAGGCAAAGGCCCTAGGCCTCTCCCCAAATATTGAGCGGGAAGGGCGCCAACAATTGGCCATTTTGAAGCGGAACAGCGGGTACACTTATGCTGACTAAAGTTGGTCCTCACCTGTCAAAGGCTCTGGTGGTGACGCCGGCTTGGGCTCCACAATGAATTCCTTTCGGCCATTGGGCTGGTCTTCGTCTTGTTGCACCGAAATGGTCGCCTTTGCTTGATGCTCTCGCCTGCGCTTGCTCCCTTTGCACCAAAGAGGAAAGGAGGACATCACATGGGCTGGCGCCTCGACCGGGCGCCCTTGGTGCGTCATGGCTTGCGTCATGGGCACCTCGCGAGGTACCCCGCCTTGAACTCTCCACCTCCTCATGAGCCAGCCCGACGAGGCCGTGCCTGAGGAAGCTCCCTGTCATCCGCCCCACGAGGCTTGGCCCCTCGCGAGGGTCTTGAGCTTGGGTTGATGAAGATGGGCTGTGCTGGGCCTCCTTTGAGCCACACCGCAGTCGCAGCGAGCAAGTCTGGGACCCCGTTCCCGAGCGCCGACAAGAGCCCTGGGCCCATGGCGCGCCGAACTTGGCCGGGCGCGGCGAAAGGGCAAGTCTGGCGCCCTGGGCCCTAACAGCTCATGCCTTGGGCGCCGCGTGGCGGTTGATTGGACGTGGGCGGCACTGTTCCCCCACGCCTCCTTATTTTGTTCCTTGTTAGGCGGACTCGCTGCCGCACACAGCCGTTCCCCTTTCTGCTGCTTGAGCACTCCCTGTCCTTTCTTCTCTCGAACTCCAGCTTTCATATCCAATCCAATCTCGGACCTTCCCACATCCCTTTCCTGTTGTCATGGCTCCGCCGAGGAAGGGAAAAGGGAAGAAGCCCGTGCCGCCGCCTCGCTCGTCGTCAACGGCGGCCCCGGCCGTCGATTGGCCGGTCATAATCAATCAAGAAGGCCTGGGCAAGGTCCGCCCAGCCCTGGCCACCCTCTTCAACGAGTGCGGGAGGACGACGGCCTGGCCCGCATCTCGCTTCTCCGTTGACAGGATTCCAACCGAGGTCCGGTATTTCGCTGACGCCCTGTGGGCGAGACTAGTTCCCCCCTTCTCCGATTTCTTCAACGCCGTGCTTTCCCATTATCAGATCCATATGATGCACCTGGGTCCTGAGTCCATCACCCTTCTCGCGGTATTTGCCTTTGTTTGCGAGGCAATGACGGGCATCCTTCCTTCGGTTGCCTTGCTGCGCCACTTTTTCTCTCTGTGCCTTGTCGACCCCACCCAATGCTCGGGGTGCGTGAGCTTCATTGCTGCGCCTGAGACAGCGGCTTCTGGAATTGACTTCAGTCTTCCTCCGCCCGCGCCTGGGTTTCGCGAGCGGTGGCTGTATGTGGATGTAGGGGTACCCAGCCCCCTGCTGACGGAGCCATCTTCGCCTGATGTCCCCAACTCAGGCTGGGGCCAGGAGACACTCACGAGCCCCCGTCTCACCTTCGTCTGGCACCACTTTGAGTTCCTGAGGAAGCTTGGCGTGACGGCGCCCAAGGTTGTGAAGGAGTTCTTGCTACGCCGCGTCGCCCCTCTCCAGCGCCATTCTCATCGAATGTGGGCCTTCAGCGGTCGTAGGGACCGTATGCGGCTCCAGGAAGAGGACCTGACGCCTGAAGCTCTGAGGAAGGTGCTCTTGGTCTTGATTGGGGATCCTTCTCCCGGCGACATTCGCCAAGGGGGGGCCTTGCTGTACCTCTGCTCGAACAGAGGCAACTTTGTGAGCCAGATGCCCATCTTCGACGAATGGGGGCCGCGCCCCGCTGGCCTCCAGGGGCATCGCGAGAACCCAGTGGTGGTGGTCGCCCTCGCAGCCGCCCGGGGCGACTCATCCTCAAGTGGTGGGGCAGGAAGGCATGAGCCTCCGGAGGCCGAGGGTGCCCTCGCCGAGGTGTCAGCACCGGGCGGCGCTCATGAGGGAGTGGCTCCCGAGGCCCGTGCTGCCGCAGTAGAGGGTGGCGAGCGGCCGCTCGGAGTGCCTGCGGCTGAGGCTCCCGAGGCCCCAGCCGCTCTTCTTGGTGAGGCGACCGGCAGCGCGCATCAGGCGGGCGCCCCTGACGCGAGTCGCCTCAATGCTTCTTCCTCGTCGCAAGCTGACCCCTGCGCTCAAATCTTGGGTTGCTTCCGTGTGGCCTTTGAAGCCCTACGGAAGAGGAGGGAGGCCCTGGGCGACGACTACCCTTGTCGCCTGCTGAAGCGTAGGAAGTACTACACCATCGACGAGTAAGCCTTCTCCCTTCCCTGCTCCTGACTCTTTCGTTGCTTGTTCTGATCCTTGCCCTGCAGAGCCCTTCCTTCTAAGCTCACAGGGGTGGATGAGGAGCCATCCCCCTCGCCTCCACTTCTTCCATCGTCTTCGATCATCTCGAATAGCCGGGCCCTTGTGGTGAGGCCGGTTGGCGGGACGAGTCATCCCGAAGCGCAACGCGGCCCTGCGCCCCCCGCGGTCTTCCTTCGCGGGCCTTCTCGTGGCATAGCCAGCCTGCCGTGGGCTTCTCGTCTGGCCGTGGACCGTGATTGGCTGGGGTACTCCTGGCGCTCTTCACTTGGAGATGGACTGGCTTAGGTCGGGCCTTCGGCAGGGCGCGCCCGGTCATCTCGAGAGCCCCAGCGCCCAGCCCCTGCCCGAGAGGGGAGTGCTGATCCGAGCCCCACGGCGCTCACTTGGGGCAGATGATGGTGTGGAGGACGTACTTGAGCGCGCCCGGGAGCGTCGTGCTCTTCGCCAAGGGTTCCTCCGGAGGGCGGCTGACGTGGTGAGCCTGCTTGGTGAGGAACTCGCTGATGAGGACGCGCGCCTTGAGGCTGAGGGCCTTCGGCTGGTTGCGGAGAGGCGCGAGTTGGAGGCGGCTGCCGCCCTTGCGCACCGTCGGTGTGATCTTGATGATGAGGAGGCCAAGGCGTCGCTAGCAGCCTCTCGAGAGGCCCGTTCCCACGCCGTCGAAGAAGCTCCGGAAGCTGACCGGCGGCGAGAGGCCATGGAAGAGCGGGCACAGGAACTCTTGGCCCGGTGCCGCTCACTAGAGGTGTAGGTGGAGCTGCGTGAGGCGGCCCTTGCGTTGATGAAGGTGGCCTCCGGCGACCCAGCGGAGCTCCAGAAGCGTGAGGAGGTGTTGACGCTGGAGGCTGCCGAACGCGTGCGCGAGCACGAGCGCCTGGAGATGAGGGAGCGTTGGGTGACACGGGCGGAGGACGATGTCGCTGCGCGGGAAGCCCGTGTCTCGGAGGAGGTTGGACATCGGGTGGCGAAGGCGCACCTGAATCTCGAGCGCGAGTTCTCGGAGAGGCAGGAGTTGGTCCGGATTGAGGCCGAAGGTAGGACCACCGTCCTGAGGACCAAGCTGGGGGAAGCGACGCGGCGGGTTGATGCCTTACAAGCCGCGCTCGAGGCGGCGCAGCGGGAGTCAACTACTTCCTGCACCGAGGTGCTTCTTATTCGCCAATAGGTGGTTGAGGCTGAGGCCGTCGCCCGTTAGAATGCGGACGAGATGCGTCAGCGGCGGCTCTTGGAACACGAGCACGCCCTCATGCTCACCATGCTTCGGGAGAGGGCCAACACGGCCTTGGGTAACATCTGCAAGGCAACCCTCGGCGAGCTGCGTGCCATTAACTACGCCGGCAACCTTCAGTTCTTCACCGACATCGTGACGCAGCTAGAGGCACGGTCGGTTCATGCCAACAGGCTGGTGGAGGAGAGGAGCCGAGCCCTGCTCGGGCGCGCCTTTTCCCGCGTCTTCAGCCATCTTCGGAATATGGATCCTCATTTTGACTTCGACGCTGCCATCGCCGCACCCCAGGCCGTCCGAGACGACCTGGCGTATTGGGTGGAAGACCACGTGGACGCCCTTGTCAGGGCCTTCGCTTCAGACAACGACGGCGTGATTGTGGCCGCCGACGAGGGCGGCGTGGTG
Source organism: Aegilops speltoides (assembly GCA_021437245.1). Taxonomy (NCBI): domain Eukaryota; kingdom Viridiplantae; phylum Streptophyta; class Magnoliopsida; order Poales; family Poaceae; genus Aegilops; species Aegilops speltoides. The sequence goes on along the minus strand of CM038145.1, from coordinate 279,427,829 downwards.
AACGGCCCTGACGCCGCTGGCGGCAATGCGGAGGGCGATGGCGAGGCTAGCGACGCCAGCGACAGCTCGGGCGGCGCTCCGGAGGATGCATTGGGGGATTTATCTGACTGATAGCACGCCGTTCCTGTTTCCTTATGCTGCATGAATAGAACTCAGGCTTTTGTCCCGATGGTTGTGAGAGCATTTTGGGAGGGGGTGCCCCTCATGTAAAACCGATGTTTTAGCGCACTAGTCAATGCTACATTGCTCATAGGCCCGTGCCAAGTGGTTGGCTAGGTGACGAGCCGGCTGGTTAGTTTACCTTTGCCTCGAGTGGGCCTCGAGATAACTCGTTGGAGGCCGTGGCGCCCCGCACGCCTCCTGATTGAATCCGTGGGATCTGAAGTGAAAAACCTCCTAAGAGGGTACGTCAGCGGCAGTCTGGGCTGCACGCAAGCTAGGCCTGACCCGGCTCGCGAGGGGCCCGCGAGGGGAGGCAGCTGAGGTGAGGTGGTAACCGAAATGCGAGAGATTGCTCGAAAGAGACTAAGCACCCCTTCCCCAAACACACACAAATCTCAAATTCGAGTCCAACTTAAATCCAGCGGGGGAAAGGAACAACCAAGAGAAAAGCAATGAAAGCAAACAAAAGGCCGCGTCCGGCACCTAGTCTAGTCTTGGACGTCTTCTCACCAGCGCAGAGCTAAGTGCTGCCATTGGGCGTGGGAGGGAGCCCCATGGCCTGAGGCCGGCACCCCTGAGACTCCGGGGCGTGTACAGCCCCACTCATTATTACGTGAGAGTGTCACGGGGCGGCGAGCTTCACAGGCACTGGGCCTTCTTCACAGGTACCGGCCTTGCTTCATATCGCCAGACGAGGGCCCCGCCTTGCGCCACACTCTAGTGCCATCAACGACGACCGGAAACCAGGACACCGCCGATGGGGTAGAGTGGTCGCCAGCGGTTCCCCCGACGACCACGGGTCCTCCGCCAGGGGCAGGCCCTGAGGCACCTCCCCAGCGGAGGGCCTACCTCCTGGGAACACCTTGCTCCGAATGTCGCGGTGGTGATGTTGGATCTCGGCCCCTCTCCTGCAGCCCCCGACGCCCTCCTCCTGAGGGGTAAGAGACTGCTGGAGCGGGGCAGCTGCTCGCTGTGGTGACCTGCACCTCCTGCGACCCATGATTAGTGTATGCCTGCTACTAAGGGATTAGTGGTACCCGATAATCGTCGCTCCCAGTGTGGCCGGCGGGGCCGTCCCGGGGTTCTTGGAAGAGCTCAGCTTCTGGCACCTCGTCCCCCCAGCTCGGGGAGGAGTGAGCCCTGTTCGCCCTCGCGCGGGCGCCTTGATCCATCATGTGGGGTACGTACTCTTCCGTGGTCGTTACCCCGAAGGCTGCGCCGTAGGGCTCCGCATGCCATGCAGCTCTGCTTGACGTGCCAGCCTGGTGATGGTAGCGCGGCAGCCCACGGGGGCCGTGGGTCGTGCCGAGCCCTTCTTCGCTGGCGGGAGCGGAGCCTCGGTCTTGCCGCCCGGCCGACGGGCTTCGCTGGTGTTGGAGTAGCTTTGGAGCCCGCGGTTGCACGCGGGGCCCCCGCGCTGGCCGCCCTGGGCCTGAGGCGAGAGCGGAGTGCAGAAGGGGTGAGCCCCCGAGGCGGCGAAGCCCAGGAGCTCCACCACCCGCTCCAGCAGCACGTCACGGTCGCCTTCCATCAGTCTGCACTGCAGCAGCTCTCGGGCCACCAAGAGCACGACCCTTGAGTTCGCCTGTTCCCGGCGGGTGTACGGCGTCGTGGCCGCGGCGTGGTTGGAGGCCCTTGCTGCCGACCGCATCTGCCGCGGTGTTAGAGCCGTCGAGGCCTGTCCGCATCGCCCACGGCCCGCAGCGCCCTACGGACCGCCAGCTGCCTGGGGCACGGGGTCGCCAGGGGCGAGTGACTCTGCGCGGGCGGGCCAAGCCGCCCAAGGATCAGGGTTGCCCGCCTGGTTGCCGGACATGGTGATGACGATGCGACGCGGCGGCGGCGGCGATCCCGCACACCTACCGGGCGCCAAATGTCGGTTTCGGGTTCCGCACCCTTGAGGTTCAAGACTGGGTGCGCGGAGATTCAACCCTCTACCGGCTCGCTCCTCGCTGAATCGCTAGGACCTAAACTACCAAACAGAACAGCACAAGAGACACAAGATTTATACTGGTTCAGGCCACCATTGTGGTGTAATACCCTATTGCAGTGTGTGGTGTGGTGGATTGCCTCTTGGGCTTGATGGTGAAAAATACAAGGCAGAACAGGCTCGCGAGGGTCTGTTCTTGGCTGGTGCGACGAACTGCTGGGAGGAGTTCAATTGCTCTATCTACTGGTTCCTTGGTGAGGGTTCTAGACGCATCTACCCTAGGGGTGGCTAGTCCTATTTATAGGCAAAGGCCCTGGGCCTCTCCCCAAATACTGAGCGGGAAGGGCGCCAACAATTGGCCATTTTGAAGGGGAATAGCGGGTACACTTATCCTAACTAAAGTTGGTCCTCGCATGTCAAAGTCTCTGGTGGTGACGCCGGCTTGGGCTCCACAATGACTTCCTTCCGTCCATTGGGCTGGTCTTGGTCTTGTTGCACCGAAATGGTCGCCTTTGCTTTATGCTCTCGCCTGCGCTTGCTCCCTTTGCACCAAAGAGGAAAGGAGGACATTGCGCGGGCTGGCGCCCGACTGGCGCCCTTGGTCGTCATGGCTTGCGTCATGGGCACCTCATGAGGTACCCCGCCTTGAACTCTCCGCCTCCTCATGAGCCAGCCTGACGAGGCCGTGCCTGAGAAAGCTCCTTGTCATCCGCCCCGCGAGGCTTGGCCCCTCGCGAGGGTCTTGAGCTTGCGTCGATGAAGATGGGCTGTGCTGGGCCTCCTTTGAGCCACGCCGCAGGCCGCAGGCAGGCAAGTCTGGGGACCCCCATTCCCAAAACGCCGACACCATCTTGGAGCCTTTGCTGGCGCTCCGCCGGAGGTGGAATCGACCACTGAGGGCTTCTACATCAACACCATAGCCCTTCCGATGAGTTGTGAGTAGTTTACCACAGACCTTCGGGTCCATAGTTATTAGCTAGATGGCTTCTTCTCTCTTTTTGGAACTCAATACAATGTTCTCCCCCTCTCTTGTGGAGATCTATTCGATGTAAACTCTTTTTGCGGTGTGTTTCTCATGATCCGATGAATTGTGGGTTTATGATCAAGTTCATCTATGAGAAATATTTGAATCTCCTCTGAATTCTTTTATGTATGATTGAGTTATCTTTGCAAGTCTCTTCGAATTATCAGTTTGGTTTGGCCAACTAGATTGATCTTTCTTGCCATGGGAGAAGTGCTTAGCTTTGGGTTCAATCTTGCGGTGTCCTTTCCCAGTGATAGCAGGGGCAGCAAGCCACGTATTGTATGGTTGCCATCAAGGATAAAAAGATGGGGTTTATATCATATTGCTTGAGTTTATCTCTCTACATCATGTCATCTTGCTTAATGCGTTACTCTATTCTTTATGAACTTAATACTCTAGATGCAGGTAGGAGTCGGTCGATATGTGGAGTAATAGTAGTAGATGCAGGCAGGTGTTGGTCTACTTGTTGCGGACGTGATGCCTATATACATGATCATGCCTAGATAATCTCATAATTATTTTCTTTTCTATCAATTGCTCGACAGTAATTTGTTCACCCACCGTAATACTTATGTCATCTTGAGAGAAACCTCTAGTGAAACCTATGGCCCCCGGGTCTATCTTTTATCATCTAAGTTTTCAATCTACTTTTACTTGCACCTTTACTTTTTGCATCTATATTATAAAATACCAAAAATATATTTATCTTATCATACTATCTCTATCAGATCTCACTTTTGCAAGTGGCCGTGAAGGGATTGACAACCCCTTTATTGCATTGGTTGCGAGTTCTTTGTTTGTTTGTGTAGGTGCGTGGGACTTTTGAGGAGCCTCCTACTGGATTGATACCTTGGTTCTCAAAAACTGAGGGAAATACTTACGCTACTTTGCTGCATCACCCTTTCCTCTTCAAGGAAAACCAACGCAAGCTCAAGACATAGCAAGAAGGATTCCTAGCGCCGTTCCCGGGGAGGTCTTCGCTCAAGTCAAGACATACCAAGTACCCATCACAAACTCATCTCCCTCGCATTTATGTTATTTGCCATTTGCCTCTCATTTTCCTCTCCCCCACTTCACCCTTACCATTTTATTTGCCCTCTCTTTCCCAATCTCTCTCTCTCTCTTTCGCTTGCCTTTTTTCTGTTTGCTTGTGTGTTGGATTACTTGTTGCCATGGCGCAAGATACTACCAAATTGTGTGATTTCTCCAATACCAATAATAATGATTTCCTTAGTACTCCGATTGCTTCTCTTAATGATGTTGAGTCTTGTGAAATCAATACTGCTTTGCTGAATCTTGTTATGAAAGATCAATTCGTCGCCTTCCTAGTGAAGATGTCGCTACTCATCTAAACAACTTTGTTGATTTGTGTGATATGCAAAAGAAGAAAGATACGGATAACGATATTTTTAAATTGAAGTTATTTCCGTTTTCACTTAGAGATCATGCTAAAGTTTGGTTTTCGTCTTTGCCTAAAAATAGTATTGATTCTTGGAACAAGTGCAAAGATGCTTTTATCTCTAAGTATTTTCCTCCCGCTAAGATTATCACTCTTAAGAATGATATTATGAATTTTAAACAACTTGATCATGAGGATGTTGCCCAATCTTGGGAAAGAATGAAATTGATGATTCGCAATTGCTCTACTCATGGTTTGAATTTATGGATGATCATACAAAATTTTTATGCTGGTTTGAACTTTGCTTCTAGAAACCTTTTAGATTCGGCCGCGGGAGGCGCGTTTATGGAAATCACGTTAGGAGATGCTACAAAACTTCTTGATAATATTATGGCTAATTATTCTCAATGGCACACCGAAAGATCTTTTAGCGAAAAAGTGCATGCAATAGAAGAAATCAATGTTTTGAGTGGAAAGATGGATGAATTATGAAGTTGTTTGCTACTAAAAATACTCCTCTTGATCCAAATGATATGCCTTTGTCTACTTTGATTGAGAATAATAATGAATCTATGGATGTGAATTTTGTTGGTAGGAATAGTTTTGGAAACAATGCTTATAGAGGAAACTTTAATTCTAGACCGTTCCCTAGTAATTCCTCTAATAATTATGGAAATTCCTACAATAATTCTTATGGTAATTTTAATAATATGACCTCTGATTTTGAGAATAGTGTGAAAGAATTTATGATTTCTCAAAAGAATTTTAATGCCTTGCTTGAAGAAAAATTGCTGAAAGTTGATGATTTGTCTAGGAACCTTGATAGACTTTCGCTTGATGTTGATTCTCTTAAACTTAGATCTTCTCCTCCTAAGCATGATATCAATGAGTCTGTCAAGGCCATGAGAATTTCCATTGATGAGTGTAAGGAAAGAACCACTAGATTGCGTGCTAAGAAAGATTGCTTTGTAAAGGCGTGTTCTTTTAGTTTCCATGAAAATAATGATGAAGATCTTAAAGTTACTGATGTGTCCCTTATTAGATCTTTGTTTTGCAATATGAATCTTGATAATAATGGGACTGGAGAAGAGTCAACTTTAGTTAGATGGCGTCCCAAGAATTCGGAGTTTTTAGATCTTGATGCTAAAATTGGTAAAAGTGGGATTGGAGAGGTCATGACTTTAAATAGCATTGAACCCACTATCACGGATTTCAAGGAATTTGATTATGATAATTGTTCTTTAGAAGGTTGTATTTCCTTGTTGCAATCCGTCGTTAATTCTCCTCATGCTTATAGTCAAAATAAAGGTTTACCAAACATATTGTTGATGCCTTGATGCAATCTTATGATGAAAAACTTAATTTGGAAGTTTCTATACCTAGAAAACTTAATGATGAGTGGAACCTACTATAAAGATTAGAATTAAATATCATGAGTGTTTTGTTTTGTGTGATTTGGGTGCTAGTGTTTCCACGATTCTGAAAACTTTATGTGATATTCTAGGTTTCCATGATCTTGATGATTGCTCTTTAAATTTGCACCTTGCGGATTCCACTATTAAAAAGCCAATGGGAAGGATCAATGATGTTCTCATTGTTGCAAATAAAAATTTGGCGCCTGTAGATTTTATCGTTCTTGATATAGATTGCAATCTTTCTTGCCCGATTATTCTTGGTAGACCTTTCCTTAGAACGATTGGTGCGATTATTGATATGAAGGAAGGGAATATTAGATTCCAATTTCCATTAAGGAAAGGCATGGAGCAATTTCCAAGAAAGAAATTTAAATTACCTTATGAATCTATCATGCGGGCTACTTATGAATTTAGTGCCAAAGATGGCACTACTTAGATCTATCTTCGCTTTTATACCTCGCTAGGGGCGTTAAAAGATAGCGCTACTTGGGAGGCAACCCAATTTTATTTGTGTTTTTTGTTTTTGTTACTGTTTAGTAATAAATTTTGCATCTACCTTGTGTTTAGATGTGTTTTTATCTTTTAATTAGTGTTTGTGCCAAGTAGAACCTATAGGATAACCTATGATGATAGTTAATTTGATTCTACTGAAAAACAGAAACTTTGCGCACATGAAATTAGTTTTGTTAAATCACAGGAACGTGATTTTGCATTGGATCCTTTTTCTTCTGATCAGTAGACAAATTTTCCAGGACTTCCTATTTTGGTAAGATTTTTAGAGTTCCAGAAGTTTGCGTTAGTTACAGATTGCTACAGACTGTTCTGTTTTTGGCAGATTCTGTTTTTCGTGTGTTGTTTGCTTATTTTGATGCATCTATGGCTAGTAAAATAGTTTATAAACCATAGAGAAGTTGGAATACAGTAGGTTGAACACCAAAATAAATAAATAATGATTTCATTACAGTACCTTATGTGGTGGTTTTGTTTTCTTTCACTAACGCAGCTTTTATGATTTCCTGTTGAGTTTTGTGTTGTGAAGTTTTCAAGTTTTGGGTAAAGCTTTGATGGACTATGGAATAAGGAGTGGCAAGAGCCTAAGATTGGGTATGCCCATGGCACCCCAATATATTCAAGAATATCCAAAAGCCTAAGCTTGGAGATGCCCCGGGAAGGCATCCCCTCTTTCGTCTTCGTTCATCGGTAACTTTACTTGGAGCTATATTTTTATTCGCCACATGATATGTATTTTGCTTGGAGCGTCGTGTATTATATTAGTATTTTCTTTTTAGTTTAACACAATCATCCTTGATGTACACACCTTTTTGGAGAATCCCACTTGATTGAATTTGCTAGAATACTCTATGTGCTTCACTTATATCTTTTGAGTTTGATAGTTTTTTGCACTAGTAGTTCACTTATATCTTTTAGAGCACAGCGGTGGCTTAATTTTGAACAAATTGCTAGTCTCTCATGCTTCACTTATATTATTTTGAGAGTCTTTTAGAACAGCATGGTATTTTCTATGGTTATAAATTGGTCCTAGAATGGTAGGCATCCAAGTTGGGTATAATAAAAATTATCATAGGAAGTGAATTGGATGCTATGATCAATTTGATACTTGATAATTGTTTTGAGATGTGGAGGTAGTGATACTAAAATTCATGCTAGTTTGGTGATTATGAATTTAAAGAATGCTTGTGTTGAAGTTGGTGATTCCCGTAGCATGCACGTATGGTGAACCGCTTTGTGATGAAGTTGGAGCACAATTTTATTTATTGATTGTCTTCCTTATGAGTGGCGGTCGGGGACGAGCGATGGTCTTTTCCTACCAATCTATCCCCCTAGGAGCATGCGCGTAATACTTTGTTTTTGATGACTTGTTTATTTTTGCAATAAGTATATGAGTTCTTTTGACTAATGTTGAGTCCATGGATTATACGCACTCTCACCCTTCCACCTTTGCTAGCCTCTCTTGTGCCGCGCAACTTTCGCCGGTACCATATACCTTCCTCAAAACAGCCACCATACCTACCTATTATGGCATTTCCATAGCCATTCCGAGATATATTGCCATGCAACATTCCACCATTCCATTTATTATGACACGTTCCATCATTGTCATATTGCTCTTTGCATGATCATGTAGTTGACATCGTATTTGTGGCAAGGCCACCTTCATAATTTTCATACATGTCACTCTTGATTCATTGCATATCCCAGTACACCGCCGGAGGAATTCATATAGAGTCATATTTTGTTCTAGTCTTGAGTTGTAAATCAATAAAAGTGTGATGATCTTCATTATTAGAGCATTGTTCCAGTGAGGAAAGGATGATGGAGACTATGATTCCCCCATAATTCAGGATGAGACTTCGGACTTTAAAAGAAAAAAAGAGGCCAAAGAAAAAAAAAGAAAGAAAAAAAAGAAAAAAAGGAAAAGAAAAAATAATAAAATGAGAGAAAAAGAGAGAAGGGACAATGCTACTATCTCTTTTTCCACACTTGTGCTTCAAAATAGCACCATGATCTTCATGATAGAGAGTCTCCTATGTTGTCACTTTCATATACTAGTGGGAATTTTTCATTATAGAACTTGGCTTGTATATTCCAATGATGGGATTTCTCAAAATGTCCTAGGTCTTCATGAGCAAGCGAGTTGGATGCACACCCACTTAGTTTCTTTTGTTGAGCTTTCATACATTTATAGCTCTAGTGCATCCGTTGCATGACAATCCATACTCACTCATATTGATATCTATTGATGGGCATCTCCATAGCACGTTGATACGCCTAGTTGATGTGAGACTATATTCTCCTTTTTGTCTTCTCCACAACCACCATTCTATTCCACATATAGTGGTATGTCCATGGAACACGCTCATGTATTGCATGAAAGTTGAAAAAGTTTGAGATTACTAAAGTATGAAACAATTGCTTGGCTTGCCATCGGGGTTGTGCATGATTAAATACTTTGTGTGATGAAGATAGAGCAACAGCCTATGATTTTGTAGGGATAACTTTCTTTAGCCATGTTATTTTGAGAAGACATGATTGCTTCGATTAGTATGCTTGAAGTGTTAATATGAACTTTTATTTTGAATCATTTGGATCTGAACATTCATGCCACAATAAATAAAATTACATTGAGAATTATGCTAGGTAGCATTCCACATCAAAAATTCTGTTTTTATCATTTACCTACTCAAGGACGAGCAGGAATTAAGCTTGGGGATGCTTGATACGTCTCCAACGTATCTATAATTTTTGATTGTTCCATGCTATTATATTACCCCTTTTGGATGTTTATGGGCTTTATTTTACACATTTATATCATTTTTGGGACTAACCTACTAACCGAAGGCCCAACCCGTATTGCTGTTTTTTTGCCTATTTCAGTATTTCGAAGAAAAGGAATATCAAACGGAGTCCAAATGGAATGAAACCTTCGGGAGCGTGATTTTTGGAACGAACGTGATCCGGAGAACTTGGAGTGCAAGTCAAGAAGCTTGCGAGGCGGCCAGGAGACAGGAGGGCGCCCACCCCTCTGGGCGCGGCCCCTATCTCCTGGGGCCCACACGCGTCCACCGACGTACTCCTTCCTCCTATATATACCTATGTACCCTGAAAACATCCAAGGAGCCAATGAAACACAATTTCCACTGCCGTAACCTTCTGTAGCCGCGAGATCCCATCTTGGAGCCTTCGCTAGTGCTCCACCAGAGGGGGACTCGACCACGGAGGGCTTCTACATCAACACCATAGCCCTTCCGATGAGTTGTGTGTAGTTTACCACAGACCTTCGGGTCCATAGTTTTTAGCTAGATGGATTCTTCTCTCTTTTTGGATCTCAATGCAATGTTCTCCCCCTCTCTTGTGGACATCTATTCGATGTAAACTCTTTTTGCGGTGTGTTTGTCGAGATCCGATGAATTGTGGGTTTATGATCAAGTTTATCTATGAGAAATATTTGAATCTCCTCTAAATTCTTTTATGTATGATTGAGTTATCTTTGCAAGTCTCCTCGAATTATCAGTTTGGTTTGGCCTACTAGATTGATCTTTCTTGCCATGGGAGAAGTTCTTAGCTTTGGGTTCAATCTTGCGGTGTCCTTTCCCAGTGACAGTAGGGGCAGCAAGGCACGTATTGTATTGTTGCCATCGAGGATAAACGGATGGGGTTTATATCATATTGCTTGAGTTTATCCCTCGACATCATGCCATCTTGCTTAATGCGTTACTCTGTTCTTTATGAACTTAATACTCTAGATGCAGGCAGGAGTCGGTCGATGTGTGGAGTAATAGTAGTAGATGTAGGCAGGAGTCGGTCTACTTTTTGCGGACGTGATGCCTATATACATGATCATGCCTAGATAATCTCATAATGATTCTCTTTTCTATCAATTGCTCGACAGTAATTTGTTCACGAACCGTAATACTTATGCTATCTTGAGGGAAGCCTCTAGTGAAACCTATGGCTCCGGGTCTATCTTTTATCATATAAGCTTTCAATATACTTTTACTTGCATCTTTACTTTTTGCATCTATATTATAAAATACCAAAAATATATTTATCTTATCATACTATCTCTATTAGATCTCACTTTCGCAAGTGGCTGTGAAGGGATTGACAACCCCTTTATTGTGTTGGTTGCGAGTTCTTTGTTTGTTTGTCTAGGTGAGTGGGACTTTTGACAAGCCTCCTACTGGATTGATACCTTGGTTCTCAAAAACTGAGGGAAGTACTTACACTACTTTGTTGCATCACCCTTTCCTCTTCAAGGAAAACCAACACAAGCTCAAGACTTAGCAATGCCATACACATCACCTCTCTGTGATGAAGCCACGCACACTTCAATTATATCTGCCACCGAGGACACCGCGTCACACACACACATACGTGTGCGCGCGCACCCCACCCCACCCCCTCCCCCGCACACACACGCACGCACCCCCCCCCACCCTCCCCCCCACACACACACTAAGACTCCATCTCTCTCTCACACACACACACGCACCCACCCACCCACCCCACCCCCTAGACACACACGCACACACTAAGACTCCATCTCACACACACATGCTCTAGGCGGAGCATTTGTTCCTACCACCCTTCGTCCAACCTTACCCGTATGATAAACAATCTCCTTAATTTACTTGTATAACATCGACAAATTCCACTTTTACTTTAGTAGTTAGCAAACTTATCATCTCTACTCTTGTAAAAAACCAAGTTGGTGATGATGGTGTGCCTGCCATCTTGTAATGTAGATCGTCCGATCTATATCTGACGGACAGAAAGCAAACTATGATAATTTTACAAAAGATACCCACACCTCTCTCCACATCCTTATCTCCCACAACCTCATTGCTGAGCAATTAAAAAAGGAAGTCTCTGGAACAATCTAGCATGGTGGCCGCTGCTGCCTGCCGGCGCCATCCATCCCCATGCCTCCGCCCAGTCCGACCACCAGTCACCACCACGCTCCACTCCGCCTCACCTTATCTCTCATCTTTCATTTTTTCGATGAAATTCTCGAGATACCAGTTTTCCGATAAAATTCTCGATCATTAGTTTTTACACATGGGATTACTCCTGCATGGGTCAATCACAACAGGTGTTTTGTAAAAAAAATGCATATTGATGTTCCGTGCAATGCACGAGCATCTTGCTTGTAATTATATAATGCAAATCACGAGTAGGAAGTGACATTTTTTTACACAACCACGTTAACATGGCCACGTAAATCACTAGCTAAAGTGTAATACCATTATACTTATATCTCGATGCAAAAGGTTGAGTACATGTCCGAAGAGTAGAGTCGCACACACGCACTCTGTCTTTCAGGATCTCACACACACACCAGTTACGTGACGCCCACTTAAGCAGACACGTATGTTACAATTTGTGCACCGGCGGGTACACGTGACGATGCGCATTTAATTAAGCCGGACAACGAACCCAAATAGTAGCTGCATTCATTCCCCTCTCGCCGCCTCTTCTCTGGTCGTCGTCGCCATACTAGAGATATACATTAAACCACGTACGTGTGTACATCACTAAAACTAAAATGAAAGTCCCTGAAAAACATACATAGCTTTTTTTAAGATTAGAAAAACATACATAGCTAGAGGGAAAATAGTGTGGTTTGTATGGAAAGATCTATTTGGAAGAGAAGAAAAGCATATGAGATGAACTTGGTGAGAAAAAGGTTCAACATGGAAACGAACAAAACTAGATCATGTACATGTTACGAAAAGAAGCATGCGTATTAGAAGCGTGCTTATCTATTTGAAACATGAGTACGATGTCAACAAGCTGCTTCCCAACCGTATACATACATGCACGATATTACATGGCTCTATACATTTGCATTCCATCAAACGGGTGGAAACCAATAGTAAACGATAGTGAAATGCTAAAGATATTAGTTATGGAAATAGTCGTCCAACCCAGAAAAAAAGAGAAGCCACCATATTAATAATTTAAACTAAAATCTATACTTAAATTTATATGGATAAGGAATTCTACATGATTTATATGCGAAGCTTAAAATAAAAAATATATTATAGAATTCATCTGTAGTGCTTAAATATAAATTTTTACTCGTATGGTCGAACATGTATCTAGATTTCAAATAAATCATTATTTGATTCCGGCCAGATTAGAATATAATTTGACGCAGAACATTACGGAATCAAAAAAACGAGTAAAAAATTCAGAAAGATAAAAAAATTAAACAACCTTTTTAGGATATACACTAATAGTGTTAAATGAACTTACATTATATAAATTCTTGCTATAGAGCTAAAATAAAAAGTGATCCATAAATTTGAACATGTAATTTCAAGCAAACATTAAGCGATTCCGGCCCGTTCAGAATGTAAATTTATGACGAACTGAAAAAAAGTAATATATAAAAGGATTTAGGAAGGCCAAAATTTTAATACTAACTTTTTAGGATATAAACCAATAGTTACTTAGGCTTAGGTGTTTAGTCTACATAAATGATTAGAGTAAGAGGATAGTTGTCACGAGCATTTAGAAGCATGCATGGACGATCTACATAAAGTTTATACATTTAATTATGGATGGAATGGTTTGGCATGGTATATTTAACCCGCGAGGGACTTTAACAATAATAATATATTTAACATAATAATTTCAGGCGGAGTTTGATCAGGTTTCCTTAAGATGATATATTAGTAGAAGTGAGAAATCTGAAGATCATTATGGAATTATAAAGCTTTTAACTATAAGGTGCTGAGCATTATTTACAATCCAATGTGTTTTCCAAGAATAATACAATTAAATGTAGAGTCTCTGGATCTTATCTTTTTTTAAACTCCACATTTTATTTATTATCTTTTTGAAAAAAATATTACTAGGGAAATACTGGTCGCAAGGTCCACTGGAAAAACATTATGGCCAATTTACCCACCATTCATTGACAATGTTCGTTCAGAATGCGAATCAGTACCCATAATTACATTAATGCATGATAAGATGATGTGGAAGCCCATGTATGGATATGTGGATATATACTATCATATGATACTAATAAAAATACATGCAAAATACAAATGACGATGACTTAGACAAGGAATCAGATAACAAGGTAATTGTTTAGAAAAGGTGGAACAATGAAAGCTAGCGATTAGTAAAAAATCTATTGCCATTGTTTGTTTGATCTTTGTTTGTTACACAACAAAATGTCTACCTACAATTTTATACAGATAACGGAAATATGTGTAGCATGTAATTGAGTAGTTTTGCAAACTACCTGTACTACACCTAAAACGGTTCAAAACAAATACTCCCTTGTCAGCGCGCGCTTCCCGCGTGAAACGGTCAGTGTCGCCCTAGAGCGTCAGTGTCGCATTAATGCCCGGCCAGAGCGGAGGCGACCTCTCACTGGCGTCGGCTTTGAAGCAGCGCGACGGCCAAGAGAGTGTCGCTTCCTGGTGCACGCGTCTGCTCCGCATTGAGGCTGGCCATAGTTTGGATGAGTCTCCATCGTGGGGAGCCACACTAACTGCGATGATACGGATTGTTCCATCTATGAAGAACACGTGGGACTGGAACTACGAGACGGACATGTACCTAGGAGTGGATGTACGAACCTGAGTAATGTAGCGTGTAAGTGAAGTAGAAAGGCACAAATAGTATGAACATGTGTGGCACATAGGCATTTGTCTACTACGTACCACTAAATGTTGTACGTGCAAAGCACGGCGATGTTATGGAGTACGTGCCGAAGTACTCTACTACTACTATATTAATTGGAGGCACATATTAGGTTTTGTATTTGTTTATGTGTATGCCCCGAGACCTTCCAACTAGACGTGTCTTTCTCTCCGGGCCGCACTTTGTATCATTCATACCGCTAGTACTACTATGTGTGGTCTCCGACCCAGAAGTGGAAGAAGTGGAGACGCTCTACCACGCTGTTCTTGTCCCACTCCTTTCACTGACGTGTGGAACATCCAGCACGTTCCATGTTTGGCACTCCTTCATCGTAAGAGTTGAAACGCTAGTATTCATCAGAAAAAAATATGTAGTGATACTATACCACGCGGTTTTGCTGCTCCTTAATATCAGAAAGAATACTTCCGTTCACCAACATGTGGGACATTGACCATCCTGGTACACTTGCCATGCACGCAGAACTCCAAGGGAGAGTCACCCCGTACATTGCGTCGCAGTAATAATGACTAATGAGCCGTCAAATCACAGACCCAACCTTTCCCACTATGGAGTTGCTCGAACGAAGGAACCATCATGACTTCGTTGAATTCCGCTTCTTGAAGAAAACTACTGTACCAGCAGTACTGCTAGCTATTGTAGTTACTCCAGCAGAGGCCTCCTTTGTTCATAGGATAGGAATTTTATAGGAATATGAAAATCATAGGAAGTGAGATGACATGCATCTCAATTCCTACAGGGAAAGAGATGCCATTTGATGCATAGGATAGGAATTTTCCATTGAGTCTAGGCTAATGTACTGGTAATTTGCTCTAAAAACTACAGTAGTAAATAGTAGTACTGGTACATGCTCATACTCAGACACAGACACACACACTAACTACTACTTCTCACATGCTGGCCAGATGCCGTCGTTCTCCTTCCCGGCTTTGTCGGCGACACCCCACCGTGCTTGGATCTCCACCGACCTCTCCGCAGTAGCGTGTGTGTCCTCTTCTTTCTTGCAGCGGCGGGCCTCTCTTTTCTTGAGTGCTTTCTGACTTCTCCGCTCCCTTTGTGCAGCTTTGGCCGCCTCTTGCTCTACCACCCATTCGGCCTTGGCAGCTTCAAATTCCGCCCACAAAGGTGTGAGGTCGCGAGCAGCGATGAACTCGGCACGGCGGGATGCCATCGCTTCCCTACCATTTTGTGTGCGGTCATGGGCGGCGAGGAACTCTGCGCGGTGGGATGCCATCGCTTCCTTACCGGTTAGTGTGCGGCGCGGTGGCATGAACGAAGATTGGTGAGAGATCTGGGGTGGAGTGGCCGGACAACCATATAGTGCATTGGTTTGTCAAGAGCTCAAGGACAGAAGCCGAAGGAAATTTGGATTCCCCTTCAATCCTGGTCATTTATTACCGAGTAAAATGCATTGGCGATCATCAAACTTGTGTTGATAGCTCACTTTGATCATTATATTATATATGATGCACATATTAGAGCACACTGTCCATAGAGGCAAGTATCATGTACGCATGCAGACACTCATGCTCACGCTGTCAAACCTTGCTAATGCATGCACGTCGCCCTCTCAATCAAAGTCCTGCTCATGGCGCAACACAAATGACGAGCCCGTCACCTGCGCGCCCCGGCGGTGCCTAACATTACTGTTTAGATGTTTGATGGAGGCCTCCGCGAACGCCGAGCATGTATTCACCTCGCTCAACACCAACGGTCATACTTAGGACTCGACGCCTTGCTCATGTATACCGTCCATCACAATGACAATATATAAAACAGCCTAGCTAGAGAGGGTACTATGGTACATAGTATGCACTATCATGAGCAACTGATCATAGTGCCACTGCACACGAGTGTGTGTCTGATCGATTCGTCCATTATTCGTAAGTTATGCATGGTTGTATGGTGTCTAATGGTGGTCGTCGAAGGCTAGCTGGCGACAAGACCGGTTGCATGGACACCTGGTTGTCAATACGTGTCGCATACACTTCAAAGGCCCGCCATCCATGAGTTAAAATTTTAGCACAACGCCAGCGTCTGATCGCCCTGGCCTACCAAAACCCCTTCCATCGCTAGCGTCGCTTCACGCTCAAACGGTCACAGCTCTCCGAACGTCAATGTCAAGATTCACGGACTTAACTGCATGTGCAGTTGGTGTGTCACTAACATGCGGGCCAGATACCCGTTGGGCCCACATGTCAGTGACCCAATGCACCTGCAGTTAAGTCACTGAAGCATTGTCTGCATTCACACCCAACGAACCTACTCCAGTGCCAGCCGTCCATCCTTCTGCCGCGGCTCATTGCCATTAACTTGAGCCCCAGCTCCTAGCCATAGCCAAAGACCCACACTCATTCTCCTCCGGTCCCTTCCTTCTGTCGGCACCACTCCAACCATGGCCTCCTGGTGCTCCAAAGCTCTCTTGGATGTACTGTCGCAGGAGCAGACGAAGGACATCGGCGGCTCCGCTCCAGGCGCGCTCCAAAGCTCTCTTGGACGTACTGTCATATGAGCAGACGAATGAGATTGCTGGCTCCCCCCGGCCGCCCTCCGCTGCCACTACCACAAAGCCGGCGCGCATGCGCGGGCGCAGCCGGCAGCAAGGAAGAGTAGTACATGGTAGGCCACCGCCGCTCTGGTCCTAGGAAGGCCACCGCTCCTCCACTCAGTCGACACCAAGCTTGGTGGGATAAACATCGGCGGCCTATTAGCCACTTGACAGCAATGTGGAGGCGGAAATCTTCAGAACCTTGTGCTCTGGAGGAGGTGGTTACCAAGGCGGATGAGGAGGAGGCAAAGGCAATGGCCGGCTTTCTCGGGTTCATGGCCGAACATGGTGGTCGGGCGCCGGCGATCGTTTAGATTTGGTTTATAGTAGGTTTCAGTATGGTTTGTGCGAAATATATAATGAATTTTGTCTAGTTTGTAGGAAATGTTTTTGAAATGTAATGAATTTCATCCGGTTAATTTCAAATTTGCTTTGTTGCACGAATTTCGTCCAGTTAGTTCATATAGTTGTTGAAAGGTATGCGGGCAGCATTGGATGGCATCCATCATGTTCTCAGGCAGATGCCAGTCTAAATTTGTGGGCCAGCGCTGGAGATTAACAGTGCTCCATTATTTGGCAGCGTACAGTTGTGCCTCGATCAAAATCAGATCCGCTGTGTTTTGCACTCCTCCCACGTAAGAGTTTAAAATCTTGTTTACATAAAAATGGAGCAAGTGGATGGCACAGTAGCACGTCATATCACTCAAACTAGCCCGCCTAACACGCGGGAAAGCACCACCCTCGTCATTTTGTTCTGGATTTCTATCGATCGATCGCACGAAAAAGTTTCACTTTGCAAGTTCAAAAGAAAAGGCAGCACACTGATGACTCGTACGTGTCGCACCCCCGACAGTCCGGCTCGCATGCCGCTCACCAGAAGGGACACGCGTTGTCTTGCAATTTCACTGATATGTGGGACTGCAATTGAATAAATGGTCGATAGCCAAAATCTAATCGCTCGGTGGGCGTCGGCTGAGAAGAGAGAGACGTGGGAGGGAGAAGAGATCGCCCGCCCGCCGCGCACATACTCCAAGAAATATATGGTGATAATGTGAGGTGGGCCATGCGGGAGTCTGGACGCTTCCAGGCCCTCCCTCTCAGACGCTAGCTGCCCGCATACGTAGCAAGTAGTACCAGTAAAATACTGGCCTATAAGCCCGCTTATGTGGAGGAGAGAGAGGCATTGACAAAGTCAAGGAGTGGGCTCTGTAAGAGCCTGTCTCTACACGTGCTTCTAGGTATAAAAAAACTAATTCTAAAAAAGAGGCATAAAGAACAATTGTTTCTAAAAAAGAAAGGTAAAAACATTTGAGAGGAAATAGATAGAGAGAAAGTGAGAAAAAGTTGTAACCTTTATAGCCAACCTTATAGTCAACACTATGGTAGTATTACATGAGGAAGGAGGGAGTGGTGTACATGCCAAGTTCACTAGGCTGCCGTGTTTCACACTCCACCATCGTAACAGTGGAGACAATAGCTTTCATCAAAAATAAACAATGAATAGTCGTTGCTCGTCCTCTATATCGAAAAAGAATACTTTCCATTCGCCGACATGTGGGACGTCGACCATCCTGGTCCACCTGCCATGCAAAAAATTATCCTGGTCCACCCTGGTCGTAGCGCAGGCCCAACCTTTCCCACTTTAAGTTGGTCGGACGAAGGAACCATCATGACTATGTTGAATTCCGCTTCTTCAAGAAAACTTACTATACCCGAAATACTGCTACCACACGCGAACACTGGACGGCACTGTACCACGTCATATCACTGAAACCCACTAGGCCAAATTAGCCCGCCTAGGATTTGTACTCCCTCCGTTTCAAAGTTAGTAGTACAAAGTTGAGTCATCTATTTTGGAATGGAGGGAGCACGTCTCTATACTGCTATGATTTTGTGTTGTACGTCTCTGTACTTTTGCTACAATTTTCCTACCCTATGAACCAAATGAGGCCTGAATGTATCTGTGTCGACTATTGTCTGATCGATTGCTAAGCCTACAATTTTAGGATCTTGGGCTATTGGCCGATTGACAACAGATAAGTATAAGAGTATCACGAGCTCATCAGCCCCAACATTTCTCTTCAGTGAGTGTTTTGCAAGTACTATAGCTGGCACAGTAGCTAGCCTACTAACACCAAGAATCATCAAACAAGCCCTGCCGATATGATAATCAGTTCGAACTTACATCTAAGCATGCGATATATTACATCAAAAGCTGGTGAGGATACATCTTTTCCATGACTCGGAGAGGGTTCGCAAGATTCACTATCAAACAAAAGTAGCAAGTACCGCCCACACAAGACAGTGCACTAGCCCTAAGATGGTTTGATAACATGCATCGTTCGGGTAATTAAACACAGGGCAATGCAAACTACCTTGAAGGATTAGCGCGACCAACTATTTCTTGTCATCGATCTTTCGGCAATGACCACAACATGGACAATGGCATGGGAATCGATCTCTGGGGCGATGTCCACAGGACTGACCACGACATCAGAATTGATCTCTGGGGCACTGTCCACAGGATGGACAGCGGCATCAGAATCGATCTCCGGGGCGATGTCAACAGGACGGACCGCAACATCAATAATGATCTCTAGGGCGTTGTCCACAAGATGGGCCGCGACATCGGAATCATCAAGGATATCCATCGGCACCAGCACAACCCTGACGTATTAGCAAGCACATTGCAAATAATCAAAAACCACAACTATGGTAAGCCATTATTTTTTACCTTGTGCAGCTCACCGGGGGATCCCATCCCTGCGGGGGCCATCTCCTCGTCCTCGATGGGGGCCATCACCGTGCCAGGGGAATACTGCTTCTCAACGGTGACTATCTCCTCAAAATCGGCCTTGAGCCTCGCATAGGTGGCCATTATAGTTTTTGGGGTAGGCGCGGTTGTCGGATATTGGGTTCCGGCAAAACCCTTAAGGTTCGAACTCTAGGGTGCGCGCGAAGATCTTCCCCCTACCGATCCACGTTCCAACACCTCGCTGTGAATCTAAGCTACAAGATGAACAACACAAGAGACACAAGGTTTATACTAGTTCAGGCCACCGTTGTGGTGTAATTCCCTACTCTAGTTTGTGGTGTGGTGGATTGCCTCAGGGGCTGATGATGAACAGTAAAAAGGAAGAACAGCCTCGCGAAAGGTGTTCTTGAGCTGGTGCAGTGCTCTACTTGGGTGCATTCGGTCTTTGTTCGCTAGGTGGGAACTCGATGCCCTCTACTGTGGTGGCTATCTCTATATATAGAGGCCCTGGTCCTCTCCCCAAATATTGAGTGGGAAGGGAACCAACAACGGCCATTTTGAAGGGGAACATCTAGTACAAGTTATCCTGACTAAAGTTGGTCTTCGGCTGCCAAAGACACTGGCGATGACGCCGTCTTGGGCTCCACGATGACCTCCGTCCTACCGCTCTGCTGGTCTTGGTCTCGTTGCACCGATATGGTAACCTTTGCTTGATGCCTCGGTACTCCGCGCCTGCGCTTGCCCCCCTTGCACCAAAGAGGAAATAAGGACACTGCGCTGGCTGGCGCCCGCCTGGTCTTGATCGTCATGGCTTGCGTCATGAGCACCTCGCGAGGTACCCTTGCCTTGAACTCTCCACCTCCTCGCGAGCTTGCCTGGTGAGGCTGTTCCTGAGGAAGCCTTGCGTCATCCGCCTCGTGAGGTTTGGCCCCTCACGAGGGTCTTGAGCTTGGGTTGATGAAGACGGGCCATACTGGGCCACCCCTTGAGCCATGTCCTAGGCTACAGGCAGGCAAGTCTAGGGACCCCCATTCCCAGAACACCGACAGTAGCCCCTGGGCCCAAGGCACACTTGGACTTGGCTTAGCAGCGAAGCAAAAGGGCAAGTGCGGAGCGCCGCGGGCCCCAACAGCCTGCGGCCTTGGTCGTCGCGTGGTGGTTGATTGGACGTGGGCGTCTCCACTTCCCCACGCGGCCTCGGCAACTGCCCGATTTGACGAGTCCCTGCTGCATGCAAAAAAGGGTTATGATTACCTGCGATCGTGGAGGCCGACATGTCGCGCCCAATATGCGATACTATCCTAAAGAGACTCGAAGGTCCCACCAAGGATAGGACCGCATATTGAGACGCTTTTACAAGGTGGATATCATTACATCAACATTACATAATAGATGGGGATACATACAAAAGGCATACAATGCCACACGAATACAACATCATCATACATAAGAGCACCATCCGACTACGGATGGAACACAAACAGAAACTCAAACGACATCCACCCTGCTAGCCCAGGCTGCCGACCTGGAACCTATCCCCTGATCGAAGAAGAAGCAGAAGCAGAACTCCAAAACAATTAAACATCGCTCTTGCGTAATGATCATCGCAAAACCTGTACCTGCAACTGTTGTTGTAGTAATCTGTGAGCCATGAGGACTCAGCAATCCCATTACCATGGGTATCAAGACTAGCAAAGCTTAAAGGGTAAGGAAGGGGTAAAGTGGTGAGGTTGCAGCAGCGACTAAGCATATATGGTGGCTAACATACGCAAATAAGAGTGAGAAGAGAAGCAAAGGAATGGTCGTGAAGCTAGCAATGATCAAGAGGTGATCCTAAACTCCTACTTAAGTCAAACATAACCCAAAACCGTGTTCACTTCCCGGACTCCGCCGAAAAGAGACCATCACGGCTATACACTCGGTTGATGCGTTTTAATTCGGATCTCGTGTCAAGTTATCTAAACTGGACATTAACAAATTTCCATCTGCCACATAACCGCTGGCACGACTTTTGAAAGTTTATACCCTGCAGGGGTGTCCCAACTTAGCCCATGATAAGCTCTCACGATCAACGAAGGATATACCTTCTCCCAGGAAGGCCCGATCAGTCTCGGAATCCCGGTTTACAAGACATTTCGACAATGGTAAAACAAGACCAGCAAAGCCGCCCGATGTGCCGACAAATCCCGATAGGAGCTGCACATATCTCGTTCTCAAAGCACACCAGATGAGCAAGACGTCGGGTTGGCATAGAGCGATGAGGCAAATGGTAAAACCAAGGTTGGGCCTTGCTGGAGGAGTTTTATTCAAAGCGAACTGTCAAGGGGGTCCCATAAATCACCCAACCGCGTAAGGAACGCAAAATCCGGGAACATAACACCGGTATGACAGAAACTAGGGCGGCAAGAGTGGAACAAAACACCAGGCATAAGGCCGAGTCTTCCACCCTTTACCAAGTATATAGATGCATTAATTAAATAAGAGATATTGTGATATCCCAACATAATCCTGTCCACCATGGGGCAATCTTCAACTTCACCTGCAACTAACAACGCTATACGAGGGGCAGAGCAGAGCGGTAACATAGCCAAGCAACGGTTTGCTAGGAAGGGTGAAAAAGGTTAGAGGCTGACAAAATTGGGAGGCTTGAAGAGAAAAAGATAGGTAGCGCAACATAGCGATAGAATGAAGCAACTAGCATAGCAATGATAGTAATGAGATCCAGGGTGATGGTCATCTTGCCTGAAATCCCGCTAGGAAGAAGAACGAGTCCATGAAGAAGACAAACGGATGAAGCCGAACCAATCGTAGACGAACGAATCGTCACGATCGCAACGAAACAGGAACTATCGAGAAGAAGCACACAACATGGTAAACACACCACATGAACAAGACATGATGCACAATCAAGCATTATGCATGACAAAGCTACATGAAGCTACTCATAGCAAGAGATGATGCAAACAAGAACAACATATCAAGGCAAGTTTAAATGAGGCCGGAAACAACATATAACTAATCCGGTAAGTCCTCATATGCAAATTTAGAAATTGGTCAATAACTTAATAAACATTAAGTTCAAGTTTTTAAACAGCAAGTTAAGATGCACCAAGAGGATCTACACGAAATTCTAGTCAAGTTACATATAAAGTTCATTTAGTTCAGAGTTACGGCCTAGAAGATATGAGCAAAACAAGTTAAACATGGCATTGATGCAAAATGCATACAAACATCAAGGAAACACCTAAAAACAAGGATTCAACATGATAATATGAAACTATATGCAAAATCAAGCAAGTTTCATATAGAGCACACTCAAAACAGAGCAATGGTTCAACACATACACTCCATACAAGTTTAAAGGACAAGCTGTCCAAAACAGTAGCTAGGCATCTAGCAAGCATCAAAACAATATGCTACAGCAACCCAACATAAGAACAAAAGGCATGGGCACGAAGTACAGGTAAAGCATGACAGAACATAAACACTGAGCTATCTCCAGAAAACATTATAACATGCTCAAAAGGACATGTCAAGATTGCAAATAATAACAGTTTCAGACTTAACAGAAATAACATCAGGTTGCAATGTTTAGAGCTATCAAACGGCACGCTACATGAAGTTATAGTGGCAAACAAAGGCATGGCATGTATCTACTAATTGCATATAACAAAATTCCCTTACTGATCATGAGCCAAAAGGGCACGGAAAATACGATGGCACCCCTGTAAACATGGCAAATGATATGACAGATTCAGACATGGTAGGAACAACGATAAGTAGACATGTTGGTGAGATTGAACCACTCACCACACAACAATACAGGGCATGGAAAGGTGACCAATAGTAAGAGGGCATATTTATAAAGCTAAACATGGTAATAGCAAGTTCATAGGGGGCATGGATCACTAGCAAAGCACATGGCAAAACTGAACTTTTTGTTAATAGGATGACAACAACATTATTTAGCAAATTTGGAGCAAGATTACAACAAGCTACAGCAGGCTATAAATGCAACCAGGGGCATGGATGGATAGATCATGACATGTATACCAAAACATACTTAGTGAACATCCCCAGATTATGCATAGAATGACTTGTAGCAGCAGGTTTACATAGCACCAAGATATAGCAGAAACAGTTTAGCAAAACAGTAACAGCAAGTACCCTACTTCACGAGCTCGAAGCACTCACTACAAGACTCACAAAAATAAAGGGATGGCACCACTGGGAAGATGGCATGATGTAGTACAAAACACATGTAGAGATCATGCTCATAGGATGCACACATCAAATGCAACAAAAATGACAAATCACCAAGTTATAACAGTTTCAGCAGGTTAACATCAAATAGCACTCTTGCAACGAAGATTAGGGCATCAAGATGATCTCAAACAAGCATGGCACAATGAAATGAAATGAAGAGCATCTCCCGGCGCACATTTTGATCTATCATACATGGAAAACGGATCTACGGATGAAGAGGTATGGCATGTCGAACAGGGCATCAGAATGCAAAAATTACAGGGACACGGTGGAATTTCAACCTCCGAAAATCTGGACGGGACGAAGCGGGACGAGGAGATCTAGGGCGGGGAGGCGTGTTTGGATAGGCTCCCGGTGGATCTCATCCACCCGGGGGTAGATCCGGCCGGAGTTGAGGAAGACGGCCGGGGACAGGGCGGCACCGGCGAGGGGGCTGCTCGCCGGGGACGGGGACGGGGCCGGGCGGCGCGGCAGCGCTGCCATCAAGCGGTGCCATGGCCCGGCGGCGGAAGGACGCCGGCGGCGGCACGGCAGAGGCAGATGCGCTGGGAAGGCGGCGGGTGCCACGTGGCAGACCTTGATTGGGCGCGGGCGGCGGCGGGATTTGTCCGGCGGCGGGCGGACATGTCCGGCACGGTGAGGGAGGAGATTTAGGGTTTGGACTGCGCGAAAAATTGGACGGGATCACATATATATAGGTAGAGGGAGCTAGGAGAGTCCAAATGAGGTGCAGTTTTCGCCCACACGATCGTGATCGAACGACCGAGATCATGGGGGTGACTAAGATGGGTTATTGGGCTGTTAGAAAGGGGTGTTGGGCTGCACAAAAGGAGGGGTTTTGGGCTACGCGGTTAACCGTTGGGGCATCAAACGACCTCCAAATGGAACAAAATTTGACAGCTTGTCTGTCGGTGCTATACCAAGGCCACTCGGCAAATAACGACCCATTCCGAGAAGGTTTAACACCCGCTCCTGAAAAGAGGTAAAAGGGGGCGTCGGAGGACATATGAGTGCCGGATTGCAAAACGGACAACGGGGAAAATGCTTGGATGCATGAGACGAACACGTATGCAATGTAATGCAATGCACATGATGACATGGCAACGACGGCGAATAACTGGAAGACACCTGGCGCATCAAATCTGGGGCGTTACAACACTCCTCCACTAACAAGAGATCTCGTCCCGAGATCTTAGGACCGAGACGGAATGGCAAAAGAGATGAGGTGAAACAAGAACTCACGAGAAGAAGCAAGGAATCGAGAGCACTCGAGAAGAAGAGGGGAATGATGAAAATGACGAGAATCGAAAACCCACACGTAGGACCTTGAAGTATGTCTAGAGGGGGGTGATTAGACTACTTGACCTGTTAAAAACTTAACCTTTTCCCAATTTTAGAGTTTGGCAGATTTTAGCTATCTTAGGACAAATCAAGCAATCATCACACTATTCAAGCAAGCATGCAAAGAGTATATAGGCAGCAGAAATTAAAGCATGCAATTTGCAAGAAAGTAAAGGGAAGGGTTTGGAGAATTAAAACGCAATTGGAGACACAGATGTTTTTGGCGTGGTTCCGATAGGTGGTGCTATCGTACATCCACGTTGATGGAGACTTCAACCCATGAAGGGTAATGGTTGCGCGAGGCCACGGAGGGCTCCACCCACGAAGGGTCCACGAAGAAGAAACCTTGTCTATCCCACCATGGCCATCACCCACGAAGGACTTGCCTCACTAGCGGTAGATCTTCACGAAGTAGGTGATCTCCTTGCCCTTACAAACTCCTTGGTTCAACTCCACAATCTTGTCGGAGGCTCCCAAGTGACACCTAGCCAATCTAGGAGACACCACTCTCCAAGAAGTAACAAATGGTGCGTTGATGATGAACTCCTTGCTCTTGTGCTTCAAGTGATAGTCTCCCCAACACTCAACTCTATCTCATAGGATTTGGATCTGGTTGAAAGAAGATTTGAGTGGAAAGCAACTTGGGGAAGGCTAGAGATCAAGATTCATATGGTAGGAATGGAATATCTTGGTCTCAACACATGAGTAGGTGGTTCTCTCTCAGAAATGGTAAGTTGGAAGTGTAGGTTTAGTCCTATGGCTCTCTCCACGAATGAACAGGAGGTGGAGGGGTATATATAGCCTCCACACAAAATCTAACCCTTACACACAATTTACCAAACTCGGTGGGACCGATTCAACAGACTCGGTCGGACCGATTTAGTAAACCTAGTGACCGTTAGTGATTTTCGGTGGGACTGACATGCAACTCGGTGAGACCGATTCGGTTAGGGTTAGGGCATAATGTAATCTTGGTAAGACCGATTACACAAACTCGGTGAGACCGATTTTGGTAATAAGCTTTCCAGAGAGTTGGTCAGGTAAACTCGGTGGGACCGATTTGCTCTTTTCGGTGAGACCAAAATGTTACAAAAGGGAAACAGAGAGTTTACATTGCAATCTCGGTGGGACCGATCGCTCACTTCGGTTTGACCGAAACGTTACGAAGGGAAACAGAGAGATTACAATCCCATCTCGGTGAGACCGAGATCCCTGTCGGTTGGACCGATTTGCCTAGGGTTTTTGGCAGTGGCTATGACTTTGAAATCGGTGGTGCCGGATAGGAAGAATCAGTTTGACTGATTTTGGCTTTAGGTTTAGGTCATTTGTGGATGTGAGAAAGTAGCTGAGGGTTTTGGAGCATATCACTAAGCACATGAAGCAAGAGGCTCATTAAGCAACACCTCATCCCTCCTTGATAGTATTGGATTTTCCTATAGACTCAATGTGATCTTGGATCACTAAAATATAAAATGAAGAGTCTTGAGCTTTTGAGCATGAGCCAATCTTTTGTCATTAGTATTTTGAGGGATCCACTTTCATCATCCATGCCATGCCATTCATTGAGCTTTCCTGAAATAATAGTCTTGGAATAGCATTAGCTCAATGAGCTATATGTTGTTATGAATTACCAAAACCACCTAGGGATAGTTGCACTTTCAATCTCCCCATTTTTGGTAATTGATGACAACATATAGATCAAAGCTTCGACAAATGATAATAAGATTGAAAAACATCATCGCTTTGAGAAGTATGTGATAAGCAAGAGCTCCCCCTAAATTTGTGCATAGTTTAAGATTTGCTTTGGACTGCAAATGCACAAGGAATTAGGCTCATGGGTTACTCTTCCATGTCACATACATCTTGGTGGAGTGCTCAAAATGATAAAGATTGAATACATGCACTCATCACCAAGCAAAGTGAATGATCACATAGGATAGATAAGGTAATATCATCAAACATGCATAAGTGTAGCTTATGATCAGACACATGATCATCAATGTCTCACAAGAATAGCATAGTATCTCAAGCAATCAAAACCAAACAAGTTTGAACCACCAAAGCAAGAGAGAATAAAAGCAAGTCTCTCTCTCTCTCTCTCTCTCTCTCTCTCTCGAAGCCTATGATCTATACATTTTTCTCCCCCTTTGGCAACAAGTTACCAAAAAGTTCATAGAAGTGTAGAGATGGCTCCTTGGATGAAGGCTTCAGTTGAAGTAGGGGGTGCTGGAGTTGGTGCTGGAGCTGTAGCTAGTGCAGATGATGTTGCTCTAGTGTCTGGCACTGGCACTGTAGCTGACCTCTGAGCTCTAGGCACTCTGGCAAAGACATTAGTGGTAGTCTTGCCCTTCTTCTCCTGCATGTCATCCTGGAGCTACTCCACAACTGACTGAATCTTAGTTACTTTGACATCTAGTTCATAGAATTTTTGTTCCATGATTCTTTCCAAGCTCTCCTGATTTTGAGTTAAGGTGGCCAACTCCTTCTCAATCCTCAGTGATGATGCTATCAAGTAACCAAGCTGCTCCTGCTTGTTCTTCAAGAAATACTCAGATGCCTCCTCTTGAGTTGGCATCTTGGCAGCCTTCTCCTTCCTTGCCTTCTCCTTCTTCACTTGATCTTGAACTGATGATGGATCATCCTCATTCATGACAACCTCATTGTCCTCAAAATCTGGATAGAGAGGAAAATGTTCCCTATCCAATAGATATTCGCATGTGCCCATCTTTGAGTTAATCAATTCCTGAATCTGAGGGGCATATCCACAACTCCTCTTCTGATCTGCTGCAGTCCTCTTAATGGTTTCAACTATAAGGCTCATGACCTTGAATTTCTATGGCACATCAAATAAATGCAACATGTTGATTGCATGCCCTCTGATCATGTTGTGGTCACCTGACTTAGGCAATAGAGTGTGCCTTAGGATCCAATTAATTGTAGGCAGCCCTGACAGAAGAAAGTGGACTGATCCAAAAGAGAAAGTCTCTAGAGCTTTGTCTGGGATCTCCTTGTACATATGTGCCATGGTATTGTGTCCCATTTTCTTCTTGGCATATACATCCAGATCATCATCATTTTCCTTTGGGGCATTTATCAGTTTTGCCCACTCCTCAACAGTTGACTGGTACCTTGTTCCTTCAGACATCCAAACTATCCTTCCATCTGGATAGAGGTGTGCTGTGGAGTAGATTTGCATGATAAGTTCATCATTCCAGTTTGTGAGCTTTTGCCCAACAAAATCTTCAACTCCACAAGCAACAAAACTGTCTTGCACTCCAGGATAGTGCTCTTCATTTTCCTTCATGTAGGTCCAGTCGACCCACCTCATATCACACACTATGGGCTTCTTGTCCAACAAGATTGTCTCATAGAAGTCCAGCTTCTCCTTTGTATAGAACCTGTCATCAATAGCAGTTCTTCTCCTTGTGGCATATGGATCTGCCATCCTCCATAGCCGCAACCCTGAATCTTTTCTGATGTTCATGTCCTCAGCCACAGGATGGGCATCATTGTGGTCTGGTATCTTGGGCTTGAGCTTCCTCAAAACTTGTCCTTCTTCATCTTCCTCCTCAGCAACCTCAGGCACTGGGGCCTTGTTCTTCTCAGCAGCTGGAATACTCCTGGTATTCCTCTTTGGTGCAGACTTGGCCTTGGGGGCAGCTTCGGGTGCTTCCTTGGGCTTAGATGTTGTAGCCCCTGATCTAATAGCATCTCCCATAAGCTTTGGTGCCTTTGGTGCTGGTGCAGCAAGCTCTTCTTCTTCTTCCATCATGGAAGGTTGACCAACAACTCTGGCCATGGTCTTCTTGACCCTTTCCTTCCTTTTCTTTCCTTCAACAGCTGGCTCTTTGGGATTAGGCTTTTCAGGCAGTTGAGTTGATGCTCTGGCTTTGGACATTGGTTGTCTTCCTGCAGGCCTTTTAATCTTCATGCTTGGCTTTGTATGCTTTGCTGAGCCATACTCCCTTTTGAGTACTACTTTCTTGGAAGTAGCCTCTTCCTCTTCAGCTCTATAATCCTCATCTTCAGAGTCTGAAGTCTCTTCTTCCTTTGCCTGGTAGCAGCCTTAGGCAGGTTGCTAGGAGTGCTCCTGCTGCCTTCATCTGAAGTGCTGGAGGGACTAGTGCCCTCACTCATGTGAATCTGCTCTGCTGACCTATTCTAACTGTCACTCTGGTCTGACATGCTGCAAACACTGAGTGCTGACCTTGTGAAGAGTTATAGATGAGATAGAGTGGATGAGCATCACAAAATGCAGAGATTTTTGCAAAAGAATGATTCAAAAATTCAGTTGTTAATTTTCCACAGAAAGCATTTCGGATCAACCAATTTTCAAACTCGGTGATACCGAAGCAGTTTTGGAACCTAAACTGATGAACTCGGTTGGACCGAGTCACAGTTCGGTGGCACCGAGACTACTAGGGTTTCACAAAGTCCTAAAATCGGTGGGACCAAGTTTTTCAACTCGCTGGGTCCGAGATGGTTTCGGCGTAAACCTAACCCTAAATTTTCAAATCTCATCTAATCTACGGATTGCATTGACTGGATAGGAGTGTTTCAATCATGGAAAGAATCAATAAAAACACAATGTGCTAAGAATCGGACGAGGATAGCACTATGATCGAGTCCATACCCTAGCTCGGCGATGAACTCGCTACGGCGGCAACGGCGGGGTTGAATTCCGTTGACGGCGGCGGAGACCAGCGACAGGAGGCGGCTGGCGACGAGGAGACGATCCGGAGACCTTGGAGGCAGAGCGAGCTATTGCGCGGGCGAACGGGTTTGGAGGAATTTCCAAATTTTTGCCCGTGACTATATATAGCCTGACCCTGTCGGTGTGACCGAGTGGAACAACTCGGTGGCACCGAGATGCATAACTATGTACAGTTACAGCAACTCGGTGTGACCGAAAAGTTCAAATCGGTTGCACCGAGAATGAAAATCTAGATCAACTTAGTGATCTCGGTAGGACCGAAATGGAGGAATCGGTCAGACCGAGAATCACAAAGAAGTTTTGGAAGTTTAAGTCTATGACGAATCGGGGACTCCGAGTTCTCCTCACACAGAGTGGTTCGAATCTGACTTGATCAAATTTTGTGATGTAGCATGAATAGAGTTTGAGACGAGAAAAGCATAGATAGCTAGAGAAGGTTCTTAGGCATTCTTGTCCATCCACTTGGCCAAAAGAAGAAAGAACCAAACAATCAAAACAACAAGTGGATGTCCTAGAATGAGTAAAATATGCACCAACATGCTCACACAATAAGATGGCAAATGAAATATGTGGCAAAGCAAGCACAACCAATTCTAGTATCTATCAAACAATTGGCGATGACTAGGTCATCTATATATGAGTATATTGACTTAGGAGTTAAATGAGAACATTTGATCATAGGTCATACTCATCGTTTAAGCTCAAGTGGGGTTACCACTTTTACATAATGCATTGATGTGTTCACACCATTAGAGTTGCTTTGACTCAATTCTTAGAGTTAAGCTCCCCTAGATCTGAGATCCCCCCTTAGAGGGATGAACAAACCTTGGGTTTTGTCGATGATGACTTCATGTAGGTGTTGAAGATGTGGACGCTCAATGTTGATGTAGATCATTTGGACAATCCTTTGGAGTGAGTTGCGCTTTCAACATACCTCATGGGTTAATCCCACAAGGAACAAACAAGAATATCCATAGACATAGAGCGATGCACACAGAAGATGATGTCCATGAAAACATTAGGTTACCTTGTCCCTTGCCTTACCAACATGAGGGTTTGTGACTCCTTGAACTAGTGCACGATGTGGAAGTTGATTGCACTTGTCCTTGCCATAATGATATGAGTGAAGAATGTTGGCGGAGTCACCCTCAAGAACTCTCTAGTTCTTCTTGTTCGGGATCCACATCATCTTGATGGGAATCCTTGGAGTTGTAGTTGTACTTGATGAAGTAGAACTTGACGTAGTCTTGGGAATCCACTTGACCGAGACCTTAGGTGCTTCTCCAAATGCATCAATCTCTTCTTGAAGCTTGTCCTTGCCTTTGTTCTTGTGGTCTTGTGGTGGAAGATCATCTTGAGCTTGTGTTCCCTTGAAGGAAGTAGGATCATACTTCTCTTGTTGAGGAACAAACTTCGTCTTGGGGTATTGATCTTCTTCCCACTCAACTCCATTGGCATTGAACTTTCGTTCAAAACCAACACCTTGATTCTTCCGGTGTTTTCCTTGCTTGCGTACAATTTCCTCGAATTGCTTACTCCCGGCAAGACTCTTGTAAACACCTTTCTATATAATTCCCTTCAATAAGCTATTTTCTTGCTCAAGTGTAACTTGGCTAAGAGAATCATTAGTGGAATCAAGAGAACTACTAGAAGCAACAATATTGGATTTGACATTATTATTGTTACTACTAGAGGAAGTATCTTTCTTGTACTTGTTACTAGACTTGACTTGAGGCATGTAAGTAGATAGGAGTAAACGCTTGGCAATGTAAGAAGAACTTTTCTTACGGAGATCATCATTGATTGCTTTTAAGAACTCATGCTCTTGCTCAAGATTGAGCTTTTCAAAGCATAACTTCTCATGAGCCCTTAAAAGTTCTCAATGATCTTCGAAGATAGTTTCATGAGCCAACTTAAGAGTGTTTAGTTCTTTAGTTATAAGCTCAATTTTCTCCTTATCATTTTCATTCGTTTGATTAGCATGATTAATTGACGTTTCATCATAGTATTCATCACTAGAGTTGACGACAAGTAAATCATCATCCACAAGCAAGTCATCTTCATCACTATTGAAATCAACATACTCAGAATGTGTTACCTTTGGACCTTTGGCCATGAAGCATCTTCCAATTCCTTCATTTGGTGGATCAAATATGTCGTAGGAGTTGGTTGACACAAGTTCTAGACCGGCAACACCTTTATCTTGAGTATATTCGGAGTCGGAGTGATAGCTTCTCTTGGAGTGATTGTTGGAGTCGGAGCCGGATACCCATTCACCAACATGAGCTTGATGTCTTCATTTTATGTAGCTCCTTGATGACTTGTCCTTCCTTTCCGAATCCTTGATTCTCTGTGAGGGTCTTCGTTCATAACGATCATATCTACTCCTCTTCTCTCTTGGTGGTGATTCTTCTCTTTTGCTTCTTCTTTTTGGAGAATCTTCTCTTCTTTTGTAGGGTGCCATACACTCATTGGAATAGTGTCCGGGTCTCCCACAATTGTAGCAATTGCACTCTCGACTAGAAGATCTTTTGTCATGCTAAGACCTTGACTTGGAGCTTCTTTCTTTGCTTCTACTCTTGTAGAATGTGTTGAAGTTCTTCACCATTAAGCTCAATTATTCATTGAAGGTTTGTTTCTCACTTTATGATGTGGGGGCTTCACTTGAGGCTTTGTAAGCACCACTTGACTTGTTGTGAAGTTCCTCCTTATCCTTGAGTGACATCTCATCAGCAACAATTCTTCCAATGACTTCCGTTGGCTTGAGATCTTTGTAGTTTGGCATCATTTGTATCAATGTGCACACGGTATCATACTTTCCATCCAATGCTCTTAGGATCTTCTTGATGCTGAATCTGTCGGTCATCTCTTCACTCCCTAAGCCGGCAATCTCATTTGTAATAAGAGCAAGCCTAGAGTACATTTCAGCGTCACCTTCACCATCCTTCATTTTGAACTTGTCAAGCTGACTTTGGAGCACATCCAACTTGCATTTCTTGACAGATTCGGTACCTTCATGCATATCAATCAAAGTATCCCAAATTTCCTTTGCATTCTCAAGACGGCTGATTTTGTTGAATTCTTCGAGGCACAATCCGTTGAAGATGATATCACAAGCTTGAGCGTTGTATTGCAGCATCTTCAATTCTTCCGCATTAGCTTCACGGTTCGGCTCTCTCCCATCAAAGAATTCACCTTGCAAGCCAATACAAATAATTGCCCAAACGGCGGGGTTATGTCCGATAATATGCATTTTCATCTTATGCTTCCAACTAGCAAAATTAGTACCATCAAAGTAAGGACCTCTACGGTGATAATTTCCCTCGCTAGATGCCATACTTTCCTAGGTTGTGAAACCAAGGCTATGACCACCAAAGCTATGGAAATCAAAGCAAATGGAGACCAAAGCTCTAATACCACTTGTAGGACCTTGAAGTCTGTCTAGAGGGGGGGTGATTAGACTACTTGACCTGTTAAAAACTTAACCTTTTCCCAATTTTAGAGTTTGGCAGATTTTAGATATCTTAGGACAA
The DNA here is from genome assembly GCA_021437245.1 of Aegilops speltoides. Classification (NCBI taxonomy): domain Eukaryota; kingdom Viridiplantae; phylum Streptophyta; class Magnoliopsida; order Poales; family Poaceae; genus Aegilops; species Aegilops speltoides. The sequence continues at coordinate 279,394,540 of CM038145.1, read as the reverse complement.
GTCAAGCAATCATCACACTATTCAAGCAAGCATGCAAAGAGTGTATAGGCAGCGGAAATTAAAGCATGCAATTTGCAAGAAAGTAAAGGGAAGGGTTTGGAGAATTCAAACGTAATTGGAGACACGGATGTTTTTGGCGTGGTTTCGATAGGTGGTGCTATCGTACATCCACGTTGATGGAGACTTCAACCCACGAAGGGTAACGGTTGCGCGAGTCCACGGAGGGCTCCACCCACGAAGGGTCCACGAAGAAGAAACCTTGTCTATCCCACCATGGCCGTCTCCCACGAAGGACTTGCCTCACTAGCGGTAGATCTTCACGAAGTAGGCGATCTCCTTGCCCTTACAAACTCCTTGGTTCAACTCCACAATCCCGTCGGAGGCTCCCAAGTGACACCTAGCCAATCTAGGAGACACCACTCTCCAAGAAGTAACAAATGGTGTGTTGATGATGAACTCCTTGCTCTTGTGCTTCAAATGATAGTCTCCCCAACACTCAACTCTCTCTCATAGGATTTGGATCTGGTTGAAAGAAGATTCGACTGGAAAGCAACTTGGGGAAGGCTAGAGATCAAGATTCATATGGTAGGAATGGAATATCTTGGTCTCAACACATGAGTAGGTGGTTCTCTCTCAGAAATGGTAAGTTCGAAGTGTAGGTTTAGTCTGATGGCTCTCTCCCCGAGTGAAGAGGAGGTGGAGGGGTATATATAGCCTCCACAAAAAATCTAACCGTTACACACAATTTACCAAACTCGGTGGGACTGATTCAACAGACTCGGTCGGACCGATTTAGTAAACCTAGTGACCGTTAGTGATTTTCGGTGGGACTGACATGCAACTCGGTGAGACCGATTCGGTTAGGATTAGGGCATAACGTAATCTTGGGAAGACCGATTACACAAACTTGGTGAAACCGATTTTGGTAATAAGCTTTCCAGAGAGTTGGTCAGGTAAACTCGGTGGGACCGATTTGCTCTTTTCGGTGAGACCGAAATGTTAGAAAAGGGAAACAGAGAGTTTACATTGCAATCTCGGTGGGACCGATCGCTCACTTCGGTTTGACCAAAACATTACGAAGGAAAATAGAGAGATTACAATCCCATCTCGGTGAGACCGGGATCCCTGTCGGTAGGAACGATTTGCTTAGGGTTTTTGGCAGTGGCTATGACTTTGAAATCAGTGGCGCCGGATAGGAAGAATCGGTGTGACCGATTTTGGCTTTAGGTTTAGGTCATTTGTGGATGTGAGAAAGTAGCTGAGGGTTTTGGAGCATATCACTAAGCACATGAAGCAAGAGGCTCATTAAGCAACACCTCATCCCTCCTTGATAGTATTGGCTTTTCCTATAGACTCAATGTGATCTTGGATCACTAAAATATAAAATGAAGAGTCTTGAGCTTTTGAGCTTGAACCAATCCTTTGTCCTTAGTATTTTGAGGGATCCACTTTCATCATCCATGCCATGCCATTCATTGAGCTTTCCTGGAATAATAGTCTTGGAATAGCATTAGCTCAATGAGCTATATGTTGTTATGAATTACCAAACCACCTAGGGATTGTTGCACTTTCACCATGGAACCAGATAGACTATGAAACCACTCCAGTTAGAACGAGATAAGAAATGAATAAGACTGAAATGATTTAGGCAGCACTCCGGCTAAAACATGGAGGAATAGAACACGAGCTTCAGAGGATGGAATGATACTTGATGAAGACATGACACAAAACCTCCGGAAAGAATTGAAAGAGTTGAACGAAAAGAACGGATAAGAAAATGACAACTTGTGCCACGAATGAAATTGAAATCATCTTTAGAAGGAAGGATTGAACTGAGTTGTTGGAAATTCAACAACAAAAGAATTGCTTGTTGTGGTCTTATAGGTAACATCTCAAGATCATAAGGTGATAACCTGCCACAAACGGAAATGTTTGGATAGCTGACAAGAACGAAGAAATGCAAAACTCCACTTCAAAAGAATACGGAGAATTAATTACACTTCAAAACGCGAGAAGAAAAGATACTTGAATTCCACCAACAAGAATCTTGATGAACTCTTGAAGAATGAATTAAATCATGAAGAACCACCATGAAGATCTCCGGTGACAAAAGGATGATGAGATAGAATGAAGGAAGAAAGAATAAGATGAGCCTTGCGGTGATTTAGATGGAGGTTCCGACGAAACATCCGAGGAAAATTTGAACTCCGGAAAAGAAAAGATGAAAACACTCGGAACTAGAATTTCTTCATCAAGAACAAATTCTGAAGGAAGGGATTACTCACTTTGAGGAAATAAGAATAAGATTTATTGTATGCTTATCCTTCATCAAATTAAATTGATGACAAGCAATGGATTTTGCATACTACTTATTCTTCTTGAAAAGGATTGAGAAGTGGCATATCGCAAACTTGAGAAGGTCTTCATGAACCACCGGTAGGATTGAAAAGAACGAATGAATTGAGATGATAATGAAGGAAAAGAATCTTGAACGAACCACCATAAGAATTCGAAAATGACTGATAAAAGAGAATGAATCACCGGGAAGAATTAGAAGAACAAATATGCTTGAGGGGATTTAGGTACAAGAGAACAAAGAGATCATGAGCTGATTAAAGAACACTCGAACGAAGCACCGGGATAATTGGATAACGGTAGCTGAAATGTGAGGACGAAGAATTCTTCTGGAACGATGGCCTCCGGTGAAAAGAAATAGAAATCAACTCATGAAATACTCCAGATGGTTGAGAAAAAGGAATTTCCGACAAACGGAATAATTCGATAGGGTAACAAGAAGCTAGAACCATGAATCTTTGGGATAACGGGCAAGATTGAGAGGTAAAACTCTTCTTCGGTCTTCAAATGTTAAGAATGACGACGAGAAACAACACCAAAATTTTTGAGATACTCCGGGAGAATGAAAAGCGAAGGGGGTTGAGCCAACAATGAAAAGAATTTGAAAGAGATCTTGGAGAAGGCAACTGACTGATGAAATTCATTCTTACGTCACACTTGAAAAAAAATTGAGAATAACCCTGGGAGAATTAGAAGAGTCAAGTAAGATCCTGGGAAAAGACCTGTGGGTTAGGACCCACTAAAGAGAAAAAACACCGTTGGAAAGGGATGTTGAACAGATAGATGATGCACCGGAATGATTGAAATATTTGAATGAGGTGACGACGTCGAATTAATTGGAACACTGACGAATCTCCTGAGATGTCTTAAGCACTCCGGAAGCATAAGCTGGCGAGAGGCGAATGAGCAGGGAAAACACTTGAGCTGAGGGAAAGAATATAATTACTACTGAAAATGGAATTGAATCCACCGGAGAAGAAAAAGAGATGGAGAATGTCGAACAAAACGAGAATTCACCGGTTGAAACAATTGACGAAAGACTGAAGAGGCTCCGCGTGAATGAAATTGATGGTCGAGAGAGAGTCAGACTCCGAGAAGAAGAGGGTGGGAGGTCGGGAAAAACAAAGGCAACTCGGAAGAGAGAAACGACGAATAACTTGAAGAGAAGACACCGGTTGAAATAATGCAAAGGCTTTGCATGAGTAGGATGGATACTCGATTACGAACTCCGGCTCCGAGAAGAAAAAGGGGTGGGCGGGTGGGAAAAAGAAAACAACTGAGGATTTAACTTGGCAAAGATGAAGAGGCTCGAGTCAACTTGATGAGAAATGCACCGGATGAAAAGAGCTGAGAACCAATGACCAGAAAAACAACTGCGTGATCCTAAAGAAAAATTGAAGGGGAAGAGGAGTAAGCCAACACACCTACGTCAAGATTCCTCGCCAGAGCGACGAAGAGGCTGAGGAGTAAAAAGAATTCCTACTCTTTGATATAACTAGACTCCGAAAACAGTTTTCTTCTAGACTCGACAACGGCCAAACTACACGATCAGTCAAGGGGGGCTCCTATGGTCAGTCGAGGCTCTGATACCAACTTGTCATGCCCAATATGCGATACTATCCTAAAGAGACTCGAAGGTCCCACCAAGGATAGGACCGCATATTGAGACGCTTTTGCAAGGTGGATATCATTACATCAACATTACATAATAGATGGGGATACATACAAAAGGCATACAATGCCACACGAATACAACATCATCATACATAAGAGCACCATCCGACTACGGATGGAACACAAACAGAAACTCAAACGACATCCACCCTGCTAGCCCAGCTGCCGACCGGAACCTATCCCCGATCGAAGAAGAAGCGTAGCAACACTCAAAAACAAGTAAACATCGCTCTCGCGTAATGATCATCGCAAAACCTGTACCGCAATCGTTGTTGTAGTAATCAGAGCCACGAGGACTCAAAGAATCCCATTACCATGGGTATCAAGACTAGCAAAGCTTAAAGGGTAAGGAAAGGGTAAAGTGGTGAGGTTAAAGCAGCGACTAAGCATATATGGTGGCTAACATGCGCAAATAAGAGCGAGAAGAGAAGCAAAGGAACGGTCGTGAAGCTAGCAATGATCAAGAGGTGATCCTGAACTCCTACTTACGTCAAACATAACCCAAAACCATGTTGTCACAGCCCTAGCTTAGCCTTTGTTTTCCCTTGCATGATCATCATGTCATCATGCCTAAATTTCTTTTAACTATGAAATGGGGATTGACTAAACCCTAGCATCAAAGGAATTCAACTAGGTTCAAATAAAAATCATTTTCAATGAATCCAAAATGCCGTTTGAAAATGTTCATGATTTTTGATAAAGGTGAAAACCTCTGCCAACAATGATGGACATATTTTTAGGTCATCCTGGATTTTTGAATTAAATCATATGTATTTGATTTGGGGCATTCAAATTCTATAAATAAGTTGAATGCTTCAAAAATTCTGAAAACAGATGAGGGCCTCTGAAATAACTCACTTGCTGCCCACAAATATTTTCAGGATTTATAGAGTTGGTTTGGGACTAAAACTAAATCAGAAACAAACCACAAAAATTAGAAAAAGAAAACTGAAACAGAAAGAGCAGGAACCATACCTGCCAGCCCACTTACCTAGCGCCTACTGTTCGCCCAAGACAGCCCAGCCCATCGCCCTGCTGATCATCACCTACCTCCCGCCAGGAGGACAGCACGCGCGTGGCTGCCGCACGCGAGCACGCGCCCCGCCACCTCCTGCTAGCCGCTTAGCCCTGGCCTCTTCAGGTGATGCCACGCGCTCCCCTCGACCCCCTCCCGCTCTTCCCCGTGCTCATCCCCTCCCCTGGACCTCTCTCCCTCACCCACCCGAACGGGTTCGTCGCCGCCGTTCGCCACCACCGCGTCCACCGCCTCCCCCTCGCCCCTCTGACACGCCCAAGAGCCCCGCCAAGTCTCCCTCGATCTCTCCGTTAAGCCACGAGATGCTGGGTACCCTGCATCATCGCCTCGACGTCATCTTCATCCTCGGGTCCGACGATCGCCGCTGTGGCTCCGACGCCGTCCAAGCCTTCCCCGAGCTCGCCGACCCCTCCGTTCGATCCACTTTGAGCTCCGCCGCCTTTTCCCCTCTTCCTCAAGCTCATTCCCGCCCTCTAGCCGCCTCTTCCGCCGGAGCTGAGAGCTCCCGCCCGCCGGCCATGTCGCCGTCGTGGCTACAGACGCTGTAGATTGCGCCTGGGCGCGTCATCGTGCTCGGGCTGCTCCTAGGAGACGACCCTGACCACCAGCTGGTCCTGCCGCGCACCGGAACACCGAACCCGCGGGTGTCCGAACTCCGGCCGCCGCTAACCTCGCCGCCACCGTTGCAACAGGCCATCCCCGACGGCCCAGCGGCCTCCCCTAGATGCGCACGGGCCTGGGCTTCCTCCGGGTGCCCTCGCCCGCCATCCCCGTGGCCTGCCGTGCGGGCTCCGCCGCAACTTGAGGTCGCCGGCGACTAATCGCCGGCAGTGCTGACATGGCAAGTCATTAGCCACTAATGACGCCCTAACTAACCCCCTAGAGCCACTGCCATGTGGGCCCCTACACCTGTTTAGGTTAGTTTTATTTCCTGTTTAGATTAATTCATAAACAGTGGGACCCACGCGTCAGCATTGACTCTGCTGACGTGGCCGCTGACTGACCCACACTGCCGGTGACCCGAGACAAAGATGTGGATGACCAAAGGACCCCACTAGTCGTTTGACCTGGTCACCGCAGATTGACCTCTTGACATCACAAAGGACGCTATGCTGACGCAGTTAATAATTTTCTGGATTTAAAATAATTCAGGAAATTCCAGAAAATAGTATAAACTTCTAAAAATCATAGAAATTCAACCGTAACTCCAAATGAAATAGATTATATATGAAAAATGATCAGAAAAATCCAATCTACCCATCTGTACTGGTTTCATGCATGTTTTAACAACTTAACTTTGCTGTTCTGATGAAACATGATAATGCACTTATATGAGTTCATAGTTTAGGCTTGTATTTGAATCTTTGATTCAAACAAGCTCAAACCACTCTGGTTTTAGTTGCATTAGCCCAACACACTCATTTTGCCATGTCATGAGCATGCATCATATTGTGCATTGCATTGATTGTGTTTCTTTCTCAGTTGCCGGTAATTGCCCCCTCTGGATAGACGTGGTTTCGACGATGAGTTCGATGACATCGATGAAGAACTATACTATCTTCAGAAGTGCCAGGCAAGCAAAACCCCCTTGTTCATTCCGATACAATCCCACTCTCTCGCTCCTGCTCTCTTTTACTGCATTAGGACAACAACGATACATCTGTTACTTGCTGCGGTAGTTGAACCCTTATCCTCTGCATGACCTGTCATTGCCACAGTAAATAGATGAAACCACTAGCATGAGTAGGAGTTGTTTGAGCCCTGATGTGCCTACTCATTTATGCTTGTTTGTCATGCCTGCTATGCTTAGAGTTGTGTCAGGTCTGATTCATCAGGCATGAATTGGAATGTGGTGAACATGTCCTACTGTTGAGAGCTAAGTGTGTGAACACGATTTGGTAAAGGTAACGATGAGAGGCCATGTAGGAGTACATGGTGGGTTGTCTCATTGAAGCCGTCCTCAAGAACTGAGTTCTGTGTTTGTGATCCATGAACAGTTACTACCACACATTAGGTTCTGGTAACTCGGCCCCTCTCAGCTTATTAATCAACTTGATCTCTGTCAGGAGTTGCAACTAGTTTCTGGTGTTTGTAGGTAGTGTTAGTAGTCTACCAAGTGGCACCTGGTACAGGTGGGCTTGGGATAGACTAGGCACCGTGGCACGGTGTACCAAGCATAGATCCACCCGTCGAGGTGGGCTTGGTGAAAGTGCAACTAATCCCCGGGTGGTTTTGGTAATTAATAACAACATATATATCATTGAACTAATCATTTCTTGAGAATATTTCAGAAAGTTCAGTGATATGGGTATGGCAATGACTGATGATGTGGACCCCTCAAAATGCTAAGGAAAACATTGGCAAAAGCTCAAGACTCCATTTTTGGTTTAGTGATCCAAGATCACATTGAGTCCATAGGAAAGCCAATACTATTAAAAGGGATGAGTTTATGATGATGATCTGGTTGCTCAAAGTGCTTAGTGATTTATCTCTCAAACTATCGCAATCTTTCACTCCAACATAAACCCATAAGTAATCTCGGTCCCACCGATTCCAAACTCACCACACCGAGATGAACCACCTCACCATATACCCAAACCCTAAGAATTTCGGATTTTCCGATTCCAAACTCGGTCATACGAAATTGGTGTTGCTAACCTTCAGAACCTTCAGACTCAAATCGGTGTCACCGAGATGAGAAAGTCGGTCCCACCGAGATTGGCAAACCCTAGACTTTGGAAGAATCGGACTAACCGAGATTGTATTTTCGGTCCCACGAAAATCCCAACGCTCACAAGATTTGAACTTTCGGTCTCACCGAGTTGTCAACTTCGGTCCGACCGAGATTGGTCAAATGTGTGTAACGGTTGGATTTTGTGTGGAGGCTATAAATACCCTCCACCTCCTCTTCATTCGTGGAGAGAGCCATCGAAAGAACTACCACTCCTACCTTACATTTACGAGAAGAAAACTACCTACCCTTGTGTTGAGATCAAGTTGCTCCACTCCCACCATATGAAACTTGATTTCTAGCCTTCCCAAGTTGCTTTCCACTCAATCCTTTCTTCCACCACAGCCAAATCAGTGAGGAGAGTTGAGTGTTGGGGAGATTATCATTTGAAGCACAAGAGCAAGGAGTTCATCATCACCAACACCATCTATTACCTTTTGGAGGTGGTGCCTCCTAGATTGGTTAGGTGTCGCTTGGGAGCCTCCGTCAAGATGTGGAGTTGAACCAAGAAGTTTGTAAGGGCAAGGAGATCGCCTACTTCGTGAAGATCTACCCCGAGTAAGGCTAGTCCTCCGTGGGCGTAGGCCATGATGGCATAGACAAGGTTGCTTCTTCGTGGACCCTTCGTGGGTGGAGCCCTCCGTGGACTCTCGCAGCCGTTACCCTCCGTGGGTTGAAGTCTCCATCAGCGTGGATTGACGATAGCACCACCTATCGGAACCACGAGAAAAATCTCCGTGTCTCCAAATTGTGTTTGCTCTTCTCCACCTCTTATTTACCATATGTGCAATTTACTTTCCGCTGCCATAACTCTAGAATTGCATGTGTAGGGTGATACTTGACTTGGTCATCATTGTGAACTTGCTAAAACCTACTCTAATCAAAAGGCTAAACTTTTAAGTTGTCAAGTAGTCTAATCACCCCCTCTAGACATACTTCCGATCCTACAAGTGGTATCGAGCTTTGGTCTCCATTGGATTGGTTTCCATTGCATTGGACTCCATAAGCTTGGTTTCACAACCTAGGAGAGTATGGCGTCTAGTGAGGGTAATTTCCGTGAGGTCCTTACTTTGATGGTTCAAATTTTGCTAGTTGGAAGCACAAAATGAAAATGCATATTCTTGGACATAACCTGCCGCATGGGGCATTATTTGTGTTGGCTTGCAAGGTGAGTTCTTGAGGAAGGAAAAGTTCCGGATCGCGAAGCTATCTGCGGATGAGTTGCGGATGTTACGTAACAATGCTCAAGCTTGTGACATTCTCTTCAATGCTTTGTGTCCCGAGGAGTTCAATAAGATCAGCCGTCTTGAGAATGCAAAAGAGATTTGGGATACTTTGGTGAAATGCACGAAGGTACCGAGTCCGTGAAGGAATCAAAGCTAGATGTTCTTCAAGGTCGACTTGACAAGTTCAAGATGAAGGAAGGTGAAGGAGTCGCTGAAATGTACTCTAGGCTTGCTCTCATTACCAATGAGATGGCAGGCTTAGGAAGCGAAGAAATGACCGACCGATTCATCATCAAGAAGATTCTCAGAGCTTTGGATGGAAAGTATGATACCGTGTGCACTTTGATCCAAATGATGCCAAACTACAAAGATCTCAAGCCTACGAAGTCATTGGAAGAATTGTTGCTCATGAGATGACACTCAAAGACAAGGAAGAGCTTCACAACAAGTCAAGTGGTGCTTACAAAGCTGCAGTTGAAGCTCCCACAACCTCAAGTGACAAGCTAGTTTCCAATGAAGAGATAAGCCTAATGGTGAAGAACTTCAACAAATTCTACAAGAGTAGAAGCAAGGAGAGAAGCTCAAAGTCTAGATCATATGATGAAAAGAGATCTTCTAGTCGTGATCGAATCTGCTACAATTGTGGAAGACCGGACACTACTCAAATGAGTGTTCGACTCCCCACAAGAGAAGAGAAGAATCTCCAAGAAGAAGAAGCTCAAGAGAAGAATCGCCTCGAAAAGAGAGAAGGAGTAGAGATGATCGTTATGAACGAAGATCCTCTCGGAGAAGCAAGGATTCGGAAAGGAAAGACAAGTCATCAAGGAGCTACACAAGAAGAAAACATCAAGCTCATGTTGGTGAATGGGTTTCCGGCTCCGACTCTGACAATCACTCCGAAAGAAGCTATCACTCCAACTCCGAATACAGTCAAGATGAAGGTGTTGCCGGTCTTGCTCTCGTGTCCTCCAACTCCAACTCCTACGACATATTTGATTCACCAAATGAGGGAATTGGAAGATGCTTCATGGCAAAAGGCCCCAAGGTATCACACCCTGAGTTTATTGACTTTGATAGTGATGAGGATGACTTGCTTGGTGAAGATGAGCTTTTACATGACAAATCTAGTGAGCTTGGTAATGATGAACATGCTAATAGTCTTTATAGTCGAGAAGAGTCGAATGACAATGCTATGAAGGAGATTGAGCGTTTAACTAAAGAACTAAACACTCTTAAGTTAGCTCATGAAACAACTCAAGAAGATCATAGAGAGCTCCTAAGATCTCATGAGAAGCTACGCTTCGAGAAGCTCAATCTAGAGCAAGAGCATGAGTTTCTAAAAGCTATCAATGACGATCTTCGAAAGAAGAGTTCTTCATATCTTGCCAAACGACTTCTCTTGTCTAACTTCTTGCCACCTATTAAAACTAAGCATGACAAGCATAAGAAAAATTCTTCATCTAGTAGTAACAATAATCATGCCAAATCAAATGTTGTTACTTCTAGTAATTCTCTTGATTCCACTAACAATGTTTCAAGCCAAGTTTCACTTGAGCAAGAAAATAGTCTATTGAAAGGGATTATAGAGAAAGGTGTCTACAAGAGTCTTGCGGAAGCAAGAGCTTTGAGAAATTGTTCGCAAGCAAGGAAGACACCGAAGAATCAAGGAATTGGTTTTGAGCGAAAGTTCAACGCCGAGGGTGTTGAATGGGAAGAAGGTCAATATCCCACTCCAAAGTTTGTTTCTCAAGAGAAGAAGTATGATCCTACTTCTTCAAATGAAGAACAAGCTCAAGATGACCTTCCACCACAAGACCACAAGCTAAAAGGCAAGGACAAGCTTCAAGAGGAGATTGATGCATTCATTGAAGCACCCAAGGCCATGGTCAAGTGGGTTCCCAAGGCTACTTCAAGTTCTACTTCGACAAGCTCAACTACTACCCCAAGGATTCCCATCAAGATGATGTGGATCCCGAAGAAGAAGAACTAGAAAGTTCTTGAGGGTGACTCCGCCAACATACTTCACTCACATTCATTTTGGCAAGAACTTGTGCAATCAACTTCCACATCTTGCACTAGTTCATGGAGTCACAAACCCTCATGTTGGTAAGTCAAGGGACAAGGTAATCATTGCTTTCATGGACATCATCCATTATGTACTTCAATCTATGTCCATGGATATCCTTGTTTGTTCCTTGTGGGACTAACCCATGTAGGTATTGAAAGTGCCCGAATCCAAAGGATTGCTCCCAACTCTTGATGATCTTCATCAACATTGAGCATCCACATCTTCAACATCTACATGAAGTCTTCAACGACAACCCAAGGTTAGTTTGACCCTTTTAAAGGGGTTCTCACATCAAGGGGGAGCTTTGCTCTAAAGAAATGAGCTAAAGCGTCTTTTAATGATGTGAACATATTAATGCTTTATGGAAAAGTGGTAACCCCACTTGTGCTTAAACGATGAGTATGACCTATGATCAAATGTTTCTCATTTGACTCCTAAGTCAATATGCTCATATATAGATGACCTAGTCATCGCCAAATTGTGTGCTAGAAGCTAGTGTTTTGTTTGTGCATGTTTGACACATATTTCATTTGCTATCTTATTGTGTGAGCATGTTGGATGCATGTTTTTATCCATTCAAGGACATCCATTTGTTGCTTTGGTCTTTTGGGTTTTCTCTTTTTGACCAAATGGATGGACAAGAATGCCTAAGTTCCTCCCCTAGCTATCTATGCTTTCTTGTCTCAAACTCTATTCATGCTTATATCACAAACTTTGAACAAGACTTTTTGGACGAGACCGAGTGAGGAGCACTCGAGCCACCGATCCGTCAAAAGCCTAACTTCCAAAACCTTCTAAGTACTTTCGGTCAAACCGATATACTCAAATCGGACGGACCGAAATCACTTGGATTGATCTAGGTTTTCACCTCGGTGAAACCGAGTTACAAATTCGGCGCGTGACAAGTGTGTAATCGCACGTAGTTAACCATCTCGGTCCCACCGAAGTTTTCCAACTCGGTCCCACCGACACCGAAGGGTATATATACCCGAGGACAGCGCGTTTGATTACTTCTTCAAACGCCTCGCCCTCAAACCCTTATTGCCGTCACCGTGGTCTTTGGATCGTCTCCGCCGTCGCTTTGTCGCCCTCGCCATGGTCTCCATCGCCGTCAGCGGTCTTTCTCATCGCGCCGTTGCCGCCGTGTGAAGCTCCACCAGATTGGGTGAGTTTCATCCTCTCGTGCTTCAACCGCTGATTCAATGCACGATAGGCTTTGCCTAGTTTCTTGCCAAGATTGAAATCTTCCTATCCAGCAGATTAGGTCATAGAACAAAATTCGAGTGAAAATTTTAGGGTTAGGTTTCCGCCGAACACATCTCGGTGTGACCGATTCTACACTCTCGGACTGACCGATTTGGCCTCTGGTCATTGCACTGCACTTTTCGGTTAAACCGAGTTGTGCAAATCGGAAAGACCGAAGTGAGGATTTAGTGAAACCCTAGTGCTCTCGGCTAGACCGAAACCCATTTCGGTCCAACCGAAAGTGGTGTATATGGTCTGTTTAGACACTTCGGACTCACCGAATTTATAGACTCGGTCAGACCGAAATGTATTCTGTGAAAATCTAAAACTAATGTTTGAACTCATTCTTTTTGCAAAATCCTCTGCAGTTTGTGATAACTCTTCTATTCTGCCTATACCTATTCTTTTCACAGGTTGTCAGTCATGTCTGATGGAAGTGACAGTCAGAACAGGTCTGAGTTGCCAGTTGAGATTCCAGAGGCAGCTACAAGTCCTGAAGAAAGCAGTTTTTCAGATGATGGAGAGAGGAGCACTCCAAGTGGATTGCCTCCAGCTGCCACCAGGGCCAGGAAGAAGAGGAATTCTGATGAGGAGGATTCTGACTTTGTTGCAGATGAGGAGATAACTTCAAAGCCAAAAAGGCAAGTGGTTGCCAAGGGCTATCAAGGGCAACAGTCAAAGAAAGGCACCAGAAGGTGAAGAAATCCACTTCTGCAAAGAAGCTCAGCATGGAAGAAGAAACCTCCAAAAAGGTAAAGAAAGTTTCCAAGAGGAAGAGGCTAGTACATGAAGAAGGCGATGATGATGACTCGATGAGGAAGCACCCCAGCCTCCTCGAAGCAAAAGTTGATGGGAGATGCCATCGAGGCAGGAGCACCCACAAAAGCTAAGCCATCACTCAAGCAAAGGCAGCCCAAGCCAAACCTGCTGCCAAGCCAAAGAAGACTGTGAGGAACATACCGCTTGAGAGAAGAAGAAGGACAATGTGCCACCAGCAGAATCGATGATGAGGCTCATGTTTTGGTCAAGCTCGAGACAGAGATTGCCGCTTCATAATGATGCTCATCCTCGAGCTGAAAATATGAAGGAAAGGAAGGACAAAGGTCTCGGGCTATGGAGGCAAGTTGATCCATATGCCACCGTGAGAAGGACAGTTGTTGACTCTAGATTCCACACTAGAGAGCAACAAGACTTTTATGAGACAGTGCTCATGGATAAGAAGCCAATTATTCTTGACACGAGATATGTAGACTGGGATTACATCGACGGTGAAGACACGAGACTATTTCCCACATGTGCATGAAAGCTTCACCGCATGTGGAGTTGCAGAGTTCATTGGTCGAAATTGACCGCTTGGAATGATGAGATGATCATGCGATTCTATGCCACCGCACACTTTTATCCGATGGCGAATTATATGGATGACGAAGGACGAGATTCCATTCAACTGTTGAGGAATGGAGAGCGTTCTGAATGCACCAAGATCAAGGGATGATGATGTTGATGTCTATGGCATTCGAAGAAAAATCACGAGTCAATGAAGAACATGTACAATGAGGTACCGACAAGGATGTTGAGATATGGAAGCTTGGATCAGTTTATCATCTTCAGGCAGGTCTCCCAACCACTAACACCATTCTGAGGCATACTTTGATGCCTAAGTCGAGACCACCGCATGATAAGAGGGTATTCTATCAACATGCTGCACATTCTAGATCGAAGGCACCTTTTAAGGTGATGGACACGATAGTTGAGACTATCAAGAGGACAGCAGCAGACACGAAGAAGTCGTGTGGGTTTGCTCCGCATATTTAGATGCTCATTAATGCCAAGTTTGGCACGGACACCTACATGTTGGATAGACCCCACTTGCCATTGCAGCTGAACATGAAGATAATGAAGTTGTGATGACCGAGGATGCTCCCACATCTGTCGAAGGACATGCTAAGGCTGAAGCTGCCAAACAAGCTAAAGCTGAAAAGGAAGCAGCAGAGAAAGCCCAAGAGCGTTGGAGAACAACTTCTTGAAGCCACTCGGAGAATTGAACTACGCTGGCCAGCATAGTGCAGTCTCGGGAGAGTCTTGAGAGGATCGTTGAAGATAAGTTCCATGCTCTGGATGTTAAGTCGATGAAGTGCAGTCACCACAACAAGCTTGAGGCGACATTGAGGAAGCGAAGAGGGAGAAGGCGAGCTCATGAAGGAGATGGAAGGTGATATGGTCCAGATGACTATGAGCAGCCTGCTGCAGTGCCCACAAAGCCCAGATCATTGCTATTCCCGTGATGCAACCCAGGGCTACTACTTCAAGACCTCCCACAGCTCCATCGGTTCCAAAGACCAGCTCCAGTTTCCACTCCTCCAGCTCCACAGACTTCAGCGAAGCTTTGCAGATGCAGCTATCTCCACTCCATCGACGCAGACAGAGCCGCCAGTGAGTCCCTAGTGACGATTAGCTCTATACCTTCGAACTTTTGGTAACTTGTTGCCAAAGGGGAAAATGTATAGATCATAGGACTTCGAGAGAGAGAGTGCTCGTTTTTGCTCTTTCGTTTGCGGTTTTCCTTGAGATACTTTTGAGTTCTTTGAGACATTTCGTGTGTTTGATACTACGTTTGCTCTATCTTGATGAGTGCTTGATCATACTATGCTTAATGTGTGCTTAATGTTTATCATATTCCATTCATATCTTGTATGATCACTTACTCATGTCTTGGTGATTGGGTGCATATTATTCATTCTTATCATTTTGTGCGCTCCATCAAGATGTATGTGACATGGAAGAGTGACCCATGATCCTAATCGATTGTGCATTTGCATTCAAACGCAAATCTTAAATAATGCACAAATTTAGGGGGGGCTCTTGCTTATCACATACTTCTCAAAGCGACGATGTTATTCATTGATTATATCATTTGTCGAAGCTTTGATCTATATGTTGTCATCAATTACCAAAAGGGGAGATTGAAAGTGCAACTAATCCCGGGTGGTTTTGGTAATTAATAACAACATATATATCATTGAACTAATCATTTCTTGAGAATATTTCGAAAGTTCAGGATATGGGTATGGCAATCACTGATGATGTGGACCCTCAAAATGCTAAGGAAAACATTGGCAAAAGCTCAAGACTCCATTTTTGGTTTAGTGATGCAAGATCACATTGAGTCCATAGGAAAGCCAATACTATTAAAAGGGATGAGTTTATGATGATGATCTGGTTGCTCAAAGTGCTTAGTGATTTATCTCTCAAACTATCGCAATCTTTCACTCCAACATAAACCCATAAGTAATCTCGGTCCCACCGATTCCAAACTCAGTCACCGAGATGAACCACCTCGACCATATACCCAAACCCTAAAATTTCGGATTTTCCGATTCCAAACTCGGTCATACGAAATTGGTGTTGCCAACCTTCAGAACATACGTACTCAAATCGGTGTCACCGAGATGAGAAAGTCGGTCCCACCGAGATTGGCAAACCCTAGACTTTGGAAGAATCGGACTAACCGAGATTGTATTTTCGGTCCCACTGAAAATCCCAACGTTCTAAGATTTGAACTTTCGGTCTCACCGAGTTGTCAACTTCGGTCCGACCGAGATTGGTCAAATGTGTGTAACGGTTGGATTTTGTGTGGAGGCTATAAATACCCTCCACCTCCTCTTCATTCGTGGAGAGAGCCATCGAAAGAACTACCACTCCTACCTTACATTTCGAGAAGAAAACTACCTACCCTTGTGTTGAGATCAAGTTGCTCCACTCCCACCATATGAAACTTGATTTCTAGCCTTCCCAAGTTGCTTTCCACTCAATCCTTTCTTCCACCACAGCCAAATCAGTGAGGAGAGTTGAGTGTTGGGGAGATTATCATTTGAAGCACAAGAGCAAGGAGTTCATCATCACCAACACCATCTATTACCTTTTGGAGGTGGTGCCTCCTAGATTGGTTAGGTGTCGCTTGGGAGCCTCCGTCAAGATGTGGAGTTGAACCAAGAAGTTTGTAAGGGCAAGGAGATCGCCTACTTCGTGAAGATCTACCCGAGTAAGGCTAGTCCTCCGTGGGCGTAGGCCATGATGGCATAGACAAGGTTGCTTCTTCGTGGACCCTTCGTGGGTGGAGCCCTCCGTGGACTCTCATGGCCGTTACCCTCCGTGGGTTGAAGTCTCCATCAACGTGGATTGACGATAGCACCACCTATCGGAACCACGAGAAAAATCTCCGTGTCTCCAAATTGCGTTTGCTCTTCTCCACCTCTTATTTACTATATGTGCAATTTACTTTTCGCTGCCATAACTCTAGAATTGCATGTGTAGGGTGATACTTGACTTGGTCATCATTGTGAACTTGCTAAAAACCTACTCTAATCAAAAGGCTAAACTTTTAAGTTGTCAAGTAGTCTAATCACCCCCCCTCTAGACATACTTCCGATCCTACACTTGGGAACCCTGCTCACATCGTTTGGGGCCGTGAGCGACACCCCGGCCGGATCTCCTTGCAGATGGAACCCGAATAGGCGATAAACCTGGACGAGAGACTTGTGTGGTTAGTCAGGTCGTGGCCGACACCCTCGCTGGGCTTCGGCTTGAAGGTTGCCGAGTACATGTCCTGTAAACGGCGATAAGTGGTGATAGCGTGTGTGAAGAAGTACACCACTGCAGGGTTAACATTATCTATTCGAATAGCCGTGTCCGCGGTAAAGGACTTCTGGGTTTCCTGTACAGTTCATAGACAAGTGAAAGTGGATACTCTAAAATACGCAAGATAAGCGTGAGTGCTATGGATGGCGTTCTCGTAGGGAGACAGGAGCGGATCCATAGTGGTGTATTGATATGGTGAATATGTGGACTCGTGTGCGCCACCTCAAAAGATTTACTTGCAGTCGTAGTTCAGGATAGCCACCGAGTCAAAGCTGGCTTGCTGCTGTCAAACTCCACCACCCCCCCTTTGTTGATATTGATGCATATGTAGTTAGTTCTGATGTAAGTCTTGCTGGGTACATTTGTACTCACGTTTGCCTATTTTACATTTTTGCAGAGAGACTTCAATCTCGCTAGTAGTTCCGCGTGGACTTCGACGTTTAGCTTGTTACCTCAGCTACGATCTTGTGCCCTCGGCAGGATCTGGTAGTTAGTCAGGCTTCTCAACCTTTTTCATTTGTAGATGTCTGTACTCAGACATGTTAAGCTTCCGCTTGTGCTTTGAGTTGTATGCTCTGAATGTTGGGTCTTGAGACCCATGTTTGTAATATCTCGCTCCTCGGAGCCTATTGAATAAAATATTTGAGTTGTAGAGTCATGTTGTGATGCCATGTTGTATTTGCACAGATCGGGCATATTGTGTGTATGTTATTGAAATGCTTGGTATGTGTGGGATCTGACTATCTAGTTGTTTATCCTTAGTAGCCTCTCTTACCGGGAAATGTCTCCTAATGCTTCCACTGAGCCATGGTAGCTTGCTACTGGTCGGAACACTTACGCTGGCCGGCATGTGTCCTTCTTCGTTCCTGTGTCTGTCCCTTCGGGGAAATGTCACGCGATGAATACCGGAGTCCT
Organism: Aegilops speltoides; assembly: GCA_021437245.1. Classification (NCBI taxonomy): domain Eukaryota; kingdom Viridiplantae; phylum Streptophyta; class Magnoliopsida; order Poales; family Poaceae; genus Aegilops; species Aegilops speltoides. The sequence continues at coordinate 279,376,652 of CM038145.1, read as the reverse complement.
GTTAGCCCGCTATAGCCCGGTTCACTGGAGTCCTGCTAGCCCAGTGCTACAGCCTGGATTCACTCGCTGATGACCGACACGTTCGATCTTTGGGTCATGGATGCCTGTCCCTGTAAGTTTCTGCCACTTTGGGTTTACGACTAGCTATGTCAGCCCGGGCTCCTTATCATATGGATGCTAGTGACACTATCATATACATGTGCCAAAAGGCGCAAACGGTCCCGGGCAAAGGTAAGGCGACACCCGTGGGGGTACCATGTGTGAGGCCGCAAAGTGATATGAGGTGTTACATGCTAGATCGATGTGGCATTGAGTCGGGGTCCTGACAGCTTTGGTATCAGAGCTTGACTGCCTGTAGGATTACCAAGCCAAACTGGTCGAAGTTGAGTCTAGAAATGCTTTAGTTATATGTAGGGGAATTGATTGTGGGATGGGAACGTAAGGCTCTTTTTACTCCTTTACCTTATGCCTTCTGATCTGAGTCATCCTATCTTTCCTACGGGGTTAAGAAACTAGGCTTTCTCTTCTTTCTATCAGGATCACGTGTTACTAATCCGTAGATTTATAGAATTGTTGGACTTAAGCCTCGGTTCAGTTCCTACTACTTCCGTATGTTAACTATTGATCTCGAAACCTTGATATTGTGCTTCTGAGTGGCTATGCCACCATTTTGTAGAATGTCTCAATCTTTTGAGCATTTAGAGCCGTTATGCTGTCCGAGTCATCCCAGGTTTCTAAATAGTCTGATGCATTTGCAAATCCCTTCTTACCGTTCCGATGTTCCTTTGGCCAGATTAACCACACCAACTAGTGTGTTGAGTTACTTCATTGCCTCGGTATATATGTTGGAGCTAGTATTATGACCCTAGGTGTCTTAGAGTACCACCTAGTAAGCTAGCCATGATTTGTGTTCCCAGTGTGATGATTCTGGCCATCATTCTTGAAAGCATCCCGTGATGCCACTTAGTAGTAGGTATTCTACTCCTGGGTTTCTGAACCTGATATTTCCCTACTTACTTCATGTTGTTAGTGTTGCTCGTACCTTTAGGATATTAGTAACCTTTGCGATAGTCTTCGAGGTCCGTGGTATATCATTCTTCCAATACCGTGAACCATTATGGCAGAAGTTCTTTTGAACTGAAAGATCACAATAAGAGTGCTCTCGACGAGTTCCCCTTCTATATTACGGCTCTGCCAGTTCTAACCTTCTGCATGGGTTATCCGGAAGTAATATATTGAACTTGTTCGACATGCTAATCCATGCATCCACAACTCAGAAAATCGTATGTTCCTTTGAGTTGTCCCTCTTTAGTTGTCCTCTGACCTCGTCTATCAATTGATAGTCAGGAGTAGTCGTGCATTCGTGTTCAACGATGCCTTTTACTTTTGTGGTCCATCAAGCCATTCTATTCGAAATGACTAGGAGAAACAAACTCCAGTACCTCATCCATATCCATGATTGGGTCAAAGCAGTTGTATTCCGCAGATCAAAATGCCAACTCAGTTCATTTTCTGTTCTACCTTGGAGTATTACCATCTTTATATTAAGAATATCATGGGAATTGCACACCATCCTATGAACTCTTGATATAGTGATACTTCTCGACATCATTATTCATTCCTCGGTTCCGTGTTATTGTAACCGGAATACCGACAAGTGAATCGTGATGTGTGAACTCAATACTCCTAGCAACTCCGTTGCTTGGTAGTTAAAGGACAATAATTTCATTCTTAGCATGTCGGTTCCTGAATCATCATTCTAAGATAGATCGTGCTACCTGGTCCTTATCTCTGGTGCACCTCTCGATCAATGAGTTAGGGCTATGCCAATCCCTTGGTTATTTGATCATATCGTCTTGCCTGAGAAGCAAGATTATTCTCGAGCTTAGTAGCATATTGGTGGCTCATGATTTTCCGATTATCTTCCCGGAAGTATCACCAGGGTGTCCCCCTGACCAATGTGTTGAGCTCGTGATCAAGTTGGTTTCTTGTAAACCACCCCTTCTCCAAGAATCTGTGTGGGATACCCCTGAGCTAGTTGGTCAAGCTAAACAAAAACTTGGAGAGTTGGAAGATAAAAGCTTGTCTGACTTAGTTCATATTAAGGGATATCTTGTATGTATGTTGAAGAAAGATGATGTCTTCATCGATTGGTCCCTGTGATCAGTTGTTGGACCTATTATCTTGTCAAAACTTTGATTTGAGTGTGGGCTATTCTCAAATCAAATCAGAACCAACGATATTCATAATGTTGTCTTACTCGTGGTTGTTTCTTTGAGCATACACCATTATATCTTTTGGGTCTGACCAGTGCTATCACTTGTTCACATAATTATGAAATTCCTTCTTCATGGAAACTGGGATGAATTGTTGTTGAGCCCATCAACAACATATTTAGCCTCTCCATGATTGTGTTGAACATCCAGCTAGTATTGGAAACTTATATAAGCATTATCTTCATGACCCGCTCATGGAGCATATGTCCAGATGAAAGATGTGACTTTCTCTAATTCATGTGCACTTGGTGTAAGTTGCCGCCGTGGATCCGAGAAAGATTGTTTTTCCTTCCTTTGGAATCATCCCAAGTCAGTCATGCATGTGTGAAGTTTACATTGGATTGTGAGATTAGCTACCTCCATTCTATATGTGTCCCTAGCACGCCAAGCCACTGATTGATTTGTTCAAGGAGAAGAAGTCTCTTCTTAAGAGCAAGACTTATCCAAAGATTTCGATGCCCTTGTTGATGGTTCCCCACCTGAACTCGGTAGTGTTTCGTTGTAAGACTACCATGTGGTCATGCATGTCTGGGACAACGTGTTCACATGTTTGTAGCAGATCCAGCTCATGTTTTGGAGCTTGCTACCGCAGTTCATCCCTCGAGAATCTCGCAACATCATCTCGTCGATTTGTGTTGCAAACTTTAATTTTTCTTTCTGGACTTGACGAGTCTGGAATATTCTGACATCAACCAGATCTGAATCTGAGGCAGATATGATAGTTGGAACGTTTCCCAAGAACTACAATATTGGTCTCTCTATAACCGATAAGGTGGATGTCGTGGCCAACACACCCTGCCGGAAGACCTATTGTTATAGTATCTTGTTTGAGGAAGTTGGCCACCTCCCCATAAGGATTTCGTAGGATTTACTCCCTAGTTGTGCCTTATGATTTTTGTGTTCCCGAAGTCCGACCTTTTACTTGATGTTCTAGATATCGAACCATTTCTATGAATGGTTTACGCTAGCACATCAAGGAGAACATTAGAAGCGGAGTGCTAAATGTCTCTCGGTCGATCATCCAGATTTTGTTTCCTTGGCCCTGCTAAGGTGAAATCTGAGAAGGTTATCTTCCTTTGCATCTGCATCGTCCATCGCTGTTCATCATGGTAGTACGTTGTGTTGCCAGGATCCTTGACACGGATGTTGGTAAAACCTTGATGAATATGGAAATGCTCAAATTCTTGAGAGCACGCACAAGCGCTAGGTGTTATCATCGGCACTAACTAGGATTGCTCTAAGTTTCCTCGGTTATGCTATAACTTTTCAAACAGTGGAATCACTCTCTACTAATGAGCTTCTCCCCAGTTACTAAAATCATCCCTTGTGTTGTTTTCAACAAGGTAATCCACATCATCCATTCTAATCCGGGTATGCCATTCTACCGAACCCCTCCAAATGATGGCTCGAGAATTGCCCTACGCTGGTTTAGAGAGTCTCAATGATCTCTATGCCAAAAGTAATTCTTTTTGCCACTTAAGGTATTAATCTACGAATCACCCTTCTCCAGGATGTCCCGCTGTGGCATCATGGCAACTCAATTTCTCGCTACGTTGACAACCGTTCACCACCCTTTTAAGTGTGGAATTGTTGTCTACCTAGTGAACCCTCATCATCTGTTCCACTCCAACCCTCTAGATGTGTGTCTCATGTGTCAGCTCGAGTGATGTTGCTATGTCTCATTCCGTAAGTTGATCCTAAGTTGTTCGATCTTCGAGAAGATCGATCCTTCTAGAGTCTCCTTCTCCTCTCGTTGTCATGTTGGCCGGAGTTCTCAGAGCAAGACGACAAGACAAAGATGGTGATTGAGTCAACGTTCATTTGAAGTGCAACCTGGATCGTGAAGATTGCGTTAGTTGCGTTTCCCCTTCATCTTACCCTACGCATGAATCTCGGGACGAGATTCTTGTTTAGTAGGGGTGAGTTGTCACAGCCCTAGCTTAGCCTTTGTTTTCCCTTGCATGATCATCATGTCATCATGTCTAAATTTCTTTTAACTATGAAATGGGGATTGACTAAACCCTAGCATCAAAGGAATTCAACTAGGTTCAAATAAAAATCATTTTGCAATGAATCCAAAATGCCCTTTGAAAATGTTCATGATTTTTGATAAAGGTGAAAACCTTTGCCAACAATGATGGACATATTTTTAGGTCATCCTGGATTTTTGAATTAAATCATATGTATTTGATTTGGGGCATTTAAATTCTATAAATAAGTTGAATGCTTCAAAAATTCTGAAAACAGATGAGGGCCTCTGAAATAACTCACTTGCTACCCACAAATATTTTCAGGATTTATAGAGTTGGTTTGGGGCTAAAACTAAATCAAAAACAAACCACAAATATTAGAAAAAGAAAACTGAAACAGAAAGAGCAGGAACCATACCTGCCAGCCCACTGACCTGGCGCCTACTGGTTCGGCCCAGCACAGCCCAGCCCACTGGCCCCATTGCCAGTCATCACCTACCTCCCGCCAGGAGGACAGCACGCGCGTGGCTGCCGCACGCGAGCACGCGCCCCACCACCTCCTGCTTGCCGCTTAGCCCTGGCCTCTTCGGGTGATGCCACGCGCTCCCCTCGACCCCCTCCCGCTCTTCCCCGTGCTCATCCCCTCCCCTGGACCTCTCTCCCTCACCCACCCGAACGGGTTCGTCGCCACCGTTCGCCACCACCGCGGCCACCGCCTCCCCCTAGCCCCTTTGACATGCCCTACAGCCCCGCCAAGTCTCCCTCGATCTCTCCGTTAAGCCACGAGACGCCAGGTACCCTGCATCATCGCCATCGACGTCATCTTCATCCTCGGGTCCGACGATCGCCGCTGTGGCTCTGACGCCGTCCAAGCCTTCCCCGATCTCGGCGACCCCTCCGTTCGATCCACTGTGAGCTCCGCCGCCTTTTCACCTCCTCCTCGAGCTCGTTCCCGCCCTCTAGCCGCCTCTTCCGCCGGAGCCGAGAGCTCCCGTCCGCTGGCCATGTCGCCGTCATGGCTCTGAGCGCCGTGGATTGCGCTGGCGCGTCATCGTCTTTCGGGCTGCTCCTAGGAGCGACCACGACCACCGGTGGTCTGCGCGCCGGAACACGAACCAGCGTGTCCAAACTCCGGCCGCCGCTAACCTCGCCGCCACCGTCGCAACAGGCCATCCCCGACAGCCCAGCGGCCTCCCCTATACGTGCACGGGCCTGGGCTTCCTCCTGGTGCCCTCGCCTGCCATCCCCGTGGCCTGCCGTGCGGGCTCCACCGTGACTTGAGGTCGCCGGCGACTAATCGCCGGCAGTGCTGACATGGCAAGTCATTAGCCACTAATGACGCCCTAACTAACCCCTAGAGCCACCGCCATGTGGGCCCTGTACTGTTTAGGTTAGTTTTATTTTACATTTAGATTAATTCATAAGCAGTGGGACCCACGTCGGCATTGATTGACTCTGCGGCGTGGCCGTTGACTGACAACACTGTCGGTGACCGAGACTGACACCGTGTGGTGAGCGATGGACCCCACTAGTCGGGTTTGACTGGTCGACCCAGATTGACCTGCGGCGTCCACATGGCGCTATCTTGTATGATTAATAATTTTCTGGATTTAAAATAATTCAGGAAATTCCAGAAAATAGTATAAACTTCTAAAAATCATAGAAATTCAACCGTAACTCCAAATGAAATAAATTATATATGAAAAATGATCAGAAAAATCCAATCTACCCATCTATACTCCTGATAATGCACTTATATGAGTTCATAGTTTCATGGAACATTATATATGAAAAATGATCAGAAAAATTCACAATGACGTTTCATGGATGTTTAAACAAATTAACCTTGCTGTTCAGATGAAACATGATAATGCACTTATATGAGTTCATAGTTTAGGCTTGTATTTGAATCTTTGATTCAAACAAGCTCAAACCACTCTGGTTTTAGTTGCATTAGCCCAACACACTCATTTTGCCATGTCATGAGCATGCATCATATTGTGCATTGCATTGATTGTGTTTCTTTCTCAATTGCCGGTAATTGCCCCCTCTCGATAGACGTGGTTTCGACGATGAGTTCGATGACACTGATGAAGAACTATACTATCTTCAGAAGTGCCAGGCAAGCAAAACCCCCTTGTTCATTCCGATACAATCCCACTCTCTCACTCCTGCTCTCTTTTACTGCATTAGGACAACAACGATACATCTGTTACTTGCTGCGGTAGTTGAACCCTTATCCTCTGCATGACCTGTCATTGCCACAGTAAATAGATGAAACCCACTAGCATGAGTAAGAGTTGTTTGAGCCCTGATGTGCCTACTCATTTATGCTTGTTTGTCATGCCTGCTATGCTTAGAGTTGTGTCAGGTCTGATTTATCGTGGATGAATTGGAATGTGGTGAACATGTCCTACTGTTGAGAGCTAAGTGTGTGAACACGATTTGGTAAAGGTAGCGATGAGAGGCCATGTAGGAGTACATGGTGGGTTGTCTCATTGAAGCCGTCCTCAGGAATTGAGTTCTGTGTTTGTGATCCATGAACAGTTACTACCACACATTGGGTTCCGGTAACTCGGCCCCTCTCGGCTTATTAATCAACTTGATCTCTGTCCAGGAGTTGCAACTAGTTTCTGGTGTTTGTAGGTAGTGTTAGTAGTCTACCAAGTGGCACCCGGTACAAGTGGGCTTGGGACAGACTAGGCACCGTGTACGGTGTACCAGCGTAGATCCACCCGTCGAGGTGGGCTTGGGAACCCTGCTCACATCGTTTGGGGCCGTGGCGACACCCGGCCAGATCTCCTTGCGGATGGAACCCGAATAGGCGATAAACACGGAGGAGAGACTTGTGTGGTTAGTCGGTCGTGGCCGACACCCTCGCTGGGCTTCCGCTTGAAGGTTGCCGAGTACATGTCGTGTAAACGCGATAAGTGGTGAGCGTGTGTGAAAAGTACACCCTGCAGGTTAACATTATCTATTGAATAGCCGTGTCCGCGGTAAAGGACTTCTGGGTTGCTGTACAGCTCATAGACAAGTGAAAGTGGATACTCTAAAATCGCGCAAGATAAGCGTGAGTGCTATGGATGGCGTTCTCGTGAGGGAGACGGGAGCGGATCCATAGTGGTGTATTGATATGGTGAATATGTGGACTCGTGTGCGCCACCTCAAAAGAGTTACTTGCGATCGTAGTTCGGGATAGCCACCGAGTCAAAGCTGGCTTCTTTGCTGTCAAACTCCACCCCCTTTGTTGATAATGATGCATATGTAGTTAGTTACGATGTAAGTCTTCTTTGGGTACATTTGTTCTCACGTTTGCCTATTTTACATTTTTGCGAGAGACTTGGTCTCGCTAGTAGTTCAGCGTGGACTTGACGTTTAGCTTGTTATCTCAGCTACGATCTTGTGCCCTCGGCAGGATCTGGTAGTTAGTCAGGCTTCTCAACCTTTTTCATTTGTAGATGTCTGTACTCAGACATGTTAAGCTTCCGCTTGTGCTTTGACTTGTATGCTCTGAATGTTGGGTCTTGAGACCCATGTTTGTAATATCTTGCTCCTCAGAGCCTATTGAATAAAATATTTGAGTTGTAGAGTCCTGTTGTGATGCCATGTTGTATTTGCACATATCGAGCATATTGTGTGTATGTCATTGAAATGCTTGGTATGTGTGGGATCTGACTATCTAGTTGTTTATCCTTAGTAGCCTCTCTTACCGGGAAATGTCTCCTAATGCTTCCACTGAGCCATGGTAGCTTGCTACTGCTCCGGAACATAGGTTGGCGGCATGTGTCCTTTTTCGTTCTGTATGCATCCCTTCGGGAAATGTCCTTGCGATGAATACCGAGTCTGTTAGCCCTTCTGACCCTGGTTCACGGAGTCTGCTAGCCCAGTCTACAGCACTGGATTCACTCGTGATGGCCAAACAAGTTCGATCTTTGGGTCATGGATGCTGTCCTGTAAGTTTGTGCCACTTTGGGTTTATGACTAGCCATGTCAGCCCGGGCTCCTTATCATATGGATGCTAGCGACACTATCATATACGTGTGCCAAAAGGCGCAAACGGTCCCGGGCAAAGGTAAGGCGACACCCGTGGGGATACCGTGCGTGAGGCCGCAAAGTGATATGAGGTGTTACATGCTAGATCGATGTGGCATTGAGTCAAGGTCCTGACACGTGTTCACTTCCCGGACTCCGCCAAAAAGAGACCATCACGGCTACACACTCGGTTGATGCATTTTAATTCGGATCTGGTGTCAGGTTATCTACAACCAAACATTAACAAATTCCCATCTGCCACATAACCGTGGGCACGGCTTTCGAAAGTTTATACCCTGCAGGGGTGTCCCAACTTAGCCCATGATAAGCTCTCGCGATCAACGAAGGATATACCTCAGAAAGACCCGATCAGTCTCGGAATCCTGGTTCATAAGACATTTCGACAATGGTAAAAACAGACCAGCAAAGCCGCCCGATGTGCCGCCAAATCCCGATAGGAGCTGCACATATCTCGTTCTCAGGGCACACCGGATGAGCAAGACGTCGGGTTGGCATAGACCCTGGTTGCCAGGTATTGGACATCGCCAGAGTTGGACCAACACTCGGAGGAGCACTGGCCCGAGGGGGTAAATAAAGATGACCCTCGGGCTCCGGAAACCCAAGGGAAAAAGGGCTAGGTGAGGCAAATGGTAAAACCAAGGTTGGGCCTTGCTGGAGGAGTTGTATTCAAAGCAAACTGTCAAGGGGGTCCCATAAATCACCCAACCGCGTAAGGAACGCAAAATCCGGGAACATAACACAGGTATGACAGAAACTAGGGCGGCAATAGTGGAACAAAACACCAGGCATAAGGCCGAGTCTTCCAGCCTTTACCAAGTATATAGATGCATTAATTAAATCAGAGATATGGTGATATCCCAACATAATCCTGTCCACCATGGGGCAATCTTGAACTTCACCTGCAACTAACAATGCTATAAGAGGGGCTGAGCAGAGCGATAACATAGCCAAGCAACGGTTTGCTAGGAAGGGTGAAAAAGGTTAGAGACTGACAAAATTGGGAGGCTTGAAGAGCAAAAGATAGGTAGCACAACATAGCGATAGAACGAAGCAACTAGCATAGCAATGATAGTAATGAGATCCAGGGTGACGGTCATCTTGCCTGAAATCCCACTAGAAAGAAGAACGAGTCCATGAAGAAGACGAACGGATGAAGCCGAACCAAGCGTAGACGAACGAATCCTCACGATCGCAACAAAACAGGAACTATCGAGAAGAAGCACACAACATGGTAAACACACCACATGAACAAGACATGATGCAAAACCAAGCATGATGCATGACAAAGCTACATGAAGCTACACATGGCAAGAGATGATGCAAACAAGAACAACATATCAAGGCAAGTTTAAATGAGGTCGGAAACAACATATAACTAATCTGGTAAGTCCTCATATGCAAATTTACAAATTGGTCCAGAACTGAATAAACATTAAGTTGAATTTGGTAAACAGCAAGTTAAGATGCACCAAGAGAATCTCCACGAAATTCTAGTCAAGTTACATATAAAGTTCATTTAGTTCAGAGTTACGGCCTAGAAGATATGAGCAAAACAAGTTAAACATGGCATTGATGCAAAATGCATACAAACATCAAGCAAACACCTCAAAAAAAGGATTCAACATTATAATATGAAACTACATGCAAAATCAAGCAAGTTTCATATACAGCACACTCAAAACGGAGCAACGGTTCAACACATACACTCCATACAAGTTTAAAGGACAAGCTGTCCAAAACAGAAGCTAGGCATCTAGCAAGCATCAAAACAATATCCTACAACACCCCAACATAAGAACAAAAGGCACGGTCATGAAGTACAGGTAAAGCATGACAAAACATGAACACTGAGCTATCTTCAGAAAACATCATAACATGCTCAAAAGGACATGGCGAGATTGCAAATAATAACAGTTTCAGACTTAACAGAAATAACATCAGGTTGCAATGTTTAGAGCCATCAAACGGCATGCTACAGGAACTTATAATGGCAAACAAGGGCATGGCATGAATGTAATAATTTCATATAACAAAAGTCCCTTACTGACTATGAGCCAAAAGGGCACAGAAAATATTACGGCACCCATGTAAACATGCCAAATGATGACATATTCAGACATAGCAGGAACAACGATAAGTAGGCATGTTGGTGAGCTTGAACCACTCACCACAGAGCAATACATGGCATGGAAATGTGACCAACAGTAAGAGGGAATGTTTATGAAGCTAAAATGGTAATAGAAAGTTCATAGAGGGCATGTATCACTACCAAAGCACATGGCAAAACTGAACTTAATGTTAACAGGCTGACAGCAACATTATTTAGCAACTTTGGAGCAAGATTACAGCAAGCTACATCATGCTATAAATGCAACCAGGGGCACGCATGGATAGAGCATGACATGTATAACAAAACATCCTTAGTGAACATCCCCAGATTATACATAGAATGACTTGTAGCAGCAGGTTTACATAGCATAAAGATATAGCAGAAACAGTTTAGCAAAACAGTAACAGCAAGTACCCTACTTCACGAGCTCGATGCACTCACTAAAAGACTCACAAAAAATACATGGTTGGCACCACTGTGAAGATGGCATGATGTAGTACAAAACACATGTAGAGCTCATGCTCATAGGATGCACACATCAGATGCAACAAAAATGACAAATCACCAAGTTATAACAGTTTCAGCAGGTTAACATCACATAGCATTCTTGCAACGAAGATTAGGGCATCAAGATGATCTCAAACTAGCATCATACAATGGAATGAAATGAATAGCATCTCACAACTAACATTTTGATATATCATACATGCAAAACGGTTCTACGGATGAAGAGATATGGCATGTTGAGTAGGGCATCATAATGCAAAAATTACAGGGACTTAGTGGAATTTTAACCTCCGAAAATCTAGACGGGATGAAGCGGGACGAGGAGATACAGGGCGGGGAGGCGTGTTTGGATCGGCTCCCGGTGGATCTCATCCACCCATGGGTAGATCCGGCCGGAGTTGAGGAAGACGGCGAGGGACGGGCGGCGCGGCGAGGGGTTGCATGCCGGGAGGGCAGGCGGCGCGCTGGCAGCGCGACCACGGGCGGCGCTATGGCCCGGCGGCGGAAGGACGGCGGCGGCGGGCGCGAAACAGCGGCGCTTCGCGCCGCGCGGGTTCGTGGGGCGCGTCCGGCGGCGGCGACAGCGCGCGAGCAGCGGCGGGTCCGGCGGGCGGCGTGCATAAGCGGCGGGCGGAACATCGCGAAGCGGCGGAGGCGAGGGAGCGGTCTGATCTGCCCGGGCGGGCTCACCATGGGCCAGGCGGGCCGGCGGCGGTGGAAGGCGGCGGGTGCCACGTGGCAGACCTTTATTGGGCGCGGGCGGCAGCGGGATTCGTCCAACGGCGGGCGGACATGTCCGGCGCGGTGAGGGAGGAGATTTAGGGTTTGGACTGCGCGAAAAAACGGAGGGGATCACATATATATAGTTAGAGGGATCTAGGAGAGTCCAAATGAGGTGCGGTTTTCGCCCACACGATCGTGATCGAATGACCGAGAGCATGGGGTTGACTTAGATGGGTTATTGGGCTATTAGAAAGGAGTGTTGGGCTGCACAAAAGGAGGGGTTTCGGGCTACTAAGTTAACTGTTGGGGCATCAAACGACCTCCAAATGGAACGAAATTTGACGGGTGGTCTGTCGGTGCTATACCAAGGCCACTCGACAAATACCGACCCATTCCGAGAAGGTTTAACACCCGCATCCGAAAAGAGGTAAAAGGGGGCACCGGTGGACATAGGAGTGCCGGATTGCAAAACGGACAACGGGGAAAATGCTCGGATGCATGAGACGAACACGTATGCAATGCAATGCACATGATGACATGGCAAAATGCAACACGCAAGAAAATGACATGGCAACGATGGCAAATAACTGGAAGACACCTGGCGCATCAAATCTGAGGCATTACACGATGGTTGGCCTCCTCTGGACTATAAGTGTGGAGGGGCACAGGCCCCCGCTGTGCGTCCCCCTTCCCCCACCTGCTTCTTCTTCCTCCTTGCTCCAATTGCTTGTCGTGTCCCATGGCGCCCACGAAGAGGTTCTCGGTCACGGAAAAGGGGAAAGCTCACCAGGAAGGGCCTGGCTCCCCTCCAACCAAGCGCGGCCGAGGTCGTCCCCGCAAGCACCCCGCGACTCCTGCAGCGGCTCCTCGTGGTCGCGGCGGTGGTCCTTCACATGGTGATTGCCGCCCGGTGGGCGGGGGAAGATGCGTTGTGGCCACGCGACCTCCCCGGCCACACTTTCACTCTGCAGAGGTGCTACCGGAGTTTGTCGTGCGGTTGGCAGATCCGGCCGGCAACTGGCTCCAGCTCCCCGCTTCTTTGCCAGCAAACTGCTGGCCGCCGGCCCTGGTGGGCTCTGGCTGCAGGTGGATGGTTGCTGCAGCAGGTCTTCCTGGGTCACGGTGGAGATCTCCGTCGCCGGGGACGTGGCCATGGCTCGCGGCTGGCAGACGTTTGCCCGTGCGCGTGGCCTGGGCCGGCGGTGCACCCTGCACTTCAAGTTTGACGACGACGCCACCCTCTACGCGAGGGTGTTCGAAGAAGAGGCCGCCGTTTTGGGTGCTGCCCTGAAGACGATGACGGCGACAAGGTGTTTGGCCTTGGCGACGGCCGTGACGAGGACGAAGGCGAGCCCGCTCCTGGCGGCACCCACAGCTCGCCAAGCTTCAGCGGCTCCTCCTCTGGTGATAGCTCCTACTGTGCCGCCACGCCCGCTTCAGGCATGGTAGCGGGTCGTCCCGTCGCTGCGCCCCGGTGAAGCGCGAGGAGTCTGATTGAGCTAGGGAGGGCGGTGCGGATCCCTCCTCGCGAGCTGTTGCGGGGCATACCGCGTTTATTTTGTTTACCTCCTTTTCCTGCATTGAGAGAGAGAGAAGTATGGAGCCCCATGGTGGCGTGCAAGACTATTGCCCTTAATTATCATGCTATATCTATTATTCCCATGCTGTGTTGTAGTGTCGCAGCTATGTGGTTGCGCGTAGGAACAACTTAGCTTAGGGGGTTTACCACAGTTTTTGCCTCGCGAGGTACTTTCCTGAGGCCTCGCCGAGCGTATTAGGGTCTGCAAAATCAGTCGGGAGAGTAGATTTCAAACCTTTGTCGCGTGGGTGATCAGGCTAGGTCCTGCGTTCCGCGTCACGATGCCCGTGGGGCATGGACTGGGCCCGCTGCGAACTTGAGTGAGGGAGCCTCATGAAACCAGGAGAGAAAGGGCTCACAAGGGCGCCCGCGTAGCTCCCTCGCGAGGCTAGTGAGAAGGAGAACAGGCCAAGCGAAAGCCAGAGACAGAGAACAGGGGCAGGGGATGGTAAACAACACTAGAAGCAACTCCAATAAAAGTTCAAATGAGGGAGAACAAGCCAACTGCGAAAAGCAAATGAAAAGCCACGTCCGGCAACTAGTCTAGTCTTCGAGGTCTTCTCACCAGCGCGGGGATAAGTGCTGCCACTGCGCGTGGGCAGGAGCCCCCGAGGCCCGAGGGCAGCACTCCAGAGACTCCAGGGCATGTACGGCCCCAATTCATTATTACGTGAGAGTGTCACGGGCGGCGAGCTTCATAGGCGCTGGGCCTTCTTCACAGGCACCGGGCCTTTCTTGAGGCGGTGAGCTTCACAGGAGCCGGGCCTTCTTTATAGGCACTGGGCCCTTCTTTACAGGATCTAGGCCGTACTTCATAGGCATCGGGCCTTCTTTACAGGCACTGGGCCTTACTGCAAGGGTAGAACCTTCGGAGGTGCTGAATGTTCCACGCGTTCGGGACGGGCACCCCTTCTTGGGTCTCCAAGCGTGCGACGCCAGGTCTGGAAACATAAACAACCTTGAACGGGCCCTCCCACATGGGAGAGAGCTTGTGCATCCCTTCACTATAGAGCACCCGCCTGAGCATGAGGACACCTACCTCGAGAGTCCTGGGGCAGATGTTGCGGCAGTGGTACCGCCATAGTGCCTGCTAGTATCTTGTTGCTCGTAGCGCAGCCTCTCGACGGTGTTCCTCCCCCAGCACAAGGTCCATTCCCCGCATGGCGTCCTGCTGCGCTTCATCAAACGCCAGGACCCGCGTGGAGCAACGCCTGACCTCGTGAGGGAGGACCGCCTCTGCTCCGTAGACGAGGAAGAACGGGGTCTCGCCGGTCGACTTGGTGGTCGTAGTGCGGATGGACCATAGCACGGACTGGAGCTCGCCGTACCAGCCCCTACTGCAGGCCTCCAACTTCTTCTTGAAGGTCCTGGTTTTGAGGCCCTTCAGGACCTCTGCGTTGGCGCGCTCTGCCTGGCCGTTGCTCCGAGGGTGTGCCACCAAAGCGTAGCATATTTGCGTTCCAAGGTTAGCACGGTATGTTTTGAAGAGATTGCTGGTGAACTACGAAACATTGTCGGTGATGATGCGATTAGGCACCCCGAACCGGCTCACGAGGCCCTTGATGAACTTGACTGTAGAGCCAGCCGGGATGGTGCGGATAGCTTCCACCTCCCCCCACTTGGTGAACTTGTCAATGGTGACGTAGAGGTAGTGATAGCCCCTGGTGCCCGAGGAAACGGGCACAAGATATCCAACCCCCAGACTGCGAACAACCACGAGAGTGGGATGGTCTGCAGGCCCTGAGCTGGCTGATGGATCTGCTTGGCGTGGAACTAACTGGCTTCACAAGCCTTCACCAGCTCGATTGCATCGTTGAGTGTTGTAGGCCAATAAAACCCGCTGCGAAATGCTTTGCCGACGAGGGCCCGTGATGATGAGTGGTGCCCACAGTCTCCACCATGAATGTCTGCCAGCAACTCCTTCCCCTGTTCCCTGGAGATGCAACGCAGGGAAACACCGTTTGGCTGCTTCCGATAGAGCTCTCCATCTTGGATGCAGTAGGCCGTGGCCTGCCGGGCCACGCGTTCCGCATCCTCTTCTTTCTCTGGTAGAGTCCCTTGCATTAGGTAATCCTTGAGCTCCATCGTCCAGCATCCCTCCTGAGGCTCCAGCGCCAGGAGCAAGCGTGCTCCTGAGCTCGGGCCACAGGCCGGAGCTCCTGAGGCAGGCGGTTGAGGGAGTTCCTCTCGAGGTTGCGCTGTGCTTGATAGTGACGGTGCTGCTGAGGGCTTCAAGAGTCGTTCCTCGAAAACGCCAGGCTCCTGAGGTAGCCGCCTTGATGCCCTCTTGGCGATGTCATCAGCCTCTTGGTTGGTGCCACGGGGCACATGGTGCAGCTCCAGCCCCAAAAACTGCTTTTCCATCTTGTGCACCTCTGCAAGATACGCCTCCATGTGCTCGTCCTTGGGCTCGTACACTTTGTTGGAGAAGTTGACGAGGAGCTGTGAGTCATCCTTGATGATGAGGCGCTTCACCCCCAATGCGGCCACGGCCTTTAAGCCTACAGTGAGACCCTCGTATTTTGCTATATTGTTGGAAACCTTCTCGCCCTGCTAGAAACATAGTTGTACGGCGTAATAAAGCTTGTCCTGAGTGGGGGATATAAGCACTGCGCCAGCCCCCGCGCCATGTCGCGAGAATGCTCCATCGAAGTGCATAGCCCAGCCGTCCGGTGCCTCGCTTCCTGGGAAAAGCGACCGATCTTCGCCTACCTCGAGCCCTAGCGCCTCTGTCCACTCTGCCACAAAATCTGCAAGTGCGGCTCCTTTGACGACTTTGGTCGTGCTGAATTCCAACTGAAACTCTTGCAGCTCGATGTTCCATTCAGCGACCCTTCCAGCAGAGTTGGGACTCCTGAGCACCCTCTCCAATGGGTAGGCTGAGATGACCTTGATGGGGTGACCTTAGAAGTAGTGCCGCAGCTTACGCGAGGCCACCAACAGCGCGAGCAAGAGCTTCTGGTGCATGGGGTACCGTGCCCTTGCATCCAGCAGCACCGTGTTGAAGAAATACACAGGATGCTCGACGAGGGTGGGCGTGCCGACAGGGCCCGCACCCTCCGGAGAGTTGAGCGCCTTCTGAGATGTTGGAGCCCCCGGCTCCTGACTGCTTGGTGAGGTCCCCTCGACCCTGGGGGCGTCTTCCTGCCGAGGCTGGTCTCCATCTGCCGAGGTCGTGTCCTTCGCGAGGCCTTCCTAGTCTTGCACTACCGCGGTCAGGGCCGCGGCCGGTCACGATGCAGCCTTGACCTGGCGCTCCTCCCGGACCGCCACCAAAGCAGCGCTGGTGGAGTAGGGTGTGGCGGTGAGGTAGAGCACCAGGGGATCCTGACGGCGTGGCGCCACCATCACCAGAGGGATGGTCAGGTACTTCTTGAGATCTTGAAACGCTTCGTCGGCCTCTGGTGTCCACTCGAACGGGCCCTTCTTCTTCATCAGCTTGAAGAAGGGCAGGGCACGCTCCCCCAGCTTGGAGATGAAGCGCCCTAACACAGTTACGCATTCGGCGAGCTTCTGCATTTCCCTGAGGGTTTGTGGTGGACTCATGTCTTCGATTGCTTTGACTTTCTCCGGGTTGGCCTCGATCCCCCTGTGTGACACGAGGAAGCCCAAAAGCTTGCCAGAGGGAACACCAAATACGCACTTCTCCGGGTTGAGCCGCAGTTCCACTTCATGAATGCTCGCGAAGGTTTCTTCCAGGTCCTGTATCAGGGTCTTCGCCTCGCGAGACTTCACCACAATGTCATCGACGTAGGCCTCAGCGTTTCTCCTGAGCTGCCGGCCCAAGGCGATATGCATTAGTCGCTGAAAGGTTACGCTCGCGTTGCGCAACCCGAACGGCATGTAGGTGTAGCAGAACACTCCGCACGGGGTCAAGAAGGCCGTCTTCTCCACGTCTTCTATCGCCATCTTGATTTGGTGATAGCCCGAGAAGGCATCCAGGAAGCACAACAGATCGCACTCAGCAGTGGAGTCGACGATTTGTTCGATGCGGGGGAGCGAGAACGGATCCTGAGGGCAGGCCTTGTTGAGGTTGGTGAAGTCGACGCACATGCGCTCCTTTCCTCCCTTCTTTGGCACAACAACAGGGTTTGCCAGCCATTCAGGGTAGTGAACCTCACGAATGACACCTGCAGCTTCCAGCTTGCGGGTTTCTTGGATGATGAAGGCCTACTTCTCGGTGGACTGCCGCCTTGCTTTCTGCTTCACGGGGCGCACATTGGGGCACACATTCAGGTGATGCTCGATCACTTGCCTTGGGACCCCCGCTAGCTGCTTGGGTTCCCACGCGAACACCTCCTTGTTCATGCACAGGAATTTTACCAGAGCCTCCTCCTGGTCGGGGTCGAGATTGGCGCCTATGGTGAAGGTGGCGCCGGAGGATCCGTCCTAGTCAACTGGTACATGCTTAGTATCCGCCTTGTCCTGGGTGAATAGCTGCTTCTTCTTGGTTGGCGCAGCCCCCTTGGCCTTGGGGGTGTCGGCGCTGGCGGGCTGCGGCACTGCGGCTGTCTTGAAGGTGACTTTGAGTGCCTACAGAGCATCTTTTGTATCTCCAGCTACAGTGAGGACGTCGCTTCTCCCGGGCATCTTCATGAGGTTGTAGGCAGGGTGAGTCGCTGCCATGAACTGGGCCAAGGCAGGATAGCCAAGGATGGCGTTGTACAGGAGGGCGATGCAGGCGATGTCGAAGTCGACCTACTCTGTGCGGAAGTTGTCGTGGGTGCCAAAGGTCACCGGAAGGCGGATCTGCCCCAGGAAGCCGGTTGGACTGCCTCCGATGCCCGAGAAGGGCTTGCTGGGCCGGAGTCATTCCAGCGGCACGTGGAGGAGGCTGAAGGCCTCCATTGAGAGCACGTCGAGGCCGGCACCACCATCGATGAGGGTCCTGGTGACGGCCACCTGGCAGATGGTGGGTGTGCAATGCATCAGGAGAGCACCCGAGTAGGCAGTGTTGATGGGGTGATCGTCGGAGCTGGAGGTCAGGTCGGCCTTGGGTGCCGCCCAACCCGGAGGAGCTACGCGGCGCCGATCTGGAGGACGAATGGCTTGACGTGGCGGCCCGAGGGTGGCGCCTGCGAGCCGCCCAGGAGAGCTACGACGATCGGGGGTGCCGGCACAGCGTAATTGGCGAGGAAGAGGTCACGCAGCTCCTCCTAGGAGGCCACAGAAGCCGTTAGCAGGTGGAGCAGCCACATCCGCGGAACGCCGGTGAGGGCCATGGGAAACCAGTTAGCCATGACCCTGTCGTCGCCCCCGGCCATGAGGACGGCCTCCTCATATGCCAGCAGGAAAGCTAGCGGATCCGTCGCGCCGTCGTAGCATGGCAGCATCTCTGGCTTGAACTTGTGCGGCCACTGCACCTGTCGCGGGGCGGGGGACAAGGCTCGGAGCCCCCTGGCACCAATGCTGGCGTCGGCCGCCGGAGCGGGCGGTGCGCCGTCGGCCATGAGAGGGAAGCGCGGTGTTGATGGAGAGCGGGTCGACGAAAGGGAGAGCTTCGGTGCACCCCTACCTGGCGCGCCAAATGTCGGATATTGGGTTCTAGCAAAACCCTTAAGGTTCGAATTCTGGGGTGCGCACAAAGATCTTCCCCCTACCGATCCATGTTCCAACGCCTCGCTGTGAATCTAAGCTACATGATGAACAACACAAGAGACACAAGGTTTATACTAGTTCTGGCCACCATTGTGGTGTAATACCCTACTCTAGTTTGTGGTGTGGTGGATTGCCTCAGGGGCTGATGATGAATAGTACAAAGGAAGAACAGCCTCGCGAGAGGTGTTCTTGACCTGGTGCGGTGCCCTACTTGGGTGGATTCAGTCTCTGTTGGCTAGGTGGGAACTCGATGCCTTTTACTATGGTGGCTATATCTATATATAGAGGCCCTGGTCCTCTCCCCAAATATTGAGCGGGAAGGGAGCCAACAACAGCCATTTTGAAGGGGAACATCTAGTACAAGTTATCCTGACTAAAGTTGGTCTTCGGCTGCCAAAGGCACTGGCGATGACGCTGTCTTGGGCTCCATGGTGACCTCCGTCCTGCCGCTCTGCTGGTCTTGGTCTCGTTGCACCGATATGGTTACCTTTGCTTGATGCCTCTATACGTACTCCACGCCTGCGCTTGCCCCCTTTGCACCAAAGAGGAAATGAGGACACAGCGCTGGCTGGCGCCTGCCTGGCGCCCGCCTGGTCTTGATCGTCATGGCTTGCGTCATGAGCACCTCATGAGGTACCCCTGTGTTGATCTCTCCGCCTCCTCGCGAGCTTGCCTGGTGATGTCGTTCCTGAGGAAGCCTTGCGTTGTCCGCCCCGCGAGGCTTGGCCCCTCGCGAGGGTCTTGAGCTTGGGTTGATGAAGACGGGCCAAACTGGGCCACCCCTTGAGCCACGTTGCAGGCCGCTGGCAGGCAAGTATGGGGACCCCCGCTCCCAGAACGCCGACAACAGTGGGGACCTTGCTGTTCTTCCAACTTTCTTTGATGAGTTCATCCGCCAACGTCGTCAACTGTTTGGCCAGTGCTTGTTTCTTGGAGTTCATCGTCTCCATGGGTTGGCCCACCAACATGGTCAACTCGTTGGTCAGTTCTCGCTTCCTGGAGATCGCTGTCTCCAGTGGGTTGTCCGCTGGCAACTCTTTGGCTAGTGCTCCAGGATCCATCAAATGAACTGGCAAACAAAAGGCAATCGAAATGAAACCACAATCACAATGAAAACGGGAAAAGAATAGGCTATGAGAATCGGTCGGTGCTTCACAAAAAGAAGATTCTTGGAATGAAAATATAGCAGCATCACTGATTCGCCCACCTTTCCTTTGTTGGTACAGAAGAAAAATGGCAGAAGTGAGTAGCCTGGAGTGAGGCTTTCTTCAAGAAAGGGGAGAAAGGGCTTCAACGAGCGTTCCAGTGAAATGCTGGTTGCTTCGTCCAGTCCAACTTCGAGGCCACTTCGAGGCCACTTTACTGCTGCTGGTAAAGGCGGGTTTTGTGATATGACGGGTCATGACGGCCACACCGGGGTGACCGGTGAGTCTCGACTGTGGCACCTCGATGTGATTTGGTGGATGGCACGCTGGCCCGGATGCTTTGATGTCCCGCATGTAGATAGAGCGGCTAGTCATATAGGAGTGCTCAATATTGTGAACCGCGACCAAGGCGGAGAGGAAAATAAGAGAACTACGTAATTAATGCATGAGTTTAATTAGGGTAGTTTTGTAAAGTACGATATGCATTCCTCCAATCACAAAATGCCTTGGTTGATGAGATTTGATATTTGAGCCAGTACTGCACGCGGTAAAATCTCTAGAAAGGCAAATACTCCTTTCCGATTTACAGGGCTATACTAGCAAGTACCAGTACTACAATAGTGGGCTCAAATAGCAATTTTGTCTCATACAAGAGCACAGCTATATCGTGCTCAAGGCTCAACCACGCCCACCCCTACACAAAGATCGCCACACGGCGTTACATGCAGAATCGCTACGTTTGGGTTGCGCTTGGCTCTTCGCCTCTTCGAGAAGACGAACAATGATGTTACTACTACTGCTTCTACAGTAGTGTCGAATCCACTGCTGCATGTCCGTCCACCGTTTGCGGGAGGGATAGCCCCCGCACGCATGGGCGAGGGAGAAGGCGTGTAGTAGTAAAATCAAGCTTCTCCTCGTTGTACGAGTTGACGCGACACATCATAGCACTGGCCCCACATGGTTGCGTCTAAACTTGGCTGAAAGACCCGCAGTGTACAATACTCCATTTACTGCAACCTCTAACATTTGCCCCACCACAAATTAAAATATATATTCAGTCTTGACCAGATGAGCGTGCAAACTAGAATCACTAGGATGACACGTAGGGCCACAAGATTATTTTAATAAAAAGCATGGAGCCGACCCCAACGATTTTAAGCTTACAGGCACGGTACACGCTATCCTAGCCTACTCTACATGTGAAACTGCCACATGAGCGTCCGGACTGCGCTTGGCTCTTCGCCTCTTCGGGAAGTCGAACAATGATGGAGTACTATTGCAGTGGAGGAGTACTACAGTATGCTTCTGGCCATCTGACACCGATTGAACTGCTGCATGTCGATTGCGTGCGGGGGGGAGAGCGTGTAGCGAACGAAAGCTTCTCCTAGTCATGCTAGCCACCACGCTCATTGGCAAGGGAGGGACGCAGCTTCATTGACTTACTTCTCCTGCCTTTGCATCTATGATAGGTGGGCCAAACAGGTCGGTGCCCACCTGTCATGCAGCTAAAGGCAGGTGCGGTTAAGGCGAGAGGGCGTTGTAGTAATCAAATTTCTCGGTCTTGTATGAGTTGACGCGACACATCAAAGCTCTGCACTCGATATATTTCAGTAATTTGCATTTATCGATGCATTAGTTACTCCCTTCGTTCCTAAATATAATAAGTCTTTTTAGACATTTCAAATGGACTACAACATACGGATGTATGTAGACATATTTTAGAGTGTAGATTCACTCATTTTGCTTTGTATGTAGTCACTTGTTGCAATCTCTAAAAAGACTTATATTTGGAAACGGAGGGGGTACAATGCATGCATGCATGCCTTGACTTTCCTTTTGATACTTTCATGTGTTGATTTGATGCACCTTGCCAAATTTTGACTATAAATTTAACTAACCAAATGTTCACGCATGTCACAAAAAATTATGGGGCTGTTTGGATTGTGACTACATTTGTCTTATGTTGCCACATTATTTTTGCCACACTTGCCTAACTTGAGTTGCTCAAATTGTTAGACCCACTTTGGCTTGCCTATGGGAATCTTTCCGCACTTTTTGTGTCTATGACATGTGGGGTTCACTGCTAATAAATAAAATTCTTGTCTTAGGTGTGGCTAGAACCAAACACCCACCTAACTTGGTCAAATTTGCCTAAGGTGAGGTGTGGCAAAGTGTGGCAATATGTGGCTGGAAACCAAGCAGCCCCTACATCATTGAAAACTATGTTCAAATACGAATCAAACAATATAATTTTTGTTAACATGCACTAACATTTTGTGAGTTAAATCTTTGGTCAAAATTTAGCACCAATTACAAAGGGGCCCAATAAATATTGTACTCTCACATTTTGTTTTGAGGATACTCCCACATACTCCATCTGTTCCCAAATATAAGTCTTTTTAAAGATTCTAACAAGTGACTACATACGGAGCAAAATGAACGAATCCATACTTTAAAGTATGTTTACATACATCTGTATGTTGTAGTCCATTTGAAGTGTCTAAAAAGACTTATATTTAGGAAGAGGGAGTAGAAAATATAAATACTAATGCATGTTGGGGCAGCCCACGTTTCCGATAACTTTAGCTGTGGGCTTGTTCACAATTTTTACAAGCTGGTGGTTGTTCATTTAATGGAGGGTCTTGTACCAGACTTGAATGATACAAAGCGCGACCTGGCACACTGTAACACCACTTGGAATAAGCGGGTAGCTATCTCAAAAAACAATCAACAACAAAAAAACGGCGACCTGGCATGTACACAATTTTAAACGATTGTCTTGATGGAGTGAAAAAGGAAAACTACCCCACTACGTATACATAGGTTGGAGCCTCCGCGCTTGCTTGCTAGGGTTGCTCTATTCACACACACTCTCATCCTCTCCAGATCTAAACAAGATAGCGCTGGTAACACTGTCTTTCTCCCTTCAAAAAACACTGTCTTTCTATCCTCACCGCTGGTTACAGAACCGGACGTATCCCCTCCGCCGGTGAAGGGGAGGAGGGGCAGCATTTAGGCCGACGTGGACAGCGAGGGAGGAGACCCACTGCCGGCCACACCGTTATTTTTGGCCGAGCGCCGGCGCGGGAGGTCCTCCGATCCCTTCGTTGTTTCCCTAGTGTGGGCGGATCCGGCCTCCTGCCGCCCACCTATCCACATCCCGACGACCTTTAGGTATATCTTCCTTCGAAACTGTCGTAGCTCTACTTCCCCAACTCTCTATGTCGCTGCATGTGCATCATTTTCTGCCTCTCAGCCCCTCTCGATCGGATGGTCCAACGTCACCTATTTTTCTTCTTCTACTGTTAGAGGTAAAGCTACTTTATGGAGTCGAATCGTGTACTTGGTTCAAACAAGAAATAAAGTGGGGGTGGGGGAATTTAGTATGTGCATCGAACTTGGTATAATCAGGAAGGATAGGGGGTGAAAGTAGTACAGACTGGTCATCCAACCAGTCTCTTGGTCGAAAAGGGAAATATAGGGGAAACGTTATACACAGTGGTATGACCATTACTAGATTTGCTATCCACACATAAGATGGTTGCGTGCATCCCTATGATGCAGAGGCCAGGGGCACGCCTCCATTTCCAAAAAAATCATAGGAGTAGGTGGCTAGAGTGAACAAAAATGGGGCCAACCCAGATATGTTTCTTGGATGTTTGTTTCTCAGGGCAACAAACTCTAAATCACCACTTTATGCCCTGGTTTAGGTACATGGTGCTAGACTAGTGGTGCACCAACTATCCCATGCCCTTATACCAAATATTTAGCTGTTATTAATCTAATGCCCCCGGTAAAATGAAGCCATGCCACTGTTAAAAGCCATGACAAGTTTAGCCAAATGTTTTTGCCTGTAATTTTTTGAGACTCTGATTGTTTCCGCCGTAGCTATCTGTGCAAATAGGGATATCCATTTCACCTGGTTGCTGTTGTGACCTTTTGGTATACTGCACAAAACACTTCTTAAACGAAGTGACTTTTGTGTTGTTTAACTGGAATGTTAGAATGGAACATTTGGTTCATTTTGGTGGAACTGCACAAAGGGAGATCTGTGTTCCAATCCTCATTATCCATATTGGCACCATAACCTTCCTTTATGTAAGAATGATATTTAATGCATGTGTTCATCTCTATTTTGCGACTGCCATGAGAAAATAATGCTATTGTTTACTAGTACACTTGTACTCCCTCACTGACAAAACCAATTCTGAAATAGAAGGCCAATCATGTACTTGGTTTCACAAACTGGTGAGGATAAAAAGAAACAAAGCATGAAGAGGAGGAAGAAGAAGAATAAAGAGGAAAGAGGAAACGGAGCATCAAGGGCTCCGGCAACGTCTACCTTACTTGTGAGACGATCCTCCAGGGAGCCCTTCCACTTCTGTGTATTGTCCATGATGAATTTGATGCTACTATTAGAGTAATATGCTATTGTCTTTCCATCCTTTCTCACTAAGCTAATGAAGGTTTCACCTTGTTCCTACTTGTGCAAACAGGGATCATGTTGTGCCAATCATACATTTTAGTGGAACTACACAAGACAATACAATGAATTGTATCCCAGCCAGTGCTTTAACTCTGCTAGAAGTTCTTGATAATCTTTCGATATAATCTCAGCACTGGTAAACAAGAGTGATTTCAACCATACATTTGAAGTGCACAAAAATATATACTATTGAGTGATTCCAGTGAGTGCTTTATCATCTCTTATAGGACTACATGAATAAGCTTTTTTGCTCAGGTTGGTACCGGCCTATGGCCTTTATCCATATTAGTTTGCTGTCATCTCAATTTGTATCGTGCTACTGTCATGAGAAACTCATTTATCTTTGCATGTTAATGTTTTGCAACCTATGATACATGGCAATGCTTTGAGTGTTGAGCTAATTGGCACTGATTAAATAAACAAATACCTCTCTTTAAGCAAGACTACTATGTTTCTAACTTTACCCAGTAAGATAATGAGGGTGCTTCTATTTGTTAGTGTATGTTTCATCAACTATTCCCACTATTACCGTAATCTCACTCTCAATATATGTGCCAACATGGATGCTCAATTTTGGTGGAACTACACAAAAACTTTGGGTGCTTCATTGCCTCAACAGCTTCCTTCCTTTCCTCTCAGTCGCTAATCTCGGCTTGCATTCTTCCTTCGTTGTCAGTCGCTTGGCTTATATCGGCTTCCAGTCAAAGAAAATAGTAATTGATATGCTACCTCACACAGGTTGGTACTGGTCTTTATCCTGATTATTGTGCTTGTCATATGTATTGGTAATTTGGTAATTGCCGATTTCATAAAGAATTAACTTGGAGCCTGAACTCGCAGGAAAATCATTACATTGGGTGATTCCAACAGAACTGCACAAAAAGATCAGATGGACAGGTACTTATGTTGCTGCTATGTACTCCAAAGTTCACTCAGATAAGCATCGATGTTGAGAATAAGAAGTGCCTATATTCATTCAAGTGTCAACCGGCGTCAACCAGTTGTCAAACTCCAGGTATTAGGAGAGTGAACGCCAAAAATATTGCTTGGCGCATAGCCCAAAAAAACGCAGTCCAGTCTTTGGTCCTAACTTGTGCCCTTTGGTTATCAGCACATATGGTAGCGAACTGTATGGCATGGAGTCTAAAGATTCCAGACAAGTTAGTTGACACGTATATTCATCTGACTAATCAGTCTGCATGCCAGGGATGCTCCACTTCAGTTGAACTGCACAAAAAAAATTGGGTGGTTCATTTTCTCAACCGCCTCCTTTCTTGTCTGCAATGTAGAATTTTGGCGAGCTACAGGACCAAGATGAGCTAGTAAAATAGTTGGATGAAAGTAGTGGCCAAGTTGCTCAAACCTCCCTCGGCATGAGGCCACTATTTGAGGATAAACCTACAAGCAAAGTTCAGATTGTCTATGCTGCCTCTTATGTACTCGAAACTTTACCCATACAAGCATTAATTTTAGCAAGAAGTACCTCCGACTGAACACAATTTACCAGTCTATACCCTAGGTAATTAAAGTTCGTCCATGGATGATACTTGCTGTGTTCTCAATCCTTTGGATGCATAAACATACTGAACATGTGTATATCTGAATCTTTTTGTGAATTATCTATGAATATTGTTGTGTGATCTATCAATCATTTGGATGCATAGACATGCTAAACTTGTGTATATATGAATCTTTTGACTTGTTGATTGTGAATGTTGGCTATGAATATGAACGTGTCCTGTGAACCTGAGTTTGATATGAATGTTTACCTTTTCTGTTGTACTTGTGTGTGAACTTGTTAGTATGCCTACTGTGGGATTTGTGACGTGTGGGTGTCAATGGCACACCTTCTTCCCGAGAAGAATCGCACCTGCTTTGTTAGGGTAGCAATGACGCATCAGCTCTTTTTAATCTTTTTGCTCTGTCTTCCCCCTCCCCCACTCAACCCCTACCGCAATGTTTTTGGCCCCAAAACAAACATAGTACTACGTTGTTTTGGGGGCTTGATGAAAAATCGAGTGCTGGTTTCTGTAGGTTGGCCCGCCCAGCAAATGGGCTGCTGGTTAACCATGGATTGGGAGGCTAAAAATACAAGTTGTATGGTGCAGAGGCAAGTAAAAAAATGCCATCAAGAGCCATCCACTGAAGAAAAAAAATCGCTCCTGGTGTGCTTATTCAGTCGCGCCGCCAGCCCCCTCTTTAATCCAGTTCGCTCGGGGATCTAGCTGGTATCATTTTTTTCCAGAGGGCGAACAAGTATCAGCTAGGCCTAGGTTTTGTTTTTTAACATGCGTAGCCCACGACATACGGAGACAGTGGTTTCAACTTATTTTTTGAGGTCCATACCGGCCTATGGGCTTTTTCTTAAAGATAGTCAGCCCAATGTATTTTTCTTAGTAAAACGCAGATCTCTGTTCTATTTATCCATATATAAGAATAATAGTGTTGTCTCCAATTTATGTTTTCCCTTCTAACCACGTTCTATATATTTATATTATTACTATTATCGTATCTTTTATAGAGACTTATATATATATTATAAAAACATCCCACGTGTTATTAATTTATAAAAGTAAATGTTTAACAGAAGTTGGGAAGGAAAATCCTGGTTGTTTTTGACTCACACGCAAGGAAAATCCTGGTGATTGCGTACAAAAGCATGCGAAGATTTTAAGGACCAATGTAATAATAACGCGCTCATTTTTACTTTAAGCAATAACTCGCTAATTTGTTAATTTTATATATAAAAAATGTGTCACTCCAGTTTATTTTTTGATATTAATTGCTCCTTCTAACCTAACATTATATATAGAATGAGCCCAGCTAATTCGTGTATTTCAAGAAAGTGCAAATGGGCTGGGATTTCTTAGAAAATATAAATGGGCTACATTGACGCAAAATTGTTTGTTCACCCAGCCCAGCAAATGGACAAAACATGGGTTAAATATATGCCACATTTTTGCAGGCTGACATGTGGGCCAATAGGTCGAAGCCTATGCCGGGCATTGTCAACTTGGTCAACAAATGATTATGACATCCACAGTCATTGGATTTATATCTAACGGCCGGCATGCACCTTAAATCTCTCGTCTTCTTCCTCCAGCATTGTCGGGACCGCCTAGTCCGGCCTCCGGCGGCTAGCGGCTCTGCATAGCACGCATCACTGCGTAGCGCTACCCCACCGCCGGCCAGGCTATCCCTCCACCCCTCCACACCTCATGTTATTCTCCACAGACTGCAGCCCCATGCCACACCAAAACAGTTATAACCCTTCTCCTCATCTCCATCTGCAACTCCACTTCTGCGTCTTCCCATGTCCGGGTCGTTCCCGTCCGGGGCCTCGCCATTGTCCACAGCCTCGTTGTGCTCGGTGCGGCGTGGCCAACAAATGAGAGTCATCAGAAGAGGACTGTACATGGAGAGCCTGATGGCTAGAACCCCGAGGTCCATAGTCGCACGCAAGGAAAGTTCCTCCTTATTAAGCTGAAAAAAGTTTCCTCCCCCTAAAAGGTGGGACCCACTAGCTATATCTTCGCACGGAATGAAGTGCCTCATTGTTATGGGAAAAAAATTATTCCTCCCGTTGACAGCTGCGACCCGTCAGATTTGGTGGCTGACTTGTGGGCCTACTAAGTGGACGTGTACGCAGGGCTTTGTCAACTTAATCAACAAATGATTCTAGCAGCTGGACCGTTGGATGTTAATCCAATAGCCGTGCTCCTTCTTCAACCTCTGTTCTTGCTCCTGTCTCCCGTGGGCGTCACGGCGGCAGTGCTAGCGCGCACCTGAACCAGTGAAGTTTCCCACTCCTCTCCATCTGTGAGTCCACTGCCGCGTCTTTCCCATCTCTGGGTCGTTCCAGTCTGGGGCCTCACCGTCGTCCACCGGCCTTGGTGGGCTTGGCAAGGTGTGGTCAACATGGTCAACAACCGAGAGTCGTCGAAAGATGACTACATGTGAGAAGCTGACAGTGGGGATGCACCACGCCCATGGACGCATGCATGCAACTGCAACCTTTTTACCCTGAAAATAATGTTTTATCCCCCTGAATGCTGGGACCCACCAGCTACATCTTCGCATGCAAGGAAGTGCGTCCATATTACGGGCAAAAAATGATTCACCCCCTGATTGCTAGGACCCGCCAGCTACATCTTTGCATGCAAGGAAGTGCCTGACAGTCGGGACCCACCTGGTCGAAGCGTATGTAGCGTTGTCATTCTGGTCGCGAACGTGTACATACATACGATCGGTCTGTTTGCAGGCTGCAGCGATGAACTGTGGCCGTGCAAGGTAGGGCACGTGTCATAGTAGAGGCACGCACGTGTCGTAGTAGAGGCACGCACGTAGCATGTACACGTACGTACAGCGGCCAGGGTGCAAGGAAGTAAATACGGCCACGTACATACATACGGGCAGGGTCTCGAATGCCTACTCGCGCATACATACGGCCACAGCTCGTGTACATGTTTGTGGCTGGGTTGGAACGGAGAAACCGCGTCATCATCGTGTTCGTGGGGAGGCAACGGAATGCGTCGTGTTCATCGGGAGGCAACGGAACGCATGCTGTTCATCAGGAGCCAACCGGCTTGGACGGAACAGCCGATGGAAACAAGGCCTGGCGTACTGCAGAACGAAGGAAACGGCCTTGTGTTCGACCGGCAATGGTGGAAGCGAGATCCTGTTCATCGAGAGGGGTCTGGCGTACCGCAAAACGGAGGAAACAGACCTCCTATGGTCGAAACTGGGTCCTGTTGATCGGGAGGGGTGTGGCGTACCGCAAAACGGACCAAACGGACTTGTGTTGGAGCGGTATGGACGAAACGCAGGTCCTGTTCATTGGGAGAGGTGTGGAGTACCGCAAAACGGGACTCCACGGGATACTGTTCATCTCCACCATCAACCTCCTCCAGCCTCCACGAGCTACTGTTCATCCACCGTCGTCCTCCTCCAGCCTCCACCTGCGACCGTTCATTCACGGGCTCCTGTTCATCCAGCCTCCACCGCGCACTCCTCCATCGACTACTGTTCAACCAGCCCTCTCCACGGGGGTCCTGTACAACCACCCCTCCGCGGGCTATTATTCATCCAGCCCTCCACCGGCTACTTTTCAACCAGCCCTCCACCGGCTACTGTTCAACCAGCCCTCCACGGGGTCCTGTTCGTCCAGCCCTCCACGAGGTCCTGTTCATCCACCGGCTCGATTGATCGGGGTACTGTTCATCCAGCGGCAACGGCCTCTACTACCGTGGGTTCCTATTCATCCAACCCCCACCGGAAATTGTTCATCCAAACCCTCCAACAACGCTCATTGTTCATCCAGAGGCAGCATCGATCAGATTCAGTTAGTAGCAGTAGCGAAGGAATCGCTCGATCAAGTTAAGTTAATAGCCATCGATCAATCGCTCGGGTTCAGTAACGTGTAGCCTGGAGTGCAATCGCTCGGGTTTAGTTAGAGCCCAATGCCTCGCTCGTGTTCAGTTAGAATCCAACGCCTCGCACACATGCGCGTACGTACGAGAGAAACACGCATCGCTCGGCCCCCGACCAGCCACCATAACCGGGAACTCCCCGATTTTTTTCTCGCCCTCGCTTCTACCATGGTTTTTTTCGTCATGGACGGCCCAAAGAATGTCATGCAGTTGCGTCTCTAGCTCGCCCAGGATGAGAAGCCCATTTTCTGTCATGATTTTCTGTCATAGAAGTAGGAGCCGACCACATCTATGATGATACCGGGTTTTGTCACAATTATCATCATAGAAGTGTCATAAGTATGACAGAAAAAATTTCGTTCAGCACAAAATGTCATGGATGTGTCTTTTTTTGTTGTGGTCATAGTGCTTAGGCGAAGCCCTGCGCCGGTAACTTCATCATCACCGTCGCCACGCCGTCGTGCTGATGAAACTCTCCCTCGGCCTCAACTGGATCAAGAGTACGAGGGACGTCATCGAGCTGAACGTGTGGTGAACACGGAGGTGCCGTATGTTCGGTGCTAGGAATGGTCGAATCGTGAAGACGTATGACTACATCAACCGCATTGATAAACGCTTCCGCTTTCGGTCTATGAGGGTATGTGGACACACTCTCCCCGCTTGTTGCTATGCATCACCTGGATAGATCTTCCATGACCGTAGGTAAATTTTTTGAAATAATGCGTTCCCCAATAGTGGTATCAGAGCCAAGTCTATGTGTAGATGTTATATGCACGAGTAGAACACAAAGAGTTGTGGGTGATTGTCGGTGTCAAAACCGGCGGATCTCGGGTAGGGGGTCCCGAACTGTGCGTCGGAGAAAATGGACACGATGTTTTTACCCAGGTTCGGGCCCTCTCGATGGAGGTAAAACCCTACTCCTACTTAATTAATATTGATGATATGGGTAGTACAAGAGTTGATCTACCACGAGATCAGAGAGGCTAAACCCTAGAATCTAGCCTATGGTATGATTGTTGTTCGTCCTATGGACTAAAACTCTCCGGTTTATATAGACACCGGAGAGGGCTAGGGTTACACAGAGTCGGTTACAATGGGAGGAGATCTTCATATCGTATCGCCAAGATTGCCTTCCACGCCAAGGAAAGTCCCTATCCAGACACGGGACGAAGTCTTCAATCTTGTATCTTCATAGTCTGGGAGTCCAGCCAAAGATCATAGTCCAACCATCCGGACACCCCCTAATCCAGGACTCCCTCAGTAGCCCCTGAACCTGGCTTCAATGACGACGAGTCCGGCGCGCAAATTGTCTTCGGCATTGCAAGGCGGGTTCCTCCTCCGAATACTTCATAGAAGATGTTGAACACAAGGATAGTGTCCGGCTCTGCAAAAATAAGTTCCACATACCACCGTAGAGAGAATAATTTCCGCACAAATCTAATTTGCTGACGTATTCCGCAGCGTGACCTCATGCCACGGTCAAGCCTTTATTTGAATAGTTTTATAGTTCCACCTCAGCGTGTTTAGCGAGGTGGTTTCCTTGGCACGTCTTGTCGAAGCAGAGATCGTGTCCCCTTATTCCGAGATTCTCATCAATACGGGCGTGGGTAACCGAACCGCGTCATTAACCGCGGCGCTTGGGAGATAAGCGAGTTTTATTAGGCTGGTGGGGGCTTCTAGTTTCGGCTGCCCATATAAGGGGATAAGGATCTACCCTTTCCATTTACGCCTTCTTCCTCCTTTGCTTATTCCTCCCTGCGTACTCGAACTCCAGCGCCCAAGCCCGCACATCTCGCCTCGACCTTCTCCAACCATGTCCGGAGCGGGAGGCAAGTGGATGGCCTCCTCCTTCACGGAGGGGCACATCAAAAGGTTGCGGAAAGCCGGATACCTGCACAACGACATTGCGCACTGGCTTCCAGACGAGGGGCAGCTCGTCCCCACTCCCAGGCCCCATGAGAGGGTCGTATTTCTTCCCCATTTCCTCTGCGGACTGGGCTTTCCTCTTCACCCGTTCGCCCGGGGGCTCATGTTCTACTACGGCCTAGATTTCCATGATCTGGCCCCGAATTTTATCCTCAACATCTCGGCGTTCATCGTCGTGTGTGAGGCCTTCCTCTGCATCCAACCCCACTTTGGCTTATGGCTGAAGACTATTAATGTCAAGCCGAAGGTAGTGAGCGGCCGCCAAGCGGAGTGCGGAGGAGCCATGGCGGGCAAGATGCCCAACGTCACATGGCTCGAAGGCGCTTTCGTGGAAACCATCAAAGGGTGGCAATCGGGGTGGTTCTACGATTAGGCCAGATAAATCCGGCTCCTCACTCTAAGCGGCATAAAGTCTTTAGGGACTCGAAAAACCTCGCGAACAGCGACCGGTCTCTCGCACTATCATGACGGTCAGTTTTAGCTTTCTCTACTGAGGTGTTAACCCAGCTCAACTGGGGCACAATCGTAGTAGTTCTCCCAGCGCTACCTTAGCTAACATTGTGGAACGTAAGGTACCAAAACATGGGAGCCGGGCAAACCCAACTATTGACCCAAGACATGATTCGGAGCCGATGCATATAGTGTTATAAGTTCGGGGTGCCGCACTCATGAGAGTGTTCGGTCTTCTCACACCATATTATGGGGTGCTTAAGCCCCTGGTGTATTGGCCGTACCAAAGTGTACGGTTGCATAATGTCATGACTGAACATATTTGTATAAAAATAGATGAATACAATAATAGATAAGAGCTATGTATTGTTTATTAAAAAAGGGCTGCTATGAAAGCAGAACGATACAAATAGTGCGATAAGCAAGGGATGGGATTATTTGGCATGTCCCCCTCCAGGGGCAAGCTGCGGGTCTTTAAGTAAAAACAGGTATTGAACTTGTTATAGAGACCACCTGGACATTCGACGCAGCTTGTTCTCGCCCTAGCTGTTGCATCGTGTGTTCGGCGAGTGTGTTGCCGGACAGGCCTTCTGGATAATTGGGTCCTGAAAGTATATAAAAAAACGAATCGGCGGAATAGGGAGCCCCTAAGTGCGGTTGAGCCGCATTCTGGGCGTGCAGTAGTTGTGCCCCTCCCCTTATGCCCATGGTATTTTCAAAGCATAATTATGTACGCGTGGTACCGATAGCACCATCTAGCGAGGGTTGGGGTTGGGGCCGCACTGCTATGCTTGCTCGGGTCGTGCCAGCCGGCACTGTTGTAGGTTGTTTCGGGCATGCTTGACGTTGTCCGGACGTTTGACACCCGGATTGGAGAGTTGCCTTGGGAGGCTGCTCTGTACTTCCGCTGCCAGGGCCACTGTGTGCTCCTCCATTCGGATAGAGCGTTCGATGTTTCCATTTACCGTGATGACGCTGCGAGGGCCTGGCATCTTGAGCTTGAGATATGCGTAGTGCAGCACCGCATTGAATTTTGCAAATGCTGTTCGTCTGGGCAGGGCATGATAGCCACTGTGGAATGGGACTATGTCGAAGATTAACTCCTCGCTTCGGAAATTATCCGGCGATCTGAAGACCACTTCGAGTGTAACTGAGCATGTACAGCTGGCTTCTACACATGGTATGACGCCTTTAAAGGTTGTCTTTGTGGGTTTAATCCTCGAGGGATCTATACCCATTTTTCGCACTGTATCCTGATAAAGCAGGTTCAGGCTGCTGCCGCCATCCATGAGGACTCTAGTGAGGTGAAAGCCGTCAATCATTGGGTCTAGGACCAATGCGGCGAATCCGCCATGACGGATGCTAGTGGGGTGGTCCCTTCGATAAAGGTGATCGGGCAGGAGGACCATGGGTTGAACTTTGGGGTGACTAGCTCCAACGCATAGACATCCTTGAGGGCACACTTCCGCTCCCTTTTGGGATGTGGGTTGCGTATATCATGTTCACCGTCCGCAATTGCGGGGGTGGGGGAGCCCTTCTGTACTCTGTTGTTCGGCGGCCGGGGCTCCTCCTCGTCATCACTACGCAGCCCCTTGTCTCTGGTTTCGGCACTTAACTTGCCTGCCTGCTTGAACACCCAACAATCCCTGTTGGTGTGGTTGGCTGGTTGTTCGGGGGTGCCGTGTATCTGTCACGAGCTATCGAGTATACGGTCTAAGTTGGATGGGCCCGGAGGGTTTCTTTCGAATGGCTTCTTCCACTGACCGGGTTTAGAGCCTCTGAATCCGGCATTAACTGCCGTATCCTCGGTATTGTCGCCATTAATGCGACGCTTGTGCTTGTTGTGACGTGACCTGCCATTGTTGTCCTTGTTATCCGAATTGCCGGGGCTCTTGGTTATGTTATTGCTACGAGCTAGCCAGCTGTCTTCCCCCGCACAAAAGCGGGTCATGAGTGTCGTGAGGGCTGCCATAGATTTCGGCTTTTCCTGTCCTAGGTGCCGGGCAAGCCATTCGTCTCGGATGTTGTGCCTGAAGGCTGCAAGGGCCTTGGCATCTGGACAGTCGACTATTTGATTTTTCTTGGTTAGGAACCGTGTCCAAAATTGTCTGGCCGATTCCTCTGGTTGCTGGATTATGTGGCTTAGGTCATTGGCGTCTAGTGGTCGCACATAAGTGCCCTGGAAGTTATCGAGGAATGCGGATTCCAGGTCCTCCCAGCAACTAATTGACTCTGCTGGCAGGCTGTTAAGCCAATGTCGAGCTGGTCCTTTAAGCTTAAGCGGGAGGTATTTGATGGCGTGTAGATCATCCCCATGGGCCATGTGGATATGAAGGAGATAATCCCTGATCCATACCGCGGGATCAGTTGTGCCATCGTATGATTCAATGTTTACGTGTTTAAAACCCTCGGGGATCTGATGATCCATTACTTTGTCTGTGAACACAGTGGGTGTGCGGTGCCCCTGTACTGGGCTATATCGCGACGTAGCTCAGATGAGGTTTGTCTGTTGTATTCGGCCTGGCCGTATTTATCTTATCCGGTGTGACGGTAATCGTCCCGTGATGTGGGGCGCCCACGCGATCCGTAGATCGATCTTGTTTGCCTTGCCTTATCCTCCAATATATCTCGCAGGTCTGTTGTGTTTCCCCGTGCTCTGGTATTTTTAGAGCGGCGCCGGGGTGCGGCTTGGATTGAGGGCCGAAAGGCCTCTCTGTCGCGGCCACGGGGTGGACGATCGGGCGCATTGTACGCTGGTGATGTAGGTTTAGTTGCTTCCTCCTCTAGTTGAGGTAGCAGCCTGCGCTTTGGGTAACTCTTGGAGGGGCGCTCGAGTTTATACTCTTCGGCCTCCAGGACTTCAGTCCATCTGTCGGCTAGCAGATCTTGGTCAGCTCTAAGCTGCTGTTGTTTTTTCTTGAGGCTGCTTGCCGTGGCCATAAGCCTGCGTATGAAACGCTCTTGTTCGACGGGATCCTCTGGCACGACGAATTCGTCGTCGTCGAGGCTTCCCTCGTCTTCGGAGGGAGGCATATAATTGTCGTCCTCGACCTCTGTGCCTGCCGCTCTCTCATGAGGGCTGGCTCCTTCGGCCTCCCACGCTGAATCCTGCTGGAGGGGGTTGTCTTCAGTACTGTCCGGGGTGTTGATGTCTCCGGTGCCGGATTCGCCGTTCTTGCTTAGGCGGGATTTAGAGCGGCGCCGCTGATATCGGCGCTTGGGTTGCTTCTTGGAGGAGTCATCCTCCGCTTTTTCATCGCCATCCCCTACTTTGGGGGTGTCCACCATGTATATGTCATATGACAAGGTGGCCTTCCAGTGCCCTATAGGTGCTGGTTCTTGGTCGTCTCCCGCATCGGCGTCCATACCGTCGATGTCTTTGAAGTCGAAGTCGAGCATGTCGGTTAGATCATCGACAGTGGCTAAAAAGTGGGTGGTGGGTGGGCTTCGAATTTCCTTGTCGTCCGCATCCCAACCCTGCTCTCCTGACAAAGAGAGAGACTTTAGTGAATCCAGGATATTGCCAAAGGGCGAGTGCTGAAAGACGTCCGCGGTGGTGAACTCCATGATCGAAGCCCAATCGGATTCGATCGGAAGGGGTGCAGAATATTCGGAGTCCGGAACGGAGTCTGGCACCTTGGAGTCACGGGCCTTGCAATGGACTAGGCTGGTATTTGGCTCTATCGCCGTAGAGATTGCGGCTCCTGGGGCGGCGTCCAACCGTCCGTCCCTGACTAGCGCAGTCGGCTCCGAGCTAATGGTCGGAGCGATCTGAGCGGCACTCTGGGCGCTGTCCGGCAGCAGAGCTAGATCATGCCCATCGATACAGTGCGGCACGCTCGGCCATGGCTCGAATCCATCGAAGATCAAGTCCCCACGGATGTCGGCCATGTAGTTTAGGCTTCCAAACCTGACCTGATGGCAGGGGCGTAGCTTCCGATCTGCTCCAGATGGCCAAGCGAGTTGGCCCGCAGTGCAAAGTCGCCGAATACGAAGATCTGTCCGGGGAGAAAAGTCTCACCCTGGACCGCGTCGTGGCTGACGATCGAAGAAGCCATCGGGCCTAAAGGTGACGACACAGAGGAACTCTCAATGAAAGCACCAATGTCGGTGTCAAAACCGGCGGATCTCGGGTAGGGGGTCCCGAACTGTGCGTCTAGGCGGATAGTAACAGGAGACAAGGGACACGATGTTTTTACCAAGGTTCGGGCCCTCTCGGTGGAGGTAAAACCCTACTCCTGCTTAATTAATATTGATGATATGGGTAATAAAAGAGTTGATCTACCACGAGATCAGAGAGGCTAAACCCTAGAATCTAGCCTATGGTATGATTGTTGTTCGTCCTACGGACTAAAACTCTCCAGTTTATATAGACACCGGAGAGGGCTAGGGTTACACAGAGTCGGTTACAATGGGGGGAGATCTTCATATCGTATCGCCAAGCTTGCCTTCCACGCCAATGAAAGTCCCTATCCGGACACGGGACGAAGTCTTCAATCTTGTATCTTCATAGTCCGGGAGTCCGGCCAAAGGTCATAGTCCGGCCATCCGGACACCCCCTAATCCAGGACTCCCTCAGTGATAATAGTCATACTGCTTACTAGCATGTCATACTTTGATTCGACGGTATTGTTGGATGAAGCGGCCTAGACCAACATTACATGACCGCGTTCATGAGACTGCTTCTACTGCCGTGCTTCGCACACTGGTGGCTAGTGGGCGTCTGTTTCTTCAACTTTAGTTGAATCGAGTGTGACTACGCCCGGTCCTTGTTGAAGGTTAAAACAACAAACTTGACGAAAAATCATTGTGGTTTTCATGCGTAGGTAAGAACGGTTCTTTCTAAAGCCCGCAGCAGCCACGTAAAACTTGCAACAACAAAGTAGAGGGCGTCTAACTTGTTTTTGCTGGGCATGTTGTGATGTGATATGGTCAAGACGTGATGAGATATAAATTGTTATATGAGGTGATCATGTTTTGTAAAGTTATCAACAACTCGCAGGAGCCTTATGGTTGTCTCTTTATTTGCATAAAGATGCAAGCGCCATGTAATTGCTTTACTTTATCACTATGAAATAGCAATAGTTGCAAAAAGACTTAGTTGGCGAGACGACCATCTGACGACACGTTGATAGAGATCAAGATGATGGAGATCATGGTGTCATGCTGGTGATGATGGAAATCATGACGGTACTATGGAGATGGAGATCAAAGGCACAAGATGATGATGGCCATATCATGTCACATATTTTGATTGCATATGATGTTTATCTCTTATGCATCTTATTTCGCTCAATATGACGTTAGCTTTATAAGATGATCCCTTACTAAAATTTCAAGGTATAAGTGTTCCCCCTGAGTATGCACCGTTGCGACAGCTCTTCGTACTAAGACACCATGTGATGATCGGGTGTGATAAGCTCTACGTTTACATACAACGGGTGCAAGCCAGTTTTGCACAAGCAGAATACTCGGGTTAAACTTGACGATCCTAGCATATACAGATATGGCCTCGGAACACTGAGACCGAAAGGTCGAGCGTGAATCATATAGTAGATATGATCAACATCGTGATGTTCACCATTGAAAACTACTCCATCTCACGGCGCATCCAACGACGTGTCACCCCAGGGCCGTCCCAGGAGCACGTGGCGGTATTTGTGCAGCCATCTTGATGCGGCGTGTGCGAAGGCGACAAGGAGGCCATCGTGGCGATCGGTGGCGCACCTAACGGTCGTTTCTTTGCACTGTTGGGACGACCGGATGGGCATTAAATGCCCTTGTCCCCTGCCGTCAGAGTTAGGTAGGGGACACTGTTGGTCACTGTTGTACCAACCTGCGTTTTTACCTTTCTACCGCCCTTCCTACACTGCCACCTGTTGGAGACCCCCTTAGACTATAAAAGGGAGGCCCATGCGCACGTAGAAGGGGTTCGGCGGTTCAGAACTTCTCCGCACTAGGGTTCCGCAGATCGTAGATCCAACACCACCATACGCTCGCGCCCTCGAGCAAGAACAAATACAAACACAAAGCAGCAGTGGGGGTTTTATCTCTCCGGAGAGCTCCGAAGCTGGGTAAAAATCGCCCGTCTCCCCCGCGCGCTTGACCTCGATCTGCTCTGCGCATGCCATCCGCTCCCTTGCCGGACTAGAAGGGCCCCCTGCCCCATAGGTGCTCGTGGCCACAGAGAGACACCCCGACATCTTTGGCGCGCCAGGTAGGGGTGCGTCGAGGTCGCGAGCATCTGATCCGGTCTCCGCGCGTGATACATCAACGCCTTCATCAACATGCCACCAAAGAAGAAGCCTTCGGAGGTGGCCGCTCCGTCTACATCGATTCTACCACCACCGCTGGAGCAAACGGGCGGTGGAGTGGACGCCGGCGGAGGAGTGGGCGCCGACGGTGGGACTCACATCGTTACTAGGTCCAAAAATAAGGCCCCGCAAGCGTCGGCGACCGTGCAGACGCCACACCCTTCCCAGGAGGTGCAAGGTCGACAACGCCCCGGTGCTCCTAGCACCGTGCTCGCGTTGGAGCAAGGCCAAGCTGGTGGGTCGCGGGACGTTCGAGACCAGCATGCACGCGAGCATGCTGGCGCGAGTGAGGTGCGGTCGCCCGGACGGGGTGTTGCTCCTTCCAATCCAGTTGGGAGTCCGAGCACATCCCGCTCCTCGCGCCGCTCGTCGCCACCGCCACCCAAGACTGCAGAGGAAGCACTAGCCCGAGCCCAGCTGCTTCTAGATTACCCTCCGGCGCCACACAAGATTGACGACTGGAGGATGACCATTTACAGCCTCATCGGCTTCGCCAACGGCGACAAGCCCCGGCAACCGAGCGTATCGAAGCCCCGGCAAAGCGCCCAGGCGCAAGACGATGCCGGCAAGACCGCTGGGGGTGCCACCTCCGTGCACTCCCAGCCCCGAAGGCCGAGGTCGCCGGCTCGTCGGGCCAACTTTGACGCCGACTCCACCGCGTCGTCGGACCCGCAAACCCGCCGCAATCAACGCCACGTTCTCCAAGAACGACGGCACGAAGACGCTCGCACTCGCATCGAGCACAGAAGGGAAGCACGACGTCAATCTGACCAGCACACTGGGCCCACTGTTGATATGCATACGCCAGGGGAACCAGGCGACTTGCCGTATGCGGCAGGTTGCCCTGCGTTCACCCGTGAGCTGCGGCAAGTCCAGTGGCCCAGTACCAAGAACTTCAAGCCCGACGTGCCCGAGAAGTATGATGGCAGGATACATCCGTCGGAGTTCCTCAAGATCACGCCATCGCGGTGCAGGCTGCGGAGGACGCGACGAAGATCTCGCCAACTACTTCCGGGTGCTCAAGCCCAACGCCGATCTTGGCTCATGCACTTGCCGGACGGCTCCATCTTTTCATGGGCGGACCTGTGTCATCAGTTTGTCGGCGCCTTCACAGGCGGCCACAAACCCCATGGCCAGGAGAGTGATCTGCATCTGCTCGTCCAGAAGGAGGGAGAGCCCCTCTGCAAGTACATACAGAGATTTAGCCAGGTGCAGTGCAATATACCAGACATCCACCCTGCCGCGGTTATCAGCGCGTTCCACCAGAATGTACGTAACCGCAGGATGAGGGAGGAAATGGCGATGTGCAAGATCAGGGATGTCAGCGAGCTTTATGCTCTGGCCGACAAGTGTGCACGGGCTGAGGAGGGGAGGAAAATCCCCGGAGAGGCTGCAGGAGCAGAAGGATCTAACCGTGAGGATGCCGCCCCGGCAAGGAAGAACCGGAGGCGGAACAACAGGAAGAGAAAGGCTAAGGATGTGCTAGCTGTCGAGCATTCTGGCAACGGAGGCGGCTCCGACAAGGCCAAAGTTGATGACTCCGGCGAGGCTGTGGTAGCCACCGACAAGCAGGATGGCTCCGGCAAGCAGTATTGCAAGATCCACCGCACCAAGGGCCATGATCTCCAAACTTGCAAGAAAGTCGAGCAAATGGCGGAGCTACAGAAAGCTGAGTACGAGCGCCACGACATGGAGAGAGCCCAAGGAGGTGGCGGAGGATCCGGCAAGAAGTTCCCCGCCCGGGGAGGGCACCGCAGCAAGGCCAAGCCGCGGCAAGGAGACAGGCCTCCCCGCGGCCGCGACAAGGACGAAGATGAAGATGAGGATGATGAGATGGAGGAATATGAGACTGATGACCAAGAGTTTCAGAAGGCAACGGAGGTGTTGTGCATCGACGGCGGTGCCTCTCTGCACATCTCGCACCACCAACTCAAGCAGTGGGTGCGAGAAGTAAACGCAGCAGAGCCGTCTGTCGAGTCGCGCAAGCCTCTGAAATGGTCCAGCACGCCCATCATCTTCGATGTTGAGGATCACCCTGATCACATCACCGCGGTCGGGTGCTTGCCAATGTTGGTCTCGCCAATAATCCGCAACCTCAAGGTCACGAAGATGTTGGTTGACGGTGGGGCCGGCCTGAATCTGATTTCCTCCGCAGTACTCAAGAAGCTCCAGATCCCCGACAGCGAGCTCGATGAGACTGGTACCTTTCAAGGAATAAACCCTGGAAGGAGCAAGCCCAAGGGGAAGATCACACTGCCAGTGACGTTTGGCAGCGAGCTGAATTTCAGGACAGAGAAAGTCACATTCGATGTTGCTGATATCCCATTGCCCTACAATGGGATACTCGGCCGTCCAGCGCTCGCCAAGTTCATGGCAGCCTCTCACTACGCCTACAATGTGCTCAAGATGCCTGGTCCGATAAGTGTCATTTCTGTCCAAGGTAACAAGCAGGATGCACTTATCTGCACCGACAAGATCTACCGGGAAGCAGCAGCCACGGCCGAGCACAAGCCACTCGCCGCTGGAGCTCCCCGGGGGAAGAAGAAGGCCAAGCCCGGCAAGAGCAGCTCTGATGCCCACTCCGGCAAGCGCACCTCTCCGGAGTGCTGCGCTGCCATCGAGGATGCACCATCGAGCTCCACCGGCAAGCACAAGAAGGCAAAGACAGCTCCACCAAAGACTAAGTCCGGCAGCAATAGCTCTGGTGCCTACTCCGGCAAGCACACCTCTCCGGAGTGCTGCGCTACCGTCGAGGACGCGCCATCGAGCTCTACCGGCAAGTAAAGCAAAGAATGCACTCAGCTCCAAACTTTTGAGCCACATCCCTTGAAGGACCGTGCCTTGTACAAAAAAAACCTGTGCGCAAAGGGGTCGAATCGTGGCTAAGTTGCGCCCTTGATATGTTTCGAGTCCGCTCAACGATGAAAGCGCGCTGCAACTAGCCCGACGAGTTTTTCCTGCCGGAGGCAACACCGCCAGCGGGCTGCTGATGTTCCGCACTCAGCAAGTGTGTTTGCACCGGCGGGTTCCCTGAAAGCGTGAGGGTGAAAACGTACAAGGGAGGGAATCAAGGGAGAAGTGCGGCCCTGCCGAAGCGCAGAAGACGGAAAAGCTAAGTTGCCCAAGTTTGAGTACAGAACACTTTCAGTTTTAAATTTCCATGTTATATTCCTTGAACGTTCGTGCCTTGTATGGAAAACCTGTGCGCGGAGGAACCAACTCGTG
The DNA here is from genome assembly GCA_021437245.1 of Aegilops speltoides. Lineage (NCBI taxonomy): Eukaryota > Viridiplantae > Streptophyta > Magnoliopsida > Poales > Poaceae > Aegilops > Aegilops speltoides. The sequence goes on along the minus strand of CM038145.1, from coordinate 279,334,861 downwards.
GTTAAGTTGCACCCTTGCTTTGTTTCGAGTCCGCTCAACAATGAAAGTCTTGCAGAATCGGCCCGACAAGGTTTCTTGTCGGAGACAACACGCCAGCGAACTGCTGATGTTCCGCACTCAGCAAGTGTGTTAGCACCGGCAAGTTTCCTAAAAGCATAGGGTAAAAACATACAAGGGATGTAATGGGGTAGAGGATGTAACATAGCAAGCCTTGCCGTGGGACGTCCTTTGTATGGGAAACTTGTGCGCGGAGGAGCCGACTCGTGGCTAAGTTGCGCCCTTGATTCGTTTTTGAGTCCGCTCAACGATGAAAGCGCGCTGCAACTAGCCCGACGAGGTTTCTTCCCGGAGGCAACACCGCCAGCGGGCTGCTGATGTTCCGCACTCAGCAAGCGTGTATGCACCGGCAAGTCCCCTGAAAGCGTAGAGTATAAACATACAAAGGGCGAAACATAGCATTGCATCGCCCAACATGAAGTTACGTTGCAAAAAGTAACTTATTGCGCCGCTGTCTAAGTTATTCTCATAACTAAAATAACAGCGACAAGGAAGGGGCAAGAAGGCGCACCGGCACCCGAGCCCCGGCAAGGCATGCATTGCCGGGGGCTGCAGGCACCAAGGTCCCTCCACGACAAGCCAGGGTCGCCGGGGGCTGCGATGCCAGCGGCAAGAGCAAAAGAAAAGGGCGCAGGCTCCTGTGTCCCGACAAGCCAGAGTTGCCGGGGGCTGTGATATCAGATAAGTTTTTCATCCCTCATCATGCATCCTCTTATGGAGTAGAGAATGCGAGGCCGCGTCCTTGAACGAGCGTGCCTTGTATGGAAAAACCTGTGAGCGGAGGAGCCGAATCGCTGCTAAGTTGCGCCCATGATTTGTTTTCGAGTCCGGTCAACAATACAAGTGTGCTGCAACTGGCCCGACAAGGTTTCTTGCCGGAAACAGCACCGCCAGCGGGCTGCTGATGTTCCGCACTCAGCAAGTGTGCTTGCGCCGACAAGTTCCCTCAAAGCGTAGGGTGGAAAGATACAAGGCACAGAATCAAGTAAAGGATATAACCCGGCAAGCCTTCCCCTCTTTTCATTAAAAAACATCCCATTTCAGTACAAGTCCATAGAGGATGAAAAACATGAAAGAGAGGATTACAAGTTTTAAATGCAGCTAAGGCCCGAAGGCTTACAAATTAAAAAAGATAAGATTCCCGTAATCCCTCTCCTATTTCTCTCTTCAGGAGGTAGGTCAAGGAGGCCCCGGCAAGAGAAGTTTGCCGGAAGGGCAAAAGGCACCTAGGTGAGCTACGGGTGCGAAGACACCAAGAGAACATCCGGGGCCGCCAGTGCTTGGCGAGACGGAGGCGCCGAAGCGAGCTCAAGACGGGCGGCGGGGCGTCAAGCCGCTGTCAAGGGCACCACGCCCTCGTACTCGACTTGACGGCCTTGCTGCCACCCCTCTTCCTCTTCCGCAGCCTCCCTACGCCAGCCGCCCAAGGAGACGACCCCGGGGAGTTCAGAAGGCCGGCGACCCGGATAATGGGGTCGCCGGTGGCGCGCGAGGCGACGGCCGACGCCTAGTCGGATCCACCGCCGTCCTCGTCGTCGCTGTCGCTCTCCTCCCCGTCACTCTCGCTCGAGGGGGAGTCTTCGCTATCGGAGGAGCTGTCCACGCAACATCTCGCCCGGGTGCCGGAGTCCCCGAAGACCTTGATGGCGAGAAGGTCGCCTTCCATTAACTTAAAATGGAGGGTGAACCCCGCCGTCAAGCTGTGGATACGGGCGAACGTCTTCCACCCTCAATCGAAATACATCACGCCGGGGGCTGGGGATACGACACTCACTCGCGTGCCGCTGATCCCACAGCCCCTCATGCGCAGTTCCAACATCTCGGGCGGGTCCGGCTCCCTCGCGCTCGCAAACGGAGCCGGAAGACGGAGGCGACGACGAGGTGCCCGGCGCAGCTTGACGAAGAACTACCAGGGATCGTCCCCGGTGTGGACCGCCTCGAGGAGAGGAGCTGCCGGCGGAGGCGGGGGTGGCGCACCGCCCCGGCCGCCTCTTCCCCGAGCGCTCCGACCACGCCCTCGACCTCGCCCACGACCTCGCCCCCTCCCTCTTCCCCTCGTGGCTGGCTCCGCCACCACTAGCGCAGGATAGGGAGAGGCGCGCTGCCTGGTGGCGACCCTTGCCGCCACCGATGAAGGACCAGGGTTCCCTTCCTCCATGGCGGGTGAGAGGAAGAGAAGCAGAAGTTGAAGAAAGGAGAAGAGGAGGAAGTGCGGGATTTTTGCGCTCCCCTTCCGCCCCTTTTTAAGGAGCGGGGCGGGGGCTCGGCCGCCCCGCTCAGCCAATCGGAGCACGGGGAGAGCAGAGGAACGGGGCCGACCCACCACCTCCGCCCGTGACGGCTCGGTTTCCCACCTTCACCGCCCACGACCCCACGCGCATGGGAGCCGCGTGGCGGGGAGGTGAAGCCGGGGCGACAGATGAAGTGACCTCACCCTGCCCCGTGATCACGGGGGTGGGCGCCTCGGAAATCGCGCACAGCACCCACGCCTCCCACGACGCCGCAATCGACGCATGCCGTTACGGGAGGGTGCGGTGGATTCGGAGCGGATTCGGCTTGGACCCAGGCCGCGTGTGCCCATGCACTGTTTTGGGCCTGGCCCAACAACGCTCGGCACCGTGTATGGCCCAGGCCCGGGGGCTCCTGTCGGTGTACTAAAGTAGGGGGTACCTTAGTACCCCGAACTTGTCTGCAGGCGATCGCGGCGCCAGCAGCGAGGCTTGCGGGGCGCCCGCCAAGACCCTCCGTCATTTCCTATTACTGCCATTCAAGAACAAAGTATCAACTAAGAAGACAAAGGCCCCGGCAAGAGGAGCTTGCCGGGAAGGCCAACCAAGGCGCTCCAGAGGAACTTGCCACGGCGCCCTGCGCGTCCCGGCAAGGCCCGGCAGCCGGCAAGCTTGCCGGCACAACAAGAGAAGGGCCGCGGCAAGGCGCTTGCCGCGGCAAGGCTGCCACCCTGCACCCCAGCGCATCCAACGACGTGTCGCCCCAGGGCCGTCCCGGGAGCACGTGGCGAGGCGCTGCGCAGCCATGCGGTGCGAGGTGGCAAGCGGAGCTGACAAGGAGGCCATCGTGGCGATCGGTGGCGCACCTAACGGTCATTTCTTTGCACTGTTGGGACGACCGGACGGGCATTAAATGCCCTTGTCCCCTAACGTCAGAGTTAGGTAGGGGACGCTGTTGGTCACTGTTGTACCAACCTGCGTTTTTACCTTTCTACCCCCCTTCCTACACTACCACCCGTCGGTGACCCCCTTAGACTATAAAAGGGAGGCCCATGCGCACGTAGAAGGGGTTCGGCGGTTCAGAACTTCTCCCCACTACGGTTCCGCAGATCGTAGATCCAACACCACCATACGCTCGCGCCCTCGAGCAAGAACAAATACAAACACAAAGCAGCAGTAGGGGTTTTATCTCTCCGGAGAGCTCCGAAGCTGGGTAAAAATCGCCCGTCTCCCCCGCGCTCGACCTCGATCTGCTCTGTGCACGCCCTCCGCTCCCTTGCCGGACTAGAAGGGTCCCCTGCCCCATAGGTGCTCGTGGCCACAGAGAGACACCCCGACAATTATGGAGGTGATAATGAGTTCATCGTAAAGAGTTAGGTTGATGCAAGCTTTGACACCAATCTAGATGACCCTGAGTCTCGATCTAGATACATTTTGAAAGTGGGAGCAAATAGCTAGAGTAGCTCCGTGCAGAGCATTGTAGACATAGAAATTTGCAAAATACAGATGGATCTGAATGTGGCAGACCCGTAGACTAAAACTTATCTCACAAGCAAAATATGATCACACCTTAATGTTCTTGGGTGTCAATCACATAGCGATGTGAACTAGATTATTGACTCTAGTAAACCCTTTGAGTGTAGGTCACATGGCAATGTGAACTATGGGTGTTAATCACATGGTGATATGAACTATTGGTGTTAAATCACATGGCGATGTGAACAAGATTATTGACTCTAGTGCAAGCGGGAGACTGAAGGAAATATGCCCTAGAGGCAATAATAAAGTTGTTATTTATATTTCCTTATATGATGATAAATGTTTATTATTCATGCTAGAATTGTATTAGCCGGAAACTTGGTACATGTGTGAATACATAGACAAAACAAAGTGCCCCTAGTATACCTCTACCTGACTAGCTCGTTAATCAAAGATGGTTAAGTTTCCTGACCATAGACATGTGTTGTCATTTGATGAACGGGATCACATCATTAGAGAATGATGTGATGGACAAGACCCATCCGTTAGCTTAGCATAGTGATCATTAGTTTTATTGCTATTGCTTTCTTCATGACTTATACATGTTCCTCTCACTATGAGATTATGCAACTCCCGAATACCGGAGGAACACCTTTTGTGCTATCAAACGTCACAACATAACTGGGTGATTATAAAGATTCTCTACATGTGTCTCTGATGGTGTTTGTTGAGTTGGCATAGATCAAGATTAGGATTTGTCACTCCGAGTATCGGAGAGGTATCTTTGGGCCCTCTCAGTAATGCACATCACTATAAGCCTTGCAAGCAATGTGACTAATGAGTTAGTTACAGGATGATGCGTTACGAAATAAGTAAAGAGACTTGCCAATAACGGGATTGAACTAGGTACGAGGATACCGACGGTAGAATCTCAGGCAAGTAACATACCGATGACAAAGGGAACAACGTATGTTGTTATGCGGTTTGACCGATAAAGATCTTCGTAGAATATGTAGTAGCCAATATGAGCATCCAGGTTCCGCTATTGGTTGTTGACCAGAGATGTGTCTCGGTCATGTCTACATAGTCCTTGAACCCATAGGGTCCGCACGCTTAACGTTCGATGACGATTTGTATTATGAGTTATGTGATTTGATGACCGAAGTTTGTTCGTAGTCCCGAATGAGATCACAAACATGACGAGGATCTCGAAATGGTCGAGAGGTAAAGATTCATATATTGGAAGGCTATATTTGGACATCAGAATGGTTCCGAGTGATTCGGGTATTTTTCAGAGTACCGGAGAGTTACGGGAATTTGCCAGGAGAAGTAATGGGCCTTATTGGGCTTTAGTGGAGAGAGAGGAGAAGGGCCAACAGGTGGCGCGCGCCTCCCCCTACCCAAACTGAATTGGACAAGGGTGGGGGCGCGCCCCCTCCTTCTCCCTCGCCCTCTCCCTCTCTTTCCTTCTGTCTTACCCAGAATAGGAAAGAGAAGGGAATACTACTTGGACTGGGGAGTCCTAGTAGGATTCCCCACACCTGGCGCGCCCCCCTTGGGCTGGCCACATATTCCCTCCCCTCCTTTATATACGTGCCCAGGAGGCACCCCAAAGGCACTCAAGATTTGTCTTAGCCATGTGCGGTGCCGCCCTCCACAGTTACTGATACGTCTCCAACGTATATATAATTTTTGATTGCTCCATGCTACTTTATCTACTGTTTTGGACTATATTGGGATTTATTTTCCACTTTTATATTATTTTTGGGACTAACCTATTAGCCGGAGGCCCAGCCCAGAATTGATGTTTTTTTGCCTTTTTCAGTGTTTCGAAGAAACAGAATATCAAACGAAGTCCAAACGGAATGAAACCTTCGGGAACATGAGTTTCTCATCAGATAAGATCCAGGAGACTTGGACCCTCCGTCAAGAAAGCCACGAGGCGGTCACGGGGGTGGAGGGCGCGCCCCTCCCCCCTGGGCACGCCCCCTATCTCGTGGGCCCCTTGGAGCTCCACCGACGTACTCCTTCCTCCTATAGATACCTATGTATCCCCGTATGATCATAGGAGAGCCAAAAACCTAATTCCAGCGCTGCAACCTTCTGTATCCACGAGATCCCATCTTGGGGCCTGTTCCGGAGCTCCGCCGGAGGGGGCATCCACCACGGAGGGCTTCTACCTCATCACCATGACCCCTCCGATGAAGTGTGAGTAGTTTACTTCAGACCTTTGGGTCCATAGCTAGTAGCTAGATGGCTTCTTTTCTCTTTTTGGATCTCAATACAATGTTCTCCCCCTCTCTTGTGGAGATCTATTCGATGTAATCTTCTTTTTGCGGTGTGTTTGTTGAGACCGATGAATTGTGGGTTTATGATCCAGTATTACCTATGGAAAATATTTGATTCTTCTCTGAATTCTTGTATGTATGATTGAGTTATCTTTGCAAGTCTCTTCGAATTATCTGTTTGGTTTGGCCAACTAGATTGGTAGTTCTTGCAATGGGAGAAGTGCATGGCTTTGGGTTCAATCTTGCGTGTCCTTACTCGATGTAAAGAGTTGCAAGGCACGTATTGTATTGTTGCCATCGAGGATAACAAGATGGGGTTTTATCATATTGCATGAATTTATCCCTCTACATCATGTCATCTTGCTTAAGGCGTTACTCTGTTCTTACTTAATACTCTAGATGCATGCTTTGGATAGCGGTCGATGAGTGGAGTAATAGTAGTAGATGCGAATCGTTTCGATCTACTTGTTTTGGATGTGATGCCTATATACATGATCATTGCCTAGATATACTCATAACTATGCTCGCTTCATCAATTGCTCAACAAGAATTTGTTCACCCACCGTAGAATACTTATGCTCTCGAGAGAAGCCACTAGTGAAACCTATGGCCCCCGGGTCTATTCTCATCATATCAATCTATATCACTTTATTTACTTGCTTTTTTACTTTACCTTTACTTTTTACTTTGCATCTATCTATCAAAAATACCCAAAATATTATCTCTATCAGATCTCACTCTCGTAAGTGACCGTGAAGGGATTGACAACCCCTAAGCGTTGGTTGCGAGTTGCTATCGTGTTGTGCAGGTACGAGGGACTTGCGCGTGACCTCCTACTAGATTGATACCTTGGTTCTCAAAAAACTGAGGGAAATACTTACGCTACTGTGATGCATCATCCTCTCCTCTTCGGGGAAAACCAACACAAGCTCGAGACGTAGCAAGAAGAATTTCTGGCATTGTTGCCGGGGAGGCTTACGCAAAAGTCGACATACCAAGTAACCATCACAATCCATATCTCTCGCATTACATTATTTGCCATTTGCCTCTCGTTTTCCTCTCCCCCACTTCACCCTTGTCGTTTTATTCGCCCTCTCTTTCCCAGTCTCCTCCTCTCTTTCCTGTTTGCCTTTTCTCGTTGCCTTTCTGTTTGCTTGTGTGTTGGATTACTTGTTGCCATGGCGCAAGATAATACCAAATTGTGTGATTTCTCGAATACCAATAATAATGATTTCCTTAGTACTCCGATTGCTCCTCTTAATAATGATGAGTCTTGTGAAATCAATACCGCTTTGTTGAATCTTGTTATGAAAGATCAATTCGCCGGCCTTCCTAGTGAAGATGCCGCTACTCATCTAAACAATTTTGTTGATTTGTGTGATATGCAAAAGAAAAAAGATACGGATAACAATATTGTCAAATTGAAGTTATTTCCGTTTTCACTTAGAGATCGTGCTAAAGTTTGGTTTTCATCTTTGCCTAAAAATAGTATTGATTCTTGGAACAAGTGCAAAGATGCTTTTATCTCTAAGTATTTTCTTCCCGCTAAGATTATCACTCTTAGGAATGATATCATGAATTTTAAACAACTTGATCATGAGCATGTTGCCCAATCTTGGGAAAGAATGAAATTAATGCTTCGCAATTGCCCTACTCATGGTTTGAATTTATGGATGATCATACAAAAATTTTATGCCGGATTGAATTTTGCTTCTAGAAATCTTTTAGATTCAGCCGCGGGAGGCACGTTTATGGAAATTACGTTAGGAGATGCTACCAAATTGCTTGGTAATATTATGGCTAATTATTCTCAATGGCACACCGAAAGATCTTCTAGTAAAAAAGTGCATGCTATAGAAGAAATCAACGTTTTGAGTGAAAAGATGGATGAACTTATGAAGATGTTTGCTCCTAAAAATACTCCTCTTGATCCCAATGATATGACTTTATCTACTTTGCTTGAGAATAACAATGAATCTATGGATGTGAATTTTGTTGGTAGGAATAGTTTTGGAAACAACGCTTATAGAGGGAATTTTAATCCTAGGCCTTATCCTAGTAATCCTTCTAATAATTATGGAAATTCCTACAACAACTCTTATGGAAATTTTAATAAGATGCCCTCCGAATTTTAGAGTAGTGTTAAAGAGTTTATGAATTCACAAAAGAATTTTAATGCTTTGTTTGAAGAGAAATTGCTTAAAGTTGATGATTTGGCTAGGAACATTGATAGAATTTCTATTGAAATTGATTCTTTAAAGCTTAGATCTATTCCTCCTAAGCATGATATCAATGAGTCTCTCAAAGCCATGAGAATTTCCATTGATGAGTGCAAAGAAAGAACCACTAGGATGCGTGCTTCCAAAGATGCCTTTATTAAAGCGTGTTCTTCTAATCCCTATGAAAATCAAGATGAAGATCTAAAAGTTATTGATGTGTCCCCCGTTAAATCTTTGTTTTGCAATATGAATCTTGATGAAACTGAATATGATCTTCCTTTACCTAGAAGGCGTTCTAAGAATTCGGAGTTTCTAGATCTTTATGATGAAATTGATGAAAGTGGGATTGAAATAATAAAAACCGTGATGTTGCTAAACCCACTTTTCTGGATCTCAAGGAATTTAATTATGAAAATTGCTCTTTTATTGGTTGTATTTCCTTGTTGCAATCCGTGCTAGAATCTCCTCATGCTTATAGTCAAAATAAGGCCTTTACCGAACACATTGTTGATGCCTTGATGCAATCTTATGAAGAAAAACTTGAGTTGAAAGTTTCTATCCCTAGAAAACTCTATGATGAGTGGGAACCTACAATTAAGATTAAAATTAAAGACTTTGAGTTTCATGCTTTATGTGATTTGGGTGCTAGTGTCTCTACTATTCCCAAAACTTTATGTGATTTGCTAGATTTCCGTGATTTTGATGACTGCTCTCTAAACTTGCATCTTGCGGATTCCACTATTAAAAAGCCTATGGGAAGAATTAATGATGTTCTTATTGTTTCAAATAGGAATTATGTTCCCGTAGATTTTATCGTTCTTGATATAGATTGCAATCCTTCATGTCCTATTATTCTTGGTAGACCTTTCCTTAGGACGATTGGTGCAATTATTGATATGAAGGAAGGGAATATTAGATTCCAATTTCCCTTAAAGAAGGGTATGGAACACTTCCCTAGAAAGAAAATTAATTTACCATATGAATCTATCATGACAGCCACTTATGGATTGCCTACCAAAGATGGCAATACCTAGATCTATCCTTGCTTTTATGCCTAGCTAAGGGCGTTAAACGATAGCTCTTGTTGGGAGGCAACCCAATTTTATTTTGTGTTTTTTGTTTTTGATTCTGTTTAGGAATAAATAATCCATATACCTTCTGTTTGGATGTGGTTTTATGTTTCAATTAGTGTTTGTGCCAAGTAGGACCTATAGGATAACCTACGATGATAGTTGATTTGATTTTGCTGAAAAACAGAAACTTTAGCCCTCACGAGATTAGCTGCCATGTTTTACTGGAGAGTGCTTTTGCGTTGATTCTTTTTGGTGCTGATCAATAAACAAATTGTCCAGGACTTCCTATTTTGGTAGAAGTTTTAGAGTTCCAGAAGTTTGCGTTAGTTGAAGATTACTACAGACTGTTCTGTTTTTGACAGATTCTGTTTTTCGTGTGTTGTTTGCTTATTTTGATGAATCTATGGCTAGTAAATTAGTTTATAAACCATAGAGAAGTTGTAATACAGTAGGTTTAACACCAAAATAAATAAAGAATGAGTTCATTACATTACCTTGAAGTATTCTTTTGTTTTCTTTCTCTAACGGAGCTCACGAGATTTTTGTTGAGTTTTGTGTTGTGAAGTTTTCAAGTTTTGGGTGAATTCTTTTGATGGATTATGGAACAAGGAGTGGCAAGAGCCTAAGCTTGGGGATGCCCATGGGACCCCCAAGATAATCCAAGGACACCAAAAAGTTAAAGCTTGGGGATGCCCCGGAAGGCATCCCCTCTTTCGTCCACTTCCATCGGTAATTTACTTGGAGCTAATTTTTATTCACCAACATGATATGTGTTTTGCTTGGAGCGTCTTGTATTATTTGCGTCTTTGCTTGTTAGTTTACCACAATCATCCTTGCTATACACACCTTTTGAGAGAGACATACATGAATTGAAATTTGCTAGAATACTCTATGTGCTTCACTTATATCTTTTGAGCTTGATAGTTTTGCTCATAGTGCTTCACTTATATCTTTTGAGCGTGATAATTTTTGCTCTAGTGCTTCACTTAGATATTTTTGAGCACGGTGGTGGATTTGTTTTAAAGAAACTTTATCTCTCATGCTTCACTTAGATTATTTTGAGAGTAGTCAATAGCATGGTAATTTGCTTAATGTTAATATACTTGGTGTTCAAGATATGTGAAACTTTCTTTTGAGTGTGTTGAATACTAAGATAAGTTTGATGATTGATAATTGTTTTGAGATATGGAGGTGATAATATCATAGTTGTGCTAGTTGGGTGATTATGAATTTGAGAAATACTTGTGTTGAAGTTTGCAAATCCCGTAGCATGCATGTATGGTTAAAGTTATGTAACAAATTTGAAACATGAAGTGTACCTGGCTTGTGCATCCTTATGAGTGGCGGTCGGGGACGAGTGATGGTCTTTTCCTACCAATCTATCCCCCTAGGAGCATGCGCATAGTATTTGAATCTTTGAGGACTTCTAAATTTTTTCAACAAGTATATGAGTTCTTTTGACTAATGTTGAGTCCACGGATTATGCGCACTTATACCTTCCCGCCATTGCTAGCCTCTTCGGTACCATGCATTGCCCTTTCTCACATTGAGAGTTGGCGCAAACTTCGCCGGTGCATCCAAACCCCGTGATACGATACGCTCTATCACACATAAACCTCCTTATATCTTCCTCAGAACAGCCACCATACCTACCTATTATGGAATTTCCATAGCCATTCCGAGATATATTGCCATGCAACTTCCATCATCATCATCATCGTAACATGCATTACTTTTGACATATTGCCATTGCATGATCTTGTAGTTGACATCGTATTTGTGGCAAAGCCACCATGCATTATTTTCCATACATGTCACTCTTGATTCATTGCACCATCCCGGTACACCGCCGGAGGCATTCATATAGAGTCATATCTTGTTCTAAGTTTCGAGTTGTAATCCTTATGTTGTAATCAATAGAAGTGTGATGATCATCATTATTAGAGCATTGCCCCAAAAAAAAGAGAAAGGCCAAAAAAAGGGAAAGGCCCAAAAAAATAAACAAAATAAAAAAAGGGCAATGCTACTATCTCTTTTTCCACACTTGTGCTCCAAATTAGCACCTTGTTCTTCATGGAGTGAGTCTCATATATTGTGCTTCAAAGTAGCACATTGTTCCTCATGTAGTGAGTCTCATAAGTTGTCTTTCTATACTAGTGGGAATTTTTCATTATAGAACTTGGCTTGTATATTCCTACGATGGGCTTCCTCAAATGCCCTAGGTCTTCGTGATCAAGCAAGTTGGATGCACACCCACTAGTTTTCTTTTGTTGAGCATTCATAGCTCTAGTGCATCCGTTGCATGGCAATCCCTACTCCTCATGTTGACATCAATTGATGGGCATCTCCATAGCCCGTTGATTAGCCTCGTCAACGTGAGACTTTCTCCTTTTTGTCTTCTCCACACAATCCCCATCATCATAGTCTATTCCACCCATAGTGCTATATCCATGGCTCACGCTCATGTATTGCGTGAAGGTTGAAAAAGTTTGAGATTATTTAAGTATGAAACAATTGCTTGGCTTGTCATCGGGGGTATAGAAGTTGGGAACATCTTTGTGTGATGAAAATGAAGCATAGCCTAACTATATGATTTTGTAGGGATGAACTTTGTTTTGCCAGGTTATTTTGAGAAGGCATGATTGCTTTGATTATTATGCTTGAAGTATTATTATTTCTTTGTCAATATGAACTTTTGTCTTGAATCTTTAGGATCTGAATATTCATATCACAATTAAGAAGATTTACATTGAAATTATGCCAAAGTATCACTCCGCATCAAAAATTCTTTTTTATCATTTACCTACTCGAGGACGAGTAGGAATTAAGCTTGGGGATGCTTGATACGTCTCCAACGTATCAATAATTTTTTATTGCTCCATGCTACTTTATCTACTGTTTTGGACTATATTTGGCTTTATTTTCCATTTTTATATTATTTTTGGGACTAACCTATTAGCCGGAGGCCTAGCCCAGAACTATTGTTTTTTGCCTTTTTCAGTGTTTCAAAGAAACAGAATATCAAACGAAGTCCAAACAGAATGAAACCTTTGGGAATGTGATTTTCTCATCAGATAAGATCCAGGAGACTTGGACCCTCCATCAAGAAAGCCACGAGGCGGTCACGAGGGTGGAGGGCGCGCCCCTCCCCCCTGGGCGTGCCCCCATACCTCGTGGGCCCCTCTAAGCTCCACTGACGTACTCCTTCCTCCTATATATACCTACGTATCCCCGTATGATCAGAGGAGAGCCAAAAACCTAATTCCACCAGCGCAACCTTCTGTATCCACGAGATCCCATCTTGGGGCCTGTTCCGGAGCTCCGCTGGAGGGGGCATCCACCACGGAGGGCTTCTACATCATCACCATGGCCCCTCCCATGAAGTGTGAGTAGTTTACTTCAGACCTTCGGGTCCATAGCTAGTAGCTAGATGGCTTCATCTCTCGTTTTGGATCTCAATACAATTTTCTCCCCCTCTCTTGTGGAGATCTATTCGATGTAATCTTCTTTTTGCGGTGTGTTTGTTGAGACCGATGAATTGTGGGTTTATGATCCAGTATTATCTATGGAAAATATTTGATTCTTCTCTGAATTCTTTTATGTATGATTGAGTTATCTTTGCAAGTCTCTTCGAATTATCCGTTTGGTTTGGCCAACTAGATTGGTAGTTCTTGCAATGGGAGAAGTGCATGGCTTTGGGTTCAATCTTGCGGTGTCCTTACTCGATGTGAAAGAGTTGCAAGGCACGTATTGTATTGTTGCCATCGAGGATAACAAGATGGTTTTTTTATCATATTGCAAGAATTTATCCCTCTACATCATGTCATCTTGCTTAAGTCGTTACTCTGTTTTTACTTGATACTCTAGATGCATGCTGGATAGCGGTCGATGAGTGGAGTAATAGTAGTAGATGCAGAATCGTTTCGATCTACTTGTTTTGGACGTGATGCTTATATACATGATCATTGCCTAGATATACTCATAACTATGCTCAGTTCTGTCAATTGCTCAACAATAATTTGTTCACCCACCATAGAATACTTATCCTCTCGAGAGAAGCCACTAGTGAAACCTATGGCCCCGGGTCTATTCTCATCATATCAATCTATATCACTTTATTTAGTTGCTTTGTTTTTACTTTACCTTTACTTTTTTACTTTGCATCTATGTATCAAAAAATACCAAAAATATTATCTCTATCAGATCTCACTCTCGTAAATGACCGTGAAAGGATTGACAACCCCTAAGCGTTGGTTGCGAGTTGCTATCGTGTTGTGCAGGTACGAGGGACTTGCGCGTGACCTCCTACTGGATTGATACCTTGGTTCTCAAAAACTGAGGGAAATACTTACGCTACTGTGCTGCATCATCCTCTCCTCTTCGGGAAAACCAACGCAAGCTCGAGACGTAGCAGTTACACACCTCGGTCATATCATCGTAGTGCTTAGGCGAAGCCCTGCGCCGGCAACTTTATCATCACCGTCGCCACGCTGTCGTGCTGACGAAACTCTCCCTCAGCCTCAATTGGATCAAGAGTACGAGGGACGTCATCGAGCTGAACGTGTGCTGAACATGGAGGTGCCGTACGTTTGGTGCTAGGATCGGTCGGATCGTGTAGACGTACGACTACATCAACCGTGTTGATAAACGCTTCCGATTTTGGTCTACGAGGGTACGTGGACACACTCTCCCCGCTTGTTGCTATGCATCTCCTAGATAGATCTTGCGTGATCGTAGGTAAATTTTTTGAAATACTGTGTTCCCCAACAAAATTGGTTTGCCTCACTGCTTCAAGTCTCAGGGGCTACTGGCATACGACTATCAAAATTGCATAAAATTATACCTGTATATCCTTTGAGAACAACTGAGTGACTCAGGCAAGTCCGTCTCGAGCAGATCAGATATATGCATCCACCGAGCTGAGTGCGGTAAACTCTTGCTCGGAAAATGCCAGAGCGCGCATGGCCTGTTTCAATTGACGGTGATTCATCATGCTCTCGACTTCAGAATCCATGACAGATATGTCGTTTGAATCCTCATGAAGCGGCGGGACTGGCATTGCATCATCTCTTGTCCTAGTTGGCGAGTCCGGCACCGGATTGGCAGACATTCAGCTAACAGGGCGTTTTCCCACCGTCTGCCGCGTGTTTCTCCTGACATCAAGGATAAAAGGAGACTTTAAACAATCCGAACTTGTACCAAGGCATGTATTAAGAGGATATACCTCTTGGAAGACTTTGAGGTTTCTGCAGTGCTCCCAGTCCCCTTTCATTTTGAACGACTACCCTGCGTAGGGGCTGCTCTTGAGGAGGTACAGTTCGCCGAGAGGCGATCCTATTAAAGTCCAGATCAGTATAATGGACAAAGGTGCAAATAGGGTCTTCCTTTTAAAGAGTCCTCCGAATACTTACGATGGAGAAGGGATAGGGGCGGGGGTAGTCGACGGTGATAGCCACTTCCGAGCCGTCAAGACTTGCTTGTTAAAATACCCCATCATCGAACTCTATGTATATATCGGGATCCTCGCGAAAGCCAGGATCTCCATCGTGATTATGATCCTCTGACTCTGTGTAACACCCCGAGACCGACGCTCCAGAAGACTTCTAGCTATTCCGAGTTTTGTCGTGTGATTTATTTTGTTTGTGCGTTCATCATGCCATCTCTTGCATTGCATCATGTCATCATGCCATCATATCATTAAATTTAAAACTCATCTAAATAAAATTGCATAGATCGTTGATCTATTTAAATCGAGGGATTCACATGGTGATTTCTCTTTATAACGTATCCTCTCGATATTTAGGGAGTTATAATAAATATTCCATTAGTTTGGAACTAACCGTAACAAACTTGCATTTTAATCTCTCGTTTCCACCTATTCCAAATCCTCGATCATTCTCCAATTGGCTTCGGTTCAAGTTGTGGCACTTTGAGTTATGCCAAAGAAGCCCCATGCCAGTTTTCAGATCAACTTGTATTTATTTGGCCCTCCAAATAAATATTATTGCTCCTATTTCTTTTCTGTAAATAGAAAAGGAAAAACCTTTTTCCCCTTCCTTTCTTTAAATCCAGCCGAGCGGGCCCCTGGCCACTCTCCTCCTTCGGACTGGCCCATCTAGCCCAAAGCCCAGCCTCCTCCCGAACCCTCATCTTAACCTAGCCCGATCCCACTTCTCTCCCTCGTTCCTCTGCCAGCGCCGCCACCTTCCTCTCGATCCCCATTGCGCACGCATCGCCCGCTGCCAGCGCCAGGAAAACCTGTGCCCGATCCTCATCTCCCTCTACTTGATCTCCCTCTCCCTCGCTCGTGTCGCCATCCGCAGAGAAAGAGAGAGGAGCGAGACCCCTCAAGCCAACCACCCCGCGGCCCCGCGAGCTCGTCCGCCCGCACGGCCATGGCACCGCCGGCCTCCATGTCTCACCGCGCCCTCCTCCCTTCTTCATGTGTTGCTCCGCCCTGGCTGCAGTGCGACCAACTCCGCGGCCCGTCGCCTCTGCAGCCTGGCGCCAAGCGTCAACCTCCTCCCTCACTGCGGCCTCCTCCTCGTCGCCTCCGCGCCACCAGCCAGCCACCGGAGCCCGCCGCCGCCGCCAGATCAGGCTGCGCTTCGTCGGGTCCTCCCCTGCCGCCGCCTCGGCCCTGCTGGAGCTCCTCTGCCGCCTTCGTCCGCTGCTGTCCGCCTCCCGCTCGTGCCCGAGGACCGAGCGCCTCCACCTTGGCCCGGCAGCCCCACCTTGCTCATGGTTTGCCGCTACCTAAACCATCTCCGGCCAGGGCTCCTTCGCCTCCTTGCTGCTGCCACTCGAGGCCTTGGTGTTGCTTCGTTTTGGATCGTCAAGACCGACTACACCTGCTGATGCGTCAAGTACGTTGGAACGTCTACACCTTCGTGGTTTTCGCCAAGTTCACCGGATGCCTAGTACGACTACAGGACCGGAACGCCAACTACATGGATACGCCAAGTTCTGCTTCGAACATGTACGGCTACACGACGTCCCGTGAACGCCTACTTTGTCACACCCTGATTTTCATGCCACAACACTTAAGTCTATAATCATGCTAAAATGTGGTTTGACAAAAACTTTTGAGTGTTTTGGACTTTGTTTGATTTGATTTTTGTCTGCTGTTTGCAAGTGCTCTAAAAATCAAATAAATCCTCCAACTCCTATACTTCATCTCCTTGATCCAAACTCTTGAACCAATGATCATGCCATGTGTATAGGACATAAAAGTATTTTCTTACAAAAATAATTTGGCCAAAAAGTATTTTTAAAAATTAGTTTTTCAAAAACCCCTAAATTGAGGGTTGCACTGCAAGTACTTAATTAAGGGCAGTAAAAATCTTTACAAAAATATATTTGACTCCTATTAGATATAGGATACCCAGAAACCACAGAAATATAATTTTAGAAGTTATTTTCCTATTTTATTTAAAGGCTTTTTCTTAAGGCCAGAAATGGTCTTTAATAGGTAAAAATTATTTTATTGCTTCAAAAATATTTGACAAAATTTAGGGAAACTCATAGGACATATATTGTCCATATATAAGAGTTTCAACACATGGTTATGTTCAGAATATTGGTCAAACCCCTCAAAACCCCTTTCTGGATATTTCAAGCTTTTGAAATATTTACAAAGGAAATGTTCTCCAAAAATTCCAAGAAAATTCTAGCATGTCACATATGACATATTTGGTGATCTTGCTAAGTCTCATGACTTGGAGAACAGTATAGCATCATCAAATCCTCTCACAACCATTTCTGCCCATTTTGAAGTTTGAGCAACTTTACATTGCCAAACATGTCCAAATGTTCTCAAACCTTGTGAACTTGCTCAAATGGTTTAATTATTCATCTAGACCAAGTGGCACAAGTTGGAGAGCAAGTTATATTGATCAGAGTGCCCCAAAACCCTCTCTGACTGTAATCAAATTTGAACTACTTTGTACTACCAACTTTATCTCCATGACCCCAACTTTTGTGAGCATGATCACATGACCAAATGAGGCCACCACACCAAGTGGTGCATCAAGGGGAAGTGATTTGCTCAACTAAATCTACACAAGTTCATTTCTGCTAATTTCTAGGGTTTACCAAAGTTGCATTGTCAACTTTCTTCAAATGATCTCCAAATTGGTGGAAGGCCCTAATTATATGTGTCATTTCACCCTATGGAGTCTCATGGCAGATGCAAATCATTTACTTGCCCAAACCACCATCAAACACCTTCTGGCAGATAAATAAAATGCCTATTTTGGCCACTTCCACTATTCTCCATGAGCTCAACTTGTTACCACAGCCCCACCTAGTCCCCTTGCACGTCCAAGAGCAATGGCTGATCCACACTCAATTATTTGGAGGTGAAACCCTCACTTTCCCCTCTGGACAACAGCTTTCCTCCCATTCTCTCACCTCTCTCTCTCTCTGGCAAGCCCTGGGCATCCAATGCCTTTCCCACATTGTTTACTCCCCGAGCAGCCGCTAGACACAAGTGGGCGCGTGAGGGCGCGAGAAAAAGCTGCGGGTGCCGGCCATTTGCGCCTCTGAGCACGTCAGCGTGCTCCCGACCGTTGACCACGGCACTCCCGACCACCTCGAGCCTCCCCTCGCGCCGGTCGATGCTCCTCGGCGTCCATAACACGACACCGAGGTGGCCCACCTCCTTCTCCCTCCTGCTGCCTCCTTTCACGCAGCCCGCCGCCCGAGAGCTCCAATGGGCATGCTCACACGCCCTCGACCTCGCCCGCTCCCCCTTTCCTTCTCCCCCGACTTGGACCACGTCCACGAACGCCGTAGGCAACCTCGCTCCCTCCCTCCTGGCCGCTCGAGCCGTTGCCGCGGCCACCCGTGCGCCACGTCCACGGTGAGCCACGGGCTGGCTACTAAAGGCCGCCCCAGGCCCTCCTCTCTGCTCCATTTGATCTTCCTCTCTCCCTTGCACCCCCCCGGACCAACTCACTCCTCCTCTCGCGCCCTCCATAGCCCGCCATGGCCGGAGATCCGCCGCCGGCCTCCACCTAAATTCAGCCGAGCCCGAGCTCCTCTCCCTCTCCCCTCTGCACCAGCAGCCTCCCCTGAGCAAGGCGGAGCTCCCACGCTCTTTCCCGCGTCCGGGGACGCACCGTAGCGCCATGCCCAAACTCGCCCGACGCCATCGTCCGCCGGCATCCAAGCCGCCGTCGCCTCGACCGTCCCCGGCAGCCGTGGCATACACAAATGGATGCGGCGCTCGACGCCGAGCTCATCCATAGCCAGAGCGTTGCCGGAGGTGCTCCGTAGCGCCGGTAGTCGTCGTCGGGGCTCTCTGCTTCCTCGGCCAGGTGAGCGCGCGGGAGGAAGACGAAGGCGAACCTGACAGGCGGGGCCCGCTCGTCAGTGGCCCAGCCACGGGGCCACGCTGGCAAGTGGAGGCGCATTCGGTTTCTGCCGCGTCCCCGCAGCGAAGGCGTACTCCAGCTGGGCGCCTTCGACGTCGCCCCTGGCACCCGCGCAGCCGAGCCACTGGGCCGGCCCAGTGGAGCCCTGCTGCTAAACTCCGCCCAGCGCGCGCCGCCGCCGCCCAGATCCAGCCCATTTGGGTAGAACCCTTTTCCCCCTTTTTCTTTTCTGTACAGTTTCATAAATCCATAAACAAATCAAATCAACTCCAAATTTGATGATTCAAATTTCTAGAGACTTCATAAATCATGCTCTACCTGTTGGTGCAACATGCACATTTTTCCAGAGACTTTTTCCTCACAAACATTTATCAAATCTTGTTTTCCTAATTCTGTGATGAACTTTATAAAATCACAGAGAGCTCAATAATGATTCAAATTCCTAGATGCATCTAAGTTCATAACTTAGTTTATGAACGTTTTTTTTAATACTTTCTGTGCCCCACAAAATAATGAGCCATTTCTTCATATTTGACAACCTTGCAAAATCATAGGAAAATCATCTCAACTCCAAATCCAGTGAAACCAATTCCTAGATGCTTCTAAAATCATCCTTTGTTAAATGGGTGCCTTTGCTCATTTTCCAAAAATATATTTCTGTACACTTGTTGCAAATCCATAAACCCCTTGATTCCACCATATCAAAATGTTCAGAGGTATCCATTCATCAAATCCAAATGAAACCACTTTGATCATCCCTCATATGACCAGGGGTAAGCTAGTAAAGTCCAACTCATATTTTTAGAGCACTTTTATTTCCTGCCTTGTTGTGTTGCTTATTATGGTTGCTTTCGATGATAGTGGACGAAGTAGACGAAATGCTCGGAGTTGGACCAGAGACATTGAAGACCTCGAAGACCTTGTTGAATCAGGCAAGCAGCCCTTTGACCATGACTATGAAACCCCTTTATATGCATGTCATTTATAGCTCTTCATTATTGTTGCATCGGAATCATGATGAGATGGTGAACCATGTGGGTTGGTTGCCTCAGTTACTTCCTCGTTGATACTTGCATTGTGCATGGCCCTACCTTCTTATGAGGGTTATGCCGGTGGGAGTAGATAGGATGCTAAGTAGTGCTACGCAAAAAGGGACGGGGATATGCATGATGATGGAGACAGAATATTTTCAAAGTCTTTTCGAAAACCCCGTCGGGTGCCACTTATGCCCGAGGGAGATGATGAGATGGGTGACCACTTGATGACGAAGTGGTGTGCCAAGGAAAGTGTGTGTTGTTTTCAAAACGGATTGGTCGGAGTTGCGACCGTTATTCCAACCTTACATGCGCGACCACTCTACCCTTATATGGGAAAGGGCATTATTGAGTACCTAGACCGATACTAGCTTGGAGCCCGTGATTACTAGTGACGGGGAGAGTTGGTGCTCTCTCTTGGGACGGGGTCGTGCCAGGTAGGGCGGCCATGACCATCTTTATGGGGCACCGGACACACCGTTGGTACCCCGTGCCAGTGGTATGTGATGAATATGGGAGCAAGGCTCCACGAAAATGTTATTTGAAATGTTGGGCACGGGGGTTACTGCCAATCGAGTGGACTCCATGTTAGTGTCGACTAGGGGAAGGTAGTGATCGGGTGCTTACCCCGGGTACTTGAGGTACCGCGGGTCGTGGATGACACGGAAGTTCCCCGGATCTAGTGGGTAAAGTGTGCAACCTCTGCAGAGTGTAAAACTATTCGAATAGCCGTGTCCACGGTCAAGGACAGTTGGGTAACCGCTCTTGGGCTACGTCCACTTGTTTACAAACCCGGTGTGTGTGTGATGATGGAAATGACTTGGGTCAAGTCAAAGGACTTGACACGACTGAGGTGGGTTGGTGCCCAATTTGTTTATAATAAATGGGCTGGTGCCCACTCTATTTATGTTGATATCTGTGACCAGATCTCATGGTTACTTAAATTCTCTTGATGCATGCTTTATAGGATGTTGAACATGACTTTGCACTCAAAACTAGCTTTATGCAAAAATTTACCTATGTCATGCATTGCTGTACCTTGAACCAAAACATGGGTTGCTTGCGAGTACATTCAAAGTACTCATTGGCTTGCCACTGGTTATTTAATTGACCAGGCATGGAAGGACAGGATGTGATGAAGAACACTTCGGTGACGAGCATGCAAGCTAGGACGCTTCCCAGTCAGAATGCCTGTAGGGTTAAGGCAGATGGCATGGGTCCAAGTTATCGATGAAGATTTCCACTGCGATGTTATACTCAAGGCTCGACCATAATGGTCCTACTTGTGTAATACGGAATGCATGGATGTAAGACTCTTGTTATTCAGCTTCTGTGTGTTCAGTGAGCATTGATCTCTGGGATCACTGTACACGTACATTCGGTGATCACGACTTATGAGTCGGGGTCCCCACAGAGCTGGTATCAGAGCCATCCTGACTGTAGGAAGCCTTAGTTAGCATGGTCGTTAGTTAGGGTAAAACTATTTCCAAAACTACTACTAGTTTTCAAAATTATCTGTACTTCTCTTCCCTTCTCAGTTTTTTCGAAAACTAAGGTATACTTTCCTTATTGATCGCTTCCTCTTCAAAACCTTTGGTCGCTAGAACCCTTATGCCCCTGACCACAGGATTCCTTGTAATCCTCGTGGATAATCTGGAAGGAAGATGCATTGCTAGGCATTCACCCACATCTCCTGAACACAAGATTGGCGACATCACAACAAGACGATATCAACAGAAGATACATCCTCGAGGAATGAGGACTTGAAGGCCTAGGAGATGGTGACACCCTTGACACTGCCCCAAGATGATGCAACCCTAGCCTACGATGGTCAGGGCATAGGATATGCAAGATTATGATATACGTCGCTAATAGAGTAACCCTGTCACTACCGTTGTTGTATCGGCAACCACCGGTGGATGAGAACCTAGCCATTTGGTCCACCTCACTATAGTGAGCAGGAAAACGGTTCTCTTCATCCCCCGCTCTCGGTGACGATATTGACAACAACGTAACCGACATGATGGACCTCTATTACGCCTTGATAATGTCATTGCATAAAGGATTACCTACCTGATACTATCGACGGCTTAGAAGACAAGAAGGGATCGTCATGATTAGGAAGACAACAGAAGACCGAGTCAATGCCTGCTATGAGGAGCCACCTTCACCCCATCACTTCAACAGGCAAGAAGTTGTTGAAGACTTGTCAAGCTCAACCGGGATCGTTTCATCAAACAACTACAAAAGACGTAGCAGCACCTGAGGAAAAACCCGGGAGACTGCACGAGGCACAAGGCACGACTATGGAGTCCGAGAACCCCTAGGGTAGGATGAGTCGTGTACCCCCTATGCGCAGTCGAGTCCGTATGATGGTTCGAGCAGAACCATGATTGTGTGCTGCTTGTTTTTATTTGCTGTGTTTTGATATCAGTCGCCCTTTTGCCCTAGGCAACAAGTACGCAACTATATCACCTGCCTTATTTTGTTGTTTGTGTTTGGCCTTTTGGCACTTGTTTGTTTGCACTTGCACTATAGAACCCCCTTTTAGGCTTTTCCCTCCTCTATGCTACTTTTCCCTCTTGTCTCTCTCTCCTCAACTGAAGACCAGCAAGACAAGATGCACCAAGAAATCTGCTTCGTCGACCAACAAGCACTGAAGACTTTTGCTACAACCTCCCCGACCAAGTGCAACCCCTTAGAGTTACGGTGGTTTCCCCTCAAGATTAGATACCCATTCCTAGACCCTTCGAGGCTTCACGAGATACCCCAGCTCGAAACCTTAACCACGAGCTTAACCTACGGAATTGCAAGAGAATCTGTTAAGCCTCTGCAACCTTGCTTGTCACTGGGTTCATTATGGAACCAGTGGACATAGTGAACGAGCACATTATCTTCCTAAGATAGCACCAAAACTGACGATGCCATAGGGAGACCAATTCAAGGATTAGGGATAGAGGGCAAAAGACTCGATGAGTTTATATCAATGACTTTGAGGAATTATCCGAGACTCTTTAGTGGATTAAGGCTACCATGTTGGTAGATGAACTTGGTGGGATCATGACTATAGAGTAGCATAGCTTTCATTACTCTTGAGTAAATTGGATTTAATAGGACAATTATGATCGCAAGCTGAACTCCTGGGAGTGCAAGGATTTGACTTGATCAGATAATTTTGATAGGTGACAGTTGTTATTACATAAATGACTTGGGGGAAACATGTAGGAATTCTCGTTGGACAAGAGATTTGAATTTTAGTAGGCGATTCTAGTTGAATATAGATGCTGAGTATGACTACATGGTTCGGAGTAAAATGGATTTAGACTGATGATCTCGATCATGATACCATGTTTCTCGGTGGACGATAAACTAGGATATTGGGCTAATTGCCGGAGTTTATTTAGGCATCTTTGTGAGTTTGACCTTGGAGTATTATTAGAACCCAATAATGAGAATTGGTGGACTGACTATAGTAGGGATAGCCTTTTCATGAGTTTGGGGATTATAAGGACTTTAGGAGATCATGTGGGACACCAGCATAGGCGTTGGATTTGTAGAATTAATGGATTATGATTCATAGGAAGGAAACAAGATCTTGGGGTGGCATACAACGTGTTTCCTTAGGATAGAGACGCACTAGTATGGTCTTGGAAGGATAGGGTGAACACTTGGATTGTCCTGTTTTATTCCAGCTTGGAAGCTTGTATGCTCTACCCATGGATTTTTAGGGGTGGACACACACACATGAGTTTGGGGATTGTAGACATGTATGATTTTGTTAGACATCCTCTCGGGAGCCATGAGGATATGAATCACATGAGTGATGCTTGGAGTTGACCTATGCAAATGATGCTATCAGTGATATGGTGTGATTTGTTTTAAGACTAGATAGACTAATGGCATCTCAGAAACCGTGCTTAAAGATAGGATGATAAATGTTCATTCGCACACTAGAATCGTTGGAACCCTTATGCCCTACCAAGCCACAACACGGTTGGATCATGACCTTGGGCCTTGGCTCTAGATCAATAAGATCTTGACCAATGCCCAACCGGGACCCTCACCAACGCCTCAGCCCACTCTATGTACCCCAAATACTTCATAGAGTACTTGGGCAAGTAGATCATCATCCTTACTTGAGGACATGAATGTCCACATGAAGACGGAAGAAGAGTTGATCAGCTGGTTAGGGAACATCCGAAGACCACCATGTCAAGGAGGAAGAACTATACCAACCACCGTCGTCAGGGAGTGAGCTTCCGCGTTGAAGACCGTGCATATTTGCAAGTCACTCCTCTCAAAGGCAACTACGACCTCATGAAGAAAACTATGCTACTCATGACCTTGAGCTAGCAGCAGTGGTTCATGCCCTGAAGACATGGCGACATTACCTCTTACGGAAGGGATGTGAGATATACACGGATCACAAAGGTCTGAAGTATATTTTCACTCAAAAGGAATTTAACACGAGGCAAAGAAGATGGCCAGACTTGATCAAAGATTATGACCTCAGTGTTCAATACCACCCTAGGAAGGCTAATGTGGTAGCAGATGCATTAAGCAGAAAGGCTTGTTCCTTGAATGCTATGCTTAAGGACAGGCTGCCCGTCTTGTATGAAGAACTTGAAAGCTTCGGGTTGGAACTGGTTGCACCAGGATTCTTAACTAACCTTGAAGTCAAGCCTTCAGGTGGCACCATTTGAAGTGTTATACGGACGGAAGTGCCGCACACCCCCTCAATTGGTCAGAGACCGGAGAAGGACTTGTCCTTGGGCCCAACATCCCCCGTGAAGCAGAAGAGCAAGTCCAGCTTGTCAGAGAACGTTTGAAGGCTACCAAGTCAAGACAGAAGAGCTACGCTGACTCACGTCGTCGAGACATGACCTTCCGGGTTGGAGACCATGTTTATCTCCGGGTCACCCCTCTCAAAGGAACCCAGCGCTTCCGTGTCAAAGGAAAGCTCGCCCAAGATTCATCGGCCTTCTTCGAGATCACTCCAAGATTTAACAACCCCCCTCAGGATCACCGCAAGGCGAAGAATAGACGGCTACCAGCTGGAGTTGCCACCTGAGCTACCTGGTGTGCACAATGCTTTCCATGCATCACAACCCCGGAAGTGTTTCCAACTTCCTAACTTGCCCGATCTCTACAAGGGCATTAACCACCGAGCCATCGGCCTCTAGCCCGAGCTAACCTACCGCAAGCTACCCATTAGCAACCTGGATCAAGAAGAGCGTCACGCACGAAGCTGCATCATCAAGTACTTCAAGCTCAATGGAGCACTACACGAAAGCAGAAGCAACATGAAGACTTGAAGACTACCCCAGATCCCAGTTTCTGTATTCCTTTCCGCGCCTAGTCTGGGAATCTCGGGGACGAGATTCTTGTAAGGGGGGTAGGTCTGTCACACCCTGATTTTCATGCCACAACACTTAAGTCTATAATCATGCTAAAATGTGGTTTGACAAAAACTTTTGAGTGTTTTGGACTTTGTTTGATTTGATTTTTGTCTGCTGTTTGCAAGTGCTCTAAAAATCAAATAAATCCTCCAACTCCTATACTTCATCTCCTTGATCCAAACTCTTGAACCAATGATCATGCCATGTGTATAGGACATAAAAGTATTTTCTTACAAAAATAATTTGGCCAAAAGTATTTTTAAAAATTAGTTTTCAAAAACCCTAAATTGAGGGTTGCACTGCAAGTACTTAATTAAGGGCAGTAAAAATCTTTACAAAAATATATTTGACTCCTATTAGATATAGGATACCCAGAAACCACAGAAATATAATTTTAGAAGTTATTTTCCTATTTTATTTAAAGGCTTTTTCTTAAGGCCAGAAATGGTCTTTAATAGGTAAAAATTATTTTATTGCTTCAAAAATATTTGACAAAATTTAGGAAACTCATAGGACATATATTGTCCATATATAAGAGTTTCAACACATGGTTATGTTCAGAATATTGGTCAAACCCTCAAAACCCTTTCTGGATATTTCAAGCTTTTGAAATATTTACAAAGGAAATGTTCTCCAAAAATTCCAAGAAAATTCTAGCATGTCACATATGACATATTTGGTGATCTTGCTAAGTCTCATGACTTGGAGAACAGTATAGCATCATCAAATCCTCTCACAACCATTTCTGCCCATTTTGAAGTTTGAGCAACTTTACATTGCCAAACATGTCCAAATGTTCTCAAACCTTGTGAACTTGCTCAAATGGTTTAATTATTCATCTAGACCAAGTGGCACAAGTTGGAGAGCAAGTTATATTGATCAGAGTGCCCCAAAACCCTCTCTGACCAGAATCAAATTTGAACTACTTTGTACTACCAACTTTATCTCCATAACCCCAACTTTTGTGAGCATGATCACATGACCAAATGAGGCCACCACACCAAGTGGTGCATCAAGGGGAAGTGATTTGCTCAACTAAATCTACACAAGTTCATTTCTGCTAATTTCTAGGGTTTACCAAAGTTGCATTGTCAACTTTCTTCAAATGATCTGCAAATTGGTGGAAGGCCCTAATTATATCTGTCATTTCACCCTATGGAGTCTCATGGCAGATGCAAATCATTTACTTGCCCAAACCACCATCAAACACCTTTTGGCAGATAAATAAAATGCCTATTTTGGCCACTTCCACTATTCTCCATGAGCTCAACTTGTTACCACAGCCCCACCTAGTCCCCTTGCACGTCCAGTAGCAATGGTTGATCCACAGCTCAATTATTTGGAGGTGAAACCCTCACTTTCCCCCTCTGGACAACAGGTTTCCTCCCATTCTCTCACCTCTCTCTCACTCCTGGCAAGCCCCAGGGCATCCAATGCCTTTCCCACATTGTTTACTCCCCTGAGCAGCCGCTAGACACAAGTGGGCGCGTGAGGATGCGAGGAAAAGCTGCGGGTGCCGGCCATTTGCACGCTCTGGAGCACGTCAGCGTGCTCCCGACCGTTGACACGGCACTCCCGACCACCTCGAGCCTCCCCCTCGCGCCAGTCGATGCTCCTCGACGTCCGCAACACGACACCGAGGTGGCCCACTCCTTCTCCCTCCTGCTGCCTCCTTTCGCATGCGCGCCGGCCGCCCGAGAGCTCCAATGGGCATGCTCACACGCGCGCGCCTCTGACCTCGCCCGCTCCCCCTTTCCTTCTCCCCCGACTTGGACCACGTCCACGAACGCCGTAGGCAACCTCGCTCCCTCCCTCCTGGCCGCCCGAGCCGTTGCCGCGGCCACCCGTGCGCCACGTCCACGGTGAGCCACGGGCTGGCTACTAAAGGCCGCCCCAGGCCCTCCTCTCTGCTCCATTTGATCTCCCTCTCTCCCTTGCACCCCCCGGACCAACTCACTCCTCCTCTCGCGCCCTCCATAGCCCTCCATGGCCGGAGATCTGCCGCCGGCCTCCACCTAAATTCAGCCGAGCCCGAGTCCTCTCCCTCTCCCCTCTCCACCAGCAGCCTCCCCTGAGCAAGGCGGAGCTCCCACGCTTTTCCTCGTCCGGACGCCTGCCGTAGCGCCATGCCCAAACTCGCCCGACGCCATCGTCCGCCGGGCATCAAGCCGCCGTCGCCTCGACCGTCCCCGCAGCCGTGGCATACACAAATAGATCTGGCGCCGACGCCGAGCTTATCCATAGCCGAGGCGTTCTGGAGGTGCTCCGTGGCGCCGGTAGTCGTCGTCGCGCTCTCTGCTTCCTCGCCAGTGAGCGCGGGAGGAAGACGGCGAACCCGACAGCGGGGCCGCTCGTCGATGGCCCAGCCACGGGCCACGCTGCAAGTGGAGGCGATTCGGTTCTGCCGCGTCCCGCAGCGGCGTACTCGGTGGCGCCTTCGACGTCGCCCACAGCACCAGCGGCCGAGCCACTGGGCGGCCCGGTGGAGCCTCTGCTGCTAAACTCCGCCCGGCCAGCGCGCCGCCGCCGCCAGATCCAGCCCATTTGGGTAGAACCCTTTTTCCCTTTTTCTTTTTCTCAGATAGTTTCATAAATCCATAAACAAATCAAATCAACTCCAAATTTGATGGTTCAAATTTCTAGAGACTTCATAAATCATGCTCTACCTGTTGGTGCAACATGCACATTTTTCCAGAGACTTTTTCCTCACAAACATTTATCAAATATTGTTTTCCTAATTCTGTGATGAACTTTATAAAATCACAGAGAGCTCAATAATGATTCAAATTCCTAGATGCATCTAAGTTCATAACTTAGTTTATGAACATTTTTATTAATACTTTCTGTGCCCCACAAAATAATGAGCTATTTCTTCATATTTGACAACCTTGCAAAATCATAGGAAAATCATCTCAACTCCAAATCCAGTCAAACCAATTCCTAGATGCTTCTAAAATCATCCTTTGTTAAATGGGTGCCTTTGCTCATTTTCCAAAAATATATTTCTGTACACTTGTTGCAAATCCATAAACCCCTTGATTCCACCATATCAAAATGTTCAGAGGTATCCATTCATCAAATCCAAATGAAACCACTTTGATCATCCCTCATATGACCAGGGGTAAGCTAGTAAAGTCCAACTCATATTTTTAGAGCACTTTTATTTCCTGCCTTGTTGTGTTGCTTATTATGGTTGCTTTCGATGATAGTGGGCGAAGTAGGCGAAATGCTCGGAGTTGGACCGGAGACACCAAGACCTCGAAGACCTTGTTGAATCAGGCAAGCAGCCCTTTGACCATGACTATGAAACCCCTTAATATGCATGTCATTTATAGCTCTTCATTATTGTTGCATCGGAATCATGATGAGATGGTGAACCACGTGGGTTGGTTGCCTCAGTTACTTCCTCGTTGATACTTGCATTGTGCATGGCCCTACCTTCTTATGAGGGTTATGCCGGTGGGAGTAGATAGGATGCTAAGTAGTGCTACGCAAAAAGGGACGGGGATATGCATGATGATGGAGACAGAATATTTTCAAAGTCTTTTCGAAAACCCCGTCGGGTGCCACTTATGCCCGAGGGAGATGATGAGATGGGTGACCACTTGATGACGAAGTGGTGTGCCAAGGAAAGTGTGTGTTGTTTTCAAAACGGATTGGTCGGAGTTGCGACCGTTATTCCAACCTTACATGCGCGACCACTCTACCCTTATATGGGAAAGGGCATTATTGAGTACCTAGACCGATACTAGCTTGGAGCCCGCATTACTAGTGACGGGGGAGAGTTGGTGCTCTCTCTTGGGACGGGGTCGTGCCAGGTAGGGCGGCCATGACCATCTTTATGGGGCACCGGACACACCGTTGGTACCCGTGCGAGTGGTATGTGATGAATATGGGAGCAAGGCTCCACGAAAATGTTATTTGAAATGTTGGGCACGGGGTTACTTGCCAATCGAGTGGACTCCATGTTAGTGTCGACTAGGGAAGGTAGTGATCGGTGCTTACCCCGGTACTTGAGGTACCGCGGTCGTGGATGACACGGAAGTTCCCGGATCTAGTGGGTAAAGTGTGCAACCTCTGCAGAGTGTAAAACTATTGAATAGCCGTGTCCACGGTCAAGGACAGTTGGGTAACCGCTCTTGGGCTACGTCCACTTGTTTACAAACCCGGTGTGTGTGTGATGATGGAAATGACTTGGGTCAAGTCAAAGGACTTGACACGACTGAGGTGGGTTGGTGCCCACTTTGTTTATAATAAATGGGCTGGTGCCCACTCTATTTATGTTGATATCGTGACCAGATCTCATGGTTACTTAAATTCTCTTGATGCATGCTTTATAGGATGTTGAACATGACTTTGCACTCAAAACTAGCTTTATGCAAAAATTTACCTATGTCATGCATTGCTGTACCTTGAACCAAAACATGGGTTGCTTGCGAGTACATTCAAAGTACTCATTGGCTTGCCACTGGTTATTTAATTGACCAGGCATGGAAGGACAGGATGTGATGAAGAACACTTGATGTGAGCATGCACGCTAGGGCGCTTCGGTCGTAATGCCTGTAGGGTTAAGGCAGATGGCATGGGTCCAAGTTATCGATGAAGATTTCCGCTGCGATGTTATACTCAAGGCTCGCCATAATGGTCCTACTTGTGTAATACGGAATGCATGGATGTAAGACTCTTGTTATTCAGCTTCTGTGTGTTCAGTGAGCATTGATCTCTGGGATCACTGTACACGTACATTCGGTGATCACGACTTATGAGTCGGGGTCCCCACAGAGCTAGTATCAGAGCCATCCTGACTGTAGGAAGCCTTAGTTAGCATGTTTCACCTCTTGCCATGTTTAACCACATTTAATATTGTTGTGTTCCTAAACGAGAGTTAACTTATAATTAAATGTGGTGTTTCGTCAATATGCAACTCGTTGCATATTGAGCTCCACTTAACTTGTAGTGTTGTTTGTTGCATATTGCCATGCCATGCTTCATTAAACCGGACATGCATCATACTTGTTTGTGCATCATGACATGTTTATGCTTGTGTGTTTACCATGTTGTTCGCTTCTTTCCGGGTTGCTTCTCTCGTTAACTTCGGTTTCGTTCCTGAGTTGTGAGGATTCGTGCGACTACGTGCGTTTGTCTTCTTCATGGACTTGTTCTTCTTCCTTGCGGGATGTCAGGCAAGATGACCATTACCCTCGATATCACTTCTATCTTTGCTTGCTAGTTGCTTCGTTCTATCGCTATGCTGCGCTACCTGTCACTTGTTTACCATGCCTCCAAAATTGCCATGTCAGCCTCTAACATTTTCACCCTTCCTAGCAAACCGTTGCTTGGCTATGTTACCGCTTTGCTCAGCCTCTCTTATAGCGTTGCTAGTTGCAGGTGAAGTTGAAGATTGCTCCATGGTGGACCGGATTATGTTGGGATATCACAATATCTCTTATTTAATTAATGCATCTATATACTTGGTAAAGGGTGGAAGGCTCGGCCTTATGCCTGGTGTTTTGTTCCACTCTTGCCGCCCTAGTTTCCGTCATACCGGTGTTATGTTCCTTGATTTTGCGTTCCTTACGTGGTTGGGTAATTTATGGGACCCCCTTGACAGTTCGCTTTGAATAAAACTCCTCCAGCAAGGCCCAACTTTGGTTTTAACATTTGCCACATAAGCCTTTTTTCCCTTGGGTTCTGCAGACTCAAGGGTCATCTTTATTTACCCCGGGCGGTGCTCCTCCAGTGTTGGTCCAAACTAGAACAGTCTTGGGACCATTCCTTGGCAACTTGGATTATGTCGGTACTGACGCTTCACTTATCCGGTGTGCCACGAGAACGAGATATGTGCAGCTCCTATCGGGATTTGTCGGCCAGTGGTGGTCTTGCTGGTCTTGTTTTACCATCGTCGAAATGTCTTGTAAACCAGGATTCGAGACTGATCGGGTCTTCTGGGAGAAGGTATATCCTTCGTTGATCGCGAGCTTATCATGGGCTAAGTTGGGACACCCTGCAGGTATAAACTTTCGAGAGCCGTGCATGGTTATGTGGCGATGGGAATTTGTTAATGTCGGTTGTAGATAACTTGACACGGATCCGAATTAAAACGCATCAACCGTGTGTAGCCATGATGGTCTCTTCTCGGAGTCCGGAAGTGAACACGGTTTTGGGTTATGTTTGGCGTAAGTAGGAGTTCAGGATCACCTCTTGATCATTTCTAGTTGACGACCGTTCCTTTGCTCCTCTTCTCGCTCTCATTGCGTATGTTAGCCACCATATTTGCTTAGCGCTTGCTGCAGCTCCACCTCTTTACCCCATCCTTCCTATAAGCTTAAATAGTCTTGATCTCGCGGGTTTTGAGATTGGTGAGTCCTCGTGACTCACCAGATACTATCACAACAGCTGCAGGTGCCGATGATACCAGTGCAGGTGATGCTACCTAGCCCAGATGGGAGCTCAACGAAGATCTTAGTTGTTGTTATGTGGTTTTTCTTATTGATCAGTAGTGGAGCCCAGTTGGGACGATCGGGGATCTAGCAGTAGGGTTATCTTCTTTTCTTTTGGCTTCATCCGTAGTCGGACTATGTGTGTACTCTGAATGATGTATGATTTATTTAAGTACTTGTGTGAAGTGGCGATTATGGCGAACTCTTTATCGATCTTCTTCATTACATGGGATTGTGTGAAGATGACCCTTCTTGCGACAAAACCACAATGCGGTTATGCCTCTAAGTCGTGCTTCGACACGTGGGAGATATAGCCGCATCGTGGGTGTTACAAGTTGGTAATCAGAGCCATCCCCGACTTAGGAGCCCATTGCTTGATCGAATCGCTGGCGTTGTTGAGTCTAGAACAAAAATGTTTTGAGTCTTAGGATTATATATATCAGAGAGTAGGATTCTTTTTACTCCTCAGTCCCTTTGTCGCTCTGGTGAGGTCTCCTGACGTAGATGTTTTGACTTTCCTCTCCTCAAATTTCACTAAAAAAAATTTTAGGATCACGCGGGTATCTTTGGATCGTTCCGATATTCTTATGACGAGAACATTGTTCTTGGTGCCTCCTATCATTTAGGGGTTGTGGCAGTGTCCCGGGGAGTGGAGCTCCGAGGTGTTGTCGTCATAATTTTATCGTTGCAGTTTTGGAATAGCTGAGTTTTGCCGACATCGAAAATCTCTTTTATGCAGTTGTTGGTGAGATAACCTCGACGCCACCCAGTACTGGGGAGTTCGGGAGTATTGCCATAGCTCGTATAACGGATGCTTTTCGAAGGTTGAGGTACACGATTTCCGAAGGTTTCTTGGTTATGTGTTGACGGATGGATACAGCTTGGATGTAGGGATTGTTAGTTTTGGGTGAGATATATATTGCTTCCCCTGTATCCCCAACACCAGATTGCATAACCAGAAAGTTTCGGGAGTTTTATAGGTGGGAATTCAAGTAGCTCTAGTTTTTTTTCTTTCCGACAAATGCATGATATGAGATTGGGGTTCGACGTCTAGTGGTCCGCCTATCCACGGTCGTTTTTTACAGTGGTCTCGTTGTGTCTTAAATAATCCTTGGCTATGCCGATTCGGGGACACTTCGTATGTCATGTGCACTACCTTGTACATGATGGTGCTGTACGATCGAGCCCGTGTAGGCCCCACCATGAAAACTTCGGACGAAATCCCTATCATATGTTTGTTCTGGCTTATTCTGCAAGCCAAATCCTTTGTTTTGTTTTATTTGTGGTATTCGAGTTGCTTCGAAGTCAAGTGTTGATTCCATACCTTTCCTAAACGGTGTTCTCATATTGCTATGTGAATACTAATCCTTTTTGATCATTGAGGTTGTCATGTTAATTCTTTTCCAACCGGCATGCTTCTGTTCAAGTGGATCCGATCATTTCAACATCCGCAAGATCAATTCTAAGTTTTCTCAACGGTATCCATTCCATCTGCCCAAGTTGCTTTTGTTTTCCCGCCCTCCCACCCTTAACTTCAAGGACTCATATATTCTAATCAAGTATCCATTTATTCATGCGAAGTCTATTCACTCCTTTCAATCAATGTTCTGATCCGGTGATCCTCGTGAAGATGCTCACGAGCTTCAAGTTCATCATTCTTCGTTCTCGTATTCTTTTCCGGTGGATTTAACTCAAGCTTTCGGTGTTGATCATATTCTTTTTCTCATTTCAAGTGCTTTCTTATGCCGGTGTATCTCTCAATCATTCACTTCTCGCTATTCCTTCGTTCTCGAGTGTTGAATATATCTCAGAAGGCACGTCTTTCCATTCTCAATCCGTCCAAATTATTTCGAGGTTGTTATAATTCAGGCCATTTAATTCAACCGGTGCAATCCCCCCTTTTCAATCAATCATTCAACGGTGTTTTCCTTTGAGTGGGCTCTAACCCACATGTCTTTCCCAGGATCTTACCTGACTCTTCTAATTTTCCCCGGAGCTATTTCCGAATTCTTTTTGAAGTTTGACGTAAGAATGAATTTCCTCAGTCAGATGTTTTCCAAGACCAATTTCAAATTATTTTTCATTGTTGGCTCAACCTTTTTGTTTACATTCTCCCGGAGTATCTCAACAATTCATGGTGGTGGTTCTCATCATCATTCTCAACATTTGAAGACCTTCTCAAGTTTACGCTATATCTCTCTTAATCCTTTTTCAATGGGAATAAGTAGTATGCCAAATCCGTTGCTTGTCATCAATTTAAATTGGTGAAGGATATGCATAACATAATTCTTATTCTTGTTTCAAACAAGTGATTAATTTCTTCTTTCCGGAGTTGTTCATCATATCACATTCTTGGTTCGAGATGCTTCATCTTTTCTTTTCCGGAGTTCCAAGTTTTCTGCTTTATCACGTCGTGAAGCTCTATCTAAATCATCGCAAGGCTTCACCTTGTGTTCTCAACTTCCCTTTCTTTTTATCATCCTTTTATTACCGGAGTTCTTCATGGAGGCTCTACATGGTGGTTCGTCAAGGATTCCTTTCATTCTTCTATTATTCTTCAAGATTTCTCTCAAAGTTATGATCCGCCAAGCTATACTCTAAGATAAGCATGGTGCTCAACACATGTTTTGTTTTGGGGAGTTCAAGTATTCTTCATCTTGCATTCCAAAGTGCGATTATTTCTACCTTATCTGAGGTGGTGTTAGGTCATTCTTGGCAATTTCTCCTTGTGTTTCATGATTCACAGGTTGTCAGGAATGAGGTATTTAAATCCATCATTTTTCTCTTCGTTCAAGAGATCTTTTTGACCAATCAACTTCTTTGTTGGAGTTATCTTGTGTCATATTTCACCTAAAGCCTTCCCTAAGGAATGTAGCTATTTGTGGTGCTTATCAATGATCCAATTTTCTCCTTCTCATCTCTATGAAGAAGTTTTTCATCTCTTTGGTGCTCTCAATCAAATCAATGGTTTCCATTAGTGGCCGGTTGTCACCTCATAGTCTTGAGATGTTTTCCATAAGCCCACTACAAGCTTATTCGTTTCGTTGTTGGTTTTCTAACAACTCCGTTATAACCTTCTTGGAAGGTTGCTTGGCATTTTCTTCTCCATTCTGTTATTCCAATGATCTATCTTCTATTATTTACTTCGGAGGCATTGTGATGTTGCTCTCTTCACCCATCACCTCGTTTTGTCAAGATCATGTTATTTTCTTGCTTATCCATTTAATCGGGGTGTTGTGTTCTCATTCAAGTTCTTTTCATCTTATCAAGTCTTGCATCTCTTTTCAACTGGAGTGCTGTCCGAATTTGATCGTCCTTGTTCCTTGTTTATCTCGTTTCAACCAGAGTGGTTTCAATTCTACCTTGTCCATTAAACTCTTTATTTATGCCTTTGCAACCTTCAAGTCCTCCTAATGTTCCTTGTTCCTCTTTTCTAACGGATTGTTTGCAATCTCGTTCTTCTCAGTTGTGCTCTTTCTTTTAAATTGCTCAACCTCTCAAGGTTCTTTGGTTTCACTCATTGGTTGAAGAAGCAACTTAGTTCTACCTCTTCTCTTCCTCTTCCATTTCTCTCCGGTGCCATCCTAGATCTCGGGACGAGATCCTCTTGTAGTGGTGGAGTGTTGTAACACCCCGAGACCGACGCTCCAGAAGACTTCCAGCTATTCCGAGTTTTGTCGTGTGATTTGTTTTGTTTGTGCATTCATCATGCCATCTCTTGCATTGCATCATGTCATCATGCCATCATATCATTAATTTTAAAACTCATCTAAATAAAATTGCATAGATCGTTGATCTATTTAAATCGAGGGATTCACATGGTGATTTCTCTTTATAACGTATCCTCTCGATATTTAGGGAGTTATAATAAATATTCCATTAGTTTGGAACTAACCGTAACAAACTTGCATTTTAATCTCTCGTTTCCACCTATTCTAAATCCTCGATCATTCTCCAATTGGCTCCGGTTCAAGTTGTGGCACTTTGAGTTCTGCCAAAGAAGCCCCATGCCAGTTTTCAGCTCAACTTGTATTTATTTGGCCCTCCAAATAAATATTTTTGCTCCTATTTCTTTTCTGTAAATAGAAAAGGAAAAACCTTTTTCCCCTTCCTTTCTGTAAATCCAGCCGAGCGGGCCCCTGGCCACTCTCCTCCTTCGGACTAGCCCATCTGGCCCAAAGCCCAGCCTCCTCCCGAACCCTCATCTTAAACTAGCCCGATCCCACTTCTCTCCCTCATTCCTCTGCCAGCGCCGCCACCTTCGTCTTGATCCCCATTGCGCACGCATCGCCCACTGCCAGTGCCAGGAAAACCTGCGCCCGATCCTCATCTCCCTCTTCTTAATCTCCCTCTCCCTCGCTCGTGTCGCCATCCGTAGAGAAAGAGAGAGGAGCGAGACCCCTCAAGCCAACCACCCCGCGGCCCCGCGAGCTCGTCCGCCCGCACGGCCATGGCACCGCCGGCCTCCATGTCTCGCCGCGCCCTGCTCCCTTCTTCATGTGTTGCTCCGCCCTAGCTGCGGTGTGACCAACTCCGGTGGCCCCGTCGCCTCTGCGCGCGAGCGCCGCGCGTCCAACCTCCTACCTCACCTGCGGCCTCCTCCTCGCCGCCTCCGCGCCACCAGGCAGCCACCGGAGCCCGCCGCCACCGCCGGATCAGGTTGCGCTTCGCCGGGGTCCTCCCCTGCCGCCGCCTCGGCCTTGCTGGAGCTCCTCTGCCGCCTTCGTCCGCTGCTGTCTGCCTCCCGCTCGTGCCCGAGGACCGAGCGCCTCCACCTTGGCCCGGCAGCCCCACCTTGCTCATGGTTTGCGGCTACCTAAACCATCTCCGGCCAGGGCTCCTTCGCCTCCTTGCTACTGCCACTCGAGGCCCTGGTGTTGCTTCGTTTTGGATCGTCAAGACCGACTACACCTGCTGATGCGTCAAGTACATTGGAACGTCTCGCGCCGTGGTTTCGCCAAGTTCACCGGATGCCTAATACGACTACGAACCGGACGCCAACTACATGGATCGCCAAGTTACGCTTTGAACATGTGCGGCTACGGCGTCCGTGAACGCCTACTTCCACTACCGTCGCCACGTGAACAACTACTTCGACGATGTCCGTGAACCACTACTTCCACTACCGTCGCGAGAACGACTACTTCCACTACGACCCGTGTACGACTACTTCCCTCGTCGAACTTGATCTGCCCCGAAAATGCACGCTTTGAAGGTATAACGCCGAGACGATGGCAGTGAACGAATGCATGTTGTATGAGATGAACCGTATGTTTGCATCGTGCCCGTTTGTTTCGTGCACGTTCCTCCTCGTTTGCCATGCCGTCGACCCGTTGGAACCCGGTAACGGGAGCACCCCACCATCTTGCATGACTCGCTCACGCTCACTTCCTTTTGCACCGGTTCTCCGTGAGCTACCGGAACCGATATGTTGCCATGGCATCATTTTCGGATTCGTTGCCGTGGCACCCGTTTTGTTCCGCCATAGTGACCAAATGCTTCATAACATGCTCATGTCAACGTTTTCATAAAATTGCATATAACTTGCATATGTCATCTGCATCATGATAACAACATTTAAATGCTTAAAATTGTGTTTGCATTAAATTGCTAAATAACATATGGGGTTTTCCGGAATTGTCGTTTGTTGTTCCGACCTCATTTAAACTTGCCTAAATAGGCAGTTTAATTATGTTTCACCTCTTGCCATGTTTAACCACATTTAATATTGTTGTGTTCCTAAACGAGAGTTAACTTATAATTAAATGTGGTGTTTCGTCAATATGCAACTCGTTGCATATTGAGCTCCACTTAACTTGTAGTGTTGTTTGTTGCATATTGCCATGCCATGCTTCATTAAACCGGACATGCATCATACTTGTTTGTGCATCATGACATGTTTATGCTTGTGTGCTTACCATGTTGTTCGCTTCTTTCCGGGTTGCTTCTCTCGTTAACTTTGGTTTCGTTCTGGAGTTGTGAGGATTCGTGCGACTACGTGCGTTTGTCTTCTTCATGGACTTGTTCTTCTTCCTTGCGGGATCTCAGGCAAGATGACCATTACCCTCGATATCACTTCTATCTTTGCTTGCTAGTTGCTTCGCTCTATCGCTATGCTGCGCTACCTATCACTTGTTTACCATGCTTGCCAAATTGCCATGTCAGCCTCTAACATTTTCACCCTTCCTAGCAAACCGTTGCTTGGCTATGTTACCGCTTTGCTCAGCCCCTCTTATAGCGTTCCTAGTTGCAGGTGAAGTTGAAGATTGCTCCATGGTGGACAGGATTATGTTGGGATATCACAATATCTCTTATTTAATTAATGCATCTATATACTTGGTAAAGGGTGGAAGGCTCGGCCTTATGCCTGGTGTTTTGTTCCACTCTTGCCGCCCTAGTTTCCGTCATACCGGTGTTATGTTCCTTGATTTTGCGTTCCTTACGCGGTTGGGTGATTTATGGGACCCCCTTGACAGTTTGCTTTGAATAAAACTCCTCCAGCAAGGCCCAACATTGGTTTTAACATTTGCCACCTAAGCCTTTTTTCCCTTGGGTTCTGCAGACTCAAGGGTCATCTTTATCTTACCCCCCCGGGCCAGTGCTCCTCCGAGTGTTGGTCCAAACTAGAGCACCGTGCGGGACCATTCCTTGGCAACTTGGATTACGTTGGTACCTATACGCTTCGCTTATCCGGTGTGCCCTGAGAACGAGATATGTGCAGCTCCTATCGGGATTTGTCGGCACAGCGGGTGGTCTTGCTGGTCTTGTTTTACCATTGTCGAAATGTCTTGTAAACCGGGATTCCGAGACTGATCGGGTCTTCCTGGGAGAAGGTATATCCTTCGTTGATCCCTAGAGCTTATCATGGGCTAAGTTGGGACACCCCTGTTGGGTATAAACTTTCGAGAGCCGTGCCCGCGGTTATGTGGTAGATGGGAATTTGTTAATGTCCGGTTGTAGATAACTTGACACAAGATCCGAATTAAAACGCATCAACGCGTGTGTAGCCGTGATGGTCTCTTCTCGTGGTCCGGGAAGTGAACACGGTTTTGGGTTATGTTTGACGTAAGTAGGAGTTCAGGATCACCTCTTGATCATTTCTAGTTGACGACCGTTCCTTTGCTCCTCTTCTCGCTCTCATTGCGTATGTTAGCCACCATATTTGCTTAGCGCTTGCTGCAGCTCCACCTCTTTACCCCATCCTTCCTATAAGCTTAAATAGTCTTGATCTCGCGGGTTTTGAGATTGCTGAGTCCTCGTGCCTCACCAGATACTATCACAACAGCTGCAGGTGCCGATGATACCAGTGCAGGTGATGCTACCTAGCCCAGATGGGAGCTCAACGAAGATCTTAGTTGTTGTTATGTGTTGTTTCTTGTTGATCAGTAGTGGAGCCAGGTTGGGACGATCGGGGATCTAGCAGTTGGGTTATCTTCTTTTCTTTTGGCTTCGTCCGTAGTCAGACTATGTGTGTACTCTGAATGATGTATGATTTATTTAAGTACTTGTGTGAAGTGGCGATTGTAAGCCAACTCTTTATCCCAGTCTTGTTCATTACATGGGATTGTGTGAAGATGACCCTTCTTGCGACAAAACCACAATGCGGTTATGCCTCTAAGTCGTGCTTCGACACGTGGGAGATATAGCCGCATCGTGGGTGTTACACTCTGGGTGATAACCCACAATTATAGGGGGTCGTTTGAAGCCTTCTTAGATAAATAAGAGTGTTGAACCCAACGAGGAGGTAAAGACAGAACATCTATTCCCTCAAGTTCTATCGACCACCGATACAGCACTACACACACTTCACTTTTGCTTTACTGGTAACAAGTATGAAACTAGTTTGTAGGAGTGATTCTAGAACTACTTTGCTATAAAACTAGAAGTACTTTGCAAGATAATAAAAGTTAGGTGTTTAGTAAAAGAGTTTGTGTCAACAAGAAAGTTATTTGTCCCTAGGCAATCGATAACAAGCACTGGTAATCATTCTTGTAATTTTATATGAGTGAGAGG
Organism: Aegilops speltoides; assembly: GCA_021437245.1. NCBI lineage: Eukaryota > Viridiplantae > Streptophyta > Magnoliopsida > Poales > Poaceae > Aegilops > Aegilops speltoides. The sequence continues at coordinate 279,295,254 of CM038145.1, read as the reverse complement.
CATGAGCTAACATAATTTCTCTACTCGGATTATATGCACTTATGATTGGACCCCAAGCAAGCATCCGCAACTACTAAAGATCATTAAGGTCATGAAACCCAACCATGGCATTGAGTATCAAGTCCTCTTTACTCCCATACGTCATACCCCACCTACTCGGGTTTACGCTTATGTTACTCTCGCAACCCACCATAAGCGAACCATGAACATATTGCAACACCCTACAGTGGGGGCCCCTCACATTTGTGCAAAAATGGAGGGCACCATAGGACAGCACCATAAATAAAATATACAATCATACCAACCAAGATCACGATTAACCCATAGGACAAAACGGATCTACTCAAACATCATAGGATAGCCAAATATGATTGGGAAATAATATATGGAGTTGAGCACCATGTTTAAGTAGATATTACAACGGGGAGAAGGGGTGTTACACCACTACATAGAGGGGGAAAGAGTTGGTGTTGACGGTAGCAAGATTGTTGATGTAGATTGTCGTCCCGATCGTTGCCCCGGTGGCACTCAAGCGCCACCAGAAACGAGGGGGAGAGAGCCCCCCTCCTTATTCTTCTTCCTTGGCCTCCCCCCAGATGGGAGGAGAATTCCCCCTCTGGTCCTTGGTCTTCATGGCGGCGGAGGGGCGGGAGCCCTTCCGAGATTGGATCTCCCTCTCTGTTCTCTTCTGTTTCGCGTTCACCTGATCTGACCGAAAACTGTTTCTTATATTCTGGGATATTCGTAACTCCGATTGCACTGAGATTTTAACACGATTTTTTCGGATATAAGCTTCCTTGCGCCCGAAGTAGAGCTCCAACTGACGTTCGAGGAGGGCACAACCCACCACCACGCGCCAGGGGCCTCTAGCGTGCCCTGGTGTCTTGTGGGCTGTGTGGGCCTCCATTTGTGATGATTCCAACTCCCAAAAATCACATATGTTCCAAAATAATTCTCTGTGAAATTTTATTGCATTTGGACTTAGTTTGATATGGATCTTCTGCGATACAAAAAACATGCAAAAAACAGGAACTGGCACTGGGCACTGGATCAATAGGTTAGTCCAATAAATCATATAAAAAATTTCCATAAGTATGTGAAAGTGGTATAATATTGGCATGAAACAATCAAAAATTATAGATATGACGGAGATGTATCAGCATCCCCAAGCTTAATCCTTCTCGTCCTCGAGTAGGTAAATGATAAAAAAGATAATTTTTGATGTGGAATGCTACCTAGCATAAACTTGATCATATGTCTAATCATGGCATGAACATTAAGACATCAGTGATTCAAAGCAATAGTCTATAATTTGACATAAAGACATTAATACTCAGGCATCCCAACAAACAATCATATCTTTCAAAATATCAACGCTAAAGAATTCATAATGGTCAGAGTTAAGGCCAAGGATATGATTCAGCGCAGGCATTGGAAAATTAATGATGGGCCAGAGTGTGTTCTGTGTCAGACTGGAGTGCTTGAAGACAGAAATCATCTCTTATTCCAATGCAACTTTAGTGTGCAAATTTGGAATTATCTTCAAATCACCTGGCTGAATAGCAATGGCATGGTGGAAATTTCCTTATATGCCAAGAAGGATTTTAATAAACCTTTCTTTTTAGAAGTGGTCTTTCTAGCATGGTGGAACATTTGGAAAGTCAGGAATTATAAGGCGTTTAGGCACATCAGGCCTTCTTTTCGGCAGTGGAGGATTGGTTTTATACATGATATTACCCTCCTCTCTCATAGTATTAACAGAAGATACAAGGAGGCTTTGCTAAAGTGGATTGACTTCCTACCCCCTCGATGTATTTGTAGATGAACTTTCTTTTCTTTTTAGATTTGTTTAGTGTAGCCTGCTTTGTATAGACTTTTTTATGTTTCTGTTCCTCTCCTTGAGGAACCTTTTGTATTCTTTGTCGATGAGACTTTAATAAAATGCTATGGGGTGTAAGCCCTGCAGTCTTCAAGGTCAAAAAAAAAATCATATAGTCTTGTCATGCTCTGCCTTCTTACCACAAAGTATTTATCATGCACAACCCCGATGACAAGCCGAGCAATTGGTTCATACTTTTTAATGCGCTTCAGCTTTTTCAACCCTCACGCAAATACATGAGAGCAAGCCATGGATATATCACTACGGGTGGAATAGTGTATGATGATAGGGGTAAATATTGAGAAGACAAAAAGGTAAGAAAGTCTCACACCAACACGGCTAACTAACGGGCTATGGAGATGCCCATCAATCGATATCAATGTGAGGAGTAGGGATTGCCATGCAACAAATGCACTAAGAGCTATAAGTGTATGAAAGCTCAATATTAAAACAAAGTGGGTGCGCATCTAATCCTATATTGAAAAATTCCCACTAGTATATGAAAGTGACAACATAGGAGACTCTCCATATGAAAAACATGGTGCTACTTTGAAGCACAAGTGTGGTAAAGGATACTAACAATGCCCCTTCTCTCTTTGTTTATTTGTTTTTTTATTTTTCCTTTCTTTTTTCTTTTTTCTTTTCTTTTTTTTCTTTTTTTTCTTTTTTTCTCTCATTGTCCGGAGTCGCATCCTGACTCGTGGGGGAATCATAATCTCCATCATCCTTTCCTCACTAGGGCACTGCTCTAAAAATGAATAATGATGATCACCACGCTTCTATTTACTTATAACTCAAAAGGAATAAAAATTACAACTCAATACCTATGACAAAGTACAACTCTATATGAATGCCTCTCGCAATGTACCAGGATGTGCAATGATCTAGGGTAAAATGTATAAAAAATGATGAACGGTGGCTGAGCCACAAACACTATGTCAGCTACATGATCATGCAAAGCAATATGACAATGAATGCTCAAGTCATCAAACGGAAGCGGTGGAAGTTGCATGGCAATATATCTCGGAATGGCCATGGAAAAGCCATAATAGGTAGGTATGGTGGCTGTTTTGAGGAAGATATAACAAGGCTTCACTACTAGGAAAAAGGCTACTAGTAGCGTGGGTTTTTTGTCAGTAGTAGCACGGGTCACCGCGCTACTAATATCACGCTACAGCTAAAAGTTAGTAGTAGCACGGGTGACACCCGCGCTACTACTATAAAGTTAGTAGTAGCGCGGGTTTCATCCGTGCTACTACTATTTAAAACCATGCTACTACTAACAAAATAGTAGTAGCGCGTCTAGAATACCAGGCGCTACTACTATGCTAAGTACTAGTAGCGTGTAGTTTTGCCCCACGCTACTACTAACAAATTAGAAACTAAAAAAATAAAAATTAGATGCATTATTTATAGATAGAAATCAGAGACAAGTCGAGTGCAAAATATATTAAACGCACACAACCAAAGGTGGGCATCTTCCCTAGTGTTCCACCAGCATCCTAAATAGATGACTTCTCTACATGTATCTACCAAGGCTCAGAGTTCAAACGCTGGAGGACCCGAATCCTCCCTCACCCCGAATGATGGCATCGAGGTCCTCCACCTCGGCAACCTCCGGCATCGCGATCACATGGACGATCATCCATGCTACGCGGTCGCCGGGCTTCACAGCGAAATCCACCTCCAAGTGGTTGAAGAGCACGACGCCCACCGGGCTGCGGTAGTCAGCGTCGATCACCCCTGCAGCCACGTCGGGAAAGTGAAAACTTGTTAGTATGCATCAGCATTCAAATCCAGTAGGGTATTTTCTTTCTTTTTAGCACATGCACATGAATCAATAGTAACAGCCGGAGACTGGTCCTTACTTGTTGCACGAGACGTGAAGAAGGCCGGGTCCCCTCCTTGTTACATGAACAAATCAAAGGAAGACACTGCCGCGAGATGTGAAGAAGGCTGGGTCCCCTCCTTCTGTAAATAGCCCAGGTGCCTGAAGTTGTAAGGAATCTTAATACAATGAACTCATAGGATGCATAATCACAAGAAAAAGGAAAAAACCATGAATCCTAAAGAAAAAGATCATTATATGAGTCAGGTTGACAGTTTTGTGACACATGAAAGGATAATTGTCAGATGTTGGGTTCCGGCAGACCCTTAAGGTTCGAACTCTGGGGTGCGCACGAAGATCTCTCCCCTACCGATCTACGTCTGATCGCCTTGAGAGAATCTTGGCTAGAACGACGAACAACACGAGGGACACAAGATTTATACTCGTTCGGGCCACCGTTGCGGTGTAATACCCTACTCCAGTGTGCGGTGTGGTGGATTGCCTCAGAGGCTGATGATGAACAGTACAGGGGAAGAACAGCCTTGCGAGAGGTGTTCTTGAGCTGGTGCGATGAACTGCTTGGGTCAGTTCGATCGCCTCTCTCTCTCTCTAATGAGCACTCGATCTGTCCCCCCTTCCTCTGTGCTGGCTAGTCCTATTTATAGAGGCCCTGGCCCTCTTCCCAAATATTGAGCGGGAAGGGCACCAACAACGGCAATTTTGGAGGGCAATATCTAGTACAAGTTATCCTGACTAAAGTTGGTCTTCTGCTGTCAAAAGTACTAGCGATGACGCCGTCTTGGGCTCCACGGTGACCTCCATCCTTCCGCTCCGCTGGTCTCGGTCTCGTTGTACTGAAATGGCAACCTTTGCTTGATACCTCGGTATTCCATGCTTGTGCTTGCCCCCTTAGCACCATAGAGGAAACAAGGACACTGCGCAGGCCGGCACCCGCCTGGCGCCCGCCTGGTCTCAATCGTCATGGCTTGCGTCACGAGCACCTCGCGAGGTACCCTGCCTTGATCTTTCCGCCTCCTCGCGAGCCTACCTGGCGAGGCCATTCCTGAGGAATCCTTGCGTCGTCTGCCCCGCGAGGCTTGGCCCCTCGCGAGGGTCTTGAGTCTTATGCTGATGAAGATGGGCCATACTGGGCCACCACTTGAGCCACACCGTAGGCTGTAGGCAGGCAAGTCTGTGGACCCCCGTTCCCAAAACGCCGACAGTAGCCCCCGGGCCCAAGGCATGCTCGGAGTTGGCCTAGCAGAGAAGCGAAGGGGCAAGTGCGAAGTGCCGAGGGCGCCATCAGCCTGCGGCCTTGGGCGCCGCATGTCGGTTGATTGGACGTGGGCGTCTCCTCTTCCCCATGCCGCCTCGGCAACTACTCGACTTGACAAGTCTCTGCATGCAGAAACGGGTTATGATTACCTGCGATCGTGGAGGCCGGCGGTTGGCTTCCATCCGGTTATAAATGCGGGAGAGCGCAAGCCTCCGCTATACATCTTCCTCCTTGCTTCCTTCTTTCTCCCCATCTCACCTACTCGCCATCTCCCATGGCACCACCGAAGAGGTTCTCAGCCACATAGAAGGGAAAGGCTCGTCAGGAAGGGCCTGACTCTCTCCCACCCAAGCGCGGCCAAGGTCGTCCCTGCAAGCATCCTGTGTCTCCTGCAGTGGCTTCCCGCGGTCGCGGCTGCGATCCCCTAAGAGGCGATGGGCGCCTGGTTGTCGAGGGAAGGCGCGCCATGGCTGTGCAGCCTCCCAGGCCGCGCTTCCACTCGGCAGAGGTGCTGCCGGAGTTCGCCGTGTGGTCGGCGGACCCAACCAGCACTTGGTTCCAGCTTCCCCGCTTCTTTGCAGGTGAACTTCCGGCCGACGCTCCTGGCGGCCTCTGGCTTTAAGCGGACGGTTGCTGCAGCAAGGCCTCCTGGACTTCGCTGGAGGTCTCTATCGCCGGGAATGTGGCCCTGGCCCGCAGCTGGCAAATGTTTGCCCGCACATGTGGCCTGAGCTAGCGGTGCACCCTACACTTCAAGTTCGATGGCGATGCCACCCTCTACGTCAGGGTGTTCGGAGAAGACGGTCACCGCGCTGGGTGCTGCCCCGAAGTCGATGACTGCGGCCAGGTACCCAGCCTCAGCGATGGTCGGGATGAAGATGAAGGCAGACGCGTGGTCGGCGGTGTTCGTGGCTCGCCAAGCTTCGGCGGCTCCCCTTCGGACAACAGCTCCTCCAGCGGTGGCCACGACCAGCCTCCGCGCCGTCGCGCTCGCCTTGAGGGAGGTAGCGGGTCAGTCCACCGTCGTGCCTTGGTGAAGCGTGAGGAGGAGTCTGACTGAGCCCCGGAGGCAGTACGAGCCCTCACCGCGAGTTGATGCCAAGCAAGCCGTGTCTATTTTGTTTTTCTCCCTTCCCTGCGCAAAGAGAGAGTAACGTAGGGCCCCGTGGGGGCGTCCTGGACTGTTGCCGTTAATTATCGTGTTGTTTCCGCTATTTTTGTGTTGTGTTTTGGTGCCGCATGCCCGCATGTAGGAATTACTTAGCTCGGGGGGACTTGCTGTAGTCTTTGCTTCCCGAGGCTGAGGCCTCGCCATGCACTTTATGTCCAGCAAGGATTAGTCAGGAGAGGTAACTTCCGGTCTCGGTCGCGGGGGCAATCGACTCAGGTCCTGTGTTCGTGTCGCGATGCCCGTGGGGCATGGACTAGGAGTGGTGCTCCCGTAGTGGACTTGGATAGGAAAGCCTCACACGACTGGGGCAGCAAACACTCGCGAGGGCGCCCGCATAGCCCCCTCGCAAGACTTGCACGAGAGAAAACGAGTCAAGTAGGCGAAAAAGACAAAGAGTCACAAGTCAAGGACGACAACAACTCCAATAAAACTTCAAATAGGGACGAACAAGCCAACTGCAGAAAGCAAATGAAAAAGTTGCGTCCGGCACCTAATCTAGTCTTTGATGTCTTCTCACCAGCGCGGAGCTAAGTGCTGCCACTGGGCGTGGGCGGGAGCCCCCGAGGCCTGAGGGCGGCTCTCCAGAGACTCCGGGGCGTGTATAGCCCCAACTCATTATTACGTGAGAGTGTCACGGGGCATTGGCCTTCTTCACAGGCTCCGGGCCTTTCTCTGCGAAATGAGCTTCACAGGCATTGGCCTTCTTCACAGGCACCGGGCCTTTCTTGGTTCGTCTAGCTTCACAGGCGCCGGGCCTTCTTTACAGGCTCTGGGCATTTCTTCGAGGGTAGAACTTCCGGAGGTGTTGGATGTTCCACGCGTTCGGGATGGGCACCCCCTCCTGAGTCTCCAAGCGTGCGGCGCCAGGCCTAGATACATGAACAACCTTGAACGGGCCCTCCCACATGGGCGAGAGCTTGTGCAGCCCCTCCCTGGAGAGCACCTGTCTGAGCACGAGGTCACCTACCTCGAGGGTCCTGGGGCGGATGCTGCGGTAGTGTCGGTGTACTAAAGTAGGGGTACCTTAGTACCCCGAACTTGTGCACGGGCAGTCGCAGCACCCCGCGGCAAGGCTTGCCGGGCGCCCGCCAAGACCCTCCACCATTTCCTATTACTGCCATTCAAGAACAAAGTACTAACCAAGAAAACAAAGGCCCCGGCAAGAGGAGCTTGCCGGGAAGGCCAACCAAGGCATCACCAGAAGACTTGCGCGGCGCCCCGCGCGTCCCGGCAAGGCCCGACGGCCGGCAAGCTTGCCGGCACAACAAGAGAAGGGGCGCGGCAAGGCACTTGCCGCGGCAAGGCTGCCACCCAAACTCCAGCGCATCCGGCGACGTGTCATCACAAGGCCACCCCAAGGGCACGTGGCGAGGCACTACGCAGCCATGCGGGGCGAGGTGGCAAACGGAGCTGACAGAGACGCCATCGTGGCAACCGATGGCTCACTTAACGGCCACTCCTCTGCACTGTTGGGGCGACCGGACGGGCATTAAATGCCCTTGTCCCCTGCGTCGAGTTAGGTAGGGGACACTTTGTTGGTCATTGTTGTACCAACCTGCGCTTTTACCTTTCTACCCCTCTTCCTACACCGCCACCTGTTGGTGCCCCTTCAGACTATAAAGGAGGCCCATGCGCGCGTAGAAGAGGTTCGGTCCATCGACACCCACAACACCACCATACGCCGCATGCTCGAGCAAGATCAAATACAATCACCGAAGCAGCGGTAGGGGTTTTATCTCTCCGAGAGCCCCGGCCGGGTAAAATTTCCGTCTTCCCCCTGCTCGACCTCGATCTGCTCTGCAGACACCCTCCGCTCCTTGCGGACTAGAAGGGCCCCGTGCCCCATAGGTGCTCGAGGCCCGAGAGACACGCCCGACATCTTTGGCGCGCCCGGTAGGGCGCGTCGAGTCGTGAGCATCCGATCCGGTCTCCACGCGCTACATCAACGTCATCGTCAACATGCCACGAAGAAGAAGCCCTCGGAGGTGGCGCTCCGTCTACATCGATTACGCCACCACCGCCGAGCAGCGGGCGGTGGAGTCGACGCCAGCGAAGGCGCGGCGCCGGCAGTGGGACTCACGTCGTCACCAGGTCCAAAACAAGGCCACCAAGCGTCGGCGATCGTGCAGACACCGCACCCTTCCCAGGAGGTGCAGGTCGACAACGCCCGGTGCTCCTAGCACCGTGCTCGCGTGGAACAAGGCCAAGCTGGTGGGTCGCGGGGCCTTCGAGGTCAACATGCACGCCCGCATCTTTGGCGGCGAATCTGACGGCTTCGGGACGGGTGTTGCACCTCCCAATCCGGTTGGGAGTCCAAGCACATCCGTTCCTCGCGCGCTTCGTCGCCACCGCCACCCAAGACAGCAGAGGAAGCGCCGGCCGAGCCCGCTATACAGATTACCCTCGGCGCCGCACAAGATCGACGATCGGAGGATGACCATATCTGATCTCATCGGCCGCTTAACGGCGCATAAGCCCCGCAACCGAAGCGCATCAAGGCCCCGGCAAGGCGCCCAGGCGCAAGCCAACGCCGACAAGACCGCTGGGGGTGCCACCTCCGTGCACTCCCAGCCCCGAAGGCCAAGATCGCCAGCTCGCCAGACCAACCCCGACGCAGACTCCACCGCGTCGTCGGACCCACGAACTCGCCGCGATCAACGCCACGTCCTCCAAGAACGGCAACACGAAGACGCCTGCACTCGCATCGATCGCCGGAGAGAGGCGCGACGTCAATCTGACCAGCGCGCTGGGCCTACCGTCGACGTGCACGCACCCGGAGAACCAGGCAACTTGCCGTACGCGGCGGGTTGCCCTGCGTTCACCCGTGAGCTGCGGCAAGTCCAGTTGCCCAAAACCAAGAACTTCAAGCCAAACGTGCCCGAGAAGTATGATGGCAAGATACATCCGTCGGAGTTCCTCAACATCTACACCATCGCGGTGCAGGCTGCCGGAGGGCGACGAGAAGATCCTCACCAACTACTTCCCGCTGGTACTCAAGCCCAACGTCAGATCTTGGCTCATGCACTTGTTGGACGGCTCCATCTCTTCATGGGCGGACTTATGTCACCAGTTTGTCGGCGCCTTTACGGGCGGCCACAAACCCCATGGCCAGGAGAGCGATCTGCATTTGCTCGTCCGTAAGGAGGAGAGCCCTGCGCAAAGTACATCTGAGATTCAGCCAAGTGCAGCGCAACATCCCAGACGTCCACCTGCCATGTTATCGGCCGTTCCACGAGCGTGCGCAACCGCAGGATGAGGGAGGAGATGGCGATGTGCAAGATCGAAGATGTCGGCGAGCTCTATGCTCGCGGCGACAAGTGTGCACGGGCTGAGGAAGGAGGAAAATTCGGGAGAGATTGCGGGAGCGAAGGGTGCAGCGGTGAGGATGCCGCCCCGGCAAGGAAGAGTCGGCGGCGGAACAACAGGAAGAGAAAGGCCAAGGATGTGCTAGCTGTCGAGCATTCCGGCAACGGAGGTGGCTCCGACAAGGCCAAAGCCGATGACTCCGGCGAGGCTGTGGTAGCCGCCGATAAGCAGGATAGCTCCGGCAAGCGATATTGCAAGATCCACCGCACCAAGGGCCATGATCTCCAAACCTGCAAAAAAGTGGAACAGATGGCAAAGCTACAGAAAGCTGAGTACGAGCGCCGTGATAAGGAGAGAGCCCAGGGAGGTGGCGGAGGATCCGGCAAGAAGCTTCCTGCCCGGGGAGGGCACCGCGGCAAGGCCAAGCCGCGGCAAGGAGACAGGCCTCCCCACGGCCGCGACAAGGACGAAGATGAAGATGAGGATGATGAGACGGAGGAAGATGAGACTGATGACCAGGAGTTTCAGAAGGCAATAGAGGTGTTGTGCATCGACGGCGGCGCCTCTCTGCACACCTCGCACCGCCAACTCAAGCAGTGGGTGCGAGAGGTAAATGCCGCGGAGCCGTCCGTCGAGGCGCGCAAGCCTCTGCAGTGGTTCGGCACGCCCATCGTCTTCGACGTTGAGGACCACCCTGACCGCATCACTGCAGTCGGGTGCTTGCCGATGTTGGTCTCACCAACAATCCGCAACCTCAAGGTCACGAAGATGTTGGTTGACGGCGGGGTCGGCCTGAACTTGATCTCCTCCGCAGTGCTCAAGAAGCTCCAGATCCCCGACAGCGAGCTCGAAGAAACTGGTACCTTTCAAGGGATAAATCCGGGAAGGAGCAAGCCCAAGGGGAAGATCATGCTGCCGTTAACGTTTGGCAGCGAGCTGAACTTCAGGACAGAAAGGGTCACATTCGATGTTGTTGATATCCCATTACCCTACAATGGGATACTCGGCCGACCAGCGCTTGCCAAGTTCATGGCAGCCTCTCACTATGCATACAATGTGCTCAAGATGCCTGGTCCGTTAAGTGTCATCTCTGTCCAAGGCGATAAGAAGGATGCACTTATCTACACCGACAAGATCTACCGGGAAGCAGCAACCGCAGCAGAGAGCAAGCCACTCGCCGTTGAAGCTCCCCGGGGGAAGAAGAAAGCCAAGTCCGGCAAGGGCAGCTCTGGTGCCCACTCCGGCAAGCGCGCCTCTCCGGAGTGTGGCGCTGCCGTCGAGGACGCACCATCGAGCCCCGCCGGCAAATGCAGGAAGACAAAGGCAGATCTGCCAAAGACTAAGCCCGGCAAGAGCAGCTCTGGTGCCTGCTCCGACAAGCACACCTCTTCGGAGTGCTGCGCTGCCGTCGAGGATGCGCCATCGAGCTCCACCGGCCAGTAGGGCGAAGAGGGCGTCCAGTTTCGAGCTTTTGAATTGTATTCCTTGAGAATCCGTACCTTGTATGAAGAACCTCCGTGCAGAAGGGTTGAATCGTAGCTAAGTTGCACCTTTGATCTGTTTCGAGTCCGCTCGACGATGAAAGCGCGCTGCAACTAGCCCGACGAGTTCTTCCTGCCGGAAGCAACACCGCCTGCGGGCTGCTGATGTCCTGCACTCAGCAAGTGTGTTTGCACCGGGGGGGGGGGGTTCCCTGAAAGCGTGAGGGTGAAAACATACAAGGGAGGAGGTCAAGGAGAAGTACGGCCTCGGCGGACCGCTGAAGACGGAAAAGCTAAGTCACCCAAGCTTTTGTACAGAGCACTTTTAGTCCTAAGCTTTTATGTTATAGTCCTCAAGCGTTCGTCCCTTGTACGAAAAACCTGTGCGCGGAGGAACCAGCTCATGGTTAAGTTGCGTCCTTGCTTTGTTTCCGAGTCCGCTCAACAATACAAGTGCGTTGCAACTGGCCCGAGAAGGTTTCTTGCCGGAAACAACACCGCCAATGGGTCACTGATGTTCCGCACTCAGCAAGTGTGTTAGCGCCGCAAGTTCCACGAGGCGTGGGGTAACAACGTACAAGGGATGTAACGGTGTAGAGGACGTAACATGGCAAGCCTTGCCGTGGGACGTCCTTCGTATGAGAAACTTGTGTGCGGAGGAGCTAACTCGCGGTTAAGTTGTGCCTTTGATCTGTTTCGAGTCCGCTCGATGATGAAAGCCTTCCGCAACTAGCCCGACGAGGTTTCTTGCCGGAGGCAACACCGCCAGCGGGCTGCTGATGTTCCGCACTCAGCAAGCGTGTTTGCACCGGCAAGTCCCCTAAAAAGCGTAGAGTACAAGCATATGAAGGGCGAAGCATGGCATTGCGTTGCCCAACCTAAAAAAGAGAGTCGTCCCACGAAAGGGTAACTTATTACGGCGCTGTCTCAGTTATTTTCGTGACTATGATAGCAGCGATAAGGAAAAACCAGAAGGGCGCGCTGGTGCGAGGGCTCTGGCAAGTCGGTTTCGCTGGGGGCTGCAAGTATCGAAGTTCCTCCGCAGCAGGCCGGGATCCCCGGAGACCGCAGCATCAGCAACAAGGACAAGGAAAGGCGCACCGGCACCTAGGTCTCGGCGGAGCCAGGGTTGCCGGGGGCTGCAAATGCCAAGATTTCTCCCCGGCAAGCTAGAGTCGCCGGGGGCTGCGGTGTCAGATAAGTTTTTCATCCCTCGTCATGCATCCTATTATGGACTGGGAAAGGCGGGGCCGCGTCCTCGAATGAGTGTGCCCTGTAAAAAGAAACCTGTGCGCGGAGGAGCCGAGTCGCGGCCAAGTTGCGCCCTTGATTTGTTTCCGAATCCGCTCAACAATACAAGCGCGCTGCAACTGGCCCGACAAGGTTTCTTGCCGGAAGCAACACCTCCAGCAGGCTGCTGACGTTCCGCACTCAACACGCGTGTTTGTGCCGGCAAGTTCCCTAGAAGCGTAGGGTGGGAACATACAAGGCACAAAATCAAGTAAAGGACTCAGTCCAGCAAGCGCTCCCCTCTCTTCATTAAAAAACATCCCAGTTTAGTACAAGTCCATAGAGGATGAAAAACATGATAGAGAGGATTACAGATTTTAAATACAGCTAAGGCCCGAAGGCTTACAAATTAAAAGATGAGATGCCCGTAATCCCTCTCCTGTTTCTCTCTCCAGGAGGTAGGTCAAGGAGGCCCCGGCAAGAGAAGCTTGCCGGGGAGGGCAAAAGGGGCGCCTAGGTGAGCTACGGGTGCCAGAAGACACCAAGAGAACTTCCCGGGGGCCGGCCAGGAGCTTGGCGGAGACGGAGGCGCCGGAGGCAGAGCTTGAAGACGGGGCGGCGGGACGTCAGCACGCTGTCGAGGGCACCTCGCCCTCGTACTCCGACTTGACGGCCTTGCCGCCACCCCTCTTCCTCTTCCGCAGCCTCCCTACGCCAGCCGCCCAAGGAGACGGTCCCGGGAGTTCAGAAGGCCGGCGACCTGGATGATGGGGTCGCCGGTGGCGCGTGAGGCAGCGTTCGACGCCTAGTCGGACCCGCCGTCCTCCTCGTCGCTGTCGCTACCCTCCTTGTCACTCTCGCTCGAGGAGGAGCCTTTGCTATCGGAGGAGCTATCCACGCAGCATCTCGCCCGGGTGCCGGAGTCCCCGAAGACCTTGACGGCGAGAAGGTCGCCCTCCATTAGCTTGAAATGGAGGGTAAACCCCGCCGTCAAGCTGTGGATGGGGGCGAACGTCTTCCACCCTCGATCAAAGTACATCACGCCGGGGGCTGGGGATACGACACTAACTCGAGTGCCGCTGATCCCGCAGCCCCTCATGCGCAACTCCAACACCTCGGGCGGATCCGGTTCCATCGGCCGCGAACAGGGCCGGTAGCGGGAGGCGGCGACGAGGTGCTCGGCGCAGCTTGACGAAGAACTCCCAGGGGTCGTCCCCCAGTGTGGACCGCCTCAAGGAGAGGAGCTGCCGGTGGAGACGGGGGTGGCGCACCACCCCGGCCGCCTCTCCCCCGAGCGCTCCGACCACGTCCACGTCCCCGTCCGCGGCCTCGCCACCTCCCTCTTCCCCTCATGGCTGGCTCCGCCGCCACAAGCGCAGGATAGGGAGAGGTGCGCTGCCTGGTGGCGACCCTCGCCGCCACAGATGAAGGACCGGGGTTCCCTCCCTCCATGGCAGATGGGAGGAAGAGTAACGGAAGTTGAAGACAGAGGAAGAAGAGGAAGTGCAGGATTATTGTGCTCCCCTTCCGCCCTTTTAAAGGGCGAGGTGGGGCTCGGCCGCCCCGCTCAGCCAATCAGGGCACGAGGAGGGCAGAGGAGCGGGGCCGACTCGCCATCTCCGCCCGTGACGGCCCGGTCTCCCACCTTCTCCGCCCACGACCCCCCACGCATGGGAGCCGCGTGGCGAAAAAGCGGAGCCGGAGCGACGGATGAAATGACCTCGCCCTGCCCCGTGATCACGGGGGTGGATGCCTTAAGGATCGCACGCACCACCCACGTCTCCCACGACGCCGCAATCGACGCGTGCCGTTGAGGGAGGACGCGGTGGACACAGAGCCCGATTCTGTGTGGACCCAGGCCACGCGTGCCCGTGCACTGTTTTGGGCCTGGCCCAACAACGCTCGGCACCGTGTATGGCCCAGGCCCGGGGGCTCCTGTTGGTGTACTAAAGTAGGGGTACCTTAGTACCCGAACTTGTCTGCAAGGCAGTTCAGCACCCAGCGGCAAGGCTTGCCGCGCCGCCAAGACCCTCCACCATTTCCTATTACTGCCATTCAAGAACAAAGTACTAACCAAGAAAACAAAGGCCCCAACAAGAGGAGCTTGCCGGGAAGGCCAACCAAGGCATCAGCAGAAGACTTGCCGTGGCGCCCACAAGGCGTCCGGCAAGGCCCGGCAACCGCAAGTTTGCCGGCACAACAAGAGAAGGGTCATGCAAGGCACTTGCCGCGGCAAGGCTGCCACCCAAACTCCAGCGCATCCGGCGACGTGTCATCACAAGGCCACCCCAAGGGCACGTGGCGAGGCACTACGCAGCCATGCAGGGCGAGGTGGCAAACGGAGCTGACAGAGACGCCATCATGGCAACCGGTGGCTCACTTAATGGTCACTCCTCTGCACTGTTGGGGCGACCGGACGGGCATTAAATGCCCTTGTCCCCTGCCGTCAGAGTTAGGTAGGGGACACTGTTGGTCACTGTTGTACCAACCTGCATTTTTACCTTTCTACCCCCTCTTCCTACGCCGCCACCTGTTGGTGCCCCCTTCAGACTATAAAAGGGAGGCCCATGCGCACGTAGAAGAGGTTCGGTCCATTCGACACCCACAACACCACCATACGCTCGCATGCTCGAGCATGATCAAATACAATCACCGAAGCAGCAGTAGGGGTTTTATCTCTCCGGAGAGCCCCGAAGCTGGGTAAAAATTGCCCGTCTCCCCCGCGCGCTCGACCTCGATCTGCTCTGCGCACGCCCTCCGCTCCCTTGCCGGACTAGAAGGGGCCCCCGTGCCCCATAGGTGCTCGAGGCCACAGAGAGACACGCCCCGACAGGTAGTGGTACCGCCGTAGTGCTTGTTGGTATCTCGCAACCCGAAGCGCAGCCTCCTGACGGCGTTCCTCCCCAAGCAAGAGGTCCACCCCCCGCATGGCGTCCTGCTATGTTCGTCGAAAGCTAGGACCCGCGCGGAGCGATGCCTGACCTCATGAGGAAGGACCGCCTCAGCACCATAGACGAGGAAGTACGGGGTTTCGCCAGTCGACTTGGTAGCGGTAGTACGGATGGACCATAGCATGGACTGAAGCTCGTCGAGCCAGCCCCTGCCGCAGGCCTCCATCTTCTTCTTGAAGGTTCGAGTTTTGAGGCCTTTCAAGACCTCCGCGTTGGGGCGCTCAGCTTGGCCGTTGCTCCGAGGGTGTGCCACCGAAGCGTAGCATATCTGCGTTCCAAGGTTAGCACAATATGTTTTGAAGAGATTGCTGGTGAACTGTGAACCGTTGTCGGTGATGATGCAATTAGGTACCCCCAAACCGGCTCATGAGGCCCCTGATGAACTTGACTGCTGAGCCAGCCGGGATGGTGCGGACAGCTTCCACTTCTACCCACTTGGTGAACTTGTCAATGGCAATGTAGAGGAAGCAGTAGCCCCCTGGCGCCCGACGAAATGGTCCAAGGATGTCCAGTCCCCAAATAGCGAACGTCCACGAGAGGGGAATGGTCTGAAGGCCCTGAGCTGGATGGTGAATCTGCTTGGCGTGGAATTGACAGGCTTCACAAGCCTTCACTGGTTCAATTGCATCGTTGAGTGCTGTTGGCCAATAGAAATCGCTGCGAAACGCCTTGCCAACGAGTGTGCGTGAAGAATAGTGGTGCCCGCAGTCTCCATTGTGAATGTCTGCCAGTAGCTCTTTTCCTTGCTCCCTGGAGATGCAACATAGAGTAACATCATTCGGCCGCTTCCGGTAGAGCTCTCCGTCTTGGATGCAGTAGGCCGTGGCCTGCCGCGCCACGCGTTCCACGTCCTCCTCCTTTTCCAGCACAATCCCTTGCACCAAGTAATCCTTGAACTCAGCGGTCCAACATCCCTCCTGAGGCTCCAGCACCAGGAGCAGGCGTGCCCCTGAGGTCGGACCACAGGCCGGGGCTCCCAAGGCAGGCGGTTGAGGCAGCTCCTCCCGAGGCTGTGCTGTGCTTGATAGTGATGGTGCCGCTGAAGGTTTAAAGAGTCGTTCCTCGAAGACGCGAGACTCCTAGGGTAACTGCCTAGACGCCCTCCTGGCGATGTCATCAGCCTATTGATTGGTGCCGCGAGGCACATGCTGCAACTCCAGCCCCCAAAACTGTTTCTCCATCCTGCGGACGTCCACGAGATATGCTTCCATGTGTTCGTCCTTCGGCTCGTATACCTTGTTGGAGAAATTGACGAGGAGTTGTGAATCGCCCTTGATGATGAGGCGCTTTACCCCCAAGGCGGCTGCAGCTTTCAAGCCCGCAATCAGGCCTGTCGGCGTTCTGGGAACGGGGGTACCCAGACTTGCCTGCTTGTGGCCAGCGGCGTGGCTCAAGGAGTGGCCCAGTACAGCCCATCTTCGTCAACACATGCTCAAGACCCTCGCGAGGGGCCAAGCCTCACGGGGCGGATGACAGATGGCTTCCTCAGGCACGGCCTCGTCAGGCTGGCTCACGAGGAGGCGGAGAGATCAAGGCAGGGTACCTCACGAGGTGCCCATGATGCAAGCCATGATGACCAAGGCCAGGTGGGCGCCCGGTGGGCGCCGGCCTGCGCAGAGTCCTTGTTTCCTGAGGGAGTCCTGGACTAGGGGGTGTCCGGATAGCCGAACTATCATCATCGGCCGGACTCCAAGACTATGAAGATACAAGATTGAAGACTCCGTCCCGTGTCCGGATGGGACTTTCCTTGGCGTCGAAGGCAAGCTTGGCGATACGGATATGTAGATCTCCTACCATTGTAACCGACTCTGTGTAACCCTAGCCCTCTCCGGTGTATATATAAACCAGAGGGTTTTAGTCCGTAGGACACAACAACAATAACAACAATCATACCATAGGCTAGCTTCTAGGGTTTAGCCTCCTTGATCTCGTGGTAGATCCACTCTTGTACTACCCATATCATCAATATCAATCAAGCAGGAGTAGGGTTTTACCTCCATCGAGAGGGCCCAAACCTGGGTAAAAACATCGTGTCCCTTGTCTCCTGTTACCATCCGCCTAGACGCACAGTTCGGGACCCCCTACCCGGGATCCGCCGGTTTTGGCACCGACATTGGTGCTTTCATTGAGAGTTCCTCTGTGTCGTCCCCAATAGGCTCGATGGCTCCTTCGATCATCAACAACGACGTAGTCCAGGGTGAGACTTTTCTCCCCGGACAGATCTTCGTATTCGGCGGCTTTGCACTGCGGGCCAATTTGCTTGGCCATCTAGAACAGATCGAAAGCTACGCCACTGGCCATCAGGTCATATTTGGAAGTCTAAACTTCATGGCTCACATCCGCAGAGACTTGATCTTCAATGGATTCGAGCCACAGCCAAGCACGGCACACTGTCACGATGGGCATGATTTAGCTCTACTGCCGGATAGTGTCCTGGAGGCCGCACATGAGTCCGCCCCGATCCCTAATTCGGAGCCGACTGCGCAGATCGAGGACATGTGGCTAGACACCGCCTCAGGGGCTGCAACCTCTACGGCGATGGAGCCGAATACTAACCTTGTCCCTTGTGAAGCTCGTGACTCCGAGGTGCCGGACTCCTCGCCGGACTCCGAACCTCCTGCGCCCCCTTCAATCGAATCCGATTGGGCGCCAATCATGGAGTTCACCACCGCGGACATCTTTCAACACTCACCTTTCGGCGACATCCTAAATTCGCTGAAATATCTCTCGTTATCAGGAGAGCCCTGGTCGGACTACGGTCAGGACGGTTGGATGCGGACGACGAAGAAATTCAAACCCCACCCACTACCCACTTTGTAGCCACTGTCGACGATCTCACCGACATGCTAGACTACGACTCCGAAGACATCGACGGTATGGACGACGATGCCGGAGACGACCAAGAACCAGTGCCTACGGGGCACTGGAAGACCACCTCGTCATATGACATATACATGGTGGATATCCAAAAGGATGGGAAGGGCAAGGAAACAGCGGAGGAAGACTCCTCCAAGAAGCAGCCTAAGCGCCGACGTCAGCGGCGCTGCTCTAAATACCGCCACAGCAAGAATGGAGATTCTAGCACCGGAGACAATAACACCCCAGACAGTGCCGAAGACAACCCCCTCCAGCAAGATTCAGCACAGGAGGATGGAGAAGCCAGCCCTCACGAGAGAGCGGCAGACGAAGAGGTAGAGGACGATAATTACATGCCTCCCTCCGGAGATGAGGCAAGCCTCGACGATGACGAATTCGTCGTGCCTGAGGATCCCGTCGAACAAGAGCATTTTAAATGCAGGCTTATGGCCACGGCAAATAGCCTCAAGAAAAAGCAGCAACAGCTTAGAGCTGATCAAGATCTGCTAGCCGACAGATGGACCGAAGTCCTTGCGGCCGAAGTGCATGAACTCGAACGCCCCTCCAAAAGCTACCCCAAACGCAAGCTTCTCCCCCGATTAGAGGAGGAGGCATATAAACCTGCATCACCAGCACACAATACGGCTGACCGACCACCTCATGGCCGCGACAGAGAGGCCTCCAGGCCCTGCAATAGAACCGCACTTCAAAGACCGCCGAAAAGTAAGGCCACGGGGAATGCGCCGGACTTGCGAGACATATTGGAGGATAAGGCAAGACAATCAAGATCGATCTATGGATCGTGTGGGTGCCCCACGATGCGCGACAAGGACCGTCGTGCCGGATACAGCAACTCCGGCCAGGCCGAACACAATAGACAAAGCTCGCTCGAGCTACATCGTGATATAGCCCAATATAGAGGCGCCGCACACCCACTATGCTTCACAGATGAAGTAATGGATCATCAAATCCCCGAAGGGTTCAAACTCGTAAATATTGAATCCTATGATGACACAACGGACCCCGCGGTTTGGATCGAGGACTATCTCCTTCATATCCATATGGCCCGCGGCAATGATCTTCACGCCATCAAATACCTCCCACTCAAGCTTAAAGGACCAGCTCGGCATTGGCTTAACAGCTTGCCAGCAGAATCAATTGGGTGTTGGGAGGACCTGGAAGCCGCATTTCTTGACAAATTCCAGGGCACATACGTGCGACCACCAGACGCTGATGACCTAAGCCACATAATTCAGCAGCCAGACGAATCGGCCAGATAGTTCTGGACACGGTTCTTGACAAAGAAAAATCAAATCATCGACTGCCCGGATGCAGAGGCCCTCGCAACCTTCAAACATAACATCCGCGACGAGTGGCTTGCCTGGCACCTAGGACAGGAAAAGCCGAAATCCATGGCAGCCCTCACATCACTCATGACCCGCTTCTACGCGGGAGAGGACAGCTGGCTAGCTCGCAGCAACAACCTCAGCAAAAATTCTGGCAGTCCGGATACCAAGGACCACAATGGCAGGTCACGTCGCAACAAGAACAAACGCCGCGTTAACGGCGACAATACTGAGGATACGGCAGTCAATGCCGGATTCAGAGGCTCCAAACCCGGTCAACGGAAAAAGCCATTCAAAAGAACTACTCCGGGTCCGTCCAATTTGGACCGAATACTCGACCACTCTTGCCATATACACGGCACCCCCGACAAGCCAGCTAATCACACCAACAGGGATTGTTGGGTATTCAAGCAGGCAGGCAAGTTAATTGCCGAAAATAATGACAAGGGGCTGCACAGCGATGACGAGGAAGAGACCCGGCCGCCGAACAATAGAGGACAGAAAGATTTCCCCCCACAAGTGCGGACGGTGAACATGATATACGCAACCCACATACCCAAGAGGGAGTGGAAGCGTGCACTCAGGGATGTATACGCGATGGAGCCAGTCGCCCCAAAGTTCAACCCATGGTCCTCCTGCCCCTACCACTTTTGATCAAGGACCACCCCACCAAGATCCGCCATAGCCGGATTCGCCGCATTGGTTTTAGACCCAATCGCCGATGGATTTCACCTCACCGAGTCCCGATGGACGGCGGCAGCAGCCTGAACCTGCTTTATCAGATACAAGTGCAAGATGGGCATAGACCCTCAAGGATTAAACCCACAAAGACGACCTTCAAAGGCGCCATACCGTGTAGAGGCCAATTGTGCAGCTCACCACACTTGAAGTGGTCTTCGATCCCCGGATAACTTCCGGCGAGGAGTTAATCTTCGATATAGTTCCGTTCCGCAGCGGCTATCATGCTTTGCTCAGACGGACCGCGTTTGCAAAGTTCAACGCGGTGCCGCACTATACATACCTCAAGCTCAAGATGCCAGGCCCTCGAGGAGTCATCACGGTCAACGGAAACATCAACGCGCTCCCTCCGAACGGAGGAACACACAATGCTCTCGCGTATACAGAGCAGCCTCTTAAGGCAATTCTCGAGTCCGCCGTTAAGCGACGGATACAGCTAAACGCGCCCGAGTAACCTACAACAAGACCACTGGCACGCTCGAGCATCGCCAGAGTAATGCGGCTCTAACCCCAGCCCTTGCAAAATTGCAAGACCGGTCCTTCGCGTACATCATTACGCTCTGGAGATACCATGGGCATAGGGGGAGGGGCACGACCACAACAGGCCCAGAGTGCGGCTCAACCATACCAGGGGCTCCCAAGTGTGTCATTCTATTTCCTTTTTCTTTTTTCTTACCCGCAGGACTCCGTTCACCAGAGGCCCTGTCCGGCAGTAGACTTGCCGAACTCACGATGGAAAAGCCAGGGAAGGAGAAAGGCTACGATGAGTATCCAGGTGGTCTCCATTACGAGCATTAAATCTGTTTTATACACCATTCCGCAGCCTACCCCTGGAGGGGGACATGTTTAATAGTCCCATCCCTTGCTTACCGCGCTATTTGTATCGTTCTGCATTCATGGCAGTATTTTTTGAATAAAAAATGCATCACTTTTTTCTTATAATTGCATTTCTTTCTTATACATATGTTCATTTATGACATGTTGCATCCGTACACTTTGGTACGGCTAAATACACCAGGGGCTTAAGTTCCCCACAATATGGTGTGATAAGTCCGAACACTTTCACAAGTGAGGCACCCCGAACTTATAGCATTATATGCATCGGCTCCGAATCATGTCTTGGGTCAATAGTTGGGTTTGCCCAGCTCCCATGTTTTGGTGCCTTACGTTCCGTTGTATCGGCTAAGGTAGCACAGGGAGAACCACTGCGATTGCGCCCCAGTTGAGCTGGGCGAGTGCCTCAGTGGAGAAAGCTAAAACTGACCTCATGATGAGGCGAGAGCTGGTCGCTATTCGAGAGGTTTTTTCGAGTCCCTAAAGTCTTATGCCTCTTAGAGCGAGGAACCGCCTTTGTCCGCCCAAAGTGATAGCGCCTCAATTCGGTCTTTCAACACTAGGGGCTTTGCTGAAATTTAAAATTATAGAATTCTATGGCTAAGTGAGAGTGTTCAAGCATTATAAGTCCGGTTGCCTTGTTCGCTGTGTTGGGCGCCCCTAGATGGACCCAAAATGGGAACAAGAGCGCTCAAGTTTATCCCTAACACCCCAAAGACTGTGGCATGGGGGCTGAAGCCGACGACTTTCCATCTCTCAGATTTGATAAACGGTCACATGAAGGTAATATTTTAAATTAAATAGTGTT
Organism: Aegilops speltoides; assembly: GCA_021437245.1. Taxonomy (NCBI): domain Eukaryota; kingdom Viridiplantae; phylum Streptophyta; class Magnoliopsida; order Poales; family Poaceae; genus Aegilops; species Aegilops speltoides. Next base: position 279,273,550 of record CM038145.1, on the reverse strand, counting down.
GCTTAGCGATATGAACAAAGTTTTCAGCGACAGATAACAAATTGCGAGTCTACTCAAATATTACATCTTTGGAGCACTCACCCGCAATCATGCGGCACCCTTCAGACACTCTTATAATACATTTCGGCGTCACGATACTCCTTGCCCGCCGGTGGCGCGTCTGTCACAAGCTTCTCAAGATCCATCCCGCCCCAAAGGCACCTTTGCACAGTGCAAGGCCCGACGGGCACCTTCAATGTAGGCGGAGTGCTTGACGACTTCAACCCAGGGACACACATCCACCAGCTGCCGCACCAGGCCGAAGTAGCTCCCAGGCATGGCCTCCTTGGGCCACAGCTGAACTACGAGGCCCTTCATGGCCTGTTCGGCCACCTTGTGGAGCTCGACCAGCTGCTTAGCTGGTCGCTAAGGGGCACCGGATGTCCGGCCTCAACATACTGAGACCAGAAAACTTTCTCCATCGAGCTCCCCTCCTCGGCCAGGTAGAATGCGGCAGCATCGGAAACGCTGCGGGGCAGATCTGCGAACGTTCCTGGAGAGCTCCGAATCCGGGTAAGTAATAGGTAATTCACTTTAACATGCTTGCTTTGCATGAAGAATGCCTTACCCGCCGCTATTTTCTTCAAATCCTTGATTTCCTAGAGGGCCTTGTGGGCATTGGCCTTAGCGGCCTTGGCACTCTCAAGAGCCGACGCAAGCTCGGACTCACGAGCCTCCGAGTCACGCCCCAAACCCTCGTGCTTTTCCACGAGAGCCTGGAGCTCTTGTTGTACCTCCGCCACCCGCGCCTCCTGCTTCTCTCGCTCGGCTCGCTCCGCGGCTGCATTGCGTTCGGCCGCGGACACCGCCTCCTTCAGGGTCGCCACCTCGTTCGTGGCCCCTAGAGTACCCACGTTACCCTTGTTATTTCTCTTGCAACCAAATCCTTTTCTATAAGGTATAACTTTAACAGGGTGTTACTCACCTTCCTTGTCCTTGAGCTGCTTCTTGGCACGGCCGAGCTCGCCTCGACCGCCGAGGCTCTCCTTCAAAGCATTGACCTCCGCAATCAAGTCGGCAGAGGTCAGCAGCCAAGCCCTGCAATCCCATATTGACACATTTTTTTCAGACTCCTGCATATATCTTTTAGATCCTCATCCGCTTTTGTTTTCGAACACCAACCGAGCATCGTGGACTACGTCTATGCAGTATTATAGTACATATCTTAAAATTCTTACCTCAAAGCTCGTTAGAAGGCTGCTGCGAGCTTCAGTCAGCCCGCTCTTGGCGAGTGAACCTTTCAATCACCGCACTCATGACAGTCGGCGGTGTTCTTCTTCGATGGAAGCGCTGTTGAGTGCCTCCAGCAAGTCATCCGGCGCCTCCGGTTGGACGGAGGCCGCCGGTGTCACGAAGGGGCCACCCGCCGGACTCCGGAACCACTGCAGGTTCCGGTTCGGAGTCCACTGCAAAGTCCGGGAGGTTGCCCTGCGGCACCTCCGGAGCCTCCTCCTCCTGGTGGGCCCCCTCCTGGGATCCCACCTCGGCGTCGTCAGCGCCACGGGGAGTGGAGGCGGTCGGAAGGGAATCCATATCCGTCGTGCCCAAGGACCCGCTCGACGAAGCGGGAAGATCGTCCTTGGGTGGACTACAGGGTTGTATGCGGCATTACAAAGACACTATGTGACAAAAAGAAAAATTGTAAATCATCTGGGAGTCCGGGTACTTACGATCTCGCCAGGGGCTTGGCCCTTGAGGGCCACTCCTCGTCGCCGACGTCGACATTGGCAGAACAGTCCGGGGGAAGGGTCCTTCCCTTCTTGGACCCTCCGGCCTCCCTCGTTGGGGAGGCCTTCCTCTTCTTCTCTCCCCCGCTAGGGGAGAGTCCTCTTTCTTCTCCTCCTCTTCCTCATGGGAGGAGTCCGCCTCGGTGTCATCGGACGATAAGTCCGATACCACCTGGCACCGGGAACTCCTTCGGGTTCCCATGGCCTTCTTCTTGGCCTTCTTCTTCGCACTACGTAGCGACGGACCAGCAGCCTGTCAAACGGGCATCCGCTGGGTCTTCGAAGGGGAGCCGACAGCTTAACCTGTCGGGACGCTGCCTCGCCACGCCACCAAAGGTATTGGGAGTTTAGATCCGCATGAAGTTAAAACATGAAAAGCAAGTGTCCCATAAAGGATAACATGGCTTACCTCGCCGGGCTTGGACATCATGAGCTGAATCCATGATCTTCTAGTAGCGGATGCGGGGGCTTCGGCGCCCTTGAACAGCACCCTCCAGGCGTCTTTGTTTGTAGTATCAAAGAGCCCGCTCAAGGTCTGGTGCTGTGCCGGATTGAACTCCCATAAATTGAAGTCCCGTTGCTGGCAGGGGAGAATCCGGCGGACAAGCATGACCTGGACCACGTTGACAAGCTTGAGCTTCTTGTTCACTAGGGTCTGGAGACAGGACTGGAGTCCGGTCAGCTCTTGCGAACTACCCCATAGCTAGCCCTTCTCTTTCCAGGAGGTTAGCTGCATGGGGATGCCAGATCTGAATTTGGGGGCCGCTGCCCATTTAGGGTCACGCGGCTCGGTGATGTAGAACCACCCCGATTGCCACCCTTTGACGGATCCCACGAAGGCGCCCTCGAGCCAAGTAACGTTGAGCATTTTACCCACCATGGTGCCTCCGCACTCCGCTTGGCTGCCCTTCACGACTTTCGGCTTGACATTGAAGGTCTTTAGCCACAAGCCGAAGTGGGGCTGGATGCAGAGGAAGGCCTCACACACGACGATAAACACCGAGATATTGAGGATAAAATTCGGGGCCAGATCGTGGAAATCCAGGCCGTAGTAGAACATGAGCCCCTAGACAAAAGGATGGAGTGGGAAGCCCAGTCCGCGGAGGAAATGGGGAAGGAATACTACCCTCTCATGGGGCCCGGGGGTGGGGATGAGTTGCCCCTCGTCGGGGAGCCGGTGCGCGATGTCGCTGGACAGATATCCGGCATCACGCAACTTCTTGATGTGCCCCTCCATAACGGAGGAGGCCATCCACTTGCCTCCCACTCTGGACATGGCTGGAGAAGGTCGAGGTGAGATGTGCGGACTTGGGCGCTGGAGCTCGAGTGCACGGAGATGGATAAGCAAAGGAGGAAGAAGGCGTAGGTAAAAAGGTGGATCCTTATCCCCTTATATATGGGCGGACAAAACTATGCGTCCCCACCGGCCTGGTAAAACTCGCTTGTCTCCCAAGCGCCGCAATCAATGGCGCGGTTGGGTTACCCACGTCCGTATTGATGGGAATCCCGGAATAAGGGGAACATGATCTCTGCTTCGACAAGACGTGCCAAGGAAACCGCTTCGCTAAACGTGCTGAGGTGGTATAATAAAAATGATTTGAGTAAAGGCTTGGTTGTGGTGTGATGTCACGCCACAAAATACGTCAGCAGATTAAACTTGTGTAAATATTATTCTCTCTATGGTGGCATGTGGAATTTATTTTACAGAGCCGGACACTATCCTGGTGTTCACAATCTTCTATGAATTATTTGGAGGAGGAACCCGCCTTGCAATGCCGAAGACAATATGCACGCCGGACTCGTTGTCATTGAAGCCTGGTTCAGGGGCTACTGAGGGAGTCCTGGACTAGGGGGTGTCCGGATAGCCGAAATATCATCATCGGCCGGACTCCAAGACTATGAAGATACAAGATTGAAGACTCCGTCCCGTGTCCGGATGGGACTTTCCTTGGCGTGGAAGGCAAGCTTGGCGATACGGACATGTAGATCTCCTACCATTGTAACCGACTCTGTGTAACCCTAGCCCTCTCCGGTGACTATATAAACCGGAGGGTTTTATTCCGTAGGACACAACAACAATAACAACAATCATACCATAGGCTAGCTTCTAGGGTTTAGCCTCCTTGATCTCGTGGTAGATCCACTCTTGTACTACCCATATCATCAATATCAATCAAGCAGGAGTAGGGTTTTACCTCCATCGAAAGGGCCCAAACCTGGGTAAAAACATCGTGTCCCTTGTCTCCTGTTACCATCCGCCTAGACGCACAGTTCGGGACCCCCTACCCGAGATCCGCCGGTTTTGACACCGACATTTCCCCTTTGGTGCAAAGGGGGCAAGCGCAAGCAAGGGTATCAAGCAAAGGCAACCATTTCGGTGCAAGAAGACCAAGACCAGCAGGACGGCAGAACGGAGGTCATCGTGGAGCCCAAGCCAGCGTCATCGTCAGGGTCTTTTGCAGGCGAGGTCCAACTTTAGTCAGGATAAGTGTACTAGATGTTCCCCTTCAAAATGGCCAATTGTTGGCGCCCTTCCCGCTCAATATTTGGGAAGAGGCCCGGGGCCTTCGCCTATAAATAGGACTAGCCACCCATAGGGTAGGGCATCTGGATCAGATTGGATCCACACCCAAGACAGAGAGAGAGAGAGGCGACTGAACTCCGGGAGCAGTTCATCGCACCCACCAAGAACATACCCTCGCGAGGCTATTCTTCCCTTGTATTGTTCCTCGTCAGCCCCAGAGGCAGTCCACACACCACAAACTGGAGTAGGGTATTACACCACAATGGTGGCCTGAACCAGTATAAATCTTGTGTCCCTTGTGTTGTTCTTCGAGTAGTTTAGATCCTAGCGAGGCGGTGAAACATGGGTAGGCTGAGGGTGTGATCTCCGTGCACACCCCAGTGTTCGAACCTCAAGGGTCTGCCGGAACTCGAAATCCGACATATGGCGCGCCAGGTAGGGGTGTGCCGGAGTCTGCTCTCCTTCGCCTCGTGTTTCGCCGCCCATCGCCTCATCATCATCATCATCATCATCATGTCCGGCGACCCCACGGGCAACCCAGATCCCTGGGCGGCCTGGCCCGCCCACGCAGAACAGCTTGCCCAGGGCAACTGAAAGTGCAACTAATCCCCGGGTGGTTTTCGTAATTAATAACAACATATATATCATTGAACTAATTATTTCTTGAGAATATTTCAGAAAGTTCAGTGATATGGGTATGGCAATGACTGATGATGTGGACCCCTCAAAATGCTAAGGAAAACATTGGCAAAAGCTCAAGACTCTATTTTTGGTTTAGTGGTCCAAGATCACATTGAGTCCATAGGAAAGCCAATACTATTAAAAGGGATGAGGTTATGATGATGATCTGTTGCTCAAAGTGCTTAGTGATTTATCTCTCAAACTATCAGCAATCTTTCATTCCAACATATACTCATAAGTAATCTCGGTCCCACCGATTCCATAAACTCACCACACCGAGATGAACCACCTCACCATATAGCCAAACCCTAGTAATTTCGGATTTTCCGATTCCAAACTCGGTCTTACCGAAATTGGTGTTGCCAACCTTCAGAATCCTTCAGACTCAAATCGGTGTCACCGAGATGAGAAAGTCGGTCCCACCGAGATTGGCAAACCCTAGACTTTGGAAGAATCGGACTAACCGAGATTGTATTTTCGGTCCCACGAAAATCCCAACGCTCACAAGATTTGAACTTTCGGTCTCACCGAGTTGTCAACTTCGGTCCGACCGAGATTGGTCAAATGTGTAACGGTTGGATTTTGTGTGGAGGCTATAAATACCCTCCACCTCCTCTTCATTCGTGGAGAGAGCCATCGAAAGAACTACCACTCCTACCTTACATTTCGAGAAGAAAACTACCTACCCTTGTGTTGAGATCAAGTTGCTCCACTCCCACCATATGAAACTTGATTTCTAGCCTTCCCAAGTTGCTTTCCACTCAATCCTTCCTCCACCACAGCCAAATCAGTGAGGAGAGTTGAGTGTTGGGGAGATTATCATTTGAAGCACAAGAGCAAGGAGTTCATCATCACCAACACCATCTATTACCTTTTGGAGGGTGGTGCCTCCTAGATTGGTTAGGTGTCGCTTGGGAGCCTCCGTCAAGATGTGGAGTTGAACCAAGAAGTTTGTAAGGGCAAGGAGATCGCCTACTTCGTGAAGATCTACCCCGAGTAAGGCTAGTCCTCCGTGGGCGTAAGCCATGATGGCATAGACAAGGTTGCTTCTTCGTGGACCCTTCGTGGGTGGAGCCTCCGTGGACTCTCGCAGCCGTTACCCTCCGTGGGTTGAAGTCTCCATCAACGTGGATTGACGATAGCACCACCTATCGGAACCACGAGAAAAATCTCCGTGTCTCCAAATTGCGCTTGCTCTTCTCCACCTCTTATTTACTACATGTGCAATTTACTTTCCGCTGCCACTACTCTAGAATTGCATGTGTAGGGTGATACTTGACTTGCTCATCATTGTGAACTTGCTAAAACTTGTCCTAATCAAAAGGCTAAACTTTTAAATTGTCAAGTAGTCTAATCACCCCCTCTAGACATACTTCCGATCCTACAAGTGGTATCGAGCTTTGGTCTCCATTGGATTGGTTTTCATTGCATTGATTCCATAAGCTTGGTTTCACAACCTAGGAGAGTATGGCGCCTAGTGAGGGTAATTTTCAGAGAGGTCCTTACTTTGATGGTTCAAACTTTGCTAGTTGGAAGCACAAAATGAAAATGCATATTCTTGGACATAACCCTGCCGCATGGGGCATTATTTGTGTTGGCTTGCAAGGTGAGTTCTTCGAGGAAGGAAAAGTTCCGGATCGCGGGTTACTGCGGATGAGTTGCGGATGTTACGTAACAATGCTCAAGCTTGTGACATTCTCTTCAATGCTTTGTGTCCCGAGGAGTTCAACAAGATCAGCCGCCTTGAGAATGCAAAAGAGATTTGGGATACTTTGGTCGAAATGCACGAAGGTACCGAGTCCGTGAAGGAATCAAAGCTAGATGTTCTTCAAGGTCAGCTTGACAAGTTCAAGATGAAGGAAGGTGAAGGAGTCGCTGAAATGTACTCTAGGCTTGCTCTCATCACAAATGAGATGGCAGGCTTAGGAAGCGAAGAAATGACCGACCGATTCATCATCAAGAAGATTCTCAGAGCTTTGGATGGAAAGTATGACACCGTGTGCACTTTGATCCAAATGATGCCAAACTACAAGGATCTCAAGCCTACCGAAGTCATTGGAAGGATTGTTGCTCATGAGATGACACTTAAAGATAAGGAAGAGCTTCACAACAAGTCAAGTGGTGCTTACAAAGCTGCAGTTGAAGCTCCCACAACCTCAAGTGACAAGCTAGTTTCCAATGAAGAGATAAGCCTAATGGTGAAGAACTTCAACAAATTCTACAAGAGTAGAAGCAAGGAAAGAAGCTCAAAGTCTAGATCATATGATGAAAAGAGATCTTCTAGTCGTGATCGAAACTGCTACAATTGTGGAAGACCCGACACTACTCAAATGAGTGTTCGACTCCCACAAGAGAAGAGAAGAATCTCCAAGAAGAAGAAGCTCAAGAGAAGAGTCGCCTCGAAAAGAGAGAAGGAGTAGAGATGATCGTTATGAACGAAGATCCTCTCGGAGAAGCAAGGATTCGGAAAGGAAAGACAAGTCATCAAGGAGCTACACAAGAAGAAAACATCAAGCTCATGTTGGTGAATGGGTTTCCGCCCGACTCGACAATCACTCCGAAGAAGCTATCACTCCAACTCCGAATACAGTCAAGATGAAGGTGTTGCGGTCTTGCTCTCGTGTCCTCCAACTCCAACTCCTATGACATATTTGATTCACCAAATGAGGGAATTGGAAGATGCTTCATGGCAAAAGGCCCCAAGGTATCACACCCTGAATTCATTGACTTTGATAGTGATGAGGATGACTTGCTTGGTGAAGATGAGCTTTACATGATAAATCTAGTGAGCTTAGTAATGATGAACATGCTAGTAGTCTTTATAGTCGAGAAGAGTCGAATGACAATGCTATGAAGGAGATTGAGCGCCTAACTAAAGAACTAAACACTCTTAAGTTAGCTCATGAAACAACTCAAGAAGATCATAGAGAGCTCCTAAGATCTCATGAGAAGCTACGCTCGAGAAGCTCAATCTAGAGCAAGAACATGAGTTTCTAAAAGCTATCAATGACGATCTTCAAAGAAGAGTTCTTCATATCTTGCCAAACGACTTCTCTTGTCTAATTTCTTGCCACCTATTAAAACTAAGCATGACAAGCATAAGAAAAATTCTTCATCTAGTAGTAACAATAATCATGCTAAATCAAATATTGTTACTTCTAGTAGTTCTCTTGATTCCACTAACAATGTTTCAAGCCAAGTTTCACTTGAGCAAGAAAATAGTTTATTGAAAGGGATTATAGAGAAAGGTGTCTACAAGAGTCTTGCCGAAGCAAGAGCTTTGAGGAAATTGTTCGCAAGCAAGGAAGACACCGAAGAATCAAGGAATTGGTTTTGAGCGAAAGTTCAACGCCGAGGGTGTTGAATGGGAAGAAGGTCAATATCCCACTCCAAAGTTTGTTTCTCAAAAGGAGAAGTATGATCCTACTTCTTCCAATGTGGAACAAGCTCAAGATGACCTTCCACCACAAGACCACAAGCTAAAAGGCAAGGACAAGCTTCAAGAGGAGATTGATGCATTCATTGAAGCACCCAAGGCCATGGTCAAGTGGGTTCCCAAGGCAACTTCAAGTTCTACTTCGACAAGCTCAACTACTACCCCAAGGATTCCCATCAAGATGATGTGGATCCCGAAGAAGAAGAACTAGAGAGTTCTTGAGGGTGACTCCGCCAACATACTTCACTCACATTCATTTTGGCAAAGAACTTGTGCAATCAACTTCCACATCTTGCACTAGTTCATGGAGTCACAAACCCTCATGTTGGTAAGTCAAGGGACAAGGTAATCATTGCTTTCATGGACATCATCTATTGTGTACTTCAATCTATGTCCATGGATATCCTTGTTTGTTCCTTGTGGGACTAACCCATGTAGGTATTGAAAGTGCCCAATCCAAAGGATTGCTCCCAACTCTTGATGATCTTCATCAACATTGAGCATCCACATCTTCAACATCTACATGAAGTCTTCAACGACAACCCAAGGTTAGTTTGACCCTTTAAAAGGGGTTCTCACATCAAGGGGGAGCTTTGCTCTAAAGAAATGAGCTAAAGCATCTTCAAATGATGTGAACACATTAATGCTTTATGGAAAAGTGGTAACCCCACTTGTGCTTAAACGATGAGTATGACCTATGATCAAATGTTCTCATTTGACTCCTAAGTCAATATACTCATATATAGATGACCTAGTCATCGCCAAATTGTGTGCTAGTTGCTAGAGTTTGTTTGTGCATGTTTGACACATATTTCATTTGCTATCTTATTGTGTGAGCATGTTGGATGCATGATTTTATCCATTCGAGGACATCCATTTGTTGCTTTGGTCTTTTGGATTTTTCTTTTTGACCAAATGGATGGACAAGAATGCCTAAGTTCCTCCCCTAGCTATCTATGCTTTCTTGTCTCAAACTCTATTCATGCTTATATCACAAACTTTGAACAAGACTTTTTCGGACAGACCGAGTGAGGAGCACTCGGAGCCACCGATCCGTCAAAAGCCTAAATTCCAAAACCTTCTAAGTACTTTCGGTCAAACCAATATACTCAAATCGGACAGACCAAATCACTTGAATTGATCTAGGAAACCGAAGTTGCAAATCTCGGCGTGATCGATGTGTAATCGCTTGCGCTAACCATCTCGGTCCCACCGAAGTTTTCCAACTCGGTCCCACCGACAAATTGAAGGGTATATATACCCGAGGGCAGCGCTGATTATTCCTTCAAACGCCTCGCCTCAAACCCTTCGCTGCCGCCGCCGTGGTCTTCGGATCGCCTCCGCTGTCGCCAGGCGCCTCGCCGCTGGTCTCCATCGCCGTCAACGGTCAATCTCATCGCGCCGTTGCCGCCGTAGTGAAACTCCACCAAGTTGGGTGAGTTTCATCCCTCTCGTGCTTCAACCTCTGATTCAATGCACGATAGGTTTTGCCTAGCTTCTTGCCAAGTTTGAAATCTTCCTATCCAGCAGATTAGATCTTAGAACAAAATTCGAGTGAAAATTTTAGGGTTAGGTTTCACGAACACATCTCGTGTGACCGATTCTACATTCTCGGATCGACCGATTTGGCCTCTGCCATTGCAGACCGCACTTTTCGGTTAAACCGAAGTTGTGCAAATCGGTAAGACCGAAATGAGGATTTAGTGAAACCCTAGTGCTCTCGGCTAGACCGAAACCCATTTCGGTCCAACCGAAAGTGGTGTGAATGGTTAGGTTTAGACACTTCGGATTCACCGAATTTTAGACTCGGTCAGACCGAAATGCATTCTGTGAAAACCTAAAACTGAAGTTTGAACTCATTTATTTTGCAAAATCCTCTGCAGTTTGTGATAACTCTTCTTATTCTGCCTATACCTATTCTATTCACAAGTTGTCAATATGTCCGATGCAAGTGACAGCGAAACAGTCTGAATCACCAGCTTGAGATTCCAGAGGCAGCACAAGTCCCAAGCAAGCAGTTTTTCCGATGATGGTGAGAGGAGCACTCCAAGTGGTTTGCCTGCTGCGCCACCAGGCCAGGAAGAAGAGGAATTCGATGAGGAAGACTCGACTTTGTTTCGATGAGGAGATTACTTCCAAGCCTAAGAGGAAAGTGGTTGCCAAAGGCTATCAAGGGCAACAAACAAAGAAAGGCACCAAAGAAAGAGAAGAAATCCACAGCTTGCAAAGAAGCTGAGCATGGAAGAAGAAACCTCCAAGAAGATCAAGAAAACTTCCAAGAGGAAGAGGCTAGTTCATGATGAAGCCGATGATGACTCGATGAGGAAGCACCCCAGCCTCCTCGAAGCAAAAGTTGATGGGAGATGCCATCGTAGGAGGAGCACCCACTAAATCTAAGCCATCAGCTCCAGCAAAAGGCAGCCCAAGCCAAACCTGCTGCCAAGCCAAAGAAAACAAGAAGAAATATACCTGCTTCAGAGAAGAAGAAGGACAATGTGCCACCGCTGAATCGATGAAGAGGCACATGTGTTGTCAAACTTAGATGAAACTGCCAGCTCATAATGATGCTCATCCTCGAGCTGAAAATATGAAGGAAAGGAAGGACAAAGGTCTCAGGCTATGGAGGCAAGTTGATCCAGATGCCACCAGGAGAAGGACAGCTGTTGACTCAAGGTTCCACACCAGAGAGCAACAAGATTTCTATGAGACAATGCTCATGGACAAGAAACCAATTGTTGCTGACACCAGATATGTAGACTGGAAATACATCGATAGTTAAGAGCACAGAGACTACTTCCCACATGTGCATGAGAGCTTCACCGCATGTGGAGTTGCTGAGTTCGTTGGTCAGAAATTGACTGCTTGGAATGATGAAATGATCATGCGCTTCTATGCCACAAGACATTTCTATCCAGATGGCGAATTGTATGGATGATGTAGGCGTAGATTCTCTTCAACTGTTGAAGAATGGAGAGCGTTGCTGAATGCTCCAAATCAAGAGATGATGATGTAGATGTCTATGGAATTCCCAAGAAGAATCACGAGTCAATGAAGAACATGTACAATGAGGTACCAGACAAGGATGTTGAGATATGGAAGCTTGGATCAGTTTATCATCTTCAGGCAGGTCTCCCAACCACTAACACCATTCCGAGGCATACTTTGATGCCCAAGTCGAGACCACCGCATGATAAGAGGCTATTCTATCAACATGCTGCACATTCTAGATCGAAGACACCTTTAAGGTGATGGACCTGATAGTAGAGACTATCAAGAGGACAGAGTGCACTGTAAGAGGTCATGTGGGTTTGCTCCGCACATTCAGATGCTCATCAATGCCAAGTTTGGCACGGACACCTACTTGTTGGATAGACCCCACTTGCCACCGCAGCCTGAACATGAAGATAATGAAGTTGTGATGACCGAGGATGCTCCCACATCTGTTGAAGGACACGCTAAGTCCGGTTGCCAAACAAGCTAAAGCTGAGAAGGAAGCAAGAAGCAGCAAAGAAAGCCCAAGAGCGTTGGAGAACAACTTTGAAGCTACCCAGAGGATTGAACTACGCCTGCCAAAGATAGTGCAGTCTTAGGAGAGTCTTGAGAGGATAGTTGAAGATAAGTTCCATGCTCGATGTCAAGTCGATCAAGTGCAGTCACCGCCAACAAGCTTGAGGCGACATCGAGGAAGCGAAGAGGAGAAGGCAGAGCTCATGAAGGAGATGGAAGATGATCTAGTCCAGATGACTATGAGCAGCCTGCTGCAGGCCCACAAAGCCCAGATCAGCTGCTATTCCAAAGATGCACCCTGTGGCTACTACATCAAGACCTCCTACAGCTCCATCGGCCCAAAGACCAGCTCAAGTGTCCACACCTCCAGCTCCACAGACTTCAGCAGAAGCTTTTGCAGATGCAGCTATCTCCACTCCATCGACGCAGACAGAGCCGCCAGAGAGTCCCTAGTGACGATTAGCTCTATACTTTCGAACTTTTGGTAACTTGTTGCCAAAGGGGAGAAATTGTATAGATCATAGGACTTCGAGAGAGAGAGTGCTCGCTTTTGCTCTTTCGCTTATGCGGTTTTCCTTGAGATACTTTTGAGTTCTTCGAGACATTTCGTGTGTTTGATACTACGCTTGTTTCTATCTTTGATGAGTGCTTGATCATACTATGCTTAATGTGTGCTTAATGCTTATCATATTCTATCCATATCTTGTATGATCATTTACTCATGTCTTGGTGATTGGGTGCATGTTATTCATTCTTATCATTTTGTGCGCTCCACCAAGATGTATGTGACATGGAAGAGTGACCCATGATCCTAATCGATTGTGCATTTGCATTCAAACGCAAATCTTAAATAATGCACAAATTTAGGGGGAGCTCTTGCTTATCACATACTTCTCAAAGTGATGATGTTATTCATTGATTATATCATTTGTCGAAGCTTTGATCTATATGTTGTCATCAATTACCAAAAAGGGGAGATTGAAAGTGCAACTAATCCCGGTGGTTTTGGTAATTAATAACAACATATATATCATTGAACTAATTATTTCTTGAGAATATTTCGAAAGTTCAGTGATATGGGTATGGCAATGACTGATGATGTGGACCCTCAAAATGCTAAGGAAAACATTGGCAAAAGCTCAAGACTCTATTTTTGGTTTAGTGATCCAAGATCACATTGAGTCCATAGGAAAGCCAATACTATTAAAAGGGATGAGGTTATGATGATGATCCGTTGCTCAAAGTGCTTAGTGATTTATCTCTCAAACTATCGCAATCTTTCATTCCAACATATACTCATAAGTAATCTCGGTCCCACCGATTCCATAAACTCACCACACCGAGATGAACCACCTCAGCCATATAGCCAAACCCTAGTAATTTCGGATTTTCCGATTCCAAACTCGGTCTTACCGAATTGGTGTTGCCAACCTTCAGAACCTTCAGACTCAAATCGGTGTCACCGAGATGAGAAAGTCGGTCCCACCGAGATTGGCAAACCCTAGACTTTGGAAGAATCGGACTAACCGAGATTGTATTTTCGGTCCCACTGAAAATCCCAACGCTCACAAGATTTGAACTTTCGGTCTCACCGAGTTGTCAACTTCGGTCCGACCGAGATTGGTCAAATGTGTGTAACGGTTGGATTTTGTGTGGAGGCTATAAATACCCTCCACCTCCTCTTCATTCGTGGAGAGAGCCATCGAAAGAACTACCACTCCTACCTTACATTTCGAGAAGAAAACTACCTACCCTTGTGTTGAGATCAAGTTGCTCCACTCCCACCATATGAAACTTGATTTCTAGCCTTCCCAAGTTGCTTTCCACTCAATCCCTTCCTCCACCACAGCCAAATCAGTGAGGAGAGTTGAGTGTTGGGGAGATTATCATTTGAAGCACAAGAGCAAGGAGTTCATCATCACCAACACCATCTATTACCTTTTGGAGGGTGGTGCCTCCTAGATTGGTTAGGTGTCGCTTGGGAGCCTCCACAAGATGTGGAGTTGAACCAAGAAGTTTGTAAGGGCAAGGAGATCGCCTACTTCGTGAAGATCTACCCCGAGTAAGGCTAGTCCTCCGTGGGCGTAAGCCATGATGGCATAGACAAGGTTGCTTCTTCGTGGACCCTTCGTGGGTGGAGCCTCCGTGGACTCTCGCAGCCGCATACCCTCCGTGGGTTGAAGTCTCCATCAACGTGGATTGACGATAGCACCACCTATCGGAACCACGAGAAAAATCTCCGTGTCTCCAAATTGCGTTTGCTCTTCTCCACCTCTTATTTACTACATGTGCAATTTACTTTCCGCTGCCACTACTCTAGAATTGCATGTGTAGGGTGATACTTGACTTGCTCATCATTGTGAACTTGCTAAAAACTTGTCCTAATCAAAAGGCTAAACCTTTAAATTGTCAAGTAGTCTAATCACCCGCCCTCTAGACATACTTCCGATCCTACAGCGACCTCAACCCCGTGCCCCAGGCAGTCCGCGGTCCGCAGGGCGCTGCGGGCCGTGGGCGACGCGGTCAGGCGACACCAGAACTCACACCGTGGCAGGTGCGGTCGGCGGCAAGGGCCTCGAGCCACGCCGCGGCCGCGTCGCCGTACTGACGGCAAGAGCAGGCGAACTCGAGGGCCGCGCTCATGGTGGCTCAAGAACTACTGCAATGTAGGATGCTGGATGGTGGCCGCGACGTACTACTGGAGCAGCTGGCACTGCTCCTGGGCTCCGCCGCCTCGAGGGCTCCCCCCTTCTGCACCCAACTGCCACCTCATGCCCAAGGTGGACCGCACAGAGGCCCCACACGCGCTCGCACAGCTCCCAGCGGATTCCAGGGCCACCCCAACACCAACCTGGCCCTTAGCGCCTGGCCACCAACGATGCCGCCTCCGCCTCGGACCTACGAAGGGGGATCCACTACAGCACACGGTCCCGGTGAGCCGCCACGCTACCACTCCCAGGTTGGCATCGCGAGCAGAACTGCGTGGCACACGGGGCACTACGGCGAGGCATTCGGGGCGGCGGCCGCGGAGGCGTACGTGCCACACATGATAGATCAAGGAGACGCGCAAGAGGAGGACCATGGCCAGTTCCTCGGCCCAGGCTGGCGAGAAGAAGCACCTGAGGCTGAGCTCTTTCAGGAGCCAAGGGAAGGCCCCGTCGACCACGCCGGGGGCAGTGATTATCGGGTACCGCTAATCCCTCAGGAACAGGCATACGCTAACCGTGGATCGCAGGAGGTACAGGTCGTCGCAGCGGGAGGTTGCCCCAATCCAGCAGCTCCCCACCCCTCAGGAGGAGGGCACCAGGGGCTACAGGAGAGGGGCCGAGATCCGACCTCGCCCACGCGGCGCTCGGAGCAAGGCGCCCTCAGGAGGTAGGCCCTCTGCCGGGGAGGTGCCCCAGGGCCTACCGCCAGCAGAGGACCCATGGTCGTCGGGGGAACCGCTGGCGACCGCTCTATCCCATCTGCAGCGTCCTCGGTCTCCGGCCGTCGTCGGTGGCGATAGAGTGTGGTGCAAGGCGGGGCCCTCGTGTGGCGATATGAAGCAAGGCCGGTACCTGTGAAGAAGGCCCAGTGCCTGTGAAGCTCGCCGCCCCGTGACACTCTCACGTAATAATGAGTGGGGCTGTACACGCCCCGAAGTCTCCGGAGAGCCGCCCTCGGGCCTCGGGGGCTCCCGCCCACGCCCAGTGGCAGCCCTTAGCTCCGCGCGGGTGAGAAGACGTCGAAGACTAGACTAGGTGCCGGACGCGGCCTTTTTCTGCTTTTCCTGCTTTTCCCCTTGGTTGTTGCTTTTCCCTGTTTGGATTTAAGTTGGATTTGAGCTTAAAACTTGCGTGTGTTCGGGGAAGGGCTGTTTAGTCTCGTTCGAGCAATCTCTTGCATTCCGATTGCCGCTTTGCGTCTGTCTCGAAGCTTCAACGCCTCCCTCATGAGCCCCTCACGAGCCGGGCCAGGCCCAGATGAATGCAGCCCAGACCGCCATCGGCACGCCTCTCAGGAGGATCTACTTGCAGGTTCAACAGGCTTGTTTGGGAGACGCTCAGGGCACCACAACCCTCCGCAGGCTAGCTCAAGGCCCACGTGGGTCGAAGGTAAACAAGCCGGTTGGCTCGCCATAAACCAGTCGCCCGGCGCGGGCACATGGGTGATATCATGTCTACCAATACGCTAACTGCATGTTTTTACACGAGGGGCTCCCCCTCCGAAAATGCTCTTACAACCTTTTTGGGCCAAGCCCGAACTCTCTCTACGCAGGGTAAAAACAGGAACGGCACACAGTCAGTCGGATAAATCCCCCAATGCATCCCTGGGGACAGCTCCGGAGCCACCGCTGGCATCGCTAGCATCGCCGTCACCTCCTACGTCGCCGCCGACAGCGCCTGGGTCATTCATCACTCCGCCCTCACTAGCGCCCGGGCCATTCACCACTCCGCCCTCGTCGGCGGCTACGACCACGCCGTCGTCGTCAGTGGTGAAGGCCCGAACCAGGGCATCCACGTTGTCTTCCACCCAGCTTGCCAGGTTGTCCCAGACGGCCAAGGGCACCGGTGCGATGGCGGCATCGAAGTCAAAGTGGGGATCCATGTGCTGAAGATGACTGAAGACGCGAGAGAAAGCACGCCCAAGTAGGGCGCGGCTCCTCTCCTCCACCAACCTGTCGGCTCTACCCGAACAGACCTCCAGCTGCGTCACCACATCGGTGAAGAACTGAAGGTTACCAGCATAGTTGACCACATGAGGTTCTCCAACGGTTGCCACGCAGATGATACCCAAGGCCGCGTTGGCTCTTTCCCGGAGCTCGCGGAGCATGGGGCTGTGCACGTGCTCCAAGGTCTGCCGCTGGCGTATCTCGTCCTCGTTTCGCCGCGCAACAGCCTCGGTCGCATCCACCCTTTGGTGGAGGATAAGCATCTCGGCTCGGGAGGAAGCCAGTTCTGCCTGTGCCGTGCCAAGGGCGGCCCCGGTAGCGTCCGCACGCCATGTCACTTCATCCAGCTTGGCCCTCAGGGCGGCGGACCTGCCCTTTGCTTCAACCTGGATCAGCTCAAGCCTTTCCATGAACTCGCGCTCGAGGTTCGAGCGAGCCACCGCCACACGGCGATCAACTTCTTCCGAGGCTCGGGCTTCCCTCTCGGCGACATCATCCTCCGCCTGTGCCACCATGCGCTCCCTCGTCTCTGATCGCTCAAGTTCCAGGGCGCGCTCGGTGGCCTCCATCGTCAGTGCCTCCTCATGCTTCTGAAGCTCTGCCCGATCAACCGAGCCCCCCTCCATCGACGCCAGGGCCGCCTCATGCAACTCCACCTGTTGCTCTAGGGAGCTGCTCAGGGCCCGGAGCTCCCACGCCCGCTCTTCCACGGCCTTGCACTGCTGGTTGGCCTCTTGAGCCTCTTCGACGGCCCGGGAGCAGGCCTCCCGAGAAGCTGCCAGCGGCGCCTCGACCTTCTCATTGTCGAGGTCACGCTGGTAGCGCGCAAGGGCAACGGCCACCTTCGGCCTACGCCTCTCCTCAGCTAGGCGCAGGCCCTCGGCCTCAAGGCGCGCGTCCTCCTCAACGAGCTCTACACCAAGCTGGCTCACCACGTCCGCCGCCCTCCGGAGGAACCCTTGGCGGAGGGCACGAGCGCGCTCAAGCACGTCTTCCGCATCTCCTTCTGCCTCGAACGCGCGAGGAGGGCCCCGGATCAGCACTCCCCCGCTGGGCAGGGGGCTGGGGGCTCGCGCCCTCGTGATGGCCGGACGCGCCTCGCCAGAAGCCTGGCCCAGAGCCAATTCGCCCTCCAAGGAAGATCGCAAGGCCGACCTCAGCCAGTCGTCGTCCACAACCAGTCGAAGAGCCCAGGGCAGGCTGGCTATGCCCCGGGAGGGCTCATGAAGGATGGTCGAGAGGGGTGCAGAACCAAGATGCACCGCAGGATGGCCCACCTCTCCAACCGGCCTCACCACAAGGGCAGTGCTAGAGCCCGGGACGCTTGGGGAAGGTGGAGCGGGCGAGGCCTGGAGGGATGGCTCCTCAGTCACCTCCGCAAACTCGGCAGGAAGGGCCCTGCAGGGTAATGATTAGTTGAAGCAGCAGGAGAGTAAGGAATAGATGAAGGGAAAGGCTTACTCATCGGTGGCGAAGTAATTCCTGCGTTTCAATAGGTGGCAAGGGTAATCATCACCCAAGGCCTCCCTTATTTTTCTGAAAGCCTCGAAGTCCACATGGAAGCGACCCAGATGCTCGGCGCAGGGGTCAACCTGCAACGAGGAACAAGCACCAAGGTGCCCGGCATCGGGGGCCTCGCCCGGAGACACGTCGCTAGATGCTGCGCCAAGGAGGGTGGCCGAGGCCTCGGGGGCCTCTGCCATGGGAGCCGTAGACCGTGGCTTGATGCCTTCAGCCGCCGTAGGGCGGGCCTCAGGAGCTGCCGCCTCAGGGGTACCGTGTGGCATCATCATCTCGAAGGCGGCCCCCTCAGCCCCCGACGCCCCTTGCCTCCCAGCTCCACCACTCGAGGAAGGACCGTCGTGGGCAACCGGAAGGGCAACCACCACCACTGGGTTCTCGCGAGGTCCCCTAATTCCTGCAGGACGCAACCCCCATTCATCGAAGTTGGGCATCTGCTTCACGAAATTGCCCCTGTTTGAGCAAAGGTACAGCAGGGCGCCCCCATGCCGGATGCTGCAAGGAGAAGGGTCCCTAGTCAGGATCATGAGAACCTTCCTTAGCACTTCGGGCGTCAGATCTTCCTCTTGGAGCCTCATGCGGTCTTCACATCCCTCGAAGGCCCACATCCGCCGGGAATGACGCTGGAGAGGAGCAATGCGGCATAGAGGAACTCCTTCACCACCTTGGGTGCCGTCACACCAAGTGACCTCAAGTACATGAAGCGGTGCCAAACGAAGACGAGCCAGGGGCTCGTGAGCGTCTCCTGGCCCCAGCCCGAGTTGGGGATAGCAGGCATAGTTGGCTCCGAAAGCAGGGGGCTGGGCACCCCAGCGTCCACGTACAGCCACCGCTCACGGAACCCGGTTGCGGGCGGAGGAAGGCTGAAATCAATTCCCGAAGCCGCTGTTTCAGGTCCGGCAAGGAAGCTCACACACCCCAAGCATTGGGTAGGATCGCTGAGACGCAGAGAGAAGAAGTGGCACAGCAAGTCAATTGAAGGAGGGATGCCCATCATCGCCTCGCAGACAAAAGCGAAAAAGGCAAGAAGAGTAGTGGATTCGGGACCCAAATGCATCATGTGGATCTGGTAATGAGAAAGCACAGCGTTGAAGAAATCGGAAAAGGGGGGAACCAGACTCGCCCATAGAGCATTGGCGAAGTACCGGACCTCGGTGGCTGTTCTGTCAATGGAGAAGTGAGATGCGGGCCAGACCATTGTCTTCCCGCACTCGTTGAAGATGGTGGCGATGGCGGAATTGACCTTGTCCGAGCCTTCCCGGTTGAGTATGATCGACCGGTCAACAGCAGGAGCCACCGACGGCGACGAACAGGGCGAGGGCACAGGCTTTGGCCCTTTCCCCTTCTTCGTCGGGGCCATGGCGACAGGAAGGGGGAGGATGCGAGATTAGATTGGAAGCAGAGGCTGGAGCTCGAGAGAAGGAAGAGCAGAAGGCGCGCGAGCGGCAAGAAGTGGGGAGATTGTGTACAACGGCGGGTCCGCCTAGCTGGGGCGCAGAATAAGGAGGCGTGGGGGAACAAGGATGCCCACGTCCAATCAACCGCCATGCGGCGCCCAAGGCCGTAGGTTATTGGGGCCCGCGGCGCTTCGCACTTGCCTCTCCGCTCCTCTGCTAAGCCAAGTCCAAGCGCGCCTTGGGCCCGGGCTACTGTCGGCGCTCGGGAACGGGGTACCAGACTTGCTCGCTCGCTGCTCGCGGCGTGGCTCAAGGAGGGCCCAAGACGCCCATCTTCATCAACACATGCTCAAGACCATCGCGAGGGGCCAAGCCTCGCGGGGCGGACGACAGGAGGCTTCCTCAGGCACGGCCGCATCAGGCTGGCTCACGAGGAGGCAGAGAGATCAAGGCGGGGTACCTCACGAGGTGCCCGTGACGCAAGCCATGACGACCAAGGCCAGGCGGGCACTAGGTGGGCGCCGGCCTGTGCAGAGTCCTCGTTTCCCCTTTGGTGCAAAGGGGGCAAGCGCAGGCAAGGGTATCAAGCAAAGGCAACCATTTCGGTGCAACAAGACCAAGACCAGAGGGACGGCAGAACGGAGGTCATCGTGGAGCCCTAGCCGCCATCGCCGTGGTCTTTTGCAAAGAGGACCAACTTTAGTCGGATAAGTGTACTAGATGTTCCCCTTCAAAATGGTCAATTGTTGGCGCCCTTCCCGCTCAATATTTGGGAAGAGGCCCGGGGCCTTTGCCTATAAATAGGACTAGCCACCCACAGGGTAGGGCATCTGGATCAGATTGGATCCACACCCAAGACAGAGAGAGAGGGGACTGAACTCCCCGAGCAGTTCATCGCACCCACCAAGAACAGACCCTCGCGAGGCTATTCTTCCCTTGTACTCTTCCTTGTCAGCCCCAGAGGCAATCCACACACCACAAACTGGAGTAGGGTATTACACCACAATGGTGGCTTGAACCAGTATAAATCTTGTGTCCCTTGTGTTGTTCTTCGAGTAGTTTAGATCCTAGAGAGGTGGTGAAACATGGGTAGGCTGAGGGTGTGATCTCCGTGCGCACCCCAGTGTTCGAACCTCAAGGGTCTGTCGGAACCCGAAATCTGAGAAGGCCCTCGTATTCTGCTATGTTGTTGGAGACCTTTTCTCCATGCTGGAAGCAGAGTTGCACGGCATAGTAGAGCTTGTCTTGAGTAGGAGATATGAGCACTGCGCCAGCCCCCATGCCATGTCGTGAGAACGCCCCTTCGAAGTACATGACCCAGCCGTCCGGTGCTTCACTTCTCGGGGAAAGTGACCGGTCCTCGCCCGCTTTGAGCCCCGGTGACTCAGCCCATTCTGCCACGAAATCTGCAAGTGCGGCTCCCTTGATGACTCTGGTCGTGCTGAATTCCTGCTTTGAAACGCTTGCAACTCGATGTTCCATTCAGGGACTCTTCCAGCTGAGTTGGGGCTCCTGAGTACCCTTTCCAAGGGGTATGCCTAGATGACCTTGATGGGATGGCCTTGAAAATAGTGCCGCAGCTTGCGTGAAGCCACTAACAGTGCGAGGAGGAGTTTTTGGGGCATGGGGTACCGCACCATTGCGTCCCGTAGCACCGTGCTGACGAAGTATACAGGGTGCTCGACGAGGTTGAGGGTGTTGGCGCAGCCCGCGTCTTCCGGAGGTTGAGGCGCCTCCTGAGACGACGGAGTCCCCAGTGCTTGGTTGCCCGGCGAGGCCTCCTCCGCTCCAGGTCCGTCCCCCTGCTGAGTCTGATCCTTATCCGCTCTAGTCGTGGTCTTCGCGAGGCTTTCTTGGCTTTGCTCTGCTTCGGCCGATGCGGCGGCTGGCACGGCCTTGGCCCGGCGCTCCTCTCTAACCGCCACCATGGCTGCGCTGGCGGAGTAGGGGGCGGCTGCAAGGTAGAGCACCAAGGGCTCCCGAGGGCGCGGAGCTACCATCACCGGAGGGCTGGTAAGGTACTTCTTGAGATCTTGGAATGCCTTGTCGGCCTCTTCAGTCCACTCGAACGGGCCCTTCTTCTTCATCAGCTTGAGGAAGGGAAGTGCCTGCTCCCCCAGCTTGGAGGTGAAGCGTCGCAACGCGGTTACATGCCCGGTGAGCTTCTGCATTTCTCTGAGGGTCTTCGGCGGACTCATGTCTTCGACTGCCTTGACCTTCTCTGGGTTAGCCTCGATGCCCCTGTGGGACACGAGGAAGCCCAAGAGCTTGCCCGAGGGGACTCCGAATACGCACTTCTCCGGATTGAGCCATAGATCCACTTCACGGAGGCTCGCGAAGGTTTCTTCCAGGTCCTGTATCAGGGTTTTTGCCTCCCGAGACTTCACCACTATGTCGTCGACGTAAGCTTCAGCGTTTCTCCCGAGCTGCCGACCCAAGGCGATGTGGATCAGCCGCTGAGCTGAAAGGTCGCGCCTGCGTTGCGCAACCCAAATGGCATGCAGGTATAGCAGTATACCCCACATGGGGTCAGGAAGGCCGTTTTCTCCACGTCTTCTACCGCCATCTTGATCTAGTGATAGCCCGAGAAGGTATCCAGGAAGCACAATATGTCACACTAGGCGGTAGAGTCGAAGATCTGGTCGATGCCAGGGAGCGGGAATGGATCCTGTGGGAAGGACTTGTTGAGGTTGGTGAAGTCGACACACATGCGTTCCTCTCCTCCCTTTTTTGGCACCACAACAGGGTTGGCCAGCCATTCAGGATAGCGGACCTCGCGAATGACGTCTGCTGCCTCTAACTTGCGAGTTTCTTGGACGATGAAGGCCTGCTTTTTGGTGGACTGTCGCCTTGCCTTCTGCTTCACGGGGCGCATGTTGGGGCACACATTGAGATGATGTTCAATCACATCCCTTGGGACCCCTACCAGCTAATCAGGTTCCCACACAAACACCTCCTTGTTTGCACGCAGGAATTTCACCAAGGCCTCCTCCTGCTCTGGATTGAGGTTGGCGCCTATGGTGAAGGTGGCGCCGGAGGATCCATCCTCGTCGACCGGTACTTGCTTGGTCTCCGCCTTGTCTTGGGTGAATAGCTGCTTCTTCTTGGCCGGCATAGCCCCCTTGGGCTTGAGGGTATCTGCGCCGGCGGTCTGCGCCACCGCGGCCGTCTTGAAAGCAAGCTTGAGCGCCTGCAGTGCTTCCCTTGTGTCTTCGGACACGGTAAGGACGCCGCTGCTCCCGGGCATCTTCATGAGGTTGTACGCCGGGTGAGTCGCTGCCATGAACTGGGCCAAGGCTAGGTAGCCGAGGATGGCGTTGTACGGGAGGCCGATGGGGGCGATGTCGAAGTCGATCAGCTCCGTGCGGAAGTTGTCGTGGGTGTCGAAGGTCACCAGGAGGCGGATCTGCCCCAGGGAGCTGGTGGAACTGCCTCCGACGCCCGAGAAGGGCCTGCTGGTTTGAAGCCGCTCTAGCGGCATGTGGAGGAGGCTGAAGGCCTCCACCGAGAGCACGTTGAGGCCGGCACCACCATCGATGAGGGTCCTGGTGACGGCCACCTGGCAAATGGTGGGGATGCATAGCATCGGGAGTGCGCCCGAACAGGCGGTGTTGGAGGGGTGATCGTCCGAGCTGAAGGTCAAATCAGCCTTAGGTGCCACCCAGCCCAGGGGGCTTCACGGTGCTTAAGGACGGCGCCAATGTGGCGGATGAACGGCTTGACGTGGCGGCTCGAAGGTGGTGCCTGTGATCCGCCTAGGATGGTTGCAACGACTGGGGGTGCCGGCGTAGCATGATGGGCGAGGAAGAGGTTGCGCAACTCCTCCCAGGAGGCCATAGAAGCCGCTAGCAGGTGGAGCAGCCACATGCGCGGGACACCGGTGAGGGCCATGGGCAGCCAGTTCGCCATGACCTCGTCATCGCCTCCAGCCTTGAGGACGGCTTCTTCATATGCTAGCAGGAAGACCAGCGGGTCGGCGGCGCCGTCGTAGCGCGGCGGCATGTCCGGCTTGAACTTGTTCGGCCACCGCACCTGTCGCAAGGCGGGGGCCAGGGCTCGGAGCCCCCTGGTTTCCACGCCGGCATCGATAGCTGGAGTAGGCGGTGCGATGGCCGCCATGAAGGCAAAGCGCGGTGCTGATGAAGAACGGGTCGACGGAAGGGAGAGCTCCGGCGCACCCCCTACCTGGCATGCCAAATGTCGGATGTTGGGTTCCGGCAGACCCTTAAGGTTCAAACTCTGGGGTGCGCACGAAGATCTCTCCCCAACCGATCTACGTCTGATCGCCTTGTGAGAATCTAGGCTAGAACGATGAAAAACACGAGGGACACAAGATTTATATCGTTCGGGACCACCGCTAGGTGTAATACCCTACTCCGAGCAGCGGTGTGGTGGATTGCCTCGAGGCTGATCATGAATAAGACAGGGAAGAACAGCCTCATGAGAGGTGTTCTTGAGCTGGTGCGATGAACTGCTTGGGTGAGTTCGATCGCCTCTCTCTCTCTCTAATGAGCTCTCGATCTGTCCCCCCTTCCTCTGTGCTGGCTAGTCCTATTTATAGAGGCCCTAGCCCTCTTCCCAAATATAGAGTTGGAAGGGCGCCAACAATGGCCATTTTGAAGGGGAACATCTAGTACAAGTTATCCTGACTAAAGTTGGTCTTCGGCTGCCAAAAGTACTGGCGATGACGCCGTCTTGGGCTCCATGGTGACCTCCATCCTGCCGCTCCACTGGTCTCGGTCTCATTGCACTAACATGGCAACCTTTGCTTGATGCCTCGGTATTCCACGCCTGTGCTTGCCCCCTTAGCACCAAAGAGGAAACAAGGACACTGCGCAGGCCGGCACCCGCCTGGTGCCCGCCTAGTCTCGACCGTCATGGCTTGCATCACGAGCACCTCGCGAGGTACCCTGCCTTGATCACTCCGCCTCCTCGCGAGCCTACCTGGCGATGCCATTCCTGAGGAAGCCTTGCGTCATCCGCCCCGCGAGTCTTGGCCCCTCGCAAGGGTCCTGAGTCTTGTACTGATGAAGATGGGCAGTACTAGGCCACCACTTGAGCCACGCCACAGGCCGCAGGCAGGCACGTCTGGGGACCCCTGTTCCCAGAACACCGACAATAATGTTGGTAACAGTATTCATTAATAAGAACAATGGGCTGAGATTTGTCAAGTGACATTTGTCTCACCAACACTGATTAATGACAAGGCATGTAAGATTTACCTGAGCAGCATCACCATACCCTCTGGTCCTTGCAAGAACTTGGAGACCAAGGTTCTTAGCTTTCTCCCCACTGACTAGCACAAGTGCAGTGGCACCGTCGTCGTACATTAAAAGATAAGAATGGCACTACAGTTGCACTTCTAGGTAAACATTGCTTTACATAATTTATATTAATGTCACACCCTGCATTTTGTAACATTTCATTTTCATTAATAAAGCATGAAAATTTGGACCAACAAAAACTTTTTGCTTTATTGTCGGTGTACTAAGGTAGGGGTACCTCATTACCCCAACTTGTGCACGGGCAGTCGCAGCTCCCCGCGGCTGGATCTACCACATGCTTGCCGGAGACCATTCCTGCTCCATATCAAGCCATTCAAGAACAAAGTGTACAAGACAGAAGATCGAGACCCCGGCAAGAGGAGCTTGCCGGGAAGGCCGTTCCAGGCTCAAGACTACATCACCCACGCAAGGCCCTGGCGAGAGGAGCTCGCCGGGGAGATTAGAAGATCACATCACAGAAGACACGCCCCGGCGCTATACGCGTCCCGGCGAGGGCCCGGGGAGCGGCAAGTTACAGAGCCCGACAAGCTCCCGGGCCCGGCAAGATCAAGACCCCGGCAAGATACTTGCCGGGAGAGCTACGCTGTGTGCCCGCACTCCAGCTCATCTGCCCACGCGTCGCCTTGAGCCCTCTCCAGAGACGCGTGGCGGGTGGCTGTGCAGCATGGGGGGGTGCGGCGGCACTCCACGGTGGTGGATCCATGTAACACCCCGGATCCGTTGCGCCAGGTGTCCGCCAGTTATTCGCCGTCCTTGCCATGTCATTTGCTTGCGTGTTGCATTTCACCATGTCATCATTTGCATTTTATCATGTCATCATGTGCATTCTATTTTGCATACATGTTCGTCTCATGCATCCGAGCCTTTTCCCCGTTGTCCGTTTTGCAATCCGGCGCTCCTACGTCATCCGACGTCCCCTTCTTCTCTCCTGTGGCGTGCGGGTATTAAACTTTCTCGGAATGGCCCGAGGTTTGCCAAGCGGCCTTGGTATAGCACAGGTAGACCGCCTGTCAAGTTTCGTGCCATTTGGAGGTCGTTTGGTACTCCAACGGTTAACCGGGTAACCGCAGAAGCCCTCTTTTGTTGCAGCCCAACACCCCTTCCAAAGTGGCCAAAAACCCACCAAACTCCTCTCCATGCTCTCGGTCGTTCGATCACGATCGCGGTGGCGAAACCACACCTCATTTGGACACTCCTAGCTCCCTCTACCTCTATATATAGACCTCCCCGCTTTCCCACAGATCAAACCCTAAAATTCGTCTCGCTCTCGCCGGACACGTCCGACCCGCCGGACGTGTCCACCCCCGCCGCCGTCGCTCCGACGAATCGCGTCGCGACACGCCACCCACGCCGTCCGCAGCCAACCGGGCGCCCACGCCACCGCCGCCACCTCACCCAAGCCTCCTCGCTCCTCCCTCCGCGCCAGTTTCGTCGGGTCCAGATCGGCCCAAGGGGCCCATCCGCCGCCGCCGCGGGCGCTGTCTCGCCCGCCCCAGGGCCCGCCCTCGCCCGCTGCCCTCCGTCGCCATGTCGCGCCTTCCTCACGCTTCGCTGCCCCATCGCTGGCGCTTTCCTCCGTAGCGCCGCCCCACAGGTGAGCTTGCCTCCGCCTCTGCCCGCTTTTCCTCTCGCTCCTCTCTAACTCTCTCTCTTCGCCATGGCACTGAAGCTCGGCTTCGCCGCCGTCATCGGGATCGCCGGCCGCTTCCGTTCTTCACCGGATCCGCGCCCGCGCCAGATCCGCCGGTCCCGTCGCTGGCGCCCTCCTCCCAAGGCTCGATCAAGCGCCAAACTCGCCGCCGGTGGTCGCCATCGCCGTGCTCGAACGAGCACGGACGCCCCTCCTCGTCTCGTTCGGCCCCAGAGCCACGTGGGCCCGGCCCAGCAACCCCGCGCCTCTGGCCCATCTTCCCCGTGGCCTGCCGCCTCCGCCGACCGGGCCTTGGCCCATGGTGAGGCCTCCCTGCAGCGCCCCTCCTCTCGTTATTTTTTTTTTTCCTTCTGCTGTTGGGCTTGCCCAGATGCGGCCCGTGCCATGTGTTTTTTTTTTCCAGTTCTACGGATTTAGCTATTTTTCCGGAGATTACCAGTTTTACAGATTAGACCCTCATGTTCATGCATATAATAACTTCACAACCGTGCATCGGTTTAAAACAAACTTTATATGTAAAATGCTTAGAATTTCATCTAGTTTCATAATTTGCCACTTTCATCCATGTCTAAAATGTTTAAAATGTTGTTTGATTAAATTTGCTTAAATGCCATGTTAAAATGATTTATTTCATAACTAAATAACCGTAACTCGGAATTTAATAAACTTTATATGTATTTGGGGTAGAATTTTGCCTAGTTTAACATGGTGCACTCATCTTGCATGTTTAACAACTCTAAAATTGTGTTTAGGGCAGAACAGTACCTAATCCATAAATATGCACATGAGGATTTTCCGGACTTGCTGTTTGTTGTTCCGGCCTCATTTAAACTTGCCTAGTTAGGTAGTTTCGTTATGCTTCACCCCTTGCCATGTTAATCAACATTTAATATTGTTGGGTAGCTTAAACGAGAGTGAACTAAATAATGCATGTGGTGTTTTGTCAATATGCAACTCGTTGCATATTGAACTCCACTTAACTTGTACTATTGATTGTTGCACTTTGCCATGCCATGCCATGCCTCATTAAACCGGACATGCATCATATTTGTCTGCGCATCATGCCATGATCATGCTTGTGTGTTTACCTATGTTGTTTGTTTCTTTCCGGGTTGCTTCTCTCGTTAGCTTCGGTTCCGTTTCGGAGTTGTGAGGATTCGTTCGTCTACGACCGTTTGTCTTCTTCATGGACTCGTTCTTCTTCCTTGCGGGATTTCAGGCAAGATGACCGCTACCCTGGATCTCACTACTATCATTGCTATGCTAGTTGCCTCGTTCTTTCGCTATGCTGCGCTGCCTATTAACTGTTTGTCCAGCCATCCCAAATTGCCATGAACCTCTAACCTTTGACACCATTCCTAGCAAACCATTGATTGGCTATGTTCCCGCTTTGCTCAGCCCCTCTTATAGCGTTGCTAGTTGCAGGTGAAGTTGAAGATTTCTCCATGGTGGACAGGGTTTATGTTGGGATATCACAATATCTCTTATATTATTAATGCATCTATATACTTGGTAAAGGGTGGAAGGCTCGGCCTTATGCCTGGTGTTTTGTTCCACTCTTGCCGCCCTAGTTTCCGTCATACCGGTGTTATGTTCCCGGATTTTGCGTCCCTAACGCTGTCGGGTGATTTATGGGACCCCTTGACAGTTCGCTTTGAATAAAACTTGTCCAAAGAAGGCCCAACATTGACTTTTACCATTTGCCTCACCACCACCTACTTTTCCTTGGGAGTAATTAACCCAAGGGTCATCTTTTATAGCCCCCCCGGGCCAGTGCTTGTCTAAGCGTTGGTCCAAACTAGAGCACCGTGCGGGACCATCCCTTGGCAACTTGGGTTACGTCGGTACCTGTACGCTTAGCTCATCCGGTCGTGGCCTGAGACGAGATACGCGCGGCTACTATCAGGATGTCGGCACGCCGGGCGGCTTTGCTGGTCTTGTTTTACCATTGTCGAAATGTCTTGATGTACCGGGATACCGAGTCTGATCGGAGTGTCTTGGGTGAAGGTCTATTCCTTCGATGATCGCGAGAGCTTGTCATGGGCTGTTGGGACACCCCGCAGGTATAAACTTTCGAGCCGTGCCTGCGTTATGTGGCGAGATGGGAATTTGTTAATGTCCGTTGTAGACAACTTGACACTTGATCCGAATTAAAACACATCAACCGAGTGTGTAGCCGTGATGGTCTCTTCTCGCGGAGTCCGGAAGTGAACACGGTTTCGTGTTATGTTTGACGAAGTAGGTGTTCGTGATCACCTCTTGATCATTGCTAGTTGACGACCGCTCCGCTTGTTCTCTTCTCGCTCTTATTTGCGTTGGTTAGCCACCATACTTGCTTAGTCGCTGCTGCAGCCTCACTACTTTACCCCTTCCTTTCCCATTTAAGCTTTGCTAGTCTTGATACCCATGGTAATGGGATTGCTGAGTCCTCGTGGCTCACCAGATACTTCCAAACCAGTTTGCAGGTGCCTATGTTACCGAAAGGTGGCGCAATCAAGCTCAAGGAGGAGCTCGATGAAGATCTTGCCCTTTGTGTTGTTTCGTTCTAGTAGATCGAGAGTGGAGCCCAGTTGGGGTCGATCGGGTCCTTTATCGATTTGGGGTTCTTCTTTTATTTTGGTTTCAGTAGTCGGACCTTGATTGTATCTCGATGATGTAATGCTTTATTCATGTAATTGTGTGAAGTGGCGATTGTAAGCCAACTATGTATCTCTTTCCTTATGTATTACTTGGGTTGTGTGAAGATTACCTCACTTATGACATTGCTTTCAATGCGGTTATGCCTCTAAGTCGTGCTTCGACACGTGGGAGATATAGCCGCATCGAGGGCGCTATAAGTTGGTAATCGAGCCTTCCCGACCTTAGGAGCCCCACCGCTGATCGCTTTTAGCGGCGAGTTGTGTCTAGAAAATGTTTTGAGTCATTTAGGAATTATATATCGGAGAGTTTAGGATTCTTTTTACTCCCCATCCCTTCGACCTTCTCGGTGAGGTATCCCGACGAGAGTTTTGACTCTTCTCTTCTAAAATTTCACTAAAATTTTTTTAGGATCACGCTGGTATCTTGGAATCGTTCCGATGGTTTTATGATGACAACATTGTCTTGGTTGCCTCCCCGACATTTAGGGGTTGTGGCGGTCCCGGGGAGTTGAGCTCCGAGGTGTTGTCGCCATAATTTTATCGCTGCAGATTCGAATACCCGAGTTTAGTACGCCGACATCGAAAATCTCTTTTATGCAGTTGTTGGTGAGATAACCCGCTAACCCAAAGATCGAGGTGAGTACGGAGTATTGCCATGACTTGTATAACGGATGCTTTTCAAGGTTGAGGTAGACGATTTCGAAGGTTTCTTGGTTATGTGTTGAAGGATGGATACAAATGGATGTAGGGATTGTTAGCTTGGGTGAGATATACATTGCTCCCTCAGTATCCCCAACACCGATTGCATAACCGTAAAGTTTCGGAGTTTTATAGGTGGGAATTCAAGTAGCTCTTAGGATATCTTTCCGACGGATGTATGATATGAAATTGGGGTTCGACGCCTAGTGGTCCGCCTATTCACGGTTGGTTTTACAAAGGTCTCGTTGTGTCTTAAAGAGTCCTTGGCTATGCCGACTGGGACGCTTCAGATGTCATGTGCAATCGCCTTGTACATGATGGTGCTGTACGATTGAGCCCGTGTAGGCCCCACCACGAAAACTTCGGACGAAATCTCTATCATATGTTTGTTCCGGCTTATTCTGCAAGCCAGTCCTTTGTTTTGTTTTATTCATGGGATTCGAGTTGCTTCGAAGTCAAATGTTGAATCCATACCTTTCCTAAACGGTGTTCTCATATTGCTATGTGAATACTAATCCTTTTTGGATCATTGAGGTTGCCATGTTAATTCCTTTCCAACCGGTGTGTTTCTCTTCGAGTGGGTCCGATCGCTTCAACATTAGCAAGACCAATTATCATTTCTTCTCAACGGTGTTTGTTTCATCCGTCTCCAAGTTGCCTTTGTTTTTCCCGCCCACCCACCCTTTTTCCTCAAGGACTAAGATTTCTTTACCAAGTATCCATTTATTCATGCGAAGTTTCTCCATTCTTTTCCATCAATGTTCTTACCCGTGGTTCTCAAGAAGATTTTCTACTAGTTCGCATTCCTCCGCTCTCTTTTCTTCTCCAGTGGATTCAAGTCAAGTTTTGTTGATCGTACCTTTTTCCTCATTTCAATGTCTTCTCATACCGGTGCACCTCATTATCACTCTACTTCTCGCTATTCATTTATTCCGGAGTGCTCAAGATATCTCAAAGATTCGTGTTTCCACTCTGCATTCGTTCAAGCTCTTTCGAGATTGGTATCTCATTCAAGTCATTTAATTCAACCGGTGTAACATCTGTTTTAAATCTTTTCAACGGTGTTCTTTTGAGTGGGCCCTAACCCACAGGTCTTTTCCCAGGATCTTACCTGACTCTTCTAATTATTCCGGAGCTATCTCAAATTCTTCTCCAAGTTTGACGTAAGAATGAGTTATCATCAGTCAAATGCTTTTCTCCAAGATCTTTCAAATTCTTTCCATAGTTGGCTCAACCTCTTCGCTTTTGATTTTTCCGGTGTGCCTCAATAATTCTTGGTGGTGTTTCGCATCATCATTCTCAACATGTGAAGACCGAAGAAGGATTTCTCTTAAATCTTGGTCCATTCTCTTGAATATTCATGGTTCTAGCTTCGTGCTATCCTCATAATTGTTTTGATTGTGACAATTCTTTTCTTACCATCCGGAGTATTTCTTGAGTTGTTTCCATTTCTTTCTTCCGAAGGCCATCATGTCATAATTCCTAATGCTCAGCTTTCAGCTCTCGTTCTCCAAATCTTACCGGTGCATCATTCAAATATCCTCTAATCAGTTCATGTTCTCTTCGTTCTCATGTATCTAAATCCCCTCAAATATCTTCATTCGTTTTCAAATTCTTCCCGGTGAATTGTGCCTTTGCTACTTCGATCATTTTCAATTCTTATGGTGATTCGTTCAAGATTTCACCTCTTTCGTTATCATTTAATTCATTCGATCTTTACAATCCTACCGGTGGTTCATTGAAGACCTTCCCAAGCTTGCGCTATATCTCTTTTAATCCTTTCTACGAGAATAAGTAGTATGCCAAATCCGTTGATTGTCATCAATTTAAATTGGTGAAGGATAAGCATAACATAATTCTTGTTCTTGTTTCATCCAAGTGTTTAATTCTTTTCTTCCGGAGATTATTCATGATGAATAAATTCTTGTTTACAAGTGATTCATCTTTCTTTCCGGAGTTGGTCATCATATCACATTCTCGGTTCTAGTGTTTCATCTTTTCTTTTCCGGAGTTCCAAGCTCTAATTATCACGGAGATCCATCTAAATCATTGCAAGGATTCACCTTGTGTTTTCAACTTCTCTTTCTTTTATCATCCTTTTATTACCGGAGTTCTTTATGGAGGCTCTACATGGTGGTTCATCAAGGATTCTCTTCATTCTTCAATTGTTCTTCAAGATTTCTCTTGAAGTTATGATCCGCCAAGCTATACTCTAAAATAAACATGGTGCTCAACACACGTTTTGTTTTGAGGAGTTCAAGCATTCTTCATCTTGCATTCCAAGTGCGATTCCTTCTATCTTATCTTTTGAGATGGTGTTATGTCACTCTTGACAATTTCCTTCATGTTTTCGTGATTCATATTGTTGTCAAGAATGAGGTATTTTAAATCCATCGGTCTCTTCATTGGAGTTATCTTGGGTTATATTTCATCTAAAGCCTTCCCTAAGGAATGTTGCTATTGTGGTGCTTATCAATGATCCAAGCTTTCTCCATATCCTTCTCGGTGAAAGAGGTTGTTCATCTCTTCATTGTTCTCAGCCAATCAATTGTTTCCATTACTGGCCGGTTGTCACCTCATCATTTTGAGATGTTTGCCATAAGCCCACAACAAGATTCTGCTTCTCGTTGTTGATTTTCAAACAACTCCGTTCAATTCTTCTGTGCAAGGATGCTTTCCAAGATCATTTGTGGCAGAAGTTGGCATTTTCTTCTCCATTCTGTTATTCCAATGATCTATCTTCTATTCTTTCTTCCGGAGACATTGTGATGTTTTCTTTGACCGAGTATATCATTTTGGAGATCATGTTCTTTTTCATACTTATCCATTTAACCGGAGTGTCGTGTTTTCATTCGAGTTCTCTCATCTTATCAAGTTTTGCCTTCCTTCTCAACCGGAGTGCGGTTTGTAATGTTTCTTACCCCGTGTGCCATTCTTTCAATTCCGGAGGCAGTGTGTTGTTGATTTCATCATGTATCCTCTCATCTTGTCAAGTTCATGTTCAATTCCTTCCATGTTCAACCGGAGTGCTGTCCGATTTTGATCTTCCTTGTTCCTTGTTTATCTCGTTTCAACCAGAGTGATTTCAATTCCTTCTTGTCCATTGTACTCGTCATTCATAGCTTTGCAACCTACAAGGTTCACATGGTGTTCCTTGTTTCTATTTTCTATCGTAGTGCTCTCAATTGTGTTCAACTCCGTTGTGTTCTTTCTTTCAACTTTTCAACCTCTCAAGGTTCGTGGTTTCACTCATTTCTCAAAGAAGCAACTTAGTTTTACCTCTTCTCTTCCTCTTCCGTTTTCCCTCCGGTGCCATCCTAGATCTCGGGACGAGATCCTCTCATAGTGGTGGAGTGTTGTAACACCCCGGATCCGTTGCGCCAGGTGTCCGCCAGTTATTCGCCGTCCTTGCCATGTCATTTGCTTGCGTGTTGCATTTCACCATGTCATCATTTGCATTTTATCATGTCATCATGTGCATTCTATTTTGCATACATGTTCGTCTCATGCATCCGAGCCTTTTCCCCGTTGTCCGTTTTGCAATCCGGCGCTCCTACGTCATCCGACGTCCCCTTCTTCTCTCCTGTGGCGTGCGGGTATTAAACTTTCTCGGAATGGCCCGAGGTTTGCCAAGCGGCCTTGGTATAGCACAGGTAGACCGCCTGTCAAGTTTCGTGCCATTTGGAGGTCGTTTGGTACTCCAACGGTTAACCGGGTAACCGCAGAAGCCCTCTTTTGTTGCAGCCCAACACCCCTTCCAAAGTGGCCAAAAACCCACCAAACTCCTCTCCATGCTCTCGGTCGTTCGATCACGATCGTGGCCAAAACCACACCTCATTTGGACACTCCTAGCTCCCTCTACCTCTATATATAGACCTCCCCGCTTTTCCCACAGATCAAACCCTAAAATTCGTCTCGCATACGCCGGACACGTCCGACCCGCCGGACGTGTCCACCCCCCGCCACGCCGCCCGACGAATCGCGTCGCGACACGCCACCCACGCCGCTGTCCGCAGCCAACCGGCGCCCTCCACGCCACCGCCGCCACCTCACCCGCCTCGCTCGCTCCCTCCCGCCCAGTTCGTTGGTTCAGATCGGCCCATGGGCCCATCCGCCCGCCGCCGCGGCGCTCGCTCGCCGCGCCGCGAGCCCGTCCCTCGCCCGCTGCCTCCGTCGCCATGTCGCGCTTTCCCGCGCTGGCGCTTCGCTGCCCGTCGCTGGCGCTTTCCTCCGCGAAGCCGCCGCTGTGAGCTTGCCTCCGCCCTGCCCGCTTTCCCCTCTGCTCCTCTCTAACTCCTCTCTCTCTCTATGGCACTGAAGCTTTCGGCTTCGCCGCCGTCATCGGGATCGCTGGCTGCTTCGTTCTTCACGGATCCGCGCCCGCGCCAGATCCGCCGGTCCCCGTCTGGCGCCTCCTCCGGCGCTCGATCACGCTTAAACTTCGCCGGGTGGTCGCCATCGCCGTGCTCGGGAACGGGCACGGACGCCCCTCCTCGTCTCGTTCGGCCCCAGAGCCACGTGGGCCCGGCCCAGCAACCCCGCGCCTCCTGGCCCATCTTCCCCGTGGCCTGCCGCCTCCGCCGACCGGGCCTTGGCCCATGGTGAGGCCTCCCTGCAGCGCCCCTCCTCTCGTTATTTTTTTTTTTCCTTCTGCTGTTGGGCTTGCCCAGATGCGGCCCGTGCCATGTTTTTTTTTCCAGTTCTACGGATTTAGCTATTTTTCCGGAGATTACCAGTTTTACAGATTAGACCCTCATGTTCATGCATATAATAACTTCACAACCGTGCATCGGTTTAAAACAAACTTTATATGTAAAATGCTTAGAATTTCATCTAGTTTCATAATTTGCCACTTTCATCCATGTCTAAAATGTTTAAAATGTTGTTTGATTAAATTTGCTTAAATGCCATGTTAAAATGATTTATTTCATAACTAAATAACCGTAACTCGGAATTTAATAAACTTTATATGTATTTGGGGTAGAATTTTGCCTAGTTTAACATGGTGCACTCATCTTGCATGTTTAACAACTCTAAAATTGTGTTTAGGGCAGAACAGTACCTAATCCATAAATATGCACATGAGGATTTTCCAGACTTGTTGTTTGTTGTTCCGGCCTCATTTAAACTTGCCTAGTTAGGTAGTTTCGTTATGCTTCACCCCTTGCCATGTTAATCAACATTTAATATTGTTGGGTAGCTTAAACGAGAGTGAACTAAATAATGCATGTGGTGTTTTGTCAATATGCAACTCGTTGCATATTGAACTCCACTTAACTTGTAGTATTGATTGTTGCACTTTGCCATGCCATGCCATGCCTCATTAAACCGGACATGCATCATATTTGTCTGCGCATCATGCCATGATCATGCTTGTGTGTTTACCTATGTTGTTTGTTTCTTTCCGGGTTGCTTCTCTCGTTAGCTTCGGTTCCGCTTTGGAGTTGTGAGGATTCGTTCGCTCACGACCGCTTGTCTTCTTCATGGACTCGCTCTTCTTCCTTGCGGGATTTCGTGCAAGATGACCGCTACCCTCGATCTCACTACTATCATTGCTATGCTAGTTGCCTCGTTCTTTCGCTATGCTGCGCTGCCTATTAACTGCTTTGTCCAGCCATCCCAAATTGCCATGAACCTCTAACCTTTGACACCATTCCTAGCAAACCATTGATTGGCTATGTTCCTTTGCTCAGCCCCTCTTATAGCGTTGCTAGTTGCGGTGAAGTTGAAGATTTCTCCATGGTGGACAGGGTTTATGTTGGGATATCACAATATCTCTTATATTATTAATGCATCTATATACTTGGTAAAGGGTGGAAGGCTCGGCCTTATGCCCGGTGTTTTGTTCCACTCTTGCCGCCCTAGTTTCCGCCATACCGGTGTTATGTTCCCGGATTTTGCGTCCCTAACGCGGTCGGGTGATTTATGGGACCCCTTGACAGTTCGCTTTGAATAAAACTTGTCCAAAGAAGGCCCAACATTGACTTTTACCATTTGCCTCACCACCACCTACTTTTCCTTGGGAGTAATTAACCCAAGGGTCATCTTTTATAGCCCCCCGGGCGGTGCTTGTCTAGCGTTGGTCCAAACTAGAGCACCGTATGGGACCATCCCTTGGCAACTTGGGTTACGCCGGTACCAGACGCTTAGCTCATCCGGCCGTGGCTCGAGACGAGATACGCCGCTACTATCGATGTCGGCACGCCGGGCGGCTTTGCTGGTCTTGTTTTACCATTGTCGAAATGTCTTGATGTACCGGATACCGAGTCCGATCGGAGTGTCTTGGGTGAAGGTCTATTCCTTCGATGATCGCGAGAGCTTGTCATGGGCTGTTGGGACACCCTGCAGGTATAAACTTTCGAGCCGTGCCCGCGGTTATGTGGCAGATGGGAATTTGTTAATGTCCGGTTGTAGACAACTTGACACTTGATCCGAATTAAAACACATCAACCGAGTGTGTAGCCGTGATGGTCTCTTCTCGGCGGAGTCCGGGAAGTGAACACGGTTTCTGTGTTATGTTTGACGTAAGTAGGTGTTCAGGATCACCTCTTGATCATTGCTAGTTGACGACCGTTCCGCTTGTTCTCTTCTCGCTCTTATTTGCGTTGGTTAGCCACCATACTTGCTTAGTCGCTGCTGCAGCCTCACTACTTTACCCCTTCCTTTCCCATTTAAGCTTTGCTAGTCTTGATACCCATGGTAATGGGATTGCTGAGTCCTCGTGGCTCACCGGATACTTCCAAACCAGTTTGCGTGTGCCTATGTTACCGAAAGGTGACGCAATCAAGCTCAAGGAGGAGCTCGATGAAGATCTTGCCCTTTGTGTTGTTTCGCTCTAGTAGATCAGAGTGGAGCCCAGCTTGGGGTCGATCAGGTCCTTTGTCGCATTTGGGGTTCTTCTTTTATTTTGGTTCCGTAGTCGGACCTTGATTGTATCTGGATGATGTAATGCTTTATTCATGTAATTGTGTGAAGTGGCGATTGTAAGCCAACTATGTATCTCTTTCCCTTATGTATTACTTGGGTTGTGTGAAGATTACCTCACTTGCGACATTGCTTTCAATGCGGTTATGCCTCTAAGTCGTGCTTCGACACGTGGGAGATATAGCCGCATCGAGGGCGTTACAATCCATCACCGTGGCAAACGGAGACGCAAGAGCGGGAGCTTTTGGAGTCGACGGTGACGGGCATTAAATGCCCTTGTCCCCCTCTATCAAAAGTAGGTAGAAACCACTGTTCAAGCACTGTAGCGGCACTGTTCCCGCACTGTTCCAACTACCACCACTTTTACACTTTTACCACTTCCTCCAACGTTGACACCTGTCGGTGACCCCTTTGCCCTATAAAAGGAGGCCCATGCACAACGTGGAGGGGGTTCGAATCCTTGGCAACTCCCACGCTCGGTGCAGCTGCTACTGTAGCTCTTCAAGCTCCAGAGCACAATACAACACAAAGCAGCAGTAGGGTTTTACGCGTCCATCGCGTCTGCTGGGTAAAATCCTCGCAAGATCGCCTCGATCTGCTCTCCGTGCATCCTCCGCCCTCGTACCGAACTCACGAAGGGGCCTCCCCGGCCCCATAGGTGCCGCCCTCGCCCGCGACATCTTTTTCGCGCCAGGTAGGATGCGCCGTGGTCCTTTTGGCCCAGAACAAGAAATACTTGCCCCAGAGTTCTTGCACGCCGAGCCGCGGCGGGAAGACGACGTTCTCCCTCCGCATCTGGGCGAGCTTTTCCGCCTGCTCGGATTTCTCCTTCTTGGTGTTCTCCGCTTCCCCTTCCCTTCCTGGTTTTCGGGCCATGGCGGAGGTGGCGAGGAAGGAGGACGAAGAGTCAGCAGCGCGCTTAACGCGAGAAACAGCGGAGGAGATGCGAGGCGGAGCGCAGAGAGGATTCCCGGAGGAGGAAGAAGAAGCAATGAAAGCGAAGGAGGGAACCGCGCTGCTTCCTCTGCTTTTATGGGAAAGTGGGGCGTTCCGTCCTTCTCATTAAAGGACGTGGCACGCCCCATCCCACGACGCTGCAGCCTGCAGATCTAGCTGACGCCATGCTCTCAGCCTGTGCTTCCCCACGCTGGCTCACATTCACCACTCACAGTCTCCTGCTCCAGGTGCAGCATGCGAGGGCGGCACCTATGGGGCCGGGAGGCCCTTCGTGAGTTCGGCACGAGGGCGGAGGATGCACGGAGAGCAGATCGAGGCGATGCGCTGCATAGGGATTTTTACCCAGCTGGCCGATGGACGCAGAAACCCTATCGCTGCTTTTAGTGTTGTATTGTGCTCGAGCTTGAAGAGCTACAAGAGCAGCTGCACCGAGCGTGGAGTTGCTAAGGATTCGAACCCCCACGCTGTGCATGGGCCTTTTATAGTGCTAAGGGTCACCGACAGTGTCAACGCTGGA
This sequence comes from Aegilops speltoides, assembly GCA_021437245.1. Classification (NCBI taxonomy): domain Eukaryota; kingdom Viridiplantae; phylum Streptophyta; class Magnoliopsida; order Poales; family Poaceae; genus Aegilops; species Aegilops speltoides. The sequence goes on along the minus strand of CM038145.1, from coordinate 279,235,392 downwards.
GGAAGGGTAAAAGTTTAAAAGTGGTGGTAGTTGAACAAAAGGGAACAAGGCCGCTTAAAGTGCTTGAACAAAGGGTTTCTACCTACTTTTGACAGAGGGGACAAGGGCATTTAATGCCCGCCACCGCCGACCCAAAAGTTCACGCCTTATGCTCCGCTCGCCACGGGCGATGGATCCACCACCGCGGAGTGCCACCGCACTTCTATGCAAGCACAGCCATCCGCCACGCTGCCTCGAGAGGGCTCAAGGCGACGCAGGCGATGAGCTGGAGTGCGCACACAACAGATTCTCCCGGCAAGTACCTTGCCGGGTCTTGATCTTGCCGCCCGGAGCTTGTCGGGTTCAGAATTTGCCGCCTCGAGAGACCTCGCCGACGCGAGATAGCGCCGGGCGTGTCTTCTCGTGATGTGATCTTTCTAGTCTCCCCGGCGAGCTCCTTCGCCAGGCCTTATGCGGTGATGTAGTCTTGAGCCTCGAACGGCCTTCCCGCAAGCTCCTCTGCCGGGTCTCGATCTTCTGCCTTGTACACTTTGTTCTTGAATGGCTTGATATGGAGCAGGATGGTCTCCGCAAGCACACGGTAGATCCAGCCGCTGGAGCTGCGATCGCCTGCACAAGTTGGGGTACCGAGGTACCTTACCTTAGTACACCGACAGAGCCCCCGGCCTGGCCACACACGGTGCCGAGCGCTGGGCCAGGCCCAAAACAGGCATCGGCACACGAGGCCCACGGCGCGGCCGAATCCACTTCCGCTTCGCCTCACAAGAACGGCATGCGCCGACAGGCGGCTGGGAGACGTGGGCAGCGATGCAGCCTTTTAAGGCATCCACCCCGTGATCGTGGTGCGAGCGAGGTCGCCGCCCGCCGCCTGCTCCGCTTCGCCACGCTGCCCTCATGCACGGGGTCGTGGCGGCGGGTGGGAGACCGAGCCGTCCACGGGCAGAGAAGGCGAGCCGCCCCGCCTCCTCCGCCTCCTCGCTTCTGATTGGCCGAAGGGCGGTTGAGCCCCACTTCGCCCCTTTAAAAGGGCGGACGGGAGCACAATGGCCACACTCATCCTCTTCTCCCTTCGCCTTCATCTTCTGTTCTTCTTTCCGCCATGGAAGGGGGAAATCCCAGCTCTTCGGGTGGCGGCGAGGGTCGCTTCTAGGCAGCGCACTCTCCTATCCCGCCCCTGGCGGCGGAGCCGCCACGAGAGGGAGAGGGAGGGGCGGGCATGACGAGGCCGAGGTCGGGCCGAGGCGGCCGGGAGAGGCGGTCGTGGCGGCGCGCCTCCCCTCCTCCCCGACGCCTCCCATCCACGACGCGTTCACACCGAGATGACCCCGGGAGTTCTTCATCAAGCTTCGCCGAGCACCTCGTCGCCGCCTCCGCTGCCGGCCCTGCTTATGGACGCGATGGGACCGGATCCACCCGACGTGATGGAGCTGCGCGAGGGGCTGCGGATCAGCGGCACTCGAGTGAGTGTCGTGTCCCCAGCCCCGCGTCCATGTTCTTCGACCGAGGGTGGAAGACATTCGCCGGATCCATAGCTTGACGGCGGGGTTCACCTCCATTTCAAGTTAATGGATGGTGACCTTCTCGCCCAAGGTCTTGGCGACCACGGGACCCGGGTGAGATGCTGTGGACAGCTCCTCGGATAGCGGGCTCCTCCCCGAGCGAGAGTGACGAGGAGGAGAGCGACAGCAAGCGATTTAGGGGATGGCGGGCCCGACTAGGCGCCGGACACCGCTGCTCTCAAGGCCACCGCAACCCCATCTTCGGGTCGCCGCCTCCCGAACTCCCCGGGCCGCCTCCTTGGGCGGCCATGTGGGAGGTTGTGGAAGAGGAAGAGGGGGTGGCGGCAAGGCCGTCAATCGAGTACGAGGGCGAGGAGCCCTCGACAACAGGCCGACGCCCCACCACCCCGCCTTCAAGCTCTGCCTCCGACGCCTGCCTCCGCCAAGCTCTGCCGGCCCCGGGTGTTCTCTTGGTGTCTTCGCGCCTGTGGCTCTCCGGAGATGCGCCCCATGCCCGCCACCTTGCGCAGCTCTGGGCACGGCAGCCACCGCCACGCCTCCTAGGCGCCCTTCGCCCTCCCGACAAGCTCCTCTTGCGGGGCCTCCTTCCCGCAGGCTTATCTTGCCGGAGCTCCTTGACCTACCTCCGAACTCCCGAACAGAGAAACAGGAGAGGGATCACGGGCACCTTATCTTTTAATTTGTAAGCTTCGGGCCTTAGCTGTATTTAAAAACTTGTAATCCTCTCTATCATGTTTTTCATCCTCTATGGACATGTACTATGCTAGGATGTTTTAATGAAAAGAGGGAAAGCTTGCGGACCGAGTCTTTTACTTGTCTTTGTGCCTTGTATGTTCTTACGCTTATCGGGAGTCTCGTCTGCGAACACGCTTGCCGAAAAGTGGACAGTTCCGGGCGGTGTTGCTTCCAAAGAAACAACCTTGCGGGCGATTATGACGCTTAACTTGCTGAGCGGACTCGAAAGCAAGATAAGGGTGCGGCAGCACACTTGTGTTTGTTGAGCGGACTCGGAAACAAAACAAGTACGCAACTGGGCCACGACTTGGTTCCTCCGCGTACGGGTTTTCACAAGACACATTCGTTCAAAGACGCAGCCCCGCTTTTCCCGGTCCATAGAAGGATGCATGACGAGGGATGATAAACTTATCTGATATTGCAGCCCCCAGCAACTCTGGCCTGCCGGAGACGAAATCTTGGCGCTCGCAGCCCCCAGCGATGCTGGCTCGCCGGAGACGAATCTTGGCGCTCGCAGCCCCCAGCGACGCTGGCTCGCCAGAGTCGAATCTTGGCGCTCGCAGCCCCCAGCGATGCTGGCTTGGCCAGAACCCAAGTGCTGGTGCGCTCTTCCGGTTTCTCCTTGTTGCTGTAATTTCAGCCATGAAAACAGCTGAGATAGATCTGCGACAGCTTCATCATGTGCATGTATATATATATAAATCTTGATTGTGCAATGCGATGCCGTGTCTTGCCCTTCGTATGTTTGTACTCTACGCTCTCGGGGAGCTTGCCGGGGCAAACACGCCGCCGAAAAGTGGACAGCCCGCTGGCTGGTGTTGCTTCCCAAGAAACAACCTTGCGGGCGATTATGACGCTTAACTTGCTGAGCAGGCTCGAAAGCAAGGTAGGGTGCAGCGGCACACTTGTGTTTGTTGAGCGGACTCGAAACAAAACAAGTACGCGAATCGACCACGACTTGGCCCTCTCAAGACAAGCCTCTCATACGAAAGACATCTCACGACAGGGCCTGCCACGCTACACCTCTACTTTACACCCTTTATGCGCTCTCACCCTACGCTTCTAGGAACTTGCGGCGCCAACACACTTGCTGAGTGCGGAACATCAGCAGCCCGCTGGCTGGTGTTGCTTCCAGCAAGCAACCTTGCCGCGTCTAGTCGCGACGCACTTAACTTGCTGAACAGACTCGAAACGAAACAAGGGTGCGAAGCTGGTCGCGGCTCACTTTTAACTCATTGAGAGTGTTCGAAGCAAAGTAAGGGTGCGGCTATCCACGGGCAGGCTCCTCCGCGCACAGGTTTTGCGTACAAAGAACGAACGCACGAGGGATATAACATGAAAAAGCATGGAACTAGGGAGTGCTCTGCACAAAAGCTCGAGCAACTTAGCTTCTCTTTTTCTTGCTCTCGCCGGTGGAACTCGATGGCGCGTCCTCGACGGTAGCGCAGTGCTCCGGGGAGACGCGCTTGCCGGAACGACCACCAGAGCTGCCCTCGCCAGGCTTAAAGCGCTCCGAGGAGTTACGCTCGCCGGAGTGAGTACCAGAGCCGTCCTCGCCGGACTTAAAGCTCGATGGCGCGTCCTCGACGGCAGTGCAGCGTTCCAGGGAGACGCGCTTGCCAAAGCGGAGGGGGAGTGGGGCGAGTGGCGCGAGGAACAGGATATGCTCGGACTCCTAACAGCGTTAGGAGGAGCAGGGTCCTGCCTCGGCACTTTCGCTTTGCTCATGCACGGACAGCGGTCCGGAGCGCCCCGCGAGCCTCCGGCATGTTCTTGCCCTAGCATGCGAGTACCACCTCCCGTGGCACGGTGCCGCTGGGTCGTCGTGCGCTGGGATGGACGTGGATCCACGGAGACCGAGGCGCGGTCATCCGTCCTGTCCCTGGATCTGGTGGCACCGCGAGTGCCCTCGCCGGTGTCCACCCTTCCGCTGGCGTCTCCTCCGCCCACTGCTGGCTCCGGTGGCGGCGGGTGAGACATAGACGGGTCTGAACCTCGAGGCCCTCGCTCGGGCCATGGCGCAGCTGTCGGCGAAGTTCTTGTGGCGGAGAGGTTGATGAAGAACGCGGCCGCGCGAACGCCGGATCAGGTCCGCACAACCTCGACGCCCCCTACCTGGCGCGCCAAAGATGTCGCGGGCGAGGGCGGCACCTATGGGGCCGGGGAGGCCCCTTCGTGAGTTCGGTACGAGGGCGGAGGATGCACGGAGAGCAGATCGAGGCGATGCGCGCGGGGGATTTTTACCCAGCTTCGGGCCGCGATAGACGCGTAAAACCCTACTGCTGCTTTGTGTTGTATTGTGCTCTGGAGCTTGAAGAGCTACAGTAGCAGCTGCACCGAGCGTGGGAGTTGCCAAGGATTCGAACCCCCTCTACGTTGTGCATGGGCCTCCTTTTATAGTGCTAAGGGGTCACCGACAGGTGTCAACGTTGGAGGAAGGGGTAAAAGTGTAAAAGTGGTGGTAGTTGGAACAAGTGGAACAAAGGCAGCCACAAGCTTGATTGAACAAAGGGTTTCTACCTACTTTTGACAGAGGGGACAAGGGCATTTAATGCCCGCCACCGCCGACCCAAAAGTTCACGCTCTATGCGTCTCCGTGCCACGGGCGATGGATCCACCACCGTGGAGTGCCACCGCACCCCCATGCTTTGCCAGACCATCCGCCACGCTCTCGGAGAGGGTGAAGGCGACGTGGGCGAGATGAGCTGGAGTGCGGCACACAGCATTCTCTCCGGCAAGTACCTTGCCGGGGTCTTGATCTTGCCGGGCCCGGGAGCTTGTCGGGCTCCGTAACTTGCCGCTCCCCGAGCCCTCGCCGGGACGCGTATAGCGCCGGGGCGTGTCTTCTGTGATGTGATCTTCTAGTCTCCCCGGCGAGCTCCTCTCGCCAGGGCCTTGCGTGGGTGATGTAGTCTTGAGCCTGGAACGGCCTTCCCGGCAAGCTCCTCTTGCCGGGGTCTCGATCTTCTGTCTTGTACACTTTGTTCTTGAATGGCTTGATATGGAGCAGGGATGGTCTCCGGCAAGCACACGGTAGATCCAGCCACGGGGAGCTGCGACTGCCCGTGCACAAGTTGGGGTACTGAGGTACCCCTACCTTAGTACACCGACATTTATTTGGCTTTTATTTGGTGTTGGTTTTCCCTATGTGGTTTTCAAGTGCTCTTAATAGTCAACCACTCCACCCTCTATATTTCATCTCCTTACCCCAAGCTCCTGACCAATGACCATGCCATGTGTATAGTGCAATATAGAATTTTCTTACAAAAATAATTTGGCCAGAAAGTATTTTCTAAATTTAGTTTTCCAAAAACCCCTGAATTGAGAATTGCACTGCAAGTACTTGATTAAGGGCAGTAAAAATCTTTCCAAAACTATATTTGATTCCTATTAGGTATAGGATACCCAGAAACCACAAAAATATAATTTTAAAAGCTGTTTTACTATTTTATTTAAAAGCTTTTTCTTAAGGCCAGAAATGGTCTTTAATAGGGAAAAATTATTTTATTGTTTTAAAAATATTTGACAAAATTTAGGGAAACTCATAGGACATATATTGTCCATATATAAGAGTTTCAACACATGGTCATGTTCAAAATATTGGTCAAATCCCTCTAAAACCCTTCCTGGATATTTCAAGCTTTTGAAATATTTACAAAGGAAATATTCTCCAAAAATTCCAGGAAAATTCTATCAAGTCACATATGACATATTAGATGATCTTGCCAAGTCTCATGACTTGGAGAACAAGATAACACCATCAAAACCCCTCAAAACTATTTCTGTCCATTCTGAAGTTTGATCAACTTTACATTGCCAAGTATGTCCAAATGTGCTCAAACTTGGTGGACATGCTTCATTGGTCTAATGATGCATCTGGACCAAATGGCACAGGTTGGAGAAGAGGAAATCTTGGTCAAAGTGCCTCAAAACCTCTCTCGACCAGAAGCAAATTTGAGCAACTTTGTACTACCAACTTTCTCCCATTGACCCCAACTTTTGTGAGCATGTTCACATGACCAAATGAGGCCACTACACAAAGTGGTTCATCAAGGAGAAGTGTTATGCTCAACTAAGTCTACTCAAGTCTATTTCTGCTCATTTCTAGGGTTCACAAAGTTGCATTGGCAACTTTGCCCAAATAATCCCCTAATTGGTGGAAGGCTATATTTATATGAGTCATTTCACCTTGTGGAGCCTCATGGCAATTGGAGTCCATTTGCTTGCTCAAAACTCTATCAAACACCTTCTCGACATTTTGCAAAAATCACTGCTTTTGACCCCTTTCACTATTCTTGGAGAGCTCCAATTTTACCACAGCTCTTTCTAGTCCTCTTTCACCTCCAAGAATAATGGCAAGCCCCAGCTCAATAATTGAGGGTGAAACCCCTCTTTCTCTCTGGACAGCCCTTTCTCCCTCTTCCTCACCTCCCTCCTCCTTCCAAAGGCCATCCAGGCATCCAATGCCTCCCCACCTTCTTTACTACCCCCCGCACTCTCGACATGGTTGGCAAGTCCCAGGGCATAAACAATGCCATGGAAGCCATATGGGCGCTGAGCTGCCTTCTGATCTTGCCCCAAGACTTGTAGCCGCCCTCTACCCAATGGCTCCGGCCACCTCGGGCCTTCCCCTCACGCCAGCCGAGGCACCTCGACGTCCACGACAAGCCATGACGCTGTCCCCCTCCTCTCTCCTCCTTCCCCGCGCCTCCGCGCTATCAAACAGAACCGCCCGAGCGCACCAATGGCGCTGCTCACACGCGCGCACCCCTGGCCCCTCCCCACTCCTTCTCTCTTCTTCCCCTAGGCGTAGTCGATGCCCACGAACACCCTGGACACGGCGCCAGCTCCCCCCGAGCCCTGTGGCGACGAGCAGAGGCTCTCCGGCGCACGGGTCTACGGGACCTCGCCGTCCTCCTATATAAAGGCCTCCCCGAGCCCTTCCACCCTCACCCCTCGCTCTCTGCACCACCAAAGCTTCCCCCTGCACCCCCAGTTCTTCTCCAGAAGCGCCCGAGCTCGAGATCGAGCTCGAGCTCCGCTGCGTCGCTCGCCGAATTCGCGAGGTATAAGCCTCCCCGCCTCCTCCCTTGCCTCGATCCGAACCCCTGCATCTCCTCGAGCATTTCCCTCCGGTTCCCCTCTCTGTTGCAGCCGGAAGCGACCGGGCCGTCGACACCCAAGCTCCTCCGCCGCTAACCTCGTCGCCGGCGAACCTCAGACTCCGCCCAAGTCCACCACCCACCGACGTCGGGCGACTGGCCATCCCCAAGACTTCGCGGAGCTCGCCGTCGCCAGCATCGTCGCCGGTGAGCACCGCGACCCCTGTCCACGGGTTAGTGATGGCAGTGGGGTCCGTCATCCTCTCCCATACTCCCGCGCTTCTCTCTCTCTCTAACTCAAGGGCCCCCGTCGAGTTTTGAATTGGTGGTACATACACACAGGCTTGTGGCTCGGCTGGGCCGGCTCACTGGCTGGGTTGCAGCGCCTCATGGCTGTTACGGCCCGGCAGTACAGCGCTCTTTTCTTTTCTTTTTCTACATCACTTATTCCAAAATTCCACAGATTAAATATTAATCCAAATGCATTGATTCCAATTTCTAAATTCCTAGAATATTGCAACCTATTTAATGGTGCAACTTTCACTCAAATCCAACCACCTTTTATTCTCTCAGAAATATTTAAATGTGGTTTTAGCATTTAAATGTGCCTCTGAAATCCATATCTCCTGCTCCACCACTCCAAATCCAAAACTAGCAAGTTTTCCTTCTTAGATTTCCATCTAATATTTTACAAAAGAGTTGACATTTTTCCGAGCACTTTGATTTTTCTATTTTATTATTGCCTTATTTTCCGTTATTATTTTGCGATTTATAGATTGCGTTCTTGTGAAGGAGTTGGACCGAAGACTTTGAAGACCTCAAGACTTTGTTGAGCTGTGCAAGCAGCCCTTTGACCATGACTAAGATACCCCTTTATATGCATGTCATTTTAGTTCTTTATTATTGATGCACCGGGATCATGATGAGATGGTGAACCACGTGGGTTGGTTGCCATTACTTCCTCATTGATACTTGCATTGTGCATGGCCCTACCTTCATATGAGGGTTATGCGGTGGGAGTAGATAGGATGCAGATGTAGATGCTACGCAAATGGGATGGGTTTGTGCATGATGAAGGAGGCAATGTGAATTCAAAGTCTTTTTCGAAAACCCGTCGGGTGCCACTTATGCCCGAGGGAGATGATGAGATGGGTAACCACTTGATGACGAAGTGGAGTACCGAGGCAAGGGTGTGTGTTGTTTTCAAAACGGATTGGTCGGAGTTGCGACTGTTATTCCAACCTTACATGCGCGACCACTCTACCCTTATATGGGAAAGGGCATTATTGAGTACCTAGACCGATACTAGCTTGGAGCCCGCATTACTAGTGACGGGGAGAGTTGGTGCTCTCTCTGGGACGGGTCGTGCTGTAGGGTGGCTATGATCGTTTTCACAGGGCACCGAACACACCGCTGGTACCCCGTGCTTGTGGTATGTGATGAATATGGGAGCGAGGCTCCACAACTTTATGATGAGAAACGTTTGGCACGGGGGTTACTACCAATCGAGTGGACTCCATGTTAGTGTCGACTAGGGAAAGGTAGTGATCGGGTGCTTACCCCGGGTACTTGAGGTACCGCGGGTCGTGGATGACACGGAAGTTCCCCGGATCTAGTGGGTAAAGTGTGCAACCTCTGCAGAGTGTAAAACTATTCGAATAGCCGTGTCCACGGTCAAGGACAGTTGGGTAACCGCTCTTGGGCTACGTCCACTTGTTTTCAAACCCAATGTGTGTGAGATGATGGAGATGTCTTGGATCAAGTCAAAGGACTTGACACGATTGAGATGGGTTGGTGCCCACTCTGTTTATGATAAATGGGTTGGTGCCCATTCTATTTATGTTGATATCTGTGACCAGACCTAATGGTTACTTGAATTCCCTTGATGCATGCTTTATAGGTTGTTGAACATGTCCTTGCACTCAAAACTAGCTTTATGCAAAACTTTACCTATGTCATGCATTACTGTACCTTGAACCAAATCATGGGTTGCTTGCGAGTACATTCAAAGTACTCATTGGCTTGCCACTGGTTATTTAATTGACCAGGCATGGAAGAACCGGAGTTCGAAGAAGAGTCCTTTGGAGACGATCATGCGAACTAGGACGTTTCCCAGTCAGAATGCCTGTAGGGTTAAGGCAGATGGCATGGGTTCTACTTATCAACAACGATTTCCGCTGCTTTGTTTCATTTGATGTTCATCCCTTAAGGCTTTATCGATGTAAGACTTGACCATGTTGGTCACTATTTGTGTAAGACGGTATGTATGGATGTAAGACTCTTGTTATTCAGCTTCGTGTGTTCAAGTGAGCATTGATCTCGGGATCATCAGACACGCAGCATTCGGTGATCACGACTTGTGAGTCGGGGTCCCCACAGAGCTGGTATCGAGCCATCCCGACCGTAGGAAGCCTTAGTCAGCATGGACGTTAGTTAACTTGAGACCATCTAAACCTCTCTTCTTTTCTCGCTTACCCCACCCAAGATGCATTTTCCCTTATTGACCTCTCCCATTCAACCTTTGTAGATGGCTGCCGTACCCGAAGACTTCCTGACCACCGGATTTCCCGTGCTTCTCGAGGATAGCCTCAAGAGGTGCCAGTTCCACCGAGCCCCCACTTTCACCTACCATGAGCATTGGATCAATGACGCCGAGACGGAGTATCACGTGGAAGTGATCGTGAAGGCCAATGACTCTCCAACAAGCTGGTTCTTCGAGGGACCCCAGATGGCAACACTAGTTCTTGCCGTCGAGACGGCAACCCTCAAGGCACTCACTGCGCCTCGAGACCTTCTTCCAGATGGCAGACGAGTTGGCAACCCGTTTCTTGCCTTATCGGAAGGAAGGCGAGGATGAGAGCAATGCACCAGCTCCACCATTAGAAGAAGGACTTCCACTCCGATTCCAGACCTACTTCAGCCTTTGTGCCGATAGTTTGGCACAACACTTGGCCGCGGATTCAATGGAACTCCGAAAGGAACTTCATGAGACCAAGGCACTTCTTCGCCAAGCACAAGAGAAGACGGAGAGGATCAAGAAGGAAGGTGCTCCCCCTGGACAGCCCGCAATCGATACAGAGGCGGAAGACCCCCAAAGGATGGAGAACCACCACAAGAACCCCATGATGAGCGCAAGGGATTACCGCAGCTCTTCACCCCACCAAAAAAGCAACGCCGCTTGAGCTCCTCCACTCCCCACCCCTTCAAGCAATGAAGAAAGCCGCTCATCGATGAAGAGGAGGAAGACCCAAGAGAGCCGGACTACGCGACCGAGCATTCCACCACTTAGGCATCATTCACAACTTGGATATGCCCGTTAGTAACCCTATGGTAGGATAGGTCGTGTACCCCTATCTAAGTCGAGTCCATGTAATGGTTCTTATGAAACCATGTAGTGTTGTGTTTGCTTTTGTCTGTGTTTGATGGACGTCGTGCTTTCCTTCGGGAACTTGTAAACCACTACATCACCCATTTGGATTTTAATGAATGTGTTTGGCCCTTTGGCCCTTGCATGAAAACAATTAGTGTCATACCAACCCCTTACTAGGCATCCCATCTATGTTGCTTTCCCCATCTTTCCCCAATCATCAAACCTTGACCACTCCAATAGGATGCTGTTGTAACACGTCTCGGTACCTCTACCCAGCAGAAGAAGCCGGAGGTTCTGCAAGCGGAGTCAGCCAGACCAAGCCCAAGGACAGACTCCACCCCACCACCTCCTCCAAGCATGGACATGGCTTAGCTTCTCCAAGCCTTCCGAGAGGAACGCCAAGCCAACACTGCAGCCCTCCAGATGATTGCTCAAGCTGTCAACCGCCACCAAGGCGGACACGGCCATGGACGTTCCACACTGGTGGAGTTCAAGAAGCATGCACCACCCACTTTCATCAAGATCGCTGAACCCCTCGGATGCGCACGATCGGGTCCGCACCATTGAGGATCTGCTGGCACTAGTCGGATGCACCGAGGACCGTGATAAAGTGGCGATGCCGCCCACTGTCTCGGGGGGACTGCCAGAGCTTGGTGGGATGGATTCAAGGCTATGCATGTTGAGCAAGACATCACTTGGAACACCTTCAAGACAGAATTCCGCAAGGCCCACATTCCTTCTGGAATCATGGCCATCAAGAAGCGTGAGTTCCGAGCCCTGAAGCAAGGTAGTAGCACTGTCAAGGAGTACATGCAGAAGTTCAGTGTTCTCTCAAGGTATGCCCCTGAGGATGTCAAGACGATGCGCCAAAGGGAGCGCTTCATGGAAGGCCTTAACCAGACTCTGCGAGACTCGCTTGTTGTGTGTGACTGCCCAACCTTTCTGATTGGTGAACAAGGCACTCATGCTTGAGGACAAGCGACGTGCCTTGGATGACACTCGAAGCGCAAGATGATCGGCAAGGGTAGCTCCAAGAACTGAAGCCTCGCCCGTGGGAGCCAGCCCGGTCAAGCCAACCTATCGGCAGCCAAGAGCTCCTGCACCCGCACCAACTATCCACCTCAAGAAGATGCCAACCCCAGTGCCAGCTTACAACAACCCCAATAACAATGTTTGGCAAGGGCGTCGTCCCCAACCAAGTCACTTGTTTCGGATGTGGACAGCCAGGCACTACTCCAAGAATTGCCCCAACAAGAAGCCCGGCGCCCGCGCCCCAATCGCGAGAACCGGGACAAGGCCGTGGAATGCCACCGAGGAACCAAGCTCCCCGCAACTTGCCCAACAACGGCAGGGTGTGAATCATGTCATCGAAGAAGCCCAGAAGACCGGACGTCGTCTTTGATGCGTTCATGTCAATTCAGCACCATAAATCGTTTTGTTTGATTCGAGCCACGATTCTTTTGTCACCCAAAGTTTTGCATTAAAAGTGGCATGACCCTACACCCTGAATAAACCTATGGTGGTACAAACCCCCGGAGCAGAGATGAGAGCCAAGATAGGATGTAAGGGAGTCGGGATTACCATTAACGGAGTAGATTTCCTAGCAGACCTTATCATCCTAAAATCACAAGGCTTGGATGTGATCTTGGGAATGGATTGGCTCAGCAAGCACCAAGGCTTGATTGATTGCGCCAACCGGACGGTCACTATGACCAATGACCGAGGAGTCGAAGTTAAGTTTGCCTCCAACCCCTCCTCTGCTCAAGCCAACCAAGTCAACTGTCTGACTGAAGTTGGATTGGAGCAAGTGCCGGTAGTATGCGAGTATCCCGATGTTTTTCCTGATGAGCTACCAGGAATGCCTGCTGACCGAGACATTGAGTTCATCATCGAGCTCATGCCCGGAGCAGGACCCATCTATAAGAAGCCTTATAGAATGGGATTGGAGGAGTTAGCAGAATTGAAGAAGCAGCTGGAAGAGCAGTTGAGGAAGGATTTATCCGCCTAGTGCCTCCCCTTGGGGATCGCCTGTTACATTTGTGGCAAAGAAGGACGGTACCATCCGCTTGTGCATTGACTACCGCTCCCTCAATGAAGTTACAATCAAGAACAAATACCCACTTCCCAAGATTGAAGATCTGTTTGATCAACTCAATGGGGCCAAGGTGTTCTCCAAGATCGACCTCGGATCTGGGTACTACTAATCAAGATCAGACCCCAAGATATTCAAGAGGCGGCATTCAGAACGGATATGGCCAGTATGAATGCACGGTCATGTCCTTTGGATTGACTAATGCCCCAGCTTACTTCATGTATCTCATGAATAAGGTCTTCATGGAATATTTGGACAAGTTTGTCGTTGTCTTCATTGATGACATCCTTGTCTTCTCGAAGTCGGAAGAAGAACACGAGCAACACTTGAGGATGGTCCTAGACAAGCTTCGAGAGCACCAACTGTATGCCAAGTTCAGCAAGTGTGAATTCTAGCTACGTGAAGTTGGATTCCTGGGTCATGTTCTAACGAAGAGGGATTGTCGATCGACCTGCTAAGATTGAAGCCGTGATGAATGGCAATCCCGAGCAATGTGAAGGAAGTCGAAGCTTCCTCGGACTCGCAGGATATTACCGCAAGTTTGTTGAAGGATTCTCGAGCATTGCCCGACCCATGACTCAGCTCTTGAAGAAGGACAAGAAGTTCAATGGACACCGGTGCGAAGAGAGCTTCCAGAGCTGAAGAAGAGGCTAACCATCGCCCAGCTCGCCACACCGATATACACAAGGAGTTTGTGATATATTGTGATGCGTTAAGAATCGGATGGAGGCGTTCGATGCAAGAAGGCGAGTCGTAGCCTACCTTTCAAGGCAACTACGACCTCACGAGAGAACTATGCTACTCATGACCTTGAGCTAGCAGCAGTGGTTCATGCCACGAAGACTTGGCGACATTACCTCTTGGGTAGCGATGTGAAATATACACAGACCACAAAAGTCTGAAGTATATTTTCACTCAAAGGAATTGAACATGAGGCGAGAAGATGGTTGGAGTTGATAAAGGATTATGACCTCGGTGTTCAATACCACCTGGAAAGGCTAATGTGGTAGCAGATCGTTGAGCAGAAGGCTTGCTCCTTGAATGCTATGCTAAAGCACAAGCTACCCGCCTTGTATGAAGAACTTGAAAGCTTCGGGTTGGGCTGGTTGCACCAGGATTCTTGGCCAACCTCGAAGTTAAGCCTACCTTGATGGATGATATCAAGAAAGCCCAGAAGGGGCATGAGAGTATTGAAGGCATCAAGAGGAAGATCAAGGCAAGCAAAGCCTCGGGATTCTCGAGAGGATGAGGAAGGAACTGTGTGGTTTGGGAATCGCATCTGCGTGCCCAACAAGGTTGAGCTCAAGAACCTGATCTTGCAAGAAGCTCATGACAGCCCATATTCCATCCACCACAGGAGGCACCAAGATGTATCAAGACACGAAGGAAAGATTTTGGTGGCATGGGATGAAAAGGAGATTGCCACCTATGTCGCAGTGTGGCGTATGCCGAGAGTCAAAGCTGAACATCGGCGACCTGTTGGATTACTCCAACCACTCAAGGTTCCCGAGTGGAAATGGGACAAAGTCGGGATGGACTTCATCACGGTTTACCCAGGTCAAACAAGGGACATGACTCCATCTGGGTCATCGTTGACCATTTGACCAAGGTGGCCCACTTCATTCTGTCAAGACAACCTACAAGGGGAACCAGTTAGCAGCCTCTACATCAACCGAATCGTGAGCCTTCATGGTGTTCCCAAGGAGATTGTGTCGATCGAGGAACCCAGTTCACCTCTAGGTTTTGGAAGAAATTCCAGAGGCCATGGGGACCAAGCTGTCCTTCAAAGATCGCTTTCCACCCACAGATCGGAGGTCGACAGAGCAGTGAATCAAATACTCGAAGACATGCTCCGAGCCCGTGTCTTAGCTTATGGAGCTAAGTGGGAAGACTGCCTCCCTTTCGCCGAAGTTCTCTTACAACAACAGTTACCGTGCAAGCCTTCAGATGGCACCATTTGAAGTGTTATACGGGCGGAAGTGCCGTACACCTCTCAATTGGTCGAGAGACCGTGAAGGACTTGTCTTTGGGCGGATATCCTCCGTGAAGCGAAGAGCAAGTCCAGCTTGTCGAGAGCGTCAAGTCTGCCAAGTCAAGACAGAAGAGCTACGCCGACTCACGTCGTAGAGACATAAACTTCCGAGTTGGAGACCATGTCTATCTCCGGTCACCCTCTCAAAGGAGCCCAGCGCTTCCATGTCAAAGGAAAGCTCGCTCCGAGATACATTGGCCCTTCAAGATCATGGAACGCGAGGAGAAGTGGCTTACCAGTTGGAACTTCCACCGAACTTTCGATGTACACAACGTGTTCCACGTGTCACAACTCGGAAGTGTCTCCAAGTTCCGCATAAGCTGATCTCTACAAGGGCGTCAATCACCAAGCCATTGACCTTCAGCCTGATTTGACTTATCGTGAAAGGCCCATCTGCATTCTGGATGAGGCCGAGCGACGCACTCGAAGCCGAACCATCAAGTACTTCAAGGTCCAATGGAGCAACCACTCTGAAGCAGAAGCAACTTGGGAGCGTGAAGACTACCTTAGATCCGAATTCCCGTATCTCTTTAAAGCCTAGTTTAGGAATCTCGGGGACGAGATTCTTGTAAGGGGGGTAGGTCTGTCACACCCTGCATTTTGTAACATTTCATTTTCATTAATAAAGCATGAAAATTTGGACCAACAAAAACTTTTTGCTTTATTTGGCTTTTATTTGGTGTTGGTTTTCCCTATGTGGTTTTCAAGTGCTCTTAATAGTCAACCACTCCACCCTCTATATTTCATCTCCTTACCCCAAGCTCCTGACCAATGACCATGCCATGTGTATAGTGCAATATAGAATTTTCTTACAAAAATAATTTGGCCGAAAGTATTTTCTAAATTTAGTTTTCCAAAACCCCTGAATTGAGAATTGCAATGCAAGTACTTGATTAAGGGCAGTAAAATCTTTCCAAAATATATTTGATTCCTATTAGATATAGGATACCCGAAACCACAAAAATATAATTTTAAAAGTTGTTTTACTATTTTATTTAAAAGCTTTTTCTTAAGGCCAGAAATGGTCTTTAATAGGAAAAATTATTTTATTGTTTTAAAAATATTTGACAAAATTTAGGAAACTCATAGGACATATATTGTCCATATATAAGAGTTTCAACACATGGTCATGTTCAAAATATTGGTCAAATCCCTCTAAAACCCTTCCTGGATATTTCAAGCTTTTGAAATATTTACAAAGGAAATATTCTCCAAAAATTCCAGGAAAATTCTATCATGTCACATATGACATATTAGATGATCTTGCCAAGTCTCATGACTTGGAGAACAAGATAACACCATCAAAACCCTCAAAACTATTTCTGTCCATTCGAAGTTTGATCAACTTTACATTGCCAAGTATGTCCAAATGTGCTCAAACTTGGTGGACATGCTTCATTGGTCTAATGATGCATCTGGACCAAATGGCACAGGTTGGAGAAGAGGAAATCTTGGTCAAAGTGCCTCAAAACCCTCTCGACCAGAAGCAAATTTGAGCAACTTTGTACTACCAACTTTCTCCCATTGACCCCAACTTTTGTGAGCATGTTCACATGACCAAATGAGGCCACTACACAAAGTGGTTCATCAAGGAGAAGTGTTATGCTCAACTAAATCTACTCAAGTCTATTTCTGCTCATTTCTAGGGTTCACAAAAGTTGCATTGGCAACTTTGCCCAAATAATCCCCTAATTGGTGGAAGGCTATATTTATATGAGTCATTTCACCTTGTGGAGCCTCATGGCAATTGGAGTCCATTTGCTTGCTCAAAACTCTATCAAACACCTTCTGACATTTTGCAAAAATCACTGTTTTGACCCCTTTCACTATTCTTGGAGAGCTCCAATTTTTACCACAGCTCTTTCTAGTCCTCTTTCACCTCCAGTAACAATGGCAAGCCCCAGCTCAATAATTGAGGGGTGAAACCCCCCTCTTTCTCTCTCTGGACAGCCCTTTCTCCCTCTTCCTCACCTCCCTCCTCCTTCCAGTGGCCATCCAGGGCATCCAATGCCTCCCCTCCTTCTTTACTACCCCCTGGCACTACTGGACATGGTTGGCCGCGTCCCCAGGGCATAAACAATGCCATGGAAGCCATATGGGCGCTCGGAGCGTGCTGAGGCGCCTCAAGATCTGAGCCGCCCTCGCCTAACGGCTCCGGCCACCTCGGGCCTTCCCCTCGCGCCAGCCGAGGCACCTCGACGTCCACGACACGCCACGCACGCTGTCCCCTCCTCTCTCCTCCTTCCCGCCCTCCTTATCAAACAGAACACTGCCGGCGCACCAATGGCGCTGCTCACACGCGCGCACCCCTGACCCCTCCCCACTCCTTCTCTCTTCTTCCCCTAGGCGTAGTCGATGCCCACGAACACCCCAGACACGGCGCCAGCTCCTCCCGAGCCCTGTGGCGACGAGCAGAGGCTCTCCGGCGCACGGGTCTACGGGACCTCGCCGTCCTCCTATATAAAGGCCTCCCCGAGCTCTTCCACCCTCACCCCTCGCTCTCTGCACCACCAAAGCTTCCCCCTGCACCCCCAGTTCTTCTCCAGAAGCGCCCGAGCTCGAGATCGAGCTCGAGCTCCGCCGCGTCGGCTCGCCGGAATTCGCGAGGTATAAGCCTCCCGCTCCTCCTTGCCTCGATCTGGAACCCCTGATCTCCTGAGCATTTCCCTCCGTTCCCCTCTCTGTTGCAGCAGAGGAAGCGACCGGAGCCGTCGACACCAAGCTCCTCCGCCGCTAACCTCGTCGCCGGGCGAACCCCAGACTACGCTAAGTCCACCACCCACCGACGTCGGCGACCCCTGGCCATCCCCACTTTCGCCGGGCTCGCCGTCGCTTTGCATCGTCGCGGTGAGCACCGCGACCCCGCCCACGGGTTAGTGATGACAGGTGGGGTCCGCTGTCATCCTCTCCCATACTCCCGCCTCTCTCTCTCTCGACCAAGGGCCCCGGCCGTCGGGTTTGAAATTGGGTGGCGCCTGTATTGTGTGGCTTTTTTCGGCTGGGCCTCCTTTGGCTGGGCAGCTCCTGCTGCTGTTCGGCCCGGCAGACACAGTGCTCTTTTCTTTTCTTTTCATCACTTATTCCAAAAATTCCACAGGATTAAATATTAATCCAAATGCATTGATTCCAATTTCTAAATTCCTAGAATATTGCAACCTATTTAATGGTGCAACTTTCACTCAAATCCAACCACCTTTTTATTCTCTGTAAATATTTAAATGTGGTTTTTAGCATTTAAATGTGCCTCTGAAAATCCATATCTCCTGTTCCACCACTCCAAATCCAAAACTAGCAAGTTTTCCCTTCTTAGATTTCCATCTAATATTTTACAAAAAGAGTTGACATTTTTCTGAGCACTTTGATTTTTCTGTTTTATTATTGCCTTATTTTCCCGTTATTATTTTGCGACGATAGATTGCGTTGCTGACGAAGGAGTTGGACCAGAAGACTTTGAAGACCCCGAAGACTTTGTTGAGCCAGGCAAGCAGCCCTTTGACCATGACTAAGATACCCCTTTATATGCATGTCATTTTTAATTCTTTATTATTGATGCACCGGGATCATGATGAGATGGTGAACCACGTGGGTTGGTTGCCACGATTACTTCCTCGTTGATACTTGCATTGTGCATGGCCCTACCTTCATATGAGGGTTATGCCGGTGGGAGTAGATAGGATGCAGATGTAGATGCTACGCAAATGGGATGGGTTTGTGCATGATGAAGGAGGCAATGTGAATTCAAAAGTCTTTTCGAAAACCCCGTCGGGTGCCACTTATGCCCGAGGGAGATGATGAGATGGGTAACCACTTGATGACGAAGTGGAGTACCGAGGCAAGGGTGTGTGTTGTTTTCGAAAACGGATTGGTCGGAGTTGCGACCGTTATTCCAACCTTACATGCGCGACCACTCTACCCTTATATGGGAAAGGGCATTATTGAGTACCTAGACCGATACTAGCTTGGAGCCCGCATTACTAGTGACGGGGGAGAGTTGGTGCTCTCTCTTGGGACGGGGTCGTGCCAGGTAGGGCGGCCATGACTGTTTTCACAGGGCACCGAACACGCCGTTGGTACCCGTGCTTGTGGTGCATGTGATGAATATGGGAGCGAGGCTCCACAACTTTATGATGAGAAATGTTTGTACGGGGTTACTACCAATCGAGTGGACTCCATGTTAGTGTCGACTAGGGAAAGGTAGTGATCGGTGCTTACCCCGGTACTTGAGGTACCGCATGGTCGTGGATGACACGGAAGTTCCCGGATCTAGTGGGTAAAGTGTGCAACCTCTGCAGAGTGTAAAACTATTGAATAGCCGTGTCCACGGTCAAGGACAGTTGGGTAACCGCTCTTGGGCTCGCCCACTTGTTTTCAAACCCAATGTGTGTGAGATGATGGAGATGTCTTGGATCAAGTCAAAGGACTTGACACGATTGAGATGGGTTGGTGCCCACTGCTTTATGATAAATGGGTTGGTGCCCATTCTATTTATGTTGATATCTGTGACCGCACCTAATGGTTAGTTGAATTCTCTTGATGCATGCTTTATAGGTTGTTGAACATGTCCTTGCACTCAAAGCTAGCTTTATGCAAAACTTTACCTATGTCATGCATTCTGTACCTTGAACCAAATCATGGGTTGCTTATAGTACATTCAAAGTACTCATTGGCTTGCCATCGGTTATTTAATTGACCAGGCATGGAAGAACCGGAGTTCGAAGAAGAGTCCTTTGGAGACGATCATGCGAACTAGGACGTTTCCCAGTCAGAATGCCTGTAGGGTTAAGGCAGATGACATGGGTTCTACTTATCAACAACGATTTCCGCTGCTTTGTTTCATTTGATGTTCAGCCCTTAAGGCTTTATCGATGTAAGACTTGACCATGTTGGTCACTATTTGTGTAAGACGGTATGTATGGATGTAAGACTCTTGTTATTCAGCTTCTGTGTGTTCAGTGAGCATTGATCTCTGGGATCACTGTACACGTGCATTCGGTGATCACGACTTGTGAGTCGGGGTCCCCACAATTAACCATGGAGAAAGCCTAAAATTCGAGCTACAAAGTAATATAGCTTCAGTACACTCTTAAGATGATACATTTACCACTGTACCAAAGGTAATCTGATCGTGTAAAAATAAAGCTACAATGCTACACTAAGAAGTATAAATTGTTGATTTTAGAGTTATTAGACAGACACACTTCGATCACATAGATCAATGTCTACTAGCTCAAATTCAAATGCCTTACTCAAGGTTGTCATATCATACTAGACTCTGGCTGCATATTAATTATGCTACACTAGTCATCAACTCGTGCTCCTGCACGGGCTAGTGTTTGCTAAATACCATTGGACTGCACATTTTAAAAAGCATACCCTTGTTTTATAGACTAATTAATATGTAATATATATTGGCTGGATTGGAATAAACAACATGTGTATTACTCCATTTTTCTCTTTGATGAACAAATATTAGAACATAGAGGCATGTTTTGTTTTGTTTTCCAAGTTTTAATCTGATATATTTAGTATCGCTTATCAGAGAGAGTTGCTTGATATTGTCAAATATTTTGCACCAACAATTCGGTGTGCTTATTTTGTAGGTAACATGGTTTATTCTAAGACGGTACTCAAAAGTTGTTCCGTGTGTTTATTTCACAAACAGTTACTATAATATAGTTCAAAATTTGCACATAGTGATATCTTTACTATAAAGAATTTCTTAACATATACTTTTCGACACACATGATATATATAAATTGCCGACCTAAAAGCTTGCGCATGCCCTATGCACCAGTACAGAGTGAGTACAAATTTTATTTGCTCCACAATGGATACTGCAAAGCCCAACCATTGCTATACTGTGTGGCAGACTTCCGCTAGAGAAACTAAATACCGACCATCATTAAGAACCGCAGAGGTGAACACAAAATCCTTAATTCGGGTTGCTATAAAGTATAAGCCAAACTGTATATGCCGAAAGCAACAGGGACTATTAGCATATGCTGAATATAATGGCAGACTGCTTCAGAAACAAACAAATCACAACATGTGATATTCAGAAGGTTCAGTAAAGAACTAAAGCAACTACACGCTGTGTTTTCCCATCTCATGGTCAGGGATTGAGCTCACGTGATTGTAAGAGGTCGACATGACATAATACACAAGTGTTGTTTTTCGAACCAAACTGCAAAAGGAAAAGGCTCAATTCCATGGAGACAGCGATGTAGCCTAGGTGAATGGCTGACTGCTTTGCAATTCTGTGCTGCACAAATTGCAAACTGGCCCTACTGTTGCATTAGTGCTTCTTTCTAAATTCCGATGTAGAGCAGGCAAGCCGGCTGTTCACCAAAATTGGTGTGCCAAGCCAATTAACATAGCGATTATCATACTGAGAGCCTAAGTGTTGTTCTAGATGAAGAAGGAGCCCAACACCCAATTTTCTAAAGGAGATAACTTCTTCGTGGAGACAGAAGTACAGAACAGCTAGTGCTGTAATAGTGCCTCAGGGCAGATCGGGTGGTTGCTCTCAGCCTCGCACGTACCTGGCTGGGGGACCGGGGCGCCCCCCCCCCATCAGGGTCGGGCATGCTCTCTTGCCGTAATTGTCGTCTTCGCGCCACGGTGACCTGCAGCAAAGGGGATAGGAGGAGAAGGTGAGGTGAGGAGAAGAGAGAAGAGGGTGGACATCGGCAAGGAAGGAGGGAAAGGGCCTACCTGGGAAACACCGATGACGGATCCCGCAAGCTCCGGCCTCGCCATCCACTACAAAAAAAAAACACATCCGTGACATTTTGGGCCGAACGAAATTTTTTTCTATCATACTTATGACACTTCTATGACGATAATTATGATAAAACCTAGTATCATCATAGATGTGGTGGGCTCCTACTTCTATGACAAAAAATCATGACAAAAAAATGGGCTTTTCGTCCTGGGTGGGCCGGAGACGCAGTTGCAAGACATTCTTTGGGCCGTCCATGATGGAAAAAACCATGGTAGAAGCGAGGGCAAGGAAAAATTTGGCGAGTTCCCGGTTACGGTGGGTGGTGAGGCAGAAGCGATCGCGCTTTCTCAGACACATACGCTGCGTGTCACGAGGCATTGGCTCTATCTCAACCCGAAGCGAGGCGTTGGGCTCTAATCGAACCCGGCGATTGCCGCAGTTACGCATTCTTGAACCCGAGCGATCGATCGATGGCTGTTAACTGAACTCGATCGACCGACCTTCGCTACTACTGCTAACTGAAGCTGATCGATGCTGCCTCTGGATGGACAGTGAGCATTGCGCGGGGGGGGGGTTGGATGAACAGTGAGCGGTGGGGGTGGATGAACAGCACCCCGTGGTGTTTCCTCTGGATGAACAGGACCCCGATCGATCAAGCCGGTTGGGGCTGGATGAACAGGACCCCGTGGAGGGCTGGATGAACAGGACGACCCCATGGAGCAATGGATGAACAGTAGACAGTGGAGGGGTGGATGAACAATAGCCTGTGGAGGGGTGGTTGAACTGGAGCCCATGGAGAGGGGTGCTTGAACAGTAGCCGGTGGAGTAGCGCACGGTGGAGGCTAGATGAACAGGAGCCCGTGGAGGCTGGAGGAGGTCGACGGTGGATGAACAGTAGACCATGGAGGCTGGAGGAGGTCGACGGTGGAGATGAACAGTATCCCATGGAGTCCCGTTTTGCGGTACGCCACACCCCTCCCGATGAACAGGACCCCCGTTTCGACCATAGCGCTCCAACACAAGTCCGTTTTGTCAGTTTTGTGGTACGCCACACCCCTCCCGATCAACAGGACCACGTTTCGACCATAGGAGGTCCAAGACAAGTCTGTTTCCTCCGTTTTGTGGTATGCCAGACCCCTCCCGATGAACAGGATCCCATTTTGAACGTGTCCGGTCAAACACAAGGCTGTTTCCTCCATCGTACCTTGGCTCCGCTCGGGGACAGGCATGCGACGAACCAGGCCCGAGGGGCCTGGCTGGGTGGCGTGCGCCTGGGCGTGACCCGGGCGCAACCCCCGTGCCCAGCCCCCTCGCGCGGCACTCCCGAGGGGAGGCGTTACTACGAGGCCGGGCATTGAGCTCTGGGCTCCCTGAGGTTGACGCGGCCGAGGGCCACCCTCAGTTGTTTATCACCAGCGCGGAGCATAGCGCTTCCGTATGTCTATGGGCATAGCCGCTCCTCGGCAATGTCATCACCAACATGAGCATGGTGCTTCCAGCAGGTGCGGGGAGGGGCTCCCCTCGGGAGGAGCCCGGGCATGTACAGCCCATACGACACGTGGCTGGCACGGTAGGGCCTGGCAAGGTGTAACTGGGCACCCGTGAGCCAGCGCGGGACTCACGGGGCCCTACCTCAAGGCATGTTGCGCCTGGCTCTGGGCCTTTTCTTGTGATGTGTTCCTGCAGATTTGGTTAGATGTCGGTGCTCTACGTCCTCGGGTCCCGGCCCTCGAGCGGGCTCAGCCGTTGCTGGTATGCCAGGTCGCGATGCCGTGGACAAGGCCAGAGGGTGAGGGCTGGAGAGCCAGTAAGAGCCCATGAGTCGCGATGCTCAGGTACCCCCCCTTTAACGTGCAGGCAGCCGACATGAAGAAAGAAGGATGCCATAGGTATGCATCAAACAACGATCATGATGGGTCAAACGCACGACCCTAATAAACACAAGAGGGATACACGCCACCGAGTCTGGCCCGGGTAGCTTGGGGATAATGCAGCCCGCGGGGCGCCCCGATAAAGTAAGCTGAAAACATGAACTAAAGGGATACATGCTGCAGGGACGGACCCACGTGGACTGGGAATGATGTAGCCCTGGGGGGCGCTGCCAGCTGAAAATGAAACTCGAAGGATGTCACCTGATGGTGCTGAAGATGGAGGGATGCTGAAGTAGCAGACGGCGTCCACTGCAGGAGACGATCTTCACGAGCCCCCAGGCCCAGGGGCCTCGGGAGGCTCTGGAGGCGCTGGCGGCTCCTCGCGGACCATCTCCATCTCCGCTAGGACTGCAGAATGCCTAACCGCCTGAGCCTCCAAGATGCCCCTCATGAGGCACTGACGCACAACAACCGCGTTCGGCAGGCCGTAATGTCGGATTTCGGGTTCTAGCAGGCCCTTGAGGTTTGAACACTGGGGTGCGCGCGTTGATTACGCCCTCCACCTACCTGTTCCTCACCGAATCGCTAGGATCTAAACTACAAAAGGATCAACACAAGAGACACAAGGTTTATACTGGTCCAGGCCACCATTGTGGTGTAATACCCTACTCTAGTATGTGGTGTGGTGGATTGCCTCTTGGGCTGATGATGAACAATACAAGGAAGAACAGCCTCGCGAGGGTCTGTTCTAGACTGGTCCGCTGAACTGCTAGGAGGAGTTCAGTCACCCTATCTCTCTCTCTTTCTATCCTAGATGTATTCCAGATACCAGCCGCCAGATCCTGGGGGTGGCTAGTCCTATTTATAGGCAAAGGCCCTGGGCCTCTTCCCAAATATTGAGCGGGAAGGGTGCCAACAATTGTCCATTTTGAAGGGGAACATCCGGTACACTTATCCTGACTAAAGTTGGTCCTCGCCTGCCAAAGGCTCCGGTTGTGACGCCTGCTTGGGCTCCACGGTGACCTCCATCCTGCCGTTGGACTAGTCTTGGTCTTGTTGCACCGAAATGGATGCCTTTGCTTGATGCTCTCGCCCGCGCTTGCTCCCTTTGCACCAGTCAAGAACAGACCCTTGGTCGTCATGGCTTGCGGCATTGGCACCTCGCGAGGTACCCTGCCTTGAACTCTCCACCTCCTCGTGAGTCAGCCTGATAAGGCCGTGCCTGAGGAAGCTCCTTGTCGCTCTGCCTCATGAGGCAGCCCCTCGCGAGGGTCTTGAGCTTGTGTTGATGAATGTGGGCTATGCTGGGCCCCCCTTTGAGCCACGCCGCAGGCCGCAGGCAGGCAAGTCTGGGGACCCCCATTCCCAAAACGCAGACAGTAGCCCCCGGGCCCACTGCATGCCAGGACTTGGCCGAGCAGAGAGGCGAAAGGGCAAGTGCGAAGCGTTGCGGGCCATAACAGCCTGCGGCCTTGGACGCCGCGTGGCGGTTGGTTGGATGTGGGCGCCTCTGCAACCGCGCGAGTTGATAAAGGAGAGGCATCTGCCCCCTGCCTTATTTGCTTTCCCCAGTTGCTGCTCAGATCCCCTTTCTTGCGCCTCTCCTTCCTACCTCCAAAATCTTCAGATCTACTCCGTCCACGCGCCCTAGCCAGACATGGCGCCTCGCCAAGCCCCGGTCGGAGCTTGGTAGCCGTCCGCCTTGGACCCGCCGAACGTGTCGGAGGCGAGCCTTGCCCGGGTGCGCCAGATGGCGACGGCGGAGGGCCTCGACGGGGTGAAGGTGTTCAGCGCCGGCTCTGTCCTCCCTGAAGGTCAAGGGAGCACCTTCTATCCGCTCTTTGTGAGCGCCATTGTCGCCGGTCTGGTGCCTCCATTTTCTGAGTTGTTCTTCTCTGTCCTCTGCCACTATAACCTTCAAGCTCTGCACCTCCATCCAACTCCGTCCTTCTTCTGGCAATCTTCGCCTATTATTGTGAGGCTCATGTAGGGGTGAAGCCCTCAGTGGCTTTGCTGCGCCACTACTTCTCCCTCCGGACCTCTCGTGGTTCCGTCTCTGCGTGTGTGAGCTTTGTCACGTACGGCAGCTCCATCGCCATTTCGAATCCTGGGAAAAGGATCGAGGGCTTTAGGAGCAAGTGGGTCTTGGTGGATGCTGGGCGCATCCACCCTCGACTGATCCTCCCCTCGGGACACCCCGTGAGCTCCGACGACTGGTCCCGAGTGGAGCTTGTGGATCCTCGTGTGAAGTCGGTGTTGGAGAAGATGGACGCGGATTTGAGGCCGGCCAGCATGGCGGCGGCGAGGCTGACTGGTGCATCGCTGCTGAGAGAGTTCTTGGAGCACCAGCTGGCTCTGCTCCGCCAATACTCACTTCCGATGTGGAGGCCTCACCCGAGCCCCGCAGTCTAGGCCGACGAGGATCTGGCTGCGATTCTCCAGTCTTTGGTTGGGGGCGACGTGGCGAGGTTCGAGGGCGCTCCTACGCCTCTGTTCCTCCGCGAGGACTGGGACAAAGTGGTGGGCCCATGCCTGCCTTCAATGGGGACGGGCCCGTGCCCGCGGAGGCTCCTGAGGACCCGGTGGACGTGTCCTCCGGTGACTCGAGTGAAGAGAAGGAAGGAGGGGAGTGAGAAGAGGGGGCTGACTCCGAGGCAGAGTCGAGGGCTCCCCCCTCCGGCGCAGGTCCCGCGCCCTCCGCCTCTCTTTGAGCGATGATGACGAGGATGATGGCGAGCAGGGCGGCGGGAGCCTGCCCCCGATCCGGAAGAAGGACCGGACCGGGCTGATCCCCCGCGGGTCTGCCCCAGCCCCGAAGCGATCCGCAGGCACGTCTCCTGCTCCCGGGCTCCTTGAGGCTAACCCTTGCAACCGGCTCTCGGGCTTCAAGTACGGCCAGAGGCTGCTCGAGCCCGCAAGAGATGACCTGTAAGTGCTTGATTCCTGTCTTGTTTATTACTTTGTTGCTGAGGCATGACACTCGTATCTCCCAGCTAGGCTGGCGCCCTCTGCAAAGAAGCCGAAGGGGGCTCCCGAGGTTCCATCCGTGGCAGCGCCTCTGCCTGCGAAAGAAGATGACCGTGACGCACGGGCCTCTCCTGCCCGGGCGTCCTCGTGAGGCTTGGCTGAGCCGGTTGGGGCGAGCTCAGCTCTCATGGCCCAAGCGACTCCCGAGGTGCCCCTACCTGATGCTGCCACCACAGCCGTTGGGGCGCAGCAGGCTCCGCCTCAAGATACCGTGGTCACGCTGCTGTCTTCTCCTCCTACTCCTCCGACTGCTGCTTCCCCGACCACTGTTCTAGATCGCGCCGTTGCCAAACTGGACCATCTGCGGCAGGATCTTCTGAGCGCCGACCCTTGTTTAGTGGCCGGGCGCTTGGAGCTGGTCCAGGCTTCGACGGCCTGCGACGAGGAAAAGCAGGCCGTCCTTGAGGCGAAGGTTGCCCGTGACGCCGCCTTGGGGGAGCTGGCCAACGTCCGAGGTCGCTGTGAGACGCTGGAGGGCGAGCTAAAGGGCCTGTAAGACCAGCTCGCTGAGGGGACCCGCCTTCGCCAAGAGCAGGACGAAAGCATGAAGGCTCGCGAGGCAGCCTTCAAGGACCGGGACGCCAAGCTGAAGAAGCGCCGTGACCGCCTAGGCGCGCTGGAGCAAGAGCTGGAGGCGAGAAAGGTTGAGCTGGACGACAAGGCACGGGTTCTTGCCGAGAATCGTGTGGCCTTTGCGGAGATGGAGGAGAAGGCTCGCACTTCATTGAAGACGCTCTACGAGAGCGGCCTGGAGAGCCTGCTGGCCGGCGAGGAGGACGGCCCTGCCAAGCTGCTTCCCTTCCTGGTCCGTGCTCTTGAAGATGTCACCCTTGGCCTTGGCCCTACGGCCGAGGCCGAGGCGCGTGTCTTGTCTTCTGCCGCGCTGACGCGGGTCTTCACCCACGTCTATCTTCGCGACCCCAACATCGACCTCAACAGCCTGCTGGAGCCAGCGAGCGGCGAGCTTGCCGCTGCCGCTGCCGCTGCTGAGGCCGTGAAGGGTCGTGCGGAGGCTCTGCTGGGGAAGTTCCGGGCCTTCAGCACCAAGCTGAAGCGGAGTGCTGCTGGTCCTGCTGCTCCACAAGGCGAACCTGCTCCGCGCAGCTCCACCGCCGGCAAGTGACTCCGTCGTGGCTCTCGTCCTGCTTTCAATTCCTGTGCATGTACCATGCCTCGGGGAGGTGTTAAAACTTGCATTTGGTGCTGTGATAACAGTATGGACTGTAATATCTGTTTTTGAATTCCCTAAAATTTGCGCTATTCCTTCCTACTTGCTTACGTTCTACGCCGGCAGAGCCCGGCCCCACGCATACCTCAGCCGCCGTTGGCCCCGACCGGAAACCAGGACGGCACCAAGGGGTGAGGGGCTACGTGACAAGTTAGGATCCTGAGTCGCGATGCTCAGGAGTCCCCCTTGGCGCTTGAACAACAAGTAGGGAGGTGTGATGTGGGGGTGACTCCTTAGGGAGGTGAGATTCGGGTGGATCTACCGTTGTACGTCTGCAGAGCCCGGCTCCGCGCATACCTCAACCGCTGGTAGCCTTTGGGAGCTAAGGAGTGAGGGGCTACGTGACCAGTTAGGCTCCTGAGTCGCGATGCTCAGGAGTCCCCCTTGACGCTCAAATGGCCTTCGTACCTTGGCTCCGCTTTCGGGAGGGGCCTGACGAACCAGTCTGGGGGCCTAGGCTGGTGGCGTGTGTGCAGGCGTAACCTGCATAGCCCCATGCCCAGCCCCCTCGCGTGGCACTCCTGAGGGGAGGCGTTGTGATAAGGCTAGACACTGAGCTCTGGGCTCCACAGGTTGATGCGCCCGGGGCCACCCTCGATTATTTATCACCCGGTCATGAGCATAAGCGCTTCCGTATGTGTGCAGGCATAGCCGCTCCTCGGCGGTGTCATCGGCCGGTCACGAGCATGGTGCTTCCATTGGTGCGTGGGAGGGCTCCCCTCGGGAGAGCCCTCGGGCGTGCTCTGGCCCATACGACACGTGGCCCGCACGTAGTAGGGCTTGACGAGGTGTGTCAGGCACCCGTGAGACAACGCGGACTCACGGGGCCCCTACCTCAAGGCGGGTTGCCACAGCTCTGGGCCTTATCTTGGAGTGTGTTCCTGCAAATTTGGCTAGATGCGGTGCTCTCGTCCTCGGGTCCCGGCTCGAGCTGGTCTCAGCCGTCGGCTGGCTTGCCGGTCGCGATGCCATGGACAAGACCAGGGGTGAGGATGGAGAGCGGTAGGAGCCACTGAGTCGCGATGCTCAGCACCCCTTTAACGCAGCATAAGCTTGGTTTGATGTCGAAACTCTCGTCCTCGGGTCGGCCCTCGAGCTGGTCTCAGCCGTCGCTGGCATGCCAGGTCGCCATGCCATGGACAAGACCAGAGGGTGAGGGCTGGAGAGCCGGTAGGAGCCCTGAGTTGCGATGCTCAGGCACCCCCCTTTAACGCGCAAGCTTGGTTAGATGTCGAAACTCTACGTCCTCGTGTCCCGGATCTCGAGCTGGTCTCAGCCGTCGCTAGCATGCCAGGTCGCGATGCCATGGACAAGACCAGAGGGTGAGGGCTGGAGAGCCGGTAGGAGCCCTGAGTCGCGATGCTCAGGCACCCCCCTTTAACGCGCAAGCTTGTGACATCCAAGGAGAAAAGGTGCTATGGACATGCACCGAATAACAAGCATGATGGGTCGAAAGCATGGCCCTAAGATAAACGCAAGAGGGGTACATGCATTGGGTCGACCCGGCGGCTTGGGATCATGCAGCCAGGCGCCCCAATGAAGTAAGCTAAGAACATGAAATAAAAAGGATACACGCCACAGGGACGGCCCCACTCGGCCTGGAAATAATGTGGCCCTAAGGGCGCTCACAGCTGGAAATGAAACTTGAAAGATGTCACCTGATGATGCTGAAGACGGGGGGTGTTGATGTAGCAGACTCAGCGGGCTGCGGGGGCCGATCCTCATGAGCCCCCAGGCCCTGGGGCCTCGGGAGGCTCCGGAGGCGCTGGCGGCTCCTCGCGGACCATCTCCATCTCCACGAGGCTGCGGGCGCCTAACCTCTTGAGCCCCGGATGGCCCTCATGAGGCGCCATGCCGCGACAGCCACGTTCGGCAAGCCATAAGGCATGCGAGCGTGGCTGTGGGGCAGACCCTCATGGCGTCCCACTTGCGAAGGCGAGGCGCTCTCGAGGCGCTGCTCGGTTGAGCCTGGTATGTCGATGCAGATGCGTAGCCCACCATCCTCGCCTGGATGGGGGGCCATAGCGGGTAAGCGGCGGCTGCCTCTCATGACTCTTGACTCCTGTAGCTCCTGAATGGCCTTGCTGACGAACCCTTGAGGGTTTGGCCCTCCTTGCCTTGCTCCTTCTTGAGGGAAACGTGCTTCGAAACACGCCTCGACGTGGTGCCCAAGCGCCTCCCTCGTGACCTTGGCGAGGTCGGCAGCCCTCCAGGGGAGAGCCCTCGAGCCCTGCATGAGGGGGGCGCTGGGCGTGCCTCCCTATGCGATAGAAGGAGGTTCCCCCTGAGCAGGCGCGGGCCCTGAGGGGCCTGCCTCCTGAGGGGCCGGGCCGGACGATGCCTTCTTCTTCTTGGGGGCGGCCTCGTGAAGCCTCCTGCTTCCGCGGTCTGGGTCTTCCGGTGACGCGGCCTAAAAGGCTCGCTCTAGGGAGCACACTGCGTCTCTCTCTTCGCAGGGCACCGTGATGATTCCGCCACTTCCTGGCATCTTGAGACATTGTAGCCGTGGTGGGTTACGCCCATGAACTTGGCCAGCGCTGGGTACCCGAGGATGGCATTGTACGGCAGGCAAATGTGGGCGACGTCGAAGTCAATGAGCTCGGTGCAGTAGTTGTCGCGCGCCCCGAAGGTGACAGGGAGGTGAACCTGCCCGATTGGGACCGTGGAGCCGTCGGTGACTCCGGAGAAAGGCTTGGTGGGCTGAAGTTGATTGTAGGGCACTTGGAGATTGTTGAACGTTTCCACAGACAGGACGTTGAGCCCTGCCCCGCCATCGATGAGGGTCCTGGTGACTAGCACGTTGCTGATGATTGGGGAACAAAGCATCGGGAGGACTCCAGCTATGGCCGTGCACTTGAGATCATCCGCAGAGCTGAACGTGATGGCGCATGCCGACCACCTGAGAGGGCGTGTGGCCTCGAGCTTGGGAAGGGCTGCATTTACTTCGTGGGCAAACTGCTTGAAGATGCGCTGAGAGGCTGGGGCTTGAGCTCCGCCCAGGATGCAGGCGATCGCGCGGGGCTCCTGGAAGCCCCTAGCCCCCTCGTCCTGATGACGGTCCTCATTTCTTCTTGGCTGCGGCGGCAGCGGAGGGAGGCCTGCGTTCCCTTGCGGGCGATCCTCGCGAGGCTGATCCCTCGAGCCTCCCTCGCGAGGCGGGTCCTGCCAGCGATCCTCGCGAGGTTGGTCGCGCCAACCCTGGCGTGGGCCGCGGTCTTCCCAGCGTCCTGCGTTCCTTCCTCCTCCCCGGCCGTAACCCCGTCCGTTGCGGTCGGGACGTCGGCCGACCCTTCCGTCATGCACGGCCCGGAGCTCTTGGCATTCATTGGTGTTATGGGTGTGGAGGTCGTGGTACCGCGATCCGACGCCCTTGGAGGTTCGGGCTGATCTCTGCCCGCTTGGTGTCTGGCTCTGCCATGAGCACGGTAGCCCCTTGCGCTTCCGTCCTTGGCTTTGGGCTACTTCTCTTACGGGTCTCTGGCGGGCAGCTCGAGGAGGAGGCGCCCCTCCTCAGCCTGGCGCGCTTGGTTGCCAAGTTGAATAGCTCTAAGGAGGTGCAGGTCTTCATGCATCGCCAGCTCCTCCTTTATCTTGACGTCGCGCGCCGTCGGAGAAGGCTGAGATGATGGCCTCCTCGGTCACCTTGGGCATCTTGAGTAGCGTTGTTGAAGCGCTGGATGTACTTCGCAGGTTTCCCAGCTGCTGCTGATATGGCGCTTGTCGCTCACGGCGGTGGCGGTCGCGAGTACCACGGAGGTTGGCGATGAAGTGGGTGCGCATCTCGTTCGAGAGGAGATCGTGCACGTGCGGTTCAGAGGAGCAGTGCGGGCGCGTCCTTGAGCGCCATGGGAAACTAGTTTGCCATGACATTCTTGTATCCGTTGGTGGCCTCGATGCCCAGCTCGTAGAGCTGGAGGAACTCTGCAGGGTCAGCCGTACCGTCGTAGCGGGGAGGCAGGTCTGGCTTGAACTTGCCGGGCCACGCGACGCTGCGTAGCTCGGGGGTGAAGGTGCGGCAGCCCGCTGTGGCCACAGGAGGCCTTGGGCGACGAAGAGCTGGGTCTTGTGGGTCCCCATGCGCTGCAGCTGGGAGCAGCGCGGGGTCTTGACATGCCGGAGCAGGGAGCGCTCGAGCAGCTTCTCGAGGGCGTGGGACTTCTTGGCAGCTCTGCTCCTGCTGCGCTGGCGCCTGACGGAGCGGGTTCCGCTCAAGGGCCGCGCGCCTTGGAGCCATGGCGCCTTCTCGAGGGGGAGGCGGCTGAGGCGCCCCAGGAGCTTCATTGCCCGCGCAGGGCGGGGCGTGGTGCAGCGAGAAAGACGGCGCGGGGGAGCCCCCAGCGGTGCTGACGAGCTCGGCGACTCGGTCGAGCCACTCCTCATAGACGTCGTCGATTGGGCGGTAGCGCAGGAGCTCGTTTGCCGCGATGAGCGCAGCTCGAGCCTCCATGGCCGTGCGGGGGGCGCGAGAGGAAGAACCGGCAGGGGTGAGTGAGGGTGTAGCAGTGCGGCCGTCTCACCTCACGGATGGGTGCTTGGACGATGCTTGCTGCTCGTTCCCCGCGGGTCCGGTGGCGGCGTTGATGGCAGGTGACAGGGAACGACGGGGGCGCCCGTCGATAGTGGCCGTCTGGGCGACGCAGGAAGCAAGGGCGGCTCGGCGCTCGACGCGGGCCCAACGAGCGTCTGACATCGACGCGATGGTCGGAGAAGAACAAGGCAAAGGGAGGCTAATTCCGGCGCACCCCTACCTTGTGCGCCAAATGTCGGATTTCGGGTTCCGGCAGACCCTTGAGGTTCGAACACTAGGGTGCGCGCGGTGATTAGGCCCTCCACCTACCTGTTCCTCACCGAATCGCTAGGATCTAAACTACAAAAGGATCAACACAAGAGACACAGGGTTTATACTGGTTCAGGCCACCATTGTGGTGTAATACCCTACTCGAGTGTGTGGTGTGGTGGATTGCCTCTTGGGCTGATGATGAACAATACAAAGAAGAACAGCCTCACGAGGGTCTGTTCTTGACTGGTGCGATGAACTGCTAGGAGGAGTTCAGTCGCCCTATCTCTCTCTCTTTCTATCCTAGATGTATGCCAGATACCAACCGCCAGATCCTGGGGGTGGCTAGTCCTATTTATAGGCAAAGGCCCTGGGCCTCTTCCCAAATATTGAGCGGGAAGGGCGCCAACAATTTGGCCATTTTGAAGGGGAACATCCGGTACACTTATCCTAACTAAAGTTGGTCCTCGCCTGCCAAAGGCTTTGGTTGTGACGCCTGCTTGGGCTCTACGGTGACCTCCATCTTGCCGTTGGACTGGTCATGGTCTTGTTGCACCGAAATGGATGCCTTTGCTTGATGCTCTCGCCTGCGCTTGCTCCCTTTGCACCAAAGAGGAAAGGAGGACATTGCGCCGGCCGGCGCCCGTCTGGCCCCTTGGTCGTGATGGCTTGCGTCATGGGCATCTCGCGAGGTACCCTGCCTTGAACTCTCCGCCTCCTCGTGAGTCAGCCTGATGAGGCCATGCCTGAGGAAGGTCCTTGTCATCCGCCCCGCGAGGCTTGGCCCCTCGCGATGGTCTTGAGCTTGTGTTGATGAAGGTGGGCTGTGCTGGGCCCCCCTTTGAGCCACGCCGCAGGCCGTAGGCAGGCAAGTCTGCGGACCCCCGTTCCCAGAACGCCAACACGTAAGGCATGCGAACATAGCTGTGAGGTGGACCTTTGTAGCGCCCCACGCGTGAGGGCCAGAGGCGCTCCTGAGAGGTGGCTCGGTTGAGTCTTGGTACGTCGATGTAGACGCGCAGCCCACCATCCTCGCCTGGATGGGGAGCTACGGCGGGCAAGCGGCGGCCGCCACTCATGACTCTTGACTCCTGCAGCTCCTGAATGATCTTGCTGACGAATTCCTGTGGGTTTGGCCCTCCTTGCCTTGCTCCTTCCTGAGGGAAACGTGCGTTGAAGCACGCCTCCTAGTGGTGCCCGAGCGCCTCCCTCGTGATCTTAGCAAAGTCGATGGCCCTCCAGAGAGCCCCGAGCCACGCCGAGGAGGCGCCGACACGCCTTCTTATGCGGCAGAAGGAGGTGCCCCTTGAACAGGCGCGGACCCTGAGGGGCCTGCCTCCCGAGCGGTCGGGCCACGCGATGTCTTCTTCTTCTTAGGAGCAGCCTCGGGAGGCCTCCCATTCCTGTGATCTGGGTCTTCAAACGATGCGGCTTGGAAAGCACGTTCCAGAGAACATACATCGTCTCTCTCTTCACAAGGCACAGTGATGACTCCACCGCTTGAACTTGGCCAGGGCTGGGTACCCGAGGATGGCATTGTACGGTAGGCGGATGTGAGCGACGTCGAAGTCAATGAGCTCGTTGTGGTAGTTGTCACGCTTACCGAAGGTAACAGGAAGGCGGACCTGCCCTATCGGAACCGTGGAACCATCAGTGACTCCTAAGAAAGGCTTGGTTGGTTGCAGCTGACTGTATGGCACTTGGATATTATTGAACGTCTCGACGAATAGTACATTGAGCCCTGCTTCGCCATCGATGAGGGTCCTGGTGACTTGCACATTGCTGATGATTGGGGAACAAAGCACCGGGAGGACTCCTGCAGTGGCCGCGCACTTGAGCTGATCCACTGAGCTGAACATGATAGCGCATGCTGACCACCTGAGAGGGCGTGTGGCCTCAAGCTTGGGAAGGACTGCATTCAGTTCTCGAGCAAACTGCTTGAAGATGCGCTGAGAGGCCAGGGCTTGTGCGCCGCCCAAGATGCAAGCGATTGTGCGCGGCTCCTGGAAGCCTCCAGCACCCTCGTCCTGGTGATGGTATTCATTCCTCCTTGGCGGTGGTGGCAGAGGAGGGAGGCCCGCATTGCCTTGTGGGCGATCCTCACGAGGATGATCCCTCCAACCCCCCTCGCGAGATGGGTCCCTCCAACCTCCCTCACGAGGCTGGTCCTGCCAGCGGTCCTCGCGAGGTCGGTCACGCCACCCTTGGCGAGGGCCACGGTCTTCCCATGGTCCTCCACCTCTTCCTCCTCCTCGGCCATAGCCCCTAGCGCTGCGCTCGGGCCGTCGGCCAGCACGCACGTCTCGCATGGCCCTGAGCTCTTGGCATTCGTTGGTGTTGTGGGTGTGGAGGTCGTGGTACACGTAGTACTGGCTGCCCTTGGATGACTCAGGGTGATCCCTGCCTCGCTTGGTGTCTGGCTCCGCGGCAAGCACGACAGCCCCCTTGCGCTTCACGTCCTTGGCCTTGGGCTTCTTCTCTTCTGGGTCAGCAGCTGGCAGCTCGAGGAGGGAAAGGCGCCCCTCCTCAGCCCTAGAGCACTTGGTCGCCAGATTGAACAGCTCCAGGGAGGTGCACAGGTCTTCATGGATCGCGAGCTCCTCCTTCATCTTGATGTTACGCACGCTGTCGGAGAATGCCGAGATGATGGCCTCCTCAAACACCTTGGGTATCTTAAGGCGAGCGCTGTTGAAGCGCTGGATGAACTTCTGCAGGGTCTCTCCCGGCTGCTGCATGATGCGGCGCAAGTCGCTCATGGCCGGGGGCCGGTCACGGGTGCCTTGGAAGTTGGCGATGAACTAGGTGCGCATCTCGTCGAGAGGATATCGTGCGAGAGCCGAGTTCAGAGAGCAGTGCGGGCGCCGTCCTTGAGCGCCATGGGGAACCAGTTCGCCATGACCTTCTCGTCCCTGTTGGTGGCTTTGATGCCTAGCTCGTAGAGCTGGAGGAACTCAGCAGGGTCAGCCGTGCCATCGTAGCGCGAGGCAGGTCAGCTTGAACTTGCCGGCCAAGCCACCTGCGCCTTCGGCGGAGAAAACCGACACCTGTAGTGGCCGCGGGAGCCCTTTGGTGACGGAGAGCTTGATCTTGCGTGTCTCTGTGTGCTGCAGCTAGGTGCAGCGCGGGGTCTTGATGCGCCGGAGCAGGTGCACGTTCGTGCTGGGCCGGCGCGGGGAGCACACGGGCGGCTTCTTGGGGACGAGGGATCTCTTGGCAGCTCTTCTCTTGCTGCACTGGCACCGGACGGAGAGGGTTCTGCCCAGGTGCCACGCGCCTTGGGGCCAAGGCGCCTTCTTGAGGGGGAGGTGGCTGAGGTGCCCCCGGAGCTTCACCGCCTACGCAGGGCGGGGCGCGGTGTAGTGAGAGGGATGGTGCAGTGGAGCCCCCAGCGGCGCTGACGAGCTCGGTGATGGGGGCAAGCCACTCGTCGTAGAGGTCGTCGACGGGATGGTAGTGCAGGAGCTCCCGCGTCGGGGCAACACGGCGTCGCAGCGTCCAGGAGCGCGACAGGCGTGGGGCGAGGAGCCGGCGAGTCGATGGATCGGGTGGCGGTGGCCTTCGCCGCACTAAAGGGTGCAGGGACGACGCCTGCTGCTCGTTCCCTACCGAGCCGGTGGCGGCATTGACGGCATGCGATGGGGAATGGCGGGGCACCACGACGGAGCCGTCTGGCGCGCGAGTGGCGAGCGCGCCCGGCCGCTGGCGGCGCTTGACGCAGTCGTCGACATGGATGGGACGGGCGGTGAAACACGAGGTGACGGAAGGCAGATTCCGGCACACCCCTACCTGGCGCGCCAAATGTCGGATTTCGGGTTCCGGCAGACCCTTGATGTTCGAACACTGGGGTGCACGCGGAGATCACACCCCCAGCCTACCCATGTCTCACCGCCACGCCGGGATCTAAAACTACACGAAGGACAGCACAAGGGACACGAGATTTATACCGGTTCAGGCCACCATTGTGGTGTAATACCCTACTCCAGTTTGTTGTATGGTGGATTGCCTCTGGGGCTGATGAGGAACAGTACAAGGGAAGAACAGCCTCGCGAGGGTCTGTTCTTGGTTGGTGCGATGAACTTCTAGGGGGAGTTCAGTCGCCTCTCTCTATGTGTCTTTGATGTGGATCCGATCTCCCATTTCCTTGTGGGTGGCTAGTCCTATTTATAGGCGGAGGCCCCGGGCCTCTTCCCAAATATTGAGCGGGAAGGGCGCCAACAATTGGCCATTTTGAAGGGGAACATGTAGTACACTTATCCTGACTAAAGTTGGTCCTCGCCTGCCAAAGACCCTGAGGATGATGCTGGCTTGGGCTCCACGATGACCTCCGTTCTGCCGTCCTACTGGTCTTGGTCTTGTTGCACCGAAATGGTTGCCTTTGCATGATACCCTTGCCTGCGCTTGCCCCCTTTGCACCAAAGGGGAAACAGGGACTCTGCGCAGGCTGGCGCCCGCCTGGCCTTGGTCGTCATGGCTTGCATCACAGGCACCTCGTGAGGTACTCTGCCTTGATCTCTCCACCTCCTCGCGAGCCAGCCTGACGAGACCGTGCCTGAGGAAGCCTCCTGTTGTCTGCCCTGCGAGGCTTGGCCCCTCGCGAGGGTCTTGAGCATATGCTGATGAAGATGGGCCCTACTGGGCCACTCCTTGAGCCACGCCGCAGACCGCAAGCAGGCAAGTCTGAGTACCCCCGTTCCGAGAACGCTGACATCGGTCAACAGAAAAAGCCATTTAAAAGCAGCAGAGATGGACCGTCCAGCCTAAACAAAATTCTAGACAGATTATGTCAGATCCTTGGCACCCCCGAGAAAGCTGCAAACCACACCAACAGAGAATGCTGGGTCTTCTAGCAGTCCGGCAAGCTAAATTCCGAACATAAGGGGAGGGAGATGCGGAGTGAAGAAGAGGACGAGCCTCGCTAGCCGAACACTGGGAGACAGAAAAAAAAATTCCACCAGAGGTCAAAACAGTGAACATGATTTATGCAACCCACATATCGAAGAGGAGGCGCAAAAGCGCACTCCGAGACGTATACTCTATTGAACCCGTCATCCCCAAATTCAGCCCATTGTCGGCCTGCCCGATCACTTTCTATCGCAGGGATCATCCGACTAGTATCCGGCATGGAGGTTCGGCTGCCTTGGTGCTCGACCCAATAATTGACGGATACCATCTCACTCGAGACCTTATGGATGGGGCAGTAGTCTTAATCTGATATATCGGGACACTATCCACAAAATGGGGATAGACCCGTCAAGAATCAGCCAAAGCAGTACTACCTTTAAAGGAGTAATACCAGGCGTAGAGGCCCGCTGTACGGGCTCTCTAACATTAGAGGTTGTATTTGGTTCTCCCGACAACTTCCGAAGCGAAGCACTAATCTTCGATATCGCTCCATTCCGAAGCGGCTACCATGCACTACTCGGAAAAACGGCCTTCACTCGTTTCAATGCAGTTCCGCATTACGCTTATCTTAAGCTTAAGATGCCCGGTCCACATGACATCACAATCAGCAGAAATACAGAGCGCTCCCTACGTGCGGAAGAATATGTGGCGGCTCTAGAAGCCGAACCACTGAACGCCCCCCCTAATCCGAACAAATGATCGGTCGTAAAGACCACAGACATGGCTAGACGTGTCCGGCGCACCACTAGTTGTAGTAGCCCAGATAAACCCGAGCTTGGGTCGATCAATATACCCCTATATGTGGTGCTAGGGGCTACCTGCATGTAAAAGGGCCCATAGTTCGGCCCGACCCTATTAAATAATAGATGCACTTTCATGGTTCATTAAGAATACCCAACTTTTCGCACGATCACACCAGATTCTTTCACCAGGGC
Organism: Aegilops speltoides; assembly: GCA_021437245.1. Taxonomy (NCBI): domain Eukaryota; kingdom Viridiplantae; phylum Streptophyta; class Magnoliopsida; order Poales; family Poaceae; genus Aegilops; species Aegilops speltoides. The sequence continues at coordinate 279,197,077 of CM038145.1, read as the reverse complement.
TTTTTTTCAGACGATCATCATGCTACACCCTTCCAGGATACTGCACAACGGAGACAAAGGCACAGATGTGCAGCAGGGCCCCGTTCAAAGGTTTCTTTTTAGATTAAGACCCTGTGTAAACCTTTTTTATTGTCTCTTATTGCTTCACACCCCCCGGGTACTCAAAACAACTAAGAGGGATACTGTCATTATTGACAAGATTTTTCGTCACGCCAGATTAATGCATGTACCTAGAAATGCAGGGCTCATTATCGAGGGCAGTACTAAGCCCAATATATGTTGTAAAGTCTGAATACCTTAGGGAGTGTTCGGCGTCGCGAGTTTGGCCTTATATGCATCAGCTCCGAATCATGTCTTTGGTCAATAGTTGGGTTTGCCCGGCTCCCGTGTTTTGCTACCATACGTTCCGCTCTATCGTCTAAGGTGGCACCGGAAGAACTACTGCGATTGTGCCCTGGTTCATCTGGATGAGAACCTCAGTAGAGAAAGCCGAAAACTGACTATCATGATAAAGCGAGAGACTGGTCAACCACTCGATGACTCAGCGGAATCTTTGTGATTCCTCCGCATTAACGAAGGTCCGGTTTCCCGGTCATGTACGTACGTGCACCGTATTTGGATGAACACGAAGTACCAGGGGCTATATAGTAGCCCCACCGTCAAACTCCTATGGCTAAGTGAAAGTGTTAAAGCTATATAGTCCGATTGCCTTGTTCGCCGCGCTATCACCTCCTTAGCGGACCAAGACGTTGGATCAAGTGTGATTACACGCTTTACCGAACACCCCCGCATTATATGCATGGGGGCTGAAGCCGACAACTGCAAACTTTCAGGTTATATACATACATACATACATAAACGGTCGCACAGGAGGCACTATAATACTTTATGGGCAAAAGTATAAACACGGCCTTTATAATCAAAATAGCATTGTTTTTACAATCAGGATACATGTCACTCGAACATGGTACTCTTTGAGCACTGAGCCTCTATTAAATGGGTGCCTTCTAGGACTTCTTCAAAATAGTGCTCGGGCGAGTCCTGGCCTCCTGTCGGACCCCTGGTTGCAATAGCGGTGGCCTCCATCTCCGCCCAATATGTCTTAACATGGGCAAGAGCCATCCGCGCACCCTCTATGCACGCCGACCTCTTGACAACGTCACAACACGAAGAAATCGTTGCACTAAACCAAAATAACTATCCAGACTTGGTTCCTTCGGCCAAAGATGATCCACGACAGACTTCATGACAAGCCCGGACAACCTATGGAGCTCGGCCCATTCGGCCATTTGCTCATTCAACAGCAGCGGATGCTTGGGAGCGCTAAACTGCGACCAGAACAATCTTTCCACCTCATGATCTTTCTGATCTTTGAAATACTCAGTCGCATTAGTAGCACTCTTTGCTAAGTCTAATTATGCATCTGCAGCACTCCATAATGGATCCAGAGGGGCATACTTTGGATCGCCAAACTTCGTCCGCAATAAAAAGGGCCTCCCAGCCGTGATATCCGTGGCTTCACGAAGCTCCTCCCGCGCCGCTCTGATTTCAGAGCGAGTCTCCTTGGCCGCTTCCAAGGCCTTCTTCAGATCAACTGTCTTCTCTTAGCTCTCCCTTTCAAGAAGCTCATATCAGCTTGCGACATTTTTCAGCTCAACAACCATTTTGGCTATTTTGTCTTCGCTATGGCGATGAGCAGCCTGTTCGGCTTTTAACTCTTCAGCCACCTTTAGGGCGGCCGCATCACTTCTCTTGGCTTGTTCCTTGGCTCGGGCAAGTTCCGCCCGAAGGGTCTCCACGGCGGCAGCTCCATCTGCAGTCAAAGCATATTATAGATACTAGCATCATGCTCCTCTTAATATTTGCTGACCACCAGAATGTACATACCCTGTGTCTCGTCAAGCCGCTTGTTCACAAGCGTGATGTCAGCATCCGCCACGTCAAGCTACCGCCTCAATTCGGCAAAATCAACAGTCCGGTCAGCCGCCGGACCCTCAGCCGCCTGCACATGAAAGCAGCGCGATCATTACCTGGGACTATGATCCTCTGTTTGCCACCTCTGGACGGCAACCAGAGTCTCAGGGGCTACTATCTATACAGAGCACACCTAGCGTGTGCGGTATAGTCAAATATATATATATATATTATGTTGCGTACCTCAAAGCCTCTTAGCAGGCTCGTAAAAGCCTCATTTGGCCTGCTTTTGGCGGATGAGATCCTCTCAACCACCGTACCCATTAAGGTACGATGTGCCTCTGAGATAGCCGCTTGCTCCAGAAGATCCATCAATGTGCCCGGTTTTACACCGGACAAGCCCGAGCTCTTTTTGTTGCCCTCCTTAGGAGCTGTATACTCCGTACTTCGGGCGGCCGAAGAGTTATCTACTGGCCTTCGTGGATCAAGAGAAATCCTTCATGACGACACCTCGTGGTCGTCCGCCCCATGAGGCGGGGAGGCAGGAGGAGGCGTTTCGCTCTCCATCATCTCCGGAAGAAGATCCCCCGAAGACGAACTTTGTCGAGAAGGGCTACGAGCCGGACTGCAAAATATGTGTCTCGGTCATTGTTCTCGGAGATAAAGCAGAATATATTTACCAAAAGTTCTTCCATTCACTTATAGCTCGGTTGATAGCTGGCCCCCTTGCGGGCGCTGTGCGGTAAGGACGCCCTCCGGGGCGGGGCCCCCTGGCGAAGGTTTCTTCCCTTGTTTGGAAGCCTCCGCGTCTAAATCTTCAGGAGCGCCCCTTTTCTTCCCGCGGGGAGAGGGGATTCTAGATTTGCCTCCCCGATCATCCTCCTTCATGGAGGCACTAATTCCCTTGGTTTGGATGGGTAATGTATGAAGACCGCTTTCGGCTTCTCTATTCCTCCCCTCGTCCTCTCCTGATGGCACTTGAAAGGGTGCACGAGCCAGCATCCTGGTTAGTACAGGATCCGGCGAACCTTCGGAAAGAGGGGCCGAACACCTGATCCTCTCCGCCTTTCTTATCCAGTCCTGGGTGAGGGTAATTTTTCAGAATGATGTCGTGACAAATGTAAAGACAACATGTTCGGTCGCGGAATTACTTACTTGGGTATCTGGACGGTTGCAGTTGAGACCCGCATCCTCGGTGGTGTCCGGACACTTTATTCGTGATCCGAAGAATAATCCATACATCCCTTCAAGCGTCACACCGAAGAAGTGTTGAATAGTTCGCGGTCCTTCTGGGTTGAACTCCCACATACGGAGAGATCGGCGTTGGCATGGCAGGACCCGACGAACTAGCATTACTTGCATTACTTTGACGAGACTGACATACCTCTTGAGGAGATCTCAGATGCGGCTTTGCAATGTCAGCACGTCATTTACTGTCCCCTAGTCCAGCCCTTTGTTGACCCATGACGCCAGTTAGGGCGGAGGGCCCAGGCGGTAGGCTAGGGCGGCCGCCCGCTTTGTACCTCGGGGTGCTGTGATGTAGAACCACTCCCGTTGCCATAAGTTGGACACCTCAGGAAGGAGCCCTTTGGCCATAGGGAATCAGCACCTTTGCTTATTATAGCGCCTCCGCACTCTGCGTGTCGCCCGTCGATCATCTTCGGCTTCACATTGAAGGTCTTGAGCCATAAGCCGAAGTGTGGGGTAATGCGGAGGAAAGCCTCACACACGATCCTAAACGACGAGATGTGAAGGATGGAATCTGGAGTTAGATTATGGAAATCTAGCCCATAAGAGAACATGAGCCCTCTTACGAAGGGATCAAGACTAAAGACTAGCCCTTAGAGGAAGTGGGAAAAAAATACAATACTCTCATTGGGTTTGGGAGTGGGGATAACCTGCCCTTGAGCAGGTAGCCTATGGGGGATTTCAGCAATCAGATACCTAGCCTCCATAAGCTTCTTGATGTCCTCCTCTGAGATGGAGGAGGCCATCCACCGGCCTTGAAGGTTGGATCCGAACATAGTTGAAGGTCCGAAGCGCTTAGCCTAAACCTTATGTCTTGGAACTCGAGGTAGGGGAAGGGAAGGATTGAGCGTGGAAAGAAAAGGACGGGTCGTGGCCCCTTTATAAAGAGGGTGAATATCAAGCGTCCTCGGCGTGGCCGTTTGGAACTTGCCTAAAATCGAGGAGTCATACTAAAAAGCACGGTTGGGTTACCCACGCCCGTATTGATGAGAATCCCGTGATAAGGGGAACACGATCTCTGCTTCGACAAGACGTGCCAATAAAACCGCCTCACAATACGTAAAGTAGCAGGCTTGGAAAAATGGTTCGTAATGACCGGGCTGTGGCGTGATGTCATGCTATGAAAAGTTGTCAGTAGATTAGATTTGTGGAATATTGCACTCTCTATGGTGGTATGTGGAAATTGTTTTGCGGAGCCGGACACGATCCTCAGTCAAGATCTTCTATGGAGTATTCGGAGAAGGAACCCGCCTGACAATGCCGAAGACAATCTGCACGCCGGACTCATCGTCATTGAAGCCTGGTTCGGGGGCTACTGAGGGAGTCCTGGATTAGGGGGTCCTCGGACAGCCAGACTATATACTTTGGCCGGACTGTTGGACTATGAAGATACAAGATTGAATACTTCGTCCTGTGTCCGGGTGGGACTCTCCTTTGTGTGGAAGGCAAGCTTGGCAATTCGGATATGTAGATCTCCTTCTTTGTAACCGACTCTGTGTAACCCTAGCCCCCTCCGGTGTCTATATAAACCGGAGGGTTTAGTCCGTAGGACAACAACAATCATAATCATAGGCTATCTTCTAGGGTTTAGCCTCAATGATCTCGTGGTAGATCAACTCTTGTAATACTCATATCTTCAAGATCAATCAAGCAGGAAGTAGGGTATTACCTCCATCGAGAGGGCCCGAACCTAGGTAAACATTGTATCCCCCGTCTCCTGTTACCATTAGCCTTAGACGCACAGTTCGGGACCCCCTACCCGAGATCCGCTGGTTTTGACACCGACAAGGGGGCGGCCATAGGAGGAGGAGGGAGGGGCCGGGGTGGAGGGGGAGGGGCGGCCGGAGGAGGAGGAGGGAGTGGGTGGCCAGAGGAGGAGGAGGGAGAGGGGCCGTGGGAGGAGGGCGGCCGGAGGAGGAGGGAGGGAGGAGGGAGTACCTCGGCAAGGAGCAGCGCGGCGGCGGCGAACGACGTACGGGTTCGGTGCGGGCAAGAGCGAGCGAGAGGGAGTGAGTGTGAGAGGGTGAACCGCTCGAGTATAAGGTAAGTAAGTAGTAGCGCATTTCAGTGGTACGTGCTACTGCTAAGTGGGGCTAGCCATCTGCGCCTAGTGGAAATATAGCAGCAGCGCGCTTTGGAAGAACGCGCTACTGCTAAAGTAGTAGCAATAGCGCGGTTTATTTAAAAACGCTATTACTAAATAGCAGTCGCACCCTGTTTTGTCCAGTGCTACTGCTAAAGTTCTGTGTATAAGGTTTTCCCTAGTAGTGTTAGCTTTATTTCCTCCAAAATGATTACCATAATGACCTAGACTTAGTTAATCTTCCTCCAAAATGACATAATTAGCTTACTTAGCTCCAAAATTATCTATACATAGCTTTGTTTCCTCTGAAATGACCTAAGTTAGCTCTAATATGCTAAGTTAGCTCTAATATGCTTAGTTAGCTAGGTTTGCTCAATAATGACATACACTTAGCTTACATATGTAAAAATTGGCATAATTAGCTTACTTAGGTTTGAAATGGCATAAAAATCTTGGTAACATCATATATGTCATATAGTTAGCTATTTTTCCTCGAAAATGACATAATAAGCTTAATTAGCTCCAAGATGACCTAAGTTAGCTCTGAAATGCTAAATTAGCTCTAATATGCTTAGTTGCCTGGGTTAGCTCAATAAAGATCTATAATTAGCTTACTTATGTCAAAAATGGCATAATATGCTTAGTTAACTCAAAAATGTCCAAGTTTACCTAGGTTAGCTCCAATGTGATCCATTTTACCTAGGTTAGCTCCAAAATGACCTATTTACCTAGCTTAGCTCTAAAATGACCTACACACTTAGCATTTTTACCGAGCTTAGCTAAAAAATATCATTTTTTCCTACCTTAGTTAGAATAAGAAGAAGATAAAGAAGAGGAGAGGAGACTAAGAAACAAAAGATAAATTCTTATTCTTCTTCTTCTTCTTCTTCTTCTTGTTTTTCTTCTAGCTAGTCTTCTTCTTCTTCTAACTTTCATCTTTCCTAATTTGCATATTTGCTTTAGATGAGGAGCTTGCATTCATGGAGTCTACTCTTCTCCTTGTGCTTCTTTTATGTTCTTCGAAACTTGTTCCAAACCTATTGCTAGATATGTGTTGGATATGTTGTTGGACATGTGTTGTTGCAAACTTGTTGTTGGATGTGTTGGATATGTTGTTGGATATGTGTTGTTATGCTTGTGTATATATATCTTCAAATGTGTGTTTGTGTATCTGTGAAATTCTGTGAAATCAAATGAATTTAAGAAAAAACAGAAAAAGCAGGGGCTATACAGGCTCTTTGCCGTCTACCAGCAGATGGCAAAGAGCTTTGCCATCCGCTAGTAGATGGCAAAGCTGCCACATGGAAGCTACCTGTGCAACCTGGGGGCACTGGGCTAGCCTATATGATTGCTTTGCCATCTGCTGGCCGACGGCAACGACCTTTGCATCTTTGCCGTCAGCTAGTAGACTACGTAGAATGCCACGTGGCAGCAACCAGGGCTGGCCTATATGAGCACTTTGCCATCCGCTAGCAGACGACCAAGATGCAAAGGTCTTTGCTATCACCCAGCAGACGACAAAACATGTCGTTAACCCCCTAATGGACCTAACCTGCCATGTGTGCCGTCCAGGCTCTTTGCCATCTGCTGGCGGACGACAAAGACCATTTCATCTTCGCCGTCCGCCAGCAGACGGCAAAGAGGCCTTTGCCTTAGCTTATTCAGCCGAACATGTTGCCTTCTGCTGGCCGACGGCAAATGCCTTTGCCGTCCACCAGGCATGCCTTTGCCGTCACCCATGGTAGACGATAAAGTGTCTGATTCCTGTAGTGGTGCTCACCCAGGCCCACCTCCGGTGCCCATCTTCTGGTATATATGTCATTTTGACCTAGAAAAAAATAAAGAGAGGACTTTCGGGATGGAGCATCGCCTTCTCGAGGCGGAACTTGGGTAGGAGCACTTTTGCCCTCCGATGGAGCGATTCCACCGGGCAAACTTCCCTCCTGGAGGGGGAAATCATCGTCATCATAATCACCAACAACTCTCCCATGTTGGGAAGGGCAATCTCCATCAACATCTTCAACGGCACCATCTCATGTCAAACCCTAGTTCATCTCTTGTGTTGAATCTTGTGACCGGAACTATACATTGGTGCTTGTGGGTGACTAGTGGTGTTGATTACATCTTGTATTTGATTACTATATGGTTTATTTGGTGGAACATTATATGTTCAGATCCATTATGCTATTTAATACCCCTCTGATCTTGAGCATGATTATCATTTGTGAGTAGTTACCTTTGTTCTTGAGGTCACGGGAGAAATCATGTTGCAAGTAATCATGTGAACTTGATATGTTTTTGATATTTTGATAGTATGTATGTTGTGATTCCCTTAGTGGTGTCATGTGAACGTCGACTATATGACAGTTCACCATATTTGGGCCTAAAGGAATGCATTGTGGAGTAGCAACTAGATGATGGGTTGCGAGAGTGACACAAGCTTAAACCCCAGTTTATGCGCTATTCCATAAAGGACCGACTGGATCCAAAAGTTTAATGCTATGGTTAGATTTTGTTCTTAATACTTTTCTCGTAGTTGCGGATGCTTGCGGGAGGGTTAAGCATAAGTAGGAGGTATGTTCAAGTTAGAACAACACCTAAGCACCGGTCCACCCACATATCAAATTATCAAAGTACCGAACACGAATTAAACCAACATGATGAAAGTGACTAGATGAAATTCCCGTGTACCCTCAAGAACGCTTTGCTTATCATAAGAGACCGTTTTGGCAAGTCCTTTGCCTCAAAAGGATTGGGCTACCTTGCTGGACTTTTGTTACAACTATCGTTACTTTCTCGTTACAGATTATCTTGCTACCAAACTACACTGCTACTTACAATTTCAGCACTTGCAGACATTACCTTACGGAAAACTACTTGTCATTTCCTTCTGCTCCTCATTGAGTTCGACACTCTTACTTATCGAAAAGAGCTACAATTGATCGCCTATACTTGTGGGCCATTAACATGCTGAAGGAACTATCCGTGGTACATGCTCGAGCCCGGAAAGCCATGGGGAGCATGGTCAAGACGTTATGGCCATCTGATACCCCTCTAGAAAGGATGGAGGGCTTGGCAAACCTGTTCAGAGGCGGCGGCAATTTGAGCTATGGAAGACATCAGCCTACCATGAAGGCGCACAAGAAGCCTGGGTCATGGTGAAAACACGCTTCACTAAGCTAGATCCAAATCATATGGTCCAAGTGGGACCACAGGGACCAGACGGGAAATAAATTCCTTTGAATTTGGTGTATGACCAAGTAATGATAGATGCTAAGTATTCATAGGAAGACTGTAAGTTAGACAGTCTTATAGATGGAATAGATAGGGAATAGGTATTTGATTCAATGTATTAATATACTTTATGATCAACCTGTACCTTTATCCGAACGTGTGGAAAGTTTGTCATCGCAGGCTTTCGGCCTTAACCTCCAAACCAAAATGGTGGAGTGTTTCCGGATACTATTTGGAATGAAAAGAAGCATTCACAATGTCCGGAAACCTGGCAACCCAGTCATTGTGCTCGAACAGACAATTTTTTTTAGTTCGGGAGGTATGTTATATTACGTATGTAAGAAACATCTTCCAAGGAGAATAGTTTTGTTAAGGGTTCCTTTTCTTGGGTCGGCATGCTCTAACTGTGCATGCCTGGGCTTTGGTCCGTATGACAGAAAAATTGTCCCATAGTTTTAGAGTGGTTACAATAATGTAACAATCTGTCGTTTGATTGCCGGCCAACTATTCTCTTAAGAACGCTAGCTTTCAACTTCACCCGTCTGAGATACATGTCTGGATGACCTGGTCGTAAAAATCGCATACGTGCTCCCTTTACGCCCTAGCCGAACAATCGGGATCGTAGGGCATAAACACAGGAGAAAGAAAACCCAGCGTGGCAAAGACTAAGGTCATAGAGGTGCATATAATGACAAAAAGGGTGTATATGAACAAACGACACATATATTGTGAGCTCCAGGATCGGAATAATAATAAGCTTCGGTTAAAGAAGCTCCAGTCATGGTGGGGTGTATACATTTTAGGATGCGTACCCCCCGAGTGTTTGGTTTATCCGAACACATCCTGGAAATCATATAAAAATGAGAAAACAAAAAAAATGAAGAGGAGAAAAAAGAACGAAAAAGAAGTATGGATGAACTTATGCGTAGAATCTTCAGAGCCGAGCAGCGTTCCATGGATTCGGCTCTAGGCGATTATCCAATGCATTACAAAGGCGATAGGCTCCTCCTGTGAGAAATTCATCTAAAATGAAGGGACCCTCCCATTTTGGTTTGAACTTGTCCTTTTTCTTCTCTAGGAGGCGTAAAACGAGTTCGCCGACATTATAAGTCTTGGCCCACACTTCTCTGCTTTGGTATCTCCGAGCCTGTTGTTGATAGGATGCGGAACGGGCTTTTGCAATATCGCGCTCCTCCTCCAGGCCGTCTAGGTCGTCCTGCAGATCGAGCTCGGCTTCTCTCTCTTCATACATGCACACTCGAGGTCAGTCATGAATAATGTCACAAGGAAAGACAGCCTCTGCGCCGTACACCATGAAAAGGCTGTGTATCTGGTCGTGCGATTGGGCATGGTCCGCAGTCCCCAGAGTACGGAATCAAGTTCCTCGACCCAGTGTTTATCTGACTCCCGTAGGGATCGCACTAGTCTGGGTTTGATGCCGCTCATTATCAGGCCATTAACCCGTTCGACCTGACCGTTTGTTTGAGGGTGATATATGGAGGCGTAATCAAGCTTAATGCCCAAGTTAGCACACCAATTTTTCACCTCATCGGCTATGAAGTTTGAGCCATTGTCAGTAAAGATGTTGTGCGTGACACCATAATGGTGTACAACACCGGATATAAAATCGATCACCAGCCCAGCTTCGGCCATTTTTACTACTTTGGCCTCTATCCACTTAGTGAATTTATCCACCATAACAAGCAAATATTTCTTCTTGTGGCGGCCCCCTTTAAGGGGTCCGACCATACCTAGCCCCCAGACCGCAAAAGGCCAAGTAATGAGGATTGTTCTTAGGGCAGTGGGTGATAACCCGCAAGTATAATGGATAGTTGTAGCCTCTTTCGATAAGTAAGAGTGTCGAACCCAACGAGGAGCTAAAGGTAGAACAAATATTCTCTCAAGTCCTATCTTCCACTGATACGACTCTACGTACGCTTAGTGTTCGCTTTACCTAGAACAAGTATGAAACTAGAAGTAATTTGTAGGTGTTGTTGGATAGGTTTGCAAGATAATAAAGAACATGTAAATAAAAAGTAGGGGCTGTTTAGATGAAGACACAACTAAGTTAGTTTTAGTAGAGAGCTTTTTGTCACAAGAAAGTTATTTGTCCCTAGGCAATCGATAACTAGACCGGTAATCACTATTGCAATTTTATTTGAGGGAGAGGCATAAGCTAACATACTTTCTCTTCTTGGATCATATGCACTTATGATTGGAACTCTAGAAAGCATCCGCAACTACTAAAGATCATTAAGGTAAAACCCAACTATAGCATTAAAGTATCAATTCCCCTTTATCCCATACGCAAACAACCTACTTACTCGGGTCTGTGCTTCTGTCACTCACACCACCAACCATAAGAAAATCGTGAACATATTGCAAACCCTACAGCGGGGATCCCTCACGCTTGCGCGACACGGAGAGCACCATAGGACAACACCAATAATAAAACATGCAACTCAAACCAATTATAGCAATTCATCAATCACCGATGGGACAACGAAAATCTACTCAGACATCATAGGATGGCAACACATCATTGGATAATAATATGAAGGATAAAGCACCATGTTCAAATAGAGGTTACAGCGGGTTGCGGGAGAGTGGACCACTTTAGATAGAAGGGGGAAGGTGATGGAGATGTTGGTGAAGATGATGGAGGTGTTGGTGAAGATCGCGGTGATGATGATGGCCCCCGGCAGCGCTCCGGCGCTACCGGAAGAAAGGGGGAGAGATCCCCCTTCTTCTTCTTCTTCATTGACCTTCTCCCTAGATGAGAGAAGGGTTCCCCCTTTGGTCCTTGGCTCCCATGGAGTGGGAGGGGCGAGAGCCTCTCCGAGATTGGATCTATCTCTCTGTCTCTCTCTGTTTCTGCGTTCTCAGATTCTGCCCCTTCACCGTTTCTTTTATGTCCGGAGATTCGTAACTCCGATTGGGTGAATCTTTCGCCTAGATTTTTCTCATAAAATTAGCTTTCTTGCGGCAAAAGAAGGGCGTCAACTGCCTTACGGGGTGCCCAGGAGAGTCCAGGGTGCGACTACCTCCCTGGGGCGCGCCCCCTGTCTCCTGGCCCCCTCGGGCACCGTCTCGCGTTGATTTTACTCCCCAAAAATCAGAAATATTCCAACATAATTCTCCGTTCGTTTTTATCCCATTTGGACTCCGTTTGATATGGGTTTTCTGCAAAACATAAAACATGCAACAAATAGGAACTGGCACTGGGCACTGGATCAATATGTTACTCCCAAAAATAGTATAAAAAGTTGCCGAAAGTATATGAAAGTTGAATAATATTGGCATGGAACAATCAAAAATTAAATATACGACGGAGACGTATCAGCATCCCCAAGCTTAATTCCTGGTCGTCCTCGAGTAGGTAAATGATAAAAAAATTTGATGTGGAATGCTACCTAGCATGATCTTGATCATGTAATCTAATCATGGCATGAATATTAAGACATGAGTGATTCAAAGCAATAGTCTATCACTTGACATAAAAACAATAATACTTAGGGCATCCCAACAAACAATCATGTCTTTCAAAATATCAATGCTTCAGAACGTTATCCCTACAAAATCATATAGTCTGGTATGCTTGCTTTTCTTAACACAAGGTACCCCTCATGCCTATCCCGGTGTCAGCCAAGCAATTGTTTCATAATTTAGTATTCTCAAACTTTTTCAACTCTCACGCAATACATGAGCGTGAGCCATGGATATAGCACTATAGGTGGAATAGAATATGATGGTGGGGTTTATGTGGAGAAGACAAAAAAGGAGAAAGTCTCATATCGACGCGGCTAATCAACGGGCTATGGAGATGCCCATCAATTGATGTCAATGCGAGGAGTAGGGATTGCCATGCAACGGATGCACTAGATCTATAAGTGCATGAAAGCTCAAACTGAAAACTAAGTGGGTGTGCATCCAACTTGCTTGCTCATGAACACTTAGGGCATTTGAGGAAGCCCATCATTGGAATATACAAGCCAAGTTCTATAATGAAAATTCACACTAGTATATGAAAGTGAAAAAATAGGAGACTCTCTATATGAAGAACATGGTGCTACTTTGAAGCACAAGTGTGGTAAAAGGATAGTAACATTGCCCCTTTTCTTTCTTTTTTTTTCTTTTTTGGGTGGGCTTCTTTGGCCCACTTTTTTATTTAGGCTTCTTTGGCCTCTCTCTTTTTTTCTTTTTTTTCTTTTTTTTTCATGGGGAAATGCTCTATAATGATGATCATCACACTTTTATTTACTTACTACTCAATATTACAACTCGATACTAAAACAAAGATATGACTCTATATGAATGCTTCCGGCGGTGTATCGGGATGTGCAATAATCTAGCATAGCAATGACATCAAAAACGGACAAGCCATGAAAACATCATGCTAGCTATCTTACGATCATGTAAAGCAATATGACAATGAATGCTCAAGTCATGTATATGATGATGATGGAAGTTGCATGGCAATATATCTCAGAATGGCTATGGAAATGCCATGATAGGTAGGTATGGTGGTTGTTTTGGGGAAGATATAAGGAGGCTTATGTGTGATAGAGCGTATCGTATCACGGGGTTTGGATGCACCGGCGAAGTTTGCACCAATTCTCGAGGTGAGAAAGGACAATGCACAGTACCGAAGAGGCTAGCAATGCTGGAAGGGTGAGATTGCGTATAATCCATGGACTCAACATTAGTCATAAAGAACTCACATAGTTATTGCAAAAATTTATTAGCCCTTGAAACAAAGTACTACGCGCATGCTCCTAGGGGCGAGGTTGGTAGGAGTTAACCATCGTGTGCCCCCGACCTTCACGCAAAGATAAACAATCAAAATACAATGTGCGCCAATTTGGTTACATAGTTAGTAGACCATATGTGCATGTTTCATGAATCACAAACCTTAACACCAACATCCGTACTAAACAAAACCATCTACTAGTACCTCCGACATATTATCACCTCTATATCGCAAAACTATTGCAAGGAATCAAACATATCATATTCAGTGATCCACAAGTTTATGTAGGATTTTATGACTAACCATGTGATTGACCAATTCCTATCATCTCTCTAAATTGATATAAGTGAAGCAAGAGAGTTTAATTCTTTCTACAAAAGATATGCCCACGCTCTAACAAATATAAGTGAAGCAAAAGAGCATTCTACAAATGGTGGTTTTCTATGTGAAGAGAAACAGGCAATCCAAACTTCAAATGATATAAGTGATGCACATGAAGCATTCTATAAAGCCATACTCAAAAGATTTAAGTGAAGTGCAATTAGCATTCTATAAATCAACCAAGGACTATCTCATAACAGCATGGTGCATAAAAGAAAAGTGAAACTAAATGCAAAAGACGCTCCAAGAATTGCACATATCGCATGAACGAAACGAATACGAAAACATACCCATACTTGTTGAAGAAAGAGGGGATGCCTTCCGGGGCATCCCCAAGCTTAGAAGCTTGAGTCTCCTTGAATATTTACTTGGGGTGCCTCGGGCATCCCCAAGCTTGAGCTCTTTCCTCTCTTCCTTTTCCTCATATCGAGACCTCCTCGATCAAACACTTCATCCACACAAAACTTCAACAGAAAACTCGGTAAGATCCATTAGTATAATAAAGCAAATCACTACTCTAGGTACTGTTGCAAACCAATTCATATTTTGTTTCTGCACTTTATCTACTTTAATATAGCTTTTCCATGGCTTAATCCACTGATATAAATTGATAGTTCCATCAAAACAAGCAAACTATGCATCAAAAATAGAATCTGTCAAAAACAGAACAGTCTGTAGCAATCTGAACATTCCCCATACATCTGGTACCCCAACAATTCTACCAAAATTAGGAAAAATAAACAATTTTTACATAAAGGCAGTGCATAAAGAATCAGAACAATTTGATGTTCCAGTACAAAATGTAAAATCACGCACTACAGCCAAAGTTTCTGTCATGCACCGTACAAACCAACAAGCATTGTAAACATCCTAAAGGCAAACCTTGGCACATTATTTTTATAATACAATGGAATTGTACAAGGGGATAATTATTTTTTGATGAAAAGTTTCTGTAATCAAGATTCACAAAGTTTCCGTGAGGATGAACAAAGTTCAAGGCTAGCTCCCACTTCAACAATGCTTGTCTTTCTCACTTTCACTTTCCTTTTTGAAAAGTTTTGGGTTCCCCTCTTTATTTTTCTTGATTTTAAACTATATAAAAGCACACTATAGAAATAAATGACTCTCTAAAACTTCCGGGTTGTCTCCCTGGCAGCGCTTTCTTTAAAGCCATTAAGCTAGGCATATAGTGCTCAAGTAAGGAATCCACCCGGATCCCAAGGTATATCAAAGCCAATTTTAATTAAAAATGATTTGTAATTTAGTAGTGAGCACAAATTAACATATATCATGCAACAACAAAGTCTAACTATTTTCCTATGCATCGGCGTGTCATAAAAGAACAATTCATGCACACATAGTAAAGGCCAATGCATAGAATAAGCAGTTTCTTGCAATTTTATCATACTGGAAACATAGAGAGGTGGAGATATAGTTCCTCTCTCATAATAATTGCATGTAGGAGCAGCAAGCACATGCATATTATATTCATCAAAATTATCATGTGCAATGGTAAAAGGCAACCCATCAATATAATCCTTAATAAGAACAAACTTCTCCGATATAGTGTAGTTTGGAGAATTCAAAGAGATAATAGGACTATCATGCGTGGGTGCAATAGAAACAAATTCATGTTTAACATAAGGAACTATAGCAAGTTCATCTCCATAAGCATTATTCATATTGGCATCTTGGCCACAAGCATAGCAAGCATCATCAAAAAGGGATATTTCAAGAGAATCAATGGGATCATAGCAATCATCGTAGCAATCATCCTTTGGTAAGCATGAAGGGGAATTAAACAATGTATGAGTTGAAGAGTTACTCTCATTAGAAGGTGGACACGGGTAGCTAATCCGCTCTCCCTCCTTTCGTTCTTCGCTTGCCTCATCATCTTTTTCCTCCAATTAGCTCACAGTTTCATCAATTTGTTCTTCCATAGCTTCCTGCAAAATATTAGTCTCTTCTTGGACACCGGAAAATTTCTCAATATGTAGTTTAACATAGGCATTAGAAGAATAATTATCATAACAATATTCAAGTATGGCAAAAATTTCATATTTATAGAGAGTAGCATCATACGTTTCAATCAAAGAAGCAATTTCATAAGCACCCTTAAAAGCAACAAATTCTTCAACTTGTTGAACATCATAGTAATTATAAACACCCTTAACATACAAAGATACGATTCCATTATCACTAGACAAGCATTGATAGGGAAAGTGTTTCTTAGGGTTTTCAGAAAAACAAGTAAAATCATATAGTTCACTTAAAGTCCAAGCATAGCATTGCAAACGATGAATTTGATCCAGTAAAAGTTCCCCTTTTTCAGATATATGGTGTCGCACATAACAAGCATGCTCATCTAAATATTTTCCCTCAACTAAGTTAGTTGGGGTTTCAGCACGAGCACATAGGGATCGAAGATGATCCAAGTAAAAAGCTTCGGCAGTGTGATAGATTTTGAGTGGTTCTTCAACCATTGGTACAGTAGGTACAACTAATTTTTTTGGTATTTTGCGTTTCCTACCCATAACTAAAGATAGAAAACAACCAAGAACAGCAAACAAAATTACTTAGTGACAAAGCAAACAAGCACACACGAGAATATTCACCCCACGCTATGACTCCCCGGCAACGGCGCCAGAAAAAGGTCTTGATAACCCGCAAGTATACGGGATAGTTGTAGCCTCTTTTGATAAGTAAGAGTGTCGAACCCAACGAGGAGCTAAAGGTAGAACAAATATTCTCTTAAGTCCTGTCTTCCACTGATATGACTCTACGTACGCTTAGTGTTCGCTTTACCTAGAACAAGTATGAAACTAGAAGTACTTTGTAGGTGTTGTTGGATAGGTTTGCAAGATAATAAAGAACACGTAAATAAAAAGTAGGGGCTGTTTAGATGAAGATACAACTAAGTTAGTTTTAGTAGAGAGCATTTTGTCACAAGAAAGTTATTTGTCCCTAGGCAATCGATAACTAGACCGGTAATCACTATTGCAATTTTATTATAGGGAGAGCATAAGCAAACATACTTTCTCTTCTTGGATCATATGCACTTATGATTGGAACTCTAGCAAGCATCCGTAACTACTAAAGATCATTAAGGTAAAACCCAACCATAGCATTAAAGTATCTAGTCCCCTTTATCCCATACGCAAACAACCTACTTACTCGGGTCTGTGCTTCTATCACTCACGGCACCCAGCATAAGCAAATCATGAACATATTGCAAACCCTACAACAGGGATCCCTCATGCTTCCGCAACACATAGAGCACCATAGAACAGCACCGATAATAAAACATACAACTCAAACCAAACATAGCAATTCATCAATCACCGATAGGACAATGAAAATCTACTCAGACATCATAGGATGGCTGTCACACCCTGATTTTAATGCCACAATACTTAGGCTAATGTATCATGATAAAATGTGGTTTGACAAAAACTTTTGAGTGTTTTGGACTTTGCCTTGATTGGATTTTGTGTGATGTTTGCAAGTGCTCTAAAAATCAAATAAATCCTCCAACTCCTATACTTCATCTCCTTGCTCCAAACTCTTGAACCAATGATCATGCCATGTGTATAGGACATAAAAATAATTTCTTACAAAATAATTTGGCCAAATAGTATTTTAAAAAATTAGTTTTCCAAAAACCCATGAATTGAGATTTGCACTGCAAGTACTTAATTAAAGGCAGTAAAAATCTTTCCAAAAATATATTTGACTCCTATTAGATATAGGACACCCTGAAACCATAAAAATATAATTTTAAAAGTTATTTTCCTATTTTATTTAAAGGCTTTTTCTTCAGGCCAGAAATAGTCTTTAATAGGTTAAAATTATTTTAATGCTCTAAAAATATTTGGGAAAAATCTAGGGAAACTCAGTGGACATATATTGTCCGTATATAAGAGTTTCAACACATGGTCATGTTAAAAATATTGGTCAAATCCCTCAAAAACCCTTTCTGGATATTTCAAGCTTTTGAAATATTTACAAAGAAAATATTCTCCAAAAATTCCAAGAAAATTCTATCATGTCACATATCACATTTTTGATGATCTTGACAAGTATCATGCCATGGAGAATAGTATAACCCCATGAAACCCTCTCAAAATCATTTCTGTACATTTTAAAGTTTGAGCAACTTTACATTGCCAAACATGTCCAAATGTTCTCAAACCTTGTGAACATTCTCAAATGGTCTAATAATCCATCTAGACCAATGGCACAGGTTGGAGAACAAGTTAACTTGATCAAAGTGCCCCGAAACCTTTTCTGTCCAGAAACAAATTTGAACAACTCTACACTGGAAACTTTCTCCTTTTGATCTCAACTTTTGTGGACATGTTCATAAGCTCAAATTATGACACTACACCAAGTGGTGCATCAAGGATAACAGATGTTCATGACTAAATCTTGGGAAGTCCATTTCTGTTGATTTCTAGGGTTCACAAAAGTTACATTGCAACTTTGCCCAAATGATCTCAATCTTGGTGTAACATCTTATTTTCTCATGCCATTTGACCCTGTCAAGCCTCATGACAACGGAAGTCCATTTTCTTGCCCAAACCTACATCAAACACATTTTGGCAGAAACTTAAAATGCCTGATTTGGCCATTTCCACTAATCTCCATGACCCTATCTTTTTACCACAGCCCCTCCTAGACCTCCTCTACCTCTAGTAACAATGGCTGCATTTCAGCTAAATTATTTGGTGGTGAAACCCTCACTTTCTCTCTCTGGACAGCCACTTTCTTTCTCTTCTTCTACCTCTCTCCTCTCCTACTGGCTCACCAGGGCATCCAAGGCCACCATCCATTTGTTTACTCACCCCCAAAACCCCCAGACACAAAAGGACATGCTCATGGCGCATAAACAATGCCAGTGCCTGCAAAGCTCGCGCTCTGGAGCACGCTACAGTGCTCTCTCGCACTGTAGCTCACCCATGCCAAGGGCATACGACAGCCTTGGGCGTCGGGGTGATGTCTCCCGAGGTGGCCTCGGCGTCCGGGACACGGCACGCTGCCGGCCCCCTCCAGAACCTCTCTCCCTCCCCTCTGCGTGCTCCCCCGAGCGCGTCCGTGCACGCTGCCCAAGGTGCACCACGACCACGCCTATTTAAGCCATCCCCGACTCTCTCTCTCGTTTTCGTTTGAACCGCCTCTCTCCCGTACATCTCCCGGACAAGTCCCCTCTCCCCCTCACTCCCTCTTTTCTTCTCCATGGCCACCATGGTTGTCGTCGGCCTCCTCCCGGCTTCGGTGAACCAGAGCCTCCCGTCCTCTCCTTCGACCACCAGGGGAAGCGCCGCAGGCCATAGGATCCCTCCCGCTCCTTATTCCCTCTGCTACGGTGCCTGTCGGCGCGCAAAATCTTATCTTGTAGCCGCCCGCCACGGCCGGCCAAGGTCACCGTCGCCCCCGTTCCTCCCGGACCGCGTGAGGCCATGGATGTGCGCGGCTCGATCCCCCGAACCCGTCGGTATGCTGGACGCCGCCGGGGACGGCCGGAGTCGCCGGGAAGGGCGCCGGCACATTGCTCGGCCAGCATCCCCTGCCCCTCCTCTGTTTTGAGCGGGAGGTAGGTGGAGGGCCTGCCAGCAGGGCCCGCCTGTAAGTGGCTAAGGCCCCGGGCCTCGGGTTAAGTGGAGAAGGCCTCCGGCAAGACGTCTGCCCTGATCGAAGGCGTACTCCCGGAAGTGCGCCATCGACGTCGCCTGGGTGCCTGGCACGGCAGAGCAACTGGGCCGGCCCAAGGCTATATCTCGCCATGCACGCACGATGAGGGTAAAAGTTTTCCCTTTTTCTTTTTCCAGTAGAACTTCAGAAATTCATAAATAATTCAAATGCAGTCCAAATTTGATGATTCAAATTTCTACTGACTCTATAAATCACGATCTACCTCTTGGTGCAACATGCACATTTTTCCAGAGACCTTTTCTTCACAAATATTTATCAAATCCTAATTTTTCCTATTTCTGTGATGAACTTTAGAAAATCACAGAGAGCCCATTTGTGATCCAAATTCCATGATTCAAAATCCTATATGTCTATAAGTTCAAAACTTAGTTTTGGAACATTTTTACTAATACTTTCTGTATCACCTCAAATAATGGTCCATTTCTTTATATATAGCCAACTTTGCAAATTCATAGGAAAATCATCTCAACTCCAAATCCAGTGAAACCAATTCCTAGATGATTCTAAAATCATCCTTTGTTATATGGGTGCCTTTGCTCATTTTTCAAAAATATATTTCTGTACACTTCTTGCAAATCCATAAACCCCTTGATTCCATCATATCAAAATGTTGAGAGATATCCATTGATCAAATCCCAATAAAACCACTTTGGTCATACCTCATATGACCAAAGGTATCCTAGAAAAGTCCAACTTGCATTTTTAGAGAACTTTTATTTCTACCTTGTTGTGTTGCTTATTGTGATTGTTTCGACGTTAGCTGATGAAGTAGATGGAGTACTTGGAGAAGGACCAATAGATCTCAAGACTCTGATGAAATAGGCAAGCAGCCCTTTGACCATGTCTATGAAACCCTTTTTATACATGTCATATAGCACTCTTATTGCTTGCATCAGAGACATGATACTGTGATGACCACATGGGGTGGTTTGCCACCGTACTTCCTCGTTGATACTTGCATTGTGCATGACCCTACCTTCTTATGAGGGTTATGCCGGTGGGAGTAGATAGGATGCTAAAGTAGATGCTATGCAAAAAGGGATGGGTATATGCATGGTGAAGGAGACAAAGTAATTTCAAAAGACTTTTGGAAAACCCCGTCGGGTGCCACTTATGCCCGGGGGAGATGATGAGTTGGGTAGCCACTTGATGATGAAGTGGTGTACCGAGGCAAGTGTGTGTTGTTTACAAAACGGATTGGTTTAAGTTGCGATCATTATTCCAACCTTACATGCGCAACCACTCTACCCTTATATGGGAAAGGGCATTATTGATTACCTAGACCGATACTAGCTTGGAGCCCGCATTACTAGTGACGGGAGAGTTGTTGGTGCGCTCTCTCGGGACGGGGTCGTGCCAGGTAGGGCGGCCATGACTGTTTTGACAGGGCACCGAACACACCGTTGGTACCCCGTGCTTGTGGTATGTGATGAATATGGGAGAAAGGCTCCACAACTAATTGTTATGTGATAATGTTGGGAACGGGGGTTACTACCAATCGAGTGGACTCCATGTTAGTGTCATCTAGGGAAAGGTAGTGATCGGGTGCTTACCCCGGGTACTTGAGGTATCGCGGGTCGTGGATGACACGGAAGTTCCCCGGATCTTGTGGGTACAGTGTGCAACCTCTGCAGAGTGTAAAACTATTCGAATAGCCATGTCCACGGTCAAGGACAGTTGGGTAACCGCTCTTGGGCTACGTCCATATGTTTCTGAAAAACAACACATCTTGGTGATATTGATGATGCGACTCGTGAGGAAGTCACGATGAACTTGAGCATGAGTTGTTTATAACTCTTTCTCGATGATGATGTCTGTAACCTCCTGATACTTGTTGCAGACACATTCATGGCTTGATAAATGTTGATCATACTTGCATGAGAAAAACTAGCTTTCTGCAAAAATTTACCTATATCATGCATTGTTGTATCTTGAACCAAAACATGAGTTGCTTGCGAGTACATTCAAAGTACTCATTGGCTTGCCACTGGTTATTTTATTGGCCAGGCATGAAAGAACAGGATATGATTAAGAATACTTGATGGCGAGCATGCGAGCTAGGGCCTTCGGTCGGAATGCTGTAGGGTTAAGGCGGATGGCATGGGTCCAAGTTGTTGTTGAAGATTTACGCTGCGATGTTATACTCAAGACTCGACCATAATGGTCCTACTTGTATATCGGTATGTATGGATGTAAGACTCTTGTTATCCAGCTTACGTGTGTTCAAGTGAGCATTGATCTCGGGATCATCAGTACCGCGCATTCGGTGATCACGACTTATGAGTCGGGGTCCCCATAATGGCAACACATCATTGGATAATAATATGAAGCATAAAGCACCATGTTCAAGTAGAGGGTACAGCGGGTTGCGGGAGAGTGGACCGCTGTAGATAGAAGGGGAAAGGTGATGGAGATGTTGGTGAAGGTGATGTAGGTGTTGGTAAAGATCGCGGCGATGATGATGGCCCCCGGCAGCGCTCCGGCGCCACCGGAAGCAAGGGGGAGAGAGACCCCCTTCTTCTTATTCTTCCTTGACCTTATCCCCAGATGGGAGAAGGGTTTCCCCTCTGGTCCTTGGCTCCCATCAGCGTGGGAGGGGCGAGAGCCCCTCCAAGATTCGGTCTATCTCTCTGTCTCTCTCTGTTTCTGCGTTCTCAGATTCTGCCCCTTCACCGTTTCTTTTATATCCGGAGATCCGTAACTCCGATTGGGGTCAATCTTTCCCCCAGATTTTTCTCATAAAATTAGCTTTCTTGCGGCAAAAGAAGGGTGTCAACCGCCTGACGGGGTGCCCAGGAGAGTCCAGGGCGCGCCTGCCTCCCTGGGGCGCCCCCTGTCTCCTGGCCCCCTCGGGCACCGTCTTGCGTTGATTTTACATCCCAAAAATCATAAATATTCCAAAATAATTCTCCGTCCGTTTTTATCCCATTTGGACTCCGTTTGATATGGGTTTTCTGCGAAACATAAAACATGCAACAAACAGGAACTTGCACTGGGCACTAGATCAATATGTTAGTCCCAAAAATAGTATAAAAAGTTGCCAAAAGGATATGAAAATTGAATAATATTGGCATGAAACAATAAAAAATTATAGATATGACGAAGACGTATCAGTGGGCGGCATATGACTTTGATTGGCGAAAAGCTGACATTCTACACAACGCTGTACAAGGGCCTGTGCATCTGCTTGGGCCGTTGGCCAAAACAAACCTATATGGAAGGCCTTGCTTATGAGGGCCTGGGTTGCGGCGTGACGGCCACCGAGACCAGCATGTATTTCGGCCAAGAGCTGCCGTCCGTCCTCTTCGGAGATACATCTTTGAAGAACTCCGATAGCACTTTTCTTGTAGAGTTCGCCTTCAAGAATTTTGTAGGATTTAGAGCGTCGAACTATGTGACGGGCCTCATTCTGGTCATAAGGGAGCTCCTCCCTATTAAGGTAGGCCAGGAAAGGTTCGGTCCATGGAGCAATGACAGCCATGATTACATGGGCGGAAGGTGTCATTTCGGTGCCTGAAGCCCCGATGATATCAGAATTGTGTTCGGCATATGGGGGTATGATCGGCTTCGGACTAGTATTTCTGCTCTCATCCTGCCATACCGCGGATGGCTTGAAGTGACTTTCCACAAAGGTGTTAGGCGGGATGGGGTCGCGTTTAGCGCCCATTCAAGCAAGGATGCATGCTACCTGATTACTATCTTGAGCAACGTGATGGAACTCGAGCCCCTCAAACCGAGTTGATATTTTCAGTATGCACTACAAAAAAAGACACATCCATGACATTTTGGGCCAAACGAAATTTTTTGTCATGCTTATGACACTTCTATGACAATAATTGTGACAAAACCCGGTATCATCATAGATGTGGTGGGCTCCGACTTATATGACAAAAAATCATGACAAAAAATGGGCTTTTCATCCTGGGCGCCCGAAGAGCAGCTGCATGACATTCTTTGGGCCGTCTATGACGGAAAAAACCGTGGTAGAAGCGAGGGCGAGGAAAATATCGGGGAGTTCCCGGTTATGGTGGGTGGTCGAGCCCGAGCGATGCACGGAGGTTTGCGCATTTCTCTCGTGACACGCACATCGCAGCGTGTGTGCGGCGTTAACGCCTAATCGAACCCGAAGCGGCGTTGGGCTCTAACTGAACCCGAGCGATTGCACTAGCTACGTTACTAAAACTGAGCGATCAATCCCTTGCTATTAACTAAACCTGAGTGATTCATTCACTAGTACTGCTAACTGAAGCCGATCGATGTTGCCTCTTGATGAACAATGAGCGTTGTTGGATGTTTGGATGAATAGTTCCCGGTGGGGGGTTGGATGAACAAGACCCTGTGGTGTTGTCGCTGGATGAACAGGACCCCGATTGATCGAGCCGGTTGATGGGTGGATGAACAGGACCCCGTGGAGGGCTGGATGAACAGGACCCCATGGAGGGCTGGTTGAACAGTAGCCGGTGGATGGCTAGATGAACAGTAGCCCGTGGAGGGGTGGTTGAACAGGATCCTGTGGAGAGGGCTGGTTCAACAGTAGCCGGTGGAGGAGCGGTGGAGGCTGGATGAACAGGAGCCCGTGGATGAGTAGTCGCAGGTGGATGCTGGAGGAGGTCGTCGGTGGATGAACAGTAGCCCATGGAAGCTGGAGGTGGTCTACGGTGGAGATGAACAGTATCCCATGGTGTCCCATTTTGCGGTACGCCACACCCTTGAAATAGGACCCCCGTTTCAACTGTAGCACTCCAATACAAGTCCGTTTCCTTCGTTTTGCGATACGCCACACCCCTCCCGATCAACAGGACCCTGTCTCGACCATAGGAGCTCCAAGAGAAGTCCGTTTCCTCTGTTTTGCGGTACACCAGACCCCTCCCGATGAACAGGATCCCGTTTTGACCGTGGCCGGTTTAACACAAGGTCGTTTCGTCTATTCTGTGGTACGCCAGGCCTCGTTTCGATCGGCTATTCCATCCAAGCCTGTCGGGGGTTGGGTGCGACATATGCCAAAGGATGGCTTATCATGGTGGGGGCGAGTAGAACGTCGCCGGTGCCTGGAAACGGGATGAAGCGTAGACATGCATGCCGGCGAATCTTACCCAGCTTCGGGGCTCTCCGGGGAGATAACACCCCTACTGCTGCTCTGCGGGGTCTCCGCATGATCACTATCGCAGGGTGACTACAATGGTGCTCCTAGAGCAGTGTCGAGAGGCAGGAGAGAGCAAGGCTAGTTCTCTCCTCCCTGGTTTATGTGTCTATCTCTATCAAGGGCCCAACCGTTTGCATGGGTGCCCCGGGGGGTTTATATAGGCCTACCCGAAGTACAATAATAATCAGCTGGCGTGGGCCCCACCGTCTCTCTCATGCCGCCGTCCTTCCGCCGGCACGGGCCCGCCGATTGGCGGAATCCCAGAACAAACCGGATCTTGTCGGCGCTCGATAGCGCAAGCTTGGTCATGGGGTCGTTAACCTTGATGCCGCCGTCTATCAGGCGATCGTTGTCGCCACACCCCATCCAATCTGGTTTATGGCTTGTGGGGCCCTGGAGGGGAGACAGCCGACTCCGGGGAGGCCGACTCCCACAGGGCCGTCTTCGGGTGCTCTGGCCGCCTTCGATTCTCCTACTGACAGGTGGCCCTGCGGCCTTCGGGTCGTACAGGCTGGCGTCATGGGCACACTGCATCACGCACTATGGCTGAGGTCAGGGCAGGCATGGCAACAGTGCCGCGCCTCGCCGGAGATCTCCCAGTGATACGGCTTACTGTAGCCATGCCAACCCTTCGTAGGCAGGGAGGGACGGCCACGTCGTGGCCGTACCCCGCATCTGTCTTCGTGGAGTGTCATGGGCCGACTCCCATAGTCGGCACTCCCGGAGGTCGCAGGCTTGGAGTCGGCTTGCTTTGAAGTCGTCATCTGGGACTCGGCTCCTCCGGAGATCGCCAGTTGAGGCTCGGCCTCTTGGGAGATCGCCAACTGGGATTCGGCCTCTCTAGAGGTCGCCAGCTGGGACTCGGCGGGAGGGGCGTGGCTCGCCCCGATGTCTTGAAAGATCCTGGGTCCCGGGTCAGCCTACCCGTGGCCCATTACTCCGACAGTAGTCCCCGGAGCTGGTGAAGCCCTACGGACGCCGCCTTGTGGGGCTTCAGCAGTTTCAAGCTTCCCAGCGCCGACTCTGAGACTCGGCCCTTGTCTTCTTGGGCCGACTCACCGAAGTCGGACTACATTTGGCGAGGGGCCACTATCTGTAAGTCGCGGCGGGAAATCAGGCGGCGTATCAGATACGCTTCCCTGCTACCATCGTGGCAGTCCTATCGCGCGGCGCCACGTGGGGAGGATAGTCTGCCCACCCACGCGGGCGACGGGACGGGCCGCTAGGCGGGGCCCGCCACTACCGCGCCTCGGCTTCCGAGCGGATCCGCTGCGGTCGCGAACGGTTGGCTTCCCCACGTTGTTACTGCGCGCGATAACCCGTGGGAAATAAATTAATGGCGGCGTGGGGCCTCGTCGCGATTAATCCCATACCCGCCCCTCGGCTCCTCGGCCGTAGGGCTATAAATATCTTGAGGAGGCGGGCGGCCTTTGCACGCGCATCCTGTCCCCCGCTCTCCTGGCTTCTCTTCTTCCACCGCCGCAAGCAAAATCACCTTCTCTCGTCGATGATGAGCTCTTCCTCCGCCGCGCCCCCTACCTCACGCTCCGGCGTGTGGGACGGCTCAGACATGGAGGCAGATTACATTGAGTTCCTCCGCCGGACCCGCCGTCTCCCCAGCGCGGACCTCGTGCACGCCCTTCCCGCGCCGGCGGGAGAGATCCGGCCCGCGCCGGAGGAGGGCGAGCGGGTCGTCTTCCGCTCGCACCTTATGCGCAGGCTGGGGCTGCCGGCAAGCGGATTCTTCCGCTCGTTCCTGGAGTTCCATAATCTTCAGCCGCACCACCTCACCCCAAACGCGGTGGTGCTGCTCTCCACCTTCGCCACTCTGTGCGAAGGCTTCCTCGGTGTTCTCCCC
Organism: Aegilops speltoides; assembly: GCA_021437245.1. Classification (NCBI taxonomy): domain Eukaryota; kingdom Viridiplantae; phylum Streptophyta; class Magnoliopsida; order Poales; family Poaceae; genus Aegilops; species Aegilops speltoides. The sequence goes on along the minus strand of CM038145.1, from coordinate 279,170,754 downwards.
ACCCTCGAGTTGTGGGGGGATTTCTTCTCTTCAAAGCTCGGCACGCAGGCCGCCGCACGCCGCCCAAAGCCAGTCACGCACCTATCATCGCGGTCTTGGCGCTCGTGGCCGACAACCCTTTCCCTCTCATCTCGCTGGTGAAGTCGGTGAAGATGTGGCAGCGCTCCTACTTCTACGTGAAGAACCTCTCCACCGACGGCGACTGGGTCAATCTGCCGCCCTTCAACCCCGAGCCCTTGACGGGGAGGCTTCCCAGTTGGTCCCACCGGTCCAAATCGCTGACTCCCTCCGGAGCCGCCGCCGTGGCGGGACTCCGAGTTCTGCTGCAGTCGGAGGGCCTCGTCGGATCCGACCTTCTGGCCGCCTTCGTGGCGTGCCGAGTCCTCCCACTCCAAGGCCGGCCTCACCTCATCTGTCAAATGAGCGGCCGCCACGACCCGAGCCCGGCCTTTTAATCTGGTAAGTTGCATCTTTCTGTAGCTCGATCTTCTTTGCAGCCGACTCCGGCCTTTTAATCATCATTCGTTCCTTCTGAGCAGAACCCCCTCATGGTGCCCGCAGCCGGCGCCATGAGAGAGCCCTGCGACTACGTCCCCGACCGCGAGGATAGCGATGTCGACGACCCCGAGATGGGGGCGGCGGTGTTGAAACCGACGCCGCCGGCGGCGACGAAGAAGCGAGCGGCGACCTCGAGCCATTAGCCACTTCCGGCGGCACGATGGCGGCGCCGACGTGGAAGTCGTCCCACGCCCCCAGCCGAGGGCCGGCCCCTCCGGCCAAGGCGACGCGAAGAGGCACCATGCCGGGCCGAGCGCGCCCGGCGGCAAGCAGAAGAAGTTCAAGGGGGCGGCCGCCGCGACCAAATGGGAGGAGGCGGCCGCGAAGGCCAACCACTTCCGAAGGGAAGTGAGAAGGGCGCCGTTGGTTTCCGCGTAAGTCTTTTTCGCTCTTTTATTTTCTTTGTTGGATCTTATCCGAGTCTTCTTTGATTTTCCCTCCGCTCTTCTCCAGAGCCCCCCTCTCCCTTGAGAGAGCCGCCGTCCCCTCTGTCATGGGGTCGGTGGAGACGTCCGCCAACACCCGGCGGGTCGATCCCGCTGCCGACCATCGGGAGGCGACGGAACAAAACGCGCGGGAGAAGCGCGACGAGGAGGAGGCCGACCGCCTGGAGAAGGCGCAGGCCGAGAAGGCGGCCGCCAATGCCCAGAAGAAACTGGAGGAGGCCGAAAACGCCGCCGCGGCGAAACGGCGAGCTGAGGAGGTCGCGCGTCGCCGATCGGCGATGCTCGTCCCTCCGTTGTCGTCGGCGCCGCCGGCTCCGGAGTTCACGGGGCAGACCGGAGAGGTCGGCACCGAGAACCCCCTCGTGGAGGAGGGCGGTGAGGCTTCAGGCTCGGACACCCACGCGCCGCCTCCGCCGCCTCCGCCACCATCTGGGCGGCCGCACGGCAAACAGCCGGTAGGCCCGTCGGGTCCGCCAATCACGGACGAGGCCGAGGCGCGGCTGCTTCTTCAAGTCGCCCGCGCCCGCCCGCCGACGAGAGGACGAGCTTCGGCGCCCTTGAGCTTTCGGGGATCGGCGCTGCCAGCTCGGCGAGTCTGGACGTCGAGGCCTCCAGTGTCGCGCCCACCGGGTGGTTGCGCGGAGGCGGCACCGGCCCGCTGAACCAGGCCCTCCTGGACATCCAGGAAAAACTGCGGGCGGAGAGCGACACCCTCCAAGTCTGCACCAGAGCGCAGCTGGCCGTGCGGACATCCGTCCGGGTATGTTTCCTTCTTTTTTTATTCCTATCCTTCTCGTAGAGGCGCGCCAACACCCACTGGAGTGTAATCCCGACTTCCGGGCGGCTGCTGGCGGCGGTTGAACTCCTGGCGAGCTCCGAATACTAACTTTTGCCTTTGTCGGTTTTTTGTAGGAATATCACAACCTCCGCGCCACTGCGTTCAACTGCAATGTCGAGGAGCTAAACAAGCGGGCCGCCGACTTGGTGGAAAGCGGGGGTGAGCTCTTTTCTTCCTTCTTCGCGGGGGCGCGAGGCGCACCCGCGGGCTGTAGTCCCCGAGATTCGGGCCGATGCTGGCGCCGGGCGGATCTCCAACCATCTTATTTCTTTCTTCTTGGCGGGCGCTGGCCTTCCATGCTGTAGTCCTCGAGATTGGGCCGCTGCTGGCGATGGGCCGGATCTCCAGCGATCTAATTCTTGATGACTTTCTTGTCTCTTTCTTCGTTCTTCAGGCGCCAATGCCGCCCTTCAGGAGCAGCTGGGTGAGGCCAACACTGCTCGTCGTGCCAAGGAGGAGGAGTGCGGCCGGCTCGCCAAAGAGCGCGATCAGCTGGCATCACAGCTGGCCGAGCAGAAGGAGCTGCTCCAGAAGGCGCAGGGTGAGGCCAAGACGCGGGAGGCCGCCCTCATGGCCGAGTTCGAGATTGAGTGCTCCGCCTGGACTGACAGGGAGGCGATGCTGACCTCCGGCTACCATGAACTCGAGGACATCATCGATGGTAAGTCTCTTTCGCTTCTTTGGTCTTCCGACTTCGTGTCAGGCCGATTTCTGATTTTCCAACTATCTTCTTTTTTGTCTTGGCAGACTTCTTTCCTGGTCACTCACAGGCCGTCCCTCACAGCCATCGAGGCGGCTCGGGGGCGCGAAAAGCGAAGGTGAGTGATCGCCGCCAATGCCCCCGAACTATCGGCGAGCAGCTCCACGAGCATCGGGGCCCGTCTTCGTCCGGCTCACGGCTGCTGCGCCGTCTTCAGCGTGCGGTGCCCTGTGGTTGCCGCCTGTTGCCCGGACGTGCGGCTCTGCGCACCGCCCGTCGGACCGCCCGGCCGGCTGGAAATCGCCGCCCGGCCGTCTTGAGGCTTGAAGGCTCCTCGGCCGGGCGAACACTCCGGGCCTTGGAGTTCGTCAAGGCGTGGTATCCGGGGCTGGACCTGGACCGCCTGGCCGCGTTCCGGTCAGAAGCCCAGGCCGAGCTGGAGGCCGTAGAAGGCCCCCTTGTCGAGCGCGTGGTGGCCATCGCCGAGTACACGGACACCAGCATCTTCGTGCCCGAGCGGACTTAAGGCGGCGAGGAAGCACCGCCGGACTGGTTCGGGATGAACCCGGAGTACGAGGAAGACTTGGCGGAGGTGATCGACTCTAGCGCCCAGGAGGGGGACGAGTCAGAGGGCGGAGGCGAGGAGGAGGCGCCAGAAGACGAAGCAGGCGGCCAGCCTCAGCCCGATCGTGCCTCCAGCAACGAGCCGCGCGGAGACAAGGCGACCACCGCCGGAGGCGACCAGGCTGAGACCGCCCAGCCGACTGCCCCAGCATCCGACACCGCCGTCACCTCCGATCCTCCGGCCCCGGAGGCCGCCTCCTAGACTGCCTCTGGTTATCTGTCTTCAGTAATCTTTTTGAAAGACTTGTTAAGTTCGAACAATTCCACCCGCGGGGTGTATCCTGAATTTCTATTCGGAGATTTGGCCGAGGGCCTATGTAAATATTTATCTAATTTCTGCCTTTCCTTGCTTATTGCTCCTTAGACTTTTTCCTTTGCCGCCTTTCTTTAGTTGCTGCCTTGCCGGCTGGACAGCCGCTCCGCGGACTGTCGCCAAGTCAAATGCTTGGCTACTTCAGGAAGGCAAGTACTTAGCCGTTTGGAGTTTTCTCTAGCAAGTCGGCCAGAAAGCGACAGGCCGACTATTCGAGAGACGGCTGTCTTTGATAAAAACTAAGACAGAGACCCGACTACTCATGAGTCGGCTCTGTGGGGGGAGGCTGGTAGCCGGCTTGAGCTATGCCTAAGCTTTTCGGTCCTTAGCCATTTTTTCATGCGTGCGCTCGTTCTAGCTTGTTCTCTGCCTACCGGCAGTCGTTCTGCGAGCTGTGGCTTTCGACAGGAGACGGCTTGAGCGCAACACATTTTTTGTCCGACTGCAGGAAGCTTTCCATAGCGCAAGACGGCAAGTCCCCTGGTCGACTAGTCGAACCCGGTGCCAGACGGTATGATAAAAAACAACAGCATGTTCGGAAGAGAAATTCTTATCATACAGATAACAAAAAAGGCAGTCCCCGAGCTCGTCTCGGGGGGCCTAAGGTCTTAGCACTTTAATACAAAGGGGGTAGTGCGATACATACTGCATCAACTGTAAAATCTTCGAAGAAGATTCGCGTTCCACGGGCGCTCCGTTTCTTTGCCGGAGTCGTCCCTCTTGCGCGCTCGAGGCTTCTGAGCGTCAATCAGATAGTAGGCGTCATTCCCTAGCACTTTGCTGATGATGAAGGGACCTTCCCAAGGTGCCGACAACTTGTGTTGGCCGGCTGTTCTCTGAATCAGTCGGAGCACAAGGTCGCCCTCTTGGAACGATCTCGGCTTGACCTTGCGGTTGTAGTATCGGCACAGACTCTGCTGGTAGATGTCGGACCGGTGATTGCCAACGATCGGCCCTCTTCCAGCAGTCGGCGCCGTCTTGGCGTGCTTCTTGACTTCCTCTTGGTGTACATGGTGACTCGTGGAAGTCGAACTCTATATCCGTCGGGATGGCGACTTGACACCGTAAGCGAGGAAGAAAGGCGTGAAGCGGTTGACTTGTTTGGAGTCGTCGCGCGAGCTCGGAGGGCGGTGGCAGCTCCTCGACCCAACATCCGGCGAGCGCTTCGAGTGGTTCGACCAATGAGGCTTGATGCGGGACGAGGATGAGGCCATTGGCTCGTTCCACTGGCCGTTTGATGCGGATGGGCAGCGGACGCTAAGTCGATCGGATGCCTGCGTCGCGCAAAAAGCGAGCCAAGGCGCCCTTGGCAAAGTTTGTGCCATTGTCGGTGATGATGCTGTGTGGTATGCGTACCGCACCGTGATGTCAGCGATGAAGGTTACTGCAGTCGGCCCATTCAACTTCTTGATGGGCTTTGCTTCCACCCACTTGGTGAACTTGTCCACCGCGACAAGCAGATGAGTTAGGCCGCCTCAGACCGTCTTGAATGGTCCTACCATGTCGGGCCCCAAACTGCGAAGGGCGAGCGATGGGGATTGTCTTATTGTGAGCCGGTGAAGTGGCTTGGAGCGGAACATCGCACCTTGCATTTTGGACTAGCTCTTTAGCTTCTTCGAGGCGATCGGCCAAAAGAAACCGTCTTAGAAAGGCTTTGGCCACGAAGTGCCCTTGAAGCCGCATGGTGACCGCGCATACGATGGATGTCTCGAGAATCGCTTGGCCTTGCTCGATTCTCGCAGTATTGGTAGACACCAGGTGACACTGCGTGCTGACTAGCTCTCTGTTGACTACGGTTGTATGATGCCGCTCGGCGCTGCACTTGCCGAGCCAGGATCTCATCATTGGCAATTCTTTGTTCACTAGAAATTTGAGGATGGGCTGCGCCCATGAAGGTCTTGCTATCTCTTCAACTACTACCACAAATGACTTGGACAAGGGTGGCTGGGCTGGGAGGCGGCGGGTTGGAGTCCGCTGCCGTTTGCTGGATTAACGGAGTCTCTGGGCGATGGCGCAGCTCGGGCCGACTCCGAAGTCCCGGGCCGGCCAGCACAGTCCGGGCAGGTTCAAGTCCCGGGCGGTTGGCGCGATCCGGGCGGGTTCAAGTCCCGGGCGGTTTCTGCTGTGATTTTCTAGAGGCTGCCTGCTGGGGCTTTGGAGTCAGATCCGACTACTTCTGGAGGAGCCGGCACAAAGATGAAGTCCGACTCTAGTGAAGGCTTGATAGACGGCTTGAGGAGGCGCTGAAGGGCGACACCGGAAGGTATCGCTTGGCGAGTGGAGCCGACTCGTGCCAAGGCATCTGCTTGCTCATTGTCATTCCTTGGCACGTGAAGGAACTCGCACCCCTTGAAGTATCCGCTGAGTTGCTACACCAGAAAGCGGTAGCTCGCCATGTTTGCGTCTTTAGCATCCCAGTCGCCGGATGATTGCTGAACCACCAAGTCGGAGTCGCCATAACACAGGATCCGGCGTATGCCGAGTTCTTTGGCAAGCCGGAGCCCGTGAATGAACGCCTCATATTCGGCGACGTTGTTGGAGGCGGCGAAGTGGATCTGCAGCACATACTTGAGCTTGTCGCCCTTAGGGGAGGTGAGGACGACGCCGGCTCCAAGGCCGGTGCGCATCTTGGAGCCGTCGAAATGCATCCGCCAATGAGTGGAGTCAGGCGCTGGCGACAGGTACTGGGTCTCGGCCCAGTCGACGAGAAAGTCGGCGAGCGCCTGCAACTTGATGGCGGTGCGGGGCTGGTAGTAGATGGTGTAGGGGGCTAGATCTATAGCCCATTTGGCCACTTTCGGCGGGCGTCTCGGCTTCAATGATCTCGGCGAGTGGGCGGTGCAAACCACAGTGATTGGATGCTCTTGAAAGTAGGGCTTGACTTCTTGGCGGCAAAATGCACGCCGTAGCACATCTTACGGTAGTGAGGTCGTTACGCTTGGAGGTCGACATACCTCGCTCGCCAGTAATATACCGTCTCTGGGCGGGGCGCCTTGCCTTCCTCCTTGCGCTCGAATACAATGACTGTGCTGACTACTCGGCTGGTGGCGGCGATGTACAAGAGCATGGGCTCTTTGGGAGTCGGAGCCGCCAACACGGGGGGAGTAGTCAACATCTTCTTCAGCTGGAGAAATGCTTCATCCGCCTTGTGGTTCCACTCAAAAAAGGTGGTCTTCTTCATCAATTGATACAAGGCGAGCTTTCTGTAACCGATGATGAATCGGTGATGGACACGGTGGCGGTGAACTTCTGCACATCCAACAGTCGGCTGGGTACCTCCATTCTCTCAATGGCCTTGATCTTCACGGGGTTGCACTCTATGCCGCGTTCGAAGACCAAGAAGCCAAGGAGTTGGCCGGCTGGTACTCCGAAAACGCACTTCTCGGGGTTGAGCTTGATCCGGAATCGGCGCAGATTTTCAAAGGTCTCCTTGAGGTCTTCCAGCAGCATCCCATGCTTCTCCGTCTTCACCACCACATCATCCACATAAACGTGGGCGTTCCTGCCGAGTTGCTTGAGGAGACACTTCTGCATGCAACGCTGAAAGGTGGCGCCGGCATTCCTCAAGCCGAACGTCATTGTCAGGTAGCAGAAGGCTCCAAATGGCGTGATGAATGCGGTCTTCAGTCTGTCCGCTGGATTCAGCTTGATCTGGTGATATCCTGAATATGCGTCTAGGAAACTCAGCAGCTCGCATCCGGCTGTAGAGTCTATCACCTGATCAATCCTTGGCAGAGCAAACGGGTCCTTCGGGCAGGCTTTGTTGAGGCTTGTGTAGTCGATGCACATCCGCCACTGCTTGTTCTTCTTCAGCACCAAAACCGTGTTTGCCGGCCCTCTGAAAAAAACACTTCCATGATGAAACCGGCTGCCAAGAGCCGGGCTATCTCTTCTCCAACAACTCTTCTTTTCTCTTCTGACAGGCGGCGCAAGGGCTGCCTGACGGCTTCATATCTGGCCTGACGTGTAGCTTGTGCTCGGCGAATTCTGTCGGTACAACCCGCATGTCCTTGGGGGACCATGCAAAGATGTCTCGATTCTCACGGAGGAAATCGACGAGCTCGCCTTCCTATTTGCTGTCAAGGCCTATGCCCATGACAGCGTATCTCTCTGGGTGCTCCGGGTCCAAGGGTATCTTCTTGGTCTCTTTGGCCGGCTTGAATGATCCTTCTGCCTCTGATTCCTTGGGGTCAGGCGACATCTCTGGCTGCTTTCTAGCCATCGCCACGACTCGGTCAAGGAGCCGCTTCTCGGCCGCGATCACCAGGGACTCGGCCAGCCAACTGCTCTCGGCCGCATAGGCGGACGACTTCTTGTAGTCGCCGGCTATGGTCAGAATCCCCTTGGAACTCGGCATCTTCATCTTGAGGTAGGCGTAGTGGGGAACCGCCATGAACTTGGCCAAGGCAGGTCGGCCAAGCAGACCGGCTCTCGGCGGAAGTGATCTTTGTCCCCGAAGAGGACGTCTATCAGGATCTTGCCGATCGGTGAACAGGAGAGGCCGGGTACAATTCCATGGAACACGGTGCGGCTGCTCTGCAGCTGTCTTCGCTTGATTCGTAGCTTCTCCATGGTGTCTTTGTATAGGATGTTTATGCTGCTACCTCCATCTATCAGGACCCGCGAAAAACAGGCGGCCCGCCTATCAGTGGCCAAGGTCGCACCTAGGACCAAGGCATAGGAGCCCGGACTCGGCATCACCTCTGGGTGATCCGCCCGACTCCAACTGATAGGCCTCTCGGACCAATGCATGAACTCTGGAGCATATGTTGCTACTGCATTCACTTATTGTTGCTGTTGGCGCCTGCTGCGCCGGTCATCTGCCACACTGGTAAACACTACGTAGGCTCCATGCTCTTTTGGGAACTCGTCTTGTCTTCAAGGCCGATTGGCGAGCCAGCCTGCTCTTTGGCGCGCGGCGGAGGCGGCCCAATGACGGCGGAGGAGTGAGGTCGTCTCCCTTGGCGATCCTGGTGAGCCAGTGGCACTTTCTGGTGGTGTGATTAGACGGCTTCACGCCGCTGTGGAACTTGCATGGACCATCCAAAGTCTGCTCGTAGGAGAAAGCCGGCAACCAATTGGACTTGCCGCCCTTCTGCCGCTTGGCCGGAGGCTGCCCCTCCGGCTGCTGATCTTCAACTGCCGCGACCTGCCGACTGTTGGAAGTCGGCGGTGGGGCCTTGCGTTTGTTGTCGTTCTGTTGCTGTCGCCGACTGGTGTCTCCAGTCGGAGTTCTGGGAGCCTGGGGAGTCACTTTGCCAGCCGCGTTGACTTGAATCTCTGTCTTCATAGAAGAGATGGCCGTGGCGTACTTATCTGCTATGACTAGCAACTCATCGAGGGTCTCTGGCTCGTCGCAGAGGAGTTTGTGCTTGAGGAGTCTCGGCACCCGGCAGTGAAGTACTCGATGGCCTGCACCTCGTGCACGCCCTCGCAGGAGTTTGGCTTCGCCCAGTAGCGTGAGGTAGTCGCGTGTTGACTCTTCGGGGCCTTGCACGCACAAGGAGAGCTGGCGCGGCTTGGGAGGTCGCTTGTACGTGCTTGTGAAGTTACAGATAAAGGCTTCGGTGAAGTTGACCCAGCAATTGATGTTGCGGGGCTTCAGGCTGTTCAGCCATGTTCGGGCCGTGCCCTGGAGCATGAGAGGAACATACTTCACGGCAACTCGCTTGTTGCCGTTTGCTATGCTGACGGCTGTGGAGTAGTGTAGGATCGAAAGTATGTCTAGAGGGGGGGTGATTAGACTACTTGACAATTTAAAAGTTTAGCCTTTTGATTAAGACAAGTTTTTAGCAAGTTCATAATGATGATCAAGTCAAGTATCACCCTACACATGCAATTCTAGAGTAATGGCAGCGGAAAGTAAATTGCACATGTAGTAAATAGAGGTGGAGAAGAGCAAACGCAATTTGGAGACACGGAGATTTTTCTCGTGGTTCCGATAGGTGGTGCTATCGTCAATCCACGTTGATGGAGACTTCAACCCACGGAGGGTAACAGCTGCGAGAGTCCATGGAGGGCTCCACCCACGAAGGGTCCACGAAGAAGCAACCTTGTCTATGCCATCATGGCATACGCCCACGGAGGACTAGCCTTACTCGGGTAGATCTTCACGAAGTAAGCGATCTCCTTGCCCTTACAAACTTCTTGGTTCAACTCCACATCTTGACGGAGGCTCCCAGCGACACCTAACCAATCTAGGAGGCACCACCCTCCAAAAGGTAATAGATGGTGTTGGTGATGATGAACTCCTTGCTCTTGTGCTTCAAATGATAATCTCCCCAACACTCAACTCTCCTCACTGATTTGGCTGTGGTAGAAGAAAGGATTGAGTGGAAAGCAACTTGGGAAGGCTAGAAATCAAGTTTCATATGGTGGGAGTGGAGCAACTTGATCTCAACACAAGGGTAGGTAGTTTTCTTCTCGAAATGTAAGGTAGGAGTGGTAGTTCTTTCGATGGCTCTCTCCACGAATGAAGAGGAGGTGGAGGGGTATTTATAGCCTCCACACAAAATCCAACCGTTACACATTTGACCAATCTCGGTCGGACCGAAGTTGACAACTCGGTGAGACCGAAAGTTCAAATCTTGTGAACGTTGGGATTTTCGGTGGGACCGAAAATACAATCCCGGTGAGTCCGATTCTTCCAAAGACTAGGGTTTGCCAATCTCGGTGGGACCGACTTTATCATCTCGGTGACACCGATATGATGACAGAAGGTTACAGAAGCTTGGCAACACTAGTTTCGGTGAGACCGAGTTTGGAATCGGAAAAACCGAAATTACTAGGGTTTGGCTTTGAGGCTGAGGTGGTTCATCTCGGTGTGACTGAGTTTATGGAATCGGTGGGACCGAGATTACTTATGAGTGTATGTTGGAATGAAAGATTGCTGATGGTTTGGGAGATAGATCACTAAGCACTTTGAGCAACCAGATCATTATCATAACCTCATCCCCTTTTAATAGTATTAGCTTTCCTATAGACTCAATGTGATCTTGGATCACTAAACCAAAAATAGAGTCTTGAGCTTTTGCCAATGCTCTCCTTAGCATTTTGAGGGGTCCACATCTTCAGTCATTGCCATACCCATATCACTGAACTTTCTGAAATGATTCTCAAGAAACTATTAGTTCAATGATATATATGGTGTTATTAATTACCAAAACCACCCGGGGATTAGTTGCACTTTCAATCTCCCCCTTTTTGGTAATTGATGACAACATATAGATCAAAGCTTCGACAAATGATATAATCAATGAATAATATAAATAAGCTTTGAGAAGTATGTGATAAGCAAGAGCTCCCCTAAATTTGTGCATTATTTAAGATTTGCGTTTGAATGCAAATGCACAATCGATTAGGATCATGGGTCACTCTTCCATGTCACATACATCTTGGTGGAGCGCACAAAATGATAAGAATGAATAGCATGCACCCAATCACCAAGACATGAGTAAATGATCATACAAGATATGAATGACATATGATAAGCATTAAGCACACATTAAGGCATAGTATGATCAAGCACTCATCAAAGTAGAAACAAGCGTAGTATCAAACACACGAATGTCTCAAAATGTCAAAAGTATCTCAAAGAAACCGCAAGCGAAAGAGCAAAAGCGAGCACTCTCTCTCTCGAAGTCCTATGATCTATACAATTTATCCCCCTTTGGCAACAAGTTACCAAAAGTTCGAAAGGTATAGAGCTAAACGTCACTAGGGACTCTGCTGGCGGCTCTATGCAGGTTGATGGAGTGGAGATAGCTGCATCTGCAAAGGCTTGGTGAAGTCTGTGGAGCTGGAGGAGTGGACACTTTGAGCTGGAGCTGGGCCGATGGAGCTGTGGGAGGTGCTGATCTGATAGCCACGTGTCATCCTTTGGAATAGCAGTGATCTGGGTCTTGTGGGAACCGGAGCAGGCTGCTCATAGTCATCTGGACAAGGTCATCCTGCATCTCCTGCATGAGCTCTTCCTTCTCCCTCTTGGCTTCCTCGATATCTGCCTCAAGCTTGTTGTGATGACTTGCACTTGATCGACTTGACATCGAGCATGGAACTTGTCTTCAACTATCCTCTCAAGACTCTCCGAGGCGCACTATCTTTGGCAGGCGTAGTTCAATCCTCAGGTAGCTTCAAGGAGCTGTTCTCCAACACTCTTGGGTTTAGGCTGCTGCTGCTTCTGCTTCCTTCTCAGCTTTAGCTTGTTTGGCAGCTTCAGACTTAGCTTGACCTTCAGCAGGCGTGGGATCATCCTCGGTCATCACAACTTCATTGTCCTCATGCTCAGGCTGCGGTGGCAAGTGGGGTCTATCCAACAAGTAGGTGCCCGTGCCAAACTTGGCATAGATAAGCATCTGAATGTGCGGGGCAAATCCACGACCTCTTCTCAGTCTGCTGCAGTCCTCTTGATAGTCTCAACTATCGTGTCCATCACCTTGAAAGGTGCCTTGATCTAGTATATGCAGCATGTTGATAGAATAGCCTCGTATCATGCGATGATCTCGGACTTGGGCATCAAGGTATGCCTCGAATTGTGTTAGTGGTAGGGAGACCTGCACGAGATGATACACCGAGCCGAGCTTCGAACTCTACATCCTTAGCTGGTACCTCATTGTACATGTTCTTTATAGACTCATGGTTTTCTTGGGAATTCCATAGACATCAACATCATCTTGTCTTGACCTTTGGAGCATTCAGCGATGCTGCCCACTCTTCAACAAGAGAAGAGAATCTCGACCTTGATCATCCATACAATCCGCCATCTGGATAGAAATGAGTCAGTGGCATAGAATTGCATGATCATCTCATCATTCCAAGCTGTCAGTTTCTGACCAATGAACTCAGCAACACCACATGCAGTGAAGCTCTCATGCAGATGTGGAAAGTAGTCTCTGTGCTCTTCACTGTCAATATATGCCCAGTCAACATATCTAGTGTCAGCAACAATGGGCTTCTTGTCCATAAGCACAGTCTCATAGAAATCTTGCTGCTCTCTGGTGTGGAACCTTGAGTCAACAACAGTCCTTCTCCTTATGGCATATGGATCAGCTTGTCTCCATAGCCTGAGACCTTTGTCCTTTCTTTCCTTCATGTTTTCAGCTCGAGGATGAGCATCATTGTGGACAGGCAGTTTCTGACGGAGTTTCAACAATCTGGTGCCTCATCATCGACTCATTGGTGGCACATTGTCTTTCTTCTTTTCTGAAGCAGGAATGTTTCTCACTGTTTTCTTGGGCTTGGCAGCAGGCTTGGCTTGAGCTGCCTTTGCTGGAGCAGAAGACTTAGACTTTGTAGGTGCTCCTGCCCTGATGGCATCACCCATCAACTTAGGCCTCTGAGGAGGCTGGGGTGCTTCCTCATCAGAATCATCATCAGCTGCTTCATCATGCACAATCCTCTTCCTCTTGGAAGTTTTCTTTACCTTGCTCGAGGTTTCTTCTTCCATGCTCAACTTCTTGGCAATCTGTGGACTTCTTCACTTTCTTTGGTGCCTTTCTGGTTTGTTGCCCTTGATGCTCTTTGGCAACCACTTTCCTCTTAGGCTTAGATGTGATCTCTTCCTCGGAATGAAATCGAATCCTCTTCATCGAATTCCTCTTCTTCACAGCCTGGTGGCAGCAGGAGGCAAACCACTTGGTGTGCTCCTCTCACCATCATCAGAAAAGTTGCTGGCCTCAGGACTAGTGCCTGCCTCTGGAATTTCAGCAATAGGAGATTCAGACCTGTTCTAGCTGTCACTCGCATCTGACATGGCTGACAACCTATGCATAGATAAGGTATAGGCAGAATAGAAGAGTTATCACAAACTGCAGAAGATTTTGCAAAAAGAATGAGTTCAAATTTCAGTTTTAGGTTTTCACAGAATGCATTTCGGTCAGACCGAGTCTAAAATTCGGTGAATCCGAAGTGTCTAAACAGAACCATTCACACCACTTTCGGTTGGACCGAAATGGGTTTCGGTCTAGCCGAGAACACTAGGGTTTCACTAAATCCTCATTTCGGTCGTACCGATTTTGCACAACTCGGTTGGACCGAAAAGTGCGATCAATGGCGGAGGCCAAATCGGTCGATCGAGAATGTAGAATCGGTCTCACCGAGATGTGTTCGGCGGAAACCTAACCCTAAAACTTTTACTCGAATTTCGTTCTAAGAACAAATCTGCTGGATAGGAAGATCTCAAACGTGGCAAGAAGCTAGGCAAACCAATCGTGTATAGAATCGGAGGTTGAAACACGAGAGGGATCGAAACTCACCCTAACTTGGTGGAGTTTCTCTACGGCGGCAACGGCACGGAGAGATTGTCCGTTGACGGCGACGGAGACCCGCAGCGAGGGCGCACAGGCGACGACGGAGACGATCCGGAGACCACGGCGACGGCAGCAAAGGGTTTGGGGGCGAGACGTTTTGAAGAAAGAATCAACGCGCGTTGCCCTCGGGTATATATACCCTTCATTGTCGGTGGGACCGAGTTGTAAAACTTCGGTGGCACCGAGATGGTTAACTGCGATTACTCACTTGATCACGCCGAAATTTAACTTCGGTTTCACCGAGGTGAAAACCTAGATCAATCAAGTGCTTTCGGTCTGTCCGATTTTGAGTGGGTTGGTCGACCGAAAATACTTAGAAGGTTTTGGAATTTAAGCTTTTGACGGATCGGTGGCTCAAGTGCTCCTCACTCGGTGTGTCCGAAAAGACTTGATCAAAGTTTGTGATATAAGCATGAATGGAATTTGAGACAAGAAAGCATAGATAGCTAGGGGAGGAACTTAGGCATTCTTGTCCATCCATTTGGTCAAAAAAAATTAAAAAAAAACATAGCAACAAATGGATGTCCTCGAATGGATAAAATTATGCATCCAACATGCTCACACAATAAGATAGCAAATGAAATATGTGTCAAACATGCACAAACAAAACACTAGCTACTAGCACACATTTTGTCGATGACTAGGTCATCTATATATGAGTATATTGACTTAGGAGTCAAATGAGAACATTTGATCATAGGTCATACTCATCGTTTAAGCACAAGTGGGGTTACCACTTTTACATAAAGCATTAATGTGTTCACATCATTTGAAGATGCTTTAGCTCAAATCTTTAGAGCAAAGCTCCCCCTTGATGTGAGAACCCCTTTTAAAGGGTCAAACTAACCTTGGGTTGTCGTAGAAGACTTCATGTAGATGTTGAAGATGTGGATGCTCAATGTTGATGAAGATCATCAAGAGTTGGGAGCAATCCTTTGGATTCGGGCACTTTCAATACCTACATGGGTTAGTCCCACAAGGAACAAACAAAGATATCCATGGACATAGATTGAAGTACACAATAGATGATGTCCATGAAAGCAATGATTACCTTGTCCCTTGACTTACCAACAAGAGGGTTTGTGACTCCATGAACTAGTGCAAGATGTGGAAGTTGATTGCACAAGTTCTTGCACTAGTTCTTGCCAAAATGAATGTGAGTGAAGTATGTTGGCGGAGTCACCCTCAAGAACTCTCTAGTTCTTCTTCTTCGGGATCCACATCATCTTGATGGGAATCCTTGGGGTAGTAGTTGAGCTTGACGAAGTAGAACTTGACGTTTCCTTGGGAACCCACTTGACCATGGCCTTAGGTGCTTCAATGAATGCATCAATCTCCTCTTGAAGCTTGTCCTTGCCTTTTAGCTTGTGGTCTTGTGGTGGAAGATCATCTTGAGCTTGTTCCACATTGGAAGAAGTAGGATCATACTTCTCCTATTGAGAAACAAACTTTGGAGTGGGATATTGACCTTCTTCCCATTCAACACCCTCGGCGTTGAACTTTCGCTCAAAACCAATTCCTTGATTCTTCCGGTGCCTTCCTTGCTTGCGAACAATTTCCTCAAAGTTCTTGCTTCCGCAAGGCTCTTGTAGACACCTTTCTCTATAATCCCTTTCAATAAACTATTTTCTTGCTCAAGTGTAACTTGGCTTGAAACATTGTTAGTGGAATCAAGAGAACTACTAGAAGTAACAACATTGGATTTAGCATGGTTATTGTTACTAATAGATGAAGAATTTTTCTTATGCTTGTCATGCTTAGTTTTAATAGGTGGCAAGAAATTAGACAAGAGAAGTCGTTTGGCAAGATATGAAGAACTCTTCTTTCGAAGATCGTCATTGATTGCTTTTAGGAACTCATGTTCTTGCTCTAGATTGAGCTTCTTGAAGCGTAGCTTCTCATGAGATCTTAGGAGCTCTGTCTGATCTTCTTGAGTTGTTTCATGAGCTAACTTAAGAGTGTTTAGTTCTTTAGTTAGACGCTCAATCTCCTTCATAGCATTGTCATTCGACTCTTCTCGACTATAAAGACTACTAGCATGTTCATCATTACTAGGCTCACTAGATTTATCATGTAAAAGCTCATCTTCACCAAGCAAGTCATCCTCATCACTATCAAAGTCAATAAATTCAGGGTGTGATACCTTGGGGCCTTTAGCCATGAAGCATCTTCCAATTCCCTCATTTGGTGAATCAAATATGTCATAGGAGTTGAAGTTGGAGGATACGAGAGCTAGACCGGCAACACCTTCATCTTGACTGTATTCGGAGTTGGAGTGATAGCTTCTTTCGGAGTGATTGTCGGAGTCGGAGCCGGAGACCCATTCACCTACGTGAGCTTGATGTTTTCTTCTTGTGTAGCTCCTTGATGACTTGCCTTTCCTCTCCGAATCCTTGCTTCTCCGAGAGGATCTTCGTTCATAACGATCATCTCTACTCCTTCTCTCTTTCCGAGGTGACTCTTCGCTTGAGCTTCTTCTTCTTGGAGATTCTTCTCTTCTCTTGTGGGGAGTCGAACACTCATTTGAGTAGTGTCCGGGTCTTCCCCAATTGTTGCAGTTTTGATCACGACTTGAAGATCTCTTTTCATCATATGATCTAGACTTTGAGCTTCTTTCCTTGCTTCTACTCTTGTAGAATTTGTTGAAGTTCTTCACCATTAGGCTTATCTCTTCATTGGACACTAGCTTGTCACTTGAGGTTGTGGGAGCATCACATGTAGCTTTGTAAGCACCACTTGACTTGTTGTGAAGCTCTTCCTTATCTTTTAGTGTCATCTCATGAGCAACAATTCTTCCAATGACTGCGGTAGGCTTGAGATTCTTGTAGTTTGGCATCATTTGGATCAAAGTGCACACGGTATCATACTTTCCATCCAAAGCTCTGAGAATCTTCTTGATGATGAATCGGTCGGTCATTTCTTCGCTTCCTAAGCCGGCAATCTCATTTGTGATGAGAGCAAGCCTAGAGTACATTTCAGCGACTCCTTCACCTTCCTTCATCTTGAACTTGTCAAGTTGACCTTGAAGAACATCTAGCTTTGATTCCTTCACGGACTCGGTACCTTCGTGCATTTCGACCAAAGTATCCCAAATCTCTTTTGCATTCTCAAGGCGGCTGATTTTGTTGAACTCCTCGGGACACAAAGCATTGAAGAGAATGTCACAAGCTTGAGCATTGTTTTGCAACATCCATAATTCATCCGCTGTAGCTTCACGATCCGGAACTTTTCCTTCCTCGAAGAACTCACCTTGCAAGCCAACACAAATAATGCCCCATGCGGCGGGGTTATGTCCAAGAATATGCATTTTCATTTTATGCTTCCAACTAGCAAAGTTTGAACCATCAAAGTAAGGACCTCTCTGAAAATTACCCTCACTAGGCGCCATACTCTCCTAGGTTGTGAAACCAAGCTTATGGAGTCAATGCAATGAAACCAATCCAATGGAGACCAAAGCTCGATACCACTTGTAGGATCGAAAGTATGTCTAGAGGGGGTGATTATACTACTTGACAATTTAAAAGTTTAGCCTTTTGATTAAGACAAGTTTTAGCAAGTTCACAATGATGATCAAGTCAAGTATCACCCTACACATGCAATTCTAGAGTAATGGCAGCGGAAAGTAAATTGCACATGTAGTAAATAGAGGTGGAGAAGAGCAAACGCAATTTGGAACACGGAGATTTTTCTCGTGGTTCCGATAGGTGGTGCTATCGTCAATTCACGTTGATGGAGACTTCAACCCACGGAGGGTAGCAGGCTGCGAGAGTCCACGGAGGCTCCACCCACGAAGGGTCCACGAAGAAGCAACCTTGTCTATGCCATCATGGCATACGCCCACGGAGGACTAGCCTTACTCGGGGTAGATCTTCACGAGTAGGCGATCTCCTTGCCCTTACAAACTTCTTGGTTCAACTCCACATCTTGATGGAGGCTCCCAAGCGACACCTAACCAATCTAGGAGGCACCACCCTCCAAAAGGTAATAGATGGTGTTGATGATGATGAACTCCTTGCTCTTGTGCTTCAAATGATAATCTCCCCAACACTCAACTCTCCTCACTTGATTTGGCTGTGGTAGAAGAAAGGATTGAGTGGAAAGCAACTTGGGAAGGCTAGAAATCAAGTTTCATATGGTGGGAGTGGAGCAACTTGATCTCAACACAAGGGTAGGTAGTTTTCTTCTCAGAAATGTAAGGTAGGAGTGGTAGTTCTTTCTGATGGCTCTCTCCACGAATGAAGAGGAGGTGGAGGGGTATTTATAGCCTCCACACAAAATCCAACCGTTACACACATTTGACCAATCTCGGTCAGACCGAAGTTGACAACTCGGTGAGACCGAAAGTTCAAATCTTGTGAACGTTGGGATTTTCGGTGGGACCGAAAATACAATCGGTGAGTCGATTCTTCCAAATACTAGGGTTTGCCAATCTCGGTGGGACCGACTTTATCATCTCGGTGACACCGATATGATGACAGAAGGTTACAGAAGCTTGGCAACACTAGTTTCGGTGAGACCGAGTTTGGAATCGGAAAAACCGAAATTACTAGGGTTTGGCTTTGAGGTGAGGTGGTTCATCTCGGTGTGGTGAGTTTATGGAATCGGTGGGACCGAGATTACTTATGAGTGTATGTTGGAATGAAAGATTGCTGATGGTTTGGGAGATAGATCACTAAGCACTTTGAGCAACGGATCATTATCATAACCTCATCCCTTTTAATAGTATTGGCTTTCCTATAGACTCAATGTGATCTTGGATCACTAAACCAAAAATAGAGTCTTGAGCTTTTGCCAATGCTCTCCTTAGCATTTTGAGGGGTCCACATCTTGAGTCATTGCCATACCCATATCACTGAACTTTCGAAATGATTCTCAAGAAACTATTAGTTCAATGATATATATGTTGTTATTAATTACCAAAACCACCCGGGGATTAGTTGCACTTTCAAGTAGTCTATCAGCCAGTCTTCCGGCTTCACAGAGAAGGAGTACTTGGGTGTGTCTCGGGGGAGCGTGAACCCTTTTGGAAAAGGCTCGTCTCTGATGCGGGGCCCGAAGCAAGGCAGACCCAGCTCATCTTCTTCTTCCAGCGCCAGGGACCGGTGGAGTCGGTCGATCCGATGGCGGGCGTCATTCTCTCCGACTCCCTCTCGGCGGCCAAGGCGACCTCCGAGAGTCGGGTTCTCAACAGGCGGCGGGGAAACTCGCCGTTCTCTTCTGGGCGGGGGAGGCAGATAATCGTCCCGCTGCTCTACTGCTCTTGGGCGGCCGTCTTGGTCGCGCTCGATGGTGATATGAGTCCGACTGTGGCTAGCAGCCGGCTCCTTCTCTTTCCTTCCGCGGACTCCGCCAGTCGGCGTTCGGGAGGTCGTGCCTTGATCTCGGCGGGGATGCAAGTCATCGTTCGGCTGCTGCAGCGCACCTACGCGGCCGCCGGCCGCGTTTTGCACAGCAACCGCGTCAAGGAGCTGCTGGACTCGCTCCATCATCACGTGGCGCTCTTCGCCCTCGAAGTTCTTCAGCTCGTCAGTCGCCGCTTGGGCGGCGCGGATATTCTCCGCTGGGGTGGCCTACACGGGGCATTTTGCCCCGAGCAAGTCGGCAATGGCTGCGTCGCGCTGTCGGACCGCTCTTAGACGGCTCGGCCCAGTTGGAGCCGGCGAGCTGCCTATGGCGCGATCCATCTCGCGCTGGTATGCCTCTAACAAGCGCCTCATGCTTGCCAGCTTCTTGGCGCTCTCGATGATGTGATGGCGGCGCGCCTCTAGCGTCTCGGTGTCTACGTCCTCTGGAATGGGCGCGGTTAGGTCTTGCAGGGCCGCAGCTAGCGGGTCCTGGGCTTCTTCGCCGGAGTGCTCGCCATGGCTGATGACGAGCACCTCCGTGACGTCGCTTCCGCCGCTCTCCTCGTACGGAAGCGGCTCGTCGTAGACCACCACGTTGGTGGGGAAGATGTCAAGCGACACGGCGTCGGAGTCGACCAACATCGGGTCGGTGGAGCCGACGGACTCCAAGTCTACGGCAGGCTCACTGGCGAGGTGGAGTTGGTCGAGTAGGCCCGCGAGAAGGCTCTCGGGGCCGCCCGTGCCTGCGTCGGCTGCAGGCTCGTCAGAGAGGCGCACCTCGCCGATAACTTCGGCGAGGCCACCAGCGGCGCAGGCAGCCTCAGCGCCCAGCGCAGGTGTTGATCACGAACTCCATCGAGCGAGCTCGGCTGGCTGCGCTTCGCTGGGAGAAAAGGTTCCGTCGAGCAACAGATCTCCGGACGGCGGTGCACCTCGCCCCACGGTGGGCGCCAAATGTCGGGGGTTGGGTGCGACATATGCCAAAGGATGGCTTATCATGGTGGGGGCGAGTAGAACATCGCCGGTGCATGGAAACGGGATGAGGCGTAGACATGCACGCCAGCGAATCTTACTCAGCTTCGGGGATCTCCGGGGAGATAACACCCCTACTTCTGCTCTGCGGGGTCTCCGCATGATCACTATCGCAAGGTGACTACAATGGTGCTCCTAGAGCTGTGTCGAGAGGCAGGAGAGAGCAAGGCTAGTTCTCTCCTCCCTGGTTTATGTGTCTATCTCTATCAATGGCCCAACCGTTTGCATGGGTGCCCCAGGGGGTTTATATAGGCCTACCCACCGGGGGTACAATCGTAATCTGACCGGGCGTGGGCCCCAGCCGTCTGTCTCTCATGCCGCCATCCTTCCCGCCGGCTTCTGGGGCCCGCCGATTGGCGGGTCCCGCGGACAGGCCGGACACTGTGCGGCGCTCCTGATGACGCAGGCTTGGTCATGAGGTCGTGGCAATAGTGCCGCCATCTATCAGGCGATCGCTGTCGCCACTCTCCATCCAATCTGGTTTATGGCTTGTGGGGCCCTGGAGGGGAGACGGCCGACTCCAGGGAGGCCGACTCCCATAGGGCCGTCTTCGGGCGCTCTGGCCGCCTTCGATTCTCCCACTGATAGGTCGCCCGTGCCGCCGGGCCGTCTGAGCGGCGTCGTGGCACGCATGCATCACGCCTTGTGGCTGAGGTCGGCGAGCATAGCAACAGCGATGCAGCGCCTCGCCGGAGATCTCCCAGTGATACAGCTTACTGTAGCCATGCCAACCCTTCGTAGGCAGGGAGGGACGTCCACGTCGTGGCCGTACCCCGCATCGGTCTTCGTGGAGTGTCATGGGCCGACTCCCATAGTCGGCACTCCCGGAGGTCGCAGGCTTGGAGTCGGCTTGCTTTGAAGTCGTCATCTAGGACTCGGCTCCTCCGGAGATCGCCAGTTGAGGCTCGGCCTCTTGGGAGATCGCTAGCTGGGACTCGGCCTCTCTGGAGGTCGCCAGCTGGGACTCGGCGGGAGGGGCGTGGCCCGCCCCTATGTGTTGAAAGATCCTGGGTCCCGGGTCAGCCTACCCATGGCCCATTACGCCGACAAAGCCGGTTGGCTCCCGATGAACACGACGTATTCCGTTGCCTCCCGATGAACACGATGCATTTCATTGCCTCCCCACGAACACGACGACGATGTAGTTTTTCCGTTCTGACCCAGCCATGTACATGAGCCCTGGCCGTACGTATGCGTGAGTACGCGTTCGAGACCCCGCCCGTATGTGCGTATGTGGCCATATTTACTTTCTTGCACCATGGCCGGTTTACGTACGTGTACATGCTACGTGCGCGCCTCTACTATGACGCGTGCCCTTCCTTACATGACCACGGTTCATCGCTGCAGCCTGCAGATAGACCGATCGTATGTACGTACACATTCGCGACCAGAATGACAATGCTACGTACACTTCGACCAGGTGGGTCCCGACTATCAGGCACTTTCTTGCGTGCGAAGATGTAGCTGGTGGGTCCTTGCAGTCAGGGAGGAAACTTTTTTTCACGAAATATGGTGGCCTGCCTGGTGGGTCCCTGCTGTCAGGTGGAGGAATCATTATTTTGTGTGTAATAAGGAGGCACTTCCTTGCCTCTCTGATGCGACACCGTATACAGAGACGGATGTTTTGTTGCGGGAGAAGTATGTCGTACCAGCTAAGCGCCGTGACAAAGGAAATCAAATTGTTACTGCTAGTTCTATGCATAAACAAAGTACGACCATGATGTGTTTAGCCGAGGCGCAGTACTCTGATTAGCGCGTTCAAGTTTCAAATTGTTCGAAGAAGGAAGTGGAGCCTACTTTCCGAACCCCATGCAACCTTGCTACGTTGGAAAGATTTGAGCCAAAGTCAATCCTAAAGTTTAGCAGGTGCGGCGTTTTCTTAGTTTCTCAATAGTACTAGTATGTTTTGTCCTTTTGTGATCGATGTGCGGATTTTTAAATTAGTTAATTAGTGATCGGTTAAAATAGGAGATAGAGTCCGGTATTTTTCTAGTCCATATCCTTTTAGTATCCAGCCAAGGAAGCGAGTCGGACTTGGCGGTGTGCTCTGAGCACTATTTAAAGGCCAGGCCGCCACGTTCGAAGGTAGCTTTTGGTTTTAGGTTATTTTCACCGATGAATAGATCGGCAAGTCGGGGTCTCTTGGAGCCGCCGCTGGATATCTGTTGAATTGTTATATTAAGGCTTTGTGAATCTGGTTTGAGATTGATTTTCTTTCAATTTCTGCTGATCTATTGAAGATCGTCCATATACTTCCTTTGTTGGGTGTGCGTGTTGTTTTCGTGGTGATTGCATCTACAGGATCGCGAGTGCCACGTCCTTTCAAGTCAAACAAATTGAGATCATCACTGGACATCGTACCGTGAAAGATTGGGAAAATTAATCGCGCCATCGTTTTTCTGTCGAAGGTCGCATCAAGTGGTATCAGAGCAAGGTTGATCACGGTACAAATTTTTTTCCTACTATTTGATTCAACTGTTTGAAAGATGGTGAACTCGCAGCATGACAAATCTGATCATGAGGATGTCCATGAGCTTCTAGAGGGTTTGGAGATAAGTGATGATTTGCGTATCCATCTGATGGCGATCAAGGGAGCCAACAAGAAGCTTGGGACAAGGGTTGAGGAATTGTCCGCAAATATTGTAGGCGTCGTGGACAGGTTGAGCGAGCGTTTGATCGCGAAAGACCGACAGCCAAGACCGATAGTCTGGTGGTGGTGATAGTCTTAATCGTCTCACAAAGCGAGCTCAGCGCCTTGAGGCGAGAGATGTGGCACCCCGACAGTCCCGCTCACCTCGACAACGTCATGACCGCGACAACGATGATGATGGTGATTTTTCTGAGGATTCTGATGCCCGTGGACGCTTACCTCACCGACCACCATGATCTTTGGGGCTCACCGCCATCTTTGGGTGGCGTCGTGACTCTGGCGGCAATGGTGCCCACGAGGATGATGGTTTGGGTCGAATCAAGATAACCATACCTGAATTCTCACGGGCGTTGTCTTGACCGAAGAAATATTTGGAGTGGGAGATCTTGCGTAAATCAGATTTTTGCGGTCACAACTACTCCGAAGAGAAGAAGGTTAAGTGTTGCATCTATGGAATTTACTGAGTATGCTCTTGTATGGTGGGATAATAAGAGCGTACTCACGGCGACCAGCGACATGGGCTGACATCAAGCGAATCATGAGGAGCGTTTTGTGCTGCTTACTACACTCGCCCGACTTCATAGTAGACTGCGTCGTCTGGTGCAAAATACGAAATCAGTTGATGAGTACTATAAGGAGATGCAAGTTTTGATGATCCGTACAGCTGTGCGTGAGTCTGCGGGCGACCATGATACGTTTCTTTGAGGGTTAGAAGAAAAGATTAGCGACCGTGTTGATTTAATGCAATATAATGATATTCATGAGTTGCTTCATCAAGCGGAGCGTCTTGAGCGTTAGGTATTGGAGAAGCAAGCTTCAGAGACTCGTCCAACTTACAGCGATGGGCGGCGTGGTTCTTCTCCTATCGATGGTGGGTTTAGTGCTAAACCGACTCCTTCTTATAAGTTGGGAAGCACCGAGCGAGCAAAGTGGCAGCTGCGCCAAGGAGGTTTCTCGGGTTTCATCTAGTGCAGCGTCATCGCATCACCGTAATATTATTTGCCACAAGTGTGGAGGGCGTGGACACATGAAGCATGAATGTTCCAATCAACGAAGGGTTCTACTTGTTGATGCGGAATATATTTTAGAATCTGAAGATGAGACGCCTAAGTTAGAGGATGGAATCGAAAGAGGTCACGGTGATGCTATATTATGTTATCCTCAAGATGATCCTGATATGGAAAGTTTGCTAGCACATAAGGTCCAGCGAGATGACAAGACCATTGTTGAACAAGGACAGCGGCGGAGTATTTTCAAACTGCATGTACCATCAAGGGAGAAGTGTGCAAACCGATAATTGATGGCGGCGATGCTAGCAACATGATTAGTAAGGATGTGGTGGAGTCTCTTTCTTTGCCAACATGGGAGAACCCAAAACCATACTATATGAAGTGGATCAATGATGTCGGCAAAGTGAAGGTAACTCACGGGTGAAGGTTCCTTTTACATTGATGGCTATGTTGATAAGGTGGAGTGCGATGTTATGCCACTACATGTTTGTCACCTTATTTTGGGGCGTCCATGGCAGCATGATGTTAACGCTCTTCATCACGGACGAACAAGCAGTACACTTTTACGCATAAGCGTGAGTTCCATGCTATTCTTCGAAAGATGCACGAATATAAAGTGTCTTTGTAGAGGTGTTCAAGAAGAAATCAGTGAGGCCTTGGTGAAACCGAGGGCGGTTTCTTCTCAAGGAAGGGAGTATGATGCGACACCGTATCTGAGACCGATGTTTTGTTCTTTGGAGAAGTATGTCGTACCAGCTAAGCGCCGTGACAAAGGAAATCAAATTATTCTTGCTAGTTCTATGCATAAACAAAATACGACCATGGCGTGTTTAGCCGGAGGCGCAGTACTCTGATTAGCACGTTCAAGTTTCAAATTGTTAGAAGAAGGAAGTGGAGCCTACTTTCGAACCCCATGCAACCTTGCTCGTTGGAAAGATTTGAGCCAAAGTCAATCCTAAAGTTTAGCGGTGCAAGCGTTTTCTTAGTTTCTCAATAGTACTAGTATGTTTTGTCCTTTTGTGATCGGTGTGCGGATTTTTAAATTAGTTAATTAGTGATCGGTTAAAATAGGAGATAGAGTCCGTATTTTTCTAGTCCATATCCCTTTAGTATCCTGCCAAGGAAACGAGTCGGACTTGGCCCGTGTGCCTGCGAGCACTATTTAAAGGCCAAGCCGGCCACGTTCGAAGGCAGCTTTTGGTTTTAGGTTATTTTCACCGATGAATAGATCGGCAAGTCGGGGTCTCTTGGAGCCGCCGCTGGATATCTGTTGAATTGCTATATTAAGGCTTTGTGAATCTGGTTTGAGATTGATTTTCTTTCAATTTCTGCTGATCTATTGAAGATCCTCCACATACTTCCTTTGTTTGGTGTGCGTGTTCTTTTTGTGGTGATTGCATCTACAGGATCGCGAGTGCCACGTCCTTTCAAGTCAAACAAATTGAGATAATCACTGGACATCGTACCGTGAAAGATTGGGAAAATTAATCGCGCCATCGTTTTTCTGTCGAAGGTCGCATCACTCTCCATGTACAGTACTCTTCCAATGGAAGTCGTTCGCTGACCACATTGACCACCCCACAGCGAGAGCACCAAGGCGGTGGATGACGGCGAGGCGTAGGAAGGGGACAATGTGGATCCGGGGAAGACACGGTAGTGGATGCCCACGCAGAGAGGAGTATGAGGGTTGACTGGTTCGGCTGCGGTGTGAGGCTATCGTGGCCGCAGAATAACAGGGGGTGTGGGTGAGTAGATGGATGGCTGGCTAGCGGTGGGAGTAGTAGGGGGCAGTGAGGCCTTTGCGGCAGCACAGCCGGCCAAGGGAGGCTGGAGCAGGCGGCACGACCAGCGCTGCTTTGGTAGCTGGAGCAAGAAGAACAGAGGTTGAAGAATCACGACGGCCGTTGGATGGACATTGCACGGTCACTTCAGCTAGAATCATTTATATTGACTAATTTGACAAAGGCCTTGGTACGCGTCAACTGTAACGCCCCGGAGTCGTTGCGCCAGGTGTCTGCCAGTTATTTGCCATTGTTGCCATGTCATTTGCTTGCGTGTTGCACTTTGCCATGTCATCATATGCATTTCATATCGTGTCATCATGTGCATCTCATGTTGCATACATGTTTGTTTCTTGCATCCGAGCATTTTCCCCGTTGTCCGTTTTGCAATCCGGCGCTCCTATGTTCCCCGGCGTCCCCCTTTTGTCTCTCCTTGTGAGCGGGTGTTAAACCTTCTCGGAATGGCCCGAGGTTTGCCAAGCGGCCTTGGTATAGCATCGGTAGACCGCCTGTCAAGTTTCGTGCCATTTGGAGGTCGTTTGATACTCCAACGGTTAACCGGGTAAACATAAAAGCCTCTTTTGTTGCAGCCCAACACCCCTTCCAAAGTGGCCCAAAACCCATCTAACTCCCCTCCATGCTCTCGGTCGTTCGATCACGATCGTGTGGGCGAAAACCGCACCTCATTTGGACTCTCCTAGCTCCCTCCACTTATAAAAACGTCTTCCCCTCTCCATTTTCAGATCATTTCCCCCCGAAACCCTAGCCCCGCTCCTCTCTTTTTTTTGGGACACGTCCCGCCGCCGCCCGGCCAATCCGCTGCCGCCACGTGGCATCGCCTCCGCCCCTCGCCGCCCGGCCCTTGAGCCATCAGCGAGCCCAGCAGCTCTACCTGCCCGCCGCCCGCCCGCCTCCTCCTCGCCCGCCTTGCTCGGCCCGGTTGTCTCATGAGCTGTCCTCGCCAGCGTGCCCACCCGGCCGGCGCCCGCCCGCCGGCAGCCGGCCGCCCGCGCCTCCTCCGCGCGCCCATCCGCGCCCGCGCCTGCGCACCGCCCGATGCGGTCGCGGCCGCCAGCGCCGCCGCCACAGGCCCGCGCCGCCCGCCGCCCTGCCGCTGGCGCTCCGCCGCCTCGCCTCTCCTCCCCGCCCGCCCGGCCGTGCGCGTGCGCGCCGCGCCATCGGCCCGCGCCTCCGGTTCCCTCCGCCGCCGTCTCCCACGCCTCCGGCAACCTCGCCGCCGCCGGCAGCCGCCCCGTCCAAGATCCGGCCGGGTGGGATGAGATCCACCCGGTCCCGAACCAAACGTGCCACGAGCCCCTGGATCCCTCCGTCCCGGGTCTTCCCCATCCACGTTTTCGCGAGGTGATAAATCCACTAAGCCCCAGATTCCTGACATAATCATGTCATGTTTGACCTGCTGTATCTCTGCATCCGTAGCTCCGTTTCGTGCACATAATATGTCGAATTGTTCGTATCGACGAGTACTTCATTTCATTACATTGAATCATTTTCATTTGAGCTCATCTTATGCCCGAAATGCTGTTGGAAGAGTGCATGTTGATGTTAATCTGCTGAAACTGTTATAACTTGCTCATTTGTCATTTTTGCCATGATTGATGTGTGCATCCTATGAGGTTGATGTCTACATCTGTTTTGATCTATGCCATGCCATCTTTCCAGAGGTTCTTACCGTGTATTTTTGTGAGTTGTTTGCTGACTGCATCAAGCTTGTTAAGTATGGTACTTGCTATTGCTGTTTTCCTGACAGATTCTGTTATATTTTGTTGCTATGTTAACATGCTTCTACTAATCATTCTATGCATAATCTGGAGATGTTCTATAAACATGTTTTGATCTACATGTCATGCTCTATCCATTCGTGCCCTTGGTTGCAATTATGGCCTGCTGGAACATGATGTAATCTTTCTCCAAAGTTGCTTGATAATGTTGCTGTCAACCTGTTTACATTAAGTTTAATGTTTCCATGATTGTTTGCTAGTGATCCATGCACCCTATGACCTTGCTCTTGCCATGTATATCTTCATAAACATGCCTTCTTACTGTTGGTTGCCTTGCCATGCCATGTATTGCTCTGTGGTGAGTGGTTCAAGCTCATGAACATGCCTACTTATTGTTGTTCCTGCCATGTTTAAATCTGTAATATAGCTTGCCATGTTTACATGGGTGCCATCATATTTTCCGTGCCCTTTTAGCTCATGGTCAGTAAGGGACTCTTGTTCTATGCATTTAGTAGTATCATGCCATGCCTTTGTTTGCCATGATAGCTTCCTGTAACATGTTGTTTGATAGCTCTAAACATTGCAACCTGATGTTATTTCTGCTAAAGTCTGAAACTGTTATTATTTGCAATCTTCCCATGTCCTTTTGAGCATGTTCTAGTTGTTTCTGGAGATAGCTCAGTGTTCATGTTTTGTTGTGCTTTACCTGTACTTCATGTTCATGCCTTTTGTTATTATGTTGGGGTGCTGTAGCTTATTGTTTTGATGCTTGCAATATGCCTAGTTGTTGTTTTGGACAGATTGTTGTTATAACTTGTATAGAGTGTATGTGTTGCACCGTTGCTCCGTTTTGAGTGTGCTCTATATGAAACTTGCTTGATTTTGCATGTAGCTTCATATTATCATGTTGCATCCTTGTTTTGGTGTGTTTGCTTGAGGTTTGGGTGCATTTTGCATCAATGCCATGCTTAAATTGTTTTGCTCATATCTTCTAGGCCGTAGCTCCGAATCTAATGAACTTTATATGTAACTTGACTAGAATCTCGTGTAGATCATCTTGGTGCATCTTAACTTGCTGTTTAACAATTTGAACATAAGGTTTATTCAGTTCTGGACCCATTTCGAAATTTGCATATGAGGACTTACCGGATTTGTTATATGTTGTTTCCGGCCTCATTTAAACTTGCTTTGATGTGTTGCTCTTGTATGCATCATCTCTTGCCATGAGTAGCTTCATGTAGCCTTTTCATGCATCATGCTTGTTGTGCATCATGTCTTGTTCATGTGTGGTGTGTTTACCATGTTGTGTGCTTCTTCTCGATAGTTCCCATTTTGTTGCGATCGTGAGGATTCGTTCGTCTGCGCTCGGTTCGTCGTCGTGGCTTCATCTTCTTCATGGACTCGTTCTTCTTCCTAGCAGGATTTCAGGAAAGATGACCGCTACCCTGGATCTCACTACTATCATTGCTATGCTAGTTTGCTTCGTTTTATTGCTATGCTGCATTACCTATCTTTTGCTCATCAAGCCATCCCAAATTGCCTTGAACCGCTAACCTTTGACACCATTCCTAGCAAACCGTTGTTTGGCTATGTTACCGCTTTGCTCAGCCCCTCTTATAGCGTTGCTAGCTGCAGGTGAAGTTGAAGATATCTCCATGGTGGACAGGATTTTGGTTGGGATATCACAATATCTCTTATATTATTAATGCATCTATATACTTGGTAAAGGGTGGAAGGCTCGGCCTTATGCAGTGTTTTGTTCCTCTTGCCGCCCTAGTTTCCGTCATACCGGTATTATGTTCCCGGATTTTGCGTTCCTAACGCGGTCGGGTGATTTATGGGACCCCCCAGACAGTTCGCTTTGATAAAACTCCTCCAGCAAGGCCCAACCTTGGTTTTACCATTTGCCTCACCACCACCTACTTTTCCCTTGGGCCAGTGCTTGTCTAAGTGTTGGTCCAAACTAGAGCACCGTGCGGGACCATTCCTTGGCAACTTGGATTCGTCGGTACCTGTACGCTTCGCTTATCCGGTGTTGCCCTGAGAACGAGATATGTGCAGCTCCTATCGGGATTGTCGGTGCATCGGGCGGCTTTGCTGATCTTGTTTTACCATTGTCAAAATGTCTTGTAAATCGGGATTCCGAGACTGATCGGGTCTTCCTGGGAGAAGGTCTATTCTTCGTTGATCGCAGGAGCTTGTCATGGGCTAAGTTGGGACACCCCTGCAGGGTATAAACTTTCGAGAGCCGTGCCCGCGGTTATGTGGCAGATGGGAATTTGTTAATGTCCGGTTGTAGATAACTTGACACCAGATCCGAATTAAAACGCATCAACCGAGTGTGTAGCCGTGATGGTCTCTTCTCGGCAGATTCCGGGAAGTGAACACGGTTTCTGTGTTATGTTTGACGTAAGTAGGTGTTCAGGATCACCTCTTGATCATTGCTAGCTGCACGACCGTTCCTTTGCTACTCTTCTCGCTCTCATTTGCGTATGTTAGCCACCATACTTGCTTAGTCGCTGCTGCAACCTCACCACTTTACCCCTTCCTTTCCCATTAAGCTTTGCTAGTCTTGATACCCATGGTAATGGGATTCTTTGAGTCCTCGTGGCTCCTGATTACTACAACAACGATTGCGGTACAGTTTATCGATGATCATGGCCGAGAGCGATGTTTGCTTGCTTGAGTTCTTCTTCTGATTCTTCTTCGATCAGGGGATAGGTTCTAGGTCGGCAGCCTGGGCTAGCAGGGTGGATATTGTTTGAGTTTCTGTTTATGATTCATCCGTAGATGGATGTTGTTCTTGTATGTTGTATTGTTGTATTCATGTGACATTGTATGTATTGGTTGTATCCCCACTATTATGTAATGTTGATGTAATGATATCCACCTTGCAAAAGCGTTTCAATATGCGGGTCTATCCTTGGTGGGACCTTCGAGTTCCTTTTTGGATAGGTTCGCATATTGGGCGTGACAAGTTGGTATCAGAGCCTCGACCGACCCTAGGAGCCCCCTTGATTGATCGTGTAGTTTGGCCGTTGTTGACTCTAGAAGAAAATTGTTTTCGGAGTCTAGTTATATCGGAGAGTAGGAATTCTTTTTACTCCTCTGCCCCTTCGTCGCTCTGGTGAGGATTCTTGACGTAGGTGTTTTGAATTACTCCTCTTCCCATTCAAATTTTTTTTTAGGTTCACGTGGTTAGTTTCGTGAGTTGTCCATCCTCTTTTGTCCGGTGCATTCCTCGTCAAGTTGACTCGAGTCTCTTCATCGTTGCCAAGTTCAATCCTTAGTTGTTTTCTTTTCCCACCCGCCCACCATTTTTTTCTTGGAACCGGAGTCCGTAATCGAGTATCCATCATACTCGTGCGAAGTCTTTGTTTCTTTCCTCAATGATTTCAACCGGTGTTTTCTCGTCAAGATATTCGTCGGTTTCTCCCCTTCCAGTTACCTTTGTTTTCCCGCCCTCCCACCCTCTTCTTCTCGGAGTTTGAGTCTCTCTCGACCATCTATTTCATTCGTGCGGAGTCTCTTTTGTATTCCCTTAATTATCTCAACCGGTGAATTCTCGTCTCGTTCGTCATTCTTCATCCCTTTCTTTTCCGGTGGATTCGATTCAAGTTTTCTGGGTTGATCACATTCTTTTCCTTGGATCAAGTGTTTTCCTTGTTCGTTCGACTCTCGACAGTTTATCCTTCCGGAGTGTGCAAGACATCTCAGGAGATTCTCCTGTGGTCGAGTTAATTTGAGGTTGTCACCTCATTCAAATATTTCAGTTGTTCTGATGCATCATCTATCTGTTCAACAATCCTTTCCAACGGTGTTATCTCTTCTGTGGGCCCTAACCCACAGGTCTTTTCCCAGGATCTTACCTGACTCTTCTAATTCCCCGGAGTTATTCTCAAATTCTTTTCAAGTGTGACGTAAGAATGAATTTCATTAGTCACATGCTTTTCCAAGATCTCTTTCAAATCATTTCATCGTCGGCTCAACCACTTTGCTTTTTCATTCTCTCGGAGTACCTCAGTAATTTTGGTGGTGTTTCCCGTCGTCATTTGAAGACCGAAGGAGAGTTTTTCCTCTAAATCTTGTCCGTTCCCCGGAGATTCGCGATGCTAGCTCGATGTTATCCTATCTAATTGTTTCCAGTCGTGCAATTCTTTTTCATCCATCCGGAGTATTTCAGGAGTTGCTTTCTCTCTCGATCATCCGGAGGCCATCTTTTCGGAAGATTTCTTCGTTCTAAGTTTTCAGATTCGTTCTCCAATTACTCTATATCTTTGCCCTTTCGTTCGTCTCAATATTCTTCCGGTGCTTCATTCAAGTGCTCTTAATCAGCTTGACTTCTTCCCGTTCTCTTGCATCTAAATCCCCTCAAGCTTATTTGGTTTTCTAATTCTTCCCGTTGATTCATTCTCTTTCATCAGTCATTTTGAATTTTTACGGCGGTTTGTTCAAGATTCTTTTCCTTGTTCATCATATTAATCCATTCGTTCTTTCGAATCCTACCGGCGGTTCATGAAGACCTTCTCAAGTTTGCGATATGTCACTTCTCAATCCTTTTTCAAGAAGAATAAGTTGTATGCAATCCATTGTTGGTCATCAATTTAATTTGATGAAGGATAAGCATACAATAAATCTTATTCTTATTTCCTCAAAGTGATTAATCCTTTCCATCAGAGTTTGTTCTTCATGAATAAACTCTAGTTCCAAGTGTTTTTCGCCGGAACCTCCATCTAAATCATCGCAGGCTTTAACCTTATTCTTTCATCCTTCATTCTATCTCATCATCCTTTATTTTACCGGAGTACTTCATGGCGATTCTTCATGATTTAATTCATTCTTCAAGAGTACATCAAGTACCATTCCATCCTCTCAAGTTCGTTCTAATCCTCCCATTTTCAGCCGGAGTGCTACCTAAATCCTTTCAGTCTTATCCGTTTCTTTTCCCATTCTAACCACTCTGGTTAGAACGAGTGTTTTCATATTCTAACTGATTCCGTGAGCTTTCGATTCTCGTCATTCTCGCCGTTCCTTTCTTATTCTCGAGTGCTCTCGATTCTTTGCTTCTTCTCTTGAGTTCTTGTTTCACCTCATTCCATTTTTCTCTTCCGTCTCGGTCCTAAGATCTCGGGACGAGATCTCTTGTTAGTGGAGGAGTGTTGTAACTCCCTAGATTCGTTGCGCCAGGTGCCTGCCAGTTATTCGCCGTTGTTGCCATGTCATTTGCTTGCGTGTTGCACTTTGCCATGTCATCATATGCATTTCATATCGTGTCATCATGTGCATCTCATGTTGCATACATCTTCGTTTCTTGCATCCGAGCATTTTCCCCGTTGTCCGTTTTGCAATCCGGCGCTCCTATGTTCCCTGGCGTCCCTCTTTTGTCTCTCCTTGTGAGCGGGTGTTAAACCTTCTCGGAATGGCCCAAGGTTTGCCAAGCGGCCTTGGTATAGCACCGGTAGACCGCCTGTCAAGTTTCGTGCCATTTGGAGGTCGTTTGATACTCAGCAGTTAGCAAGATGGCGTAAAAGCCTCTTCTGTTGCATCCCAACACCCTTCAAAGTGGCCCAAAACCCATCTAACTCCCTCCATGCTCTCGGTTGTTCGATCACGATCGTGTGGTAACCGCACCTCATTGGACTCTCCTAGCTCCCTCCACCTATAAAACGTCTTCCCTCTCCATTTTGGATCATTTCCCCTGAAACCCTAGCCCGCTCCTCTCGCGCCCGGGACACGTCGTCCGGCGGACCGACGTCGCCGCCGCCGCCCGGCCAATCCATGGCCGCCACGTGCATCGCCGCCGCCCTCGCCGCCCGCCCGCGGAGCCCATCAGCGGGCCAGCGAACCCTCGCCGCCGCTGCCGCCCCGACCTCCTCGCCCGCGCGCTCAGCCCGCCGCCAGCTGTCCTCGCCAGCGTGCCCGCCGGCGGCCGCGCCGCCCGGCCGGCTGCCGCCGCGCGCCTCCTCCGCGCGCCCATCCGCGCCCAGCGCCTGCGCGCCGCCGCCGTCTGGTCGCGGCCGCCGGCGCCCGCCGCCCTGGCGCCCGCGCCGCCCGCCGCCCTGCCGCCCGGCCTTCTGCCGCCTCGCCTCTCCTCCCGCTGCCCGGCCGTGCCTTGCCGCCAGCGCCACCCGACCCAGCGCCTCCGGTTCCCCTCGCCGCCGTCTACCACGCCTTCGGCGACCTCGCCGCCGCCGGCAGCCGCCCTGTCCAAGATCCGGCCGGGTGGGAAGAGATCCACCCGGTCCCGAACCAAACGTGCCCCGAGCCCCTGGATCCCTCCGCCCCGGGTCCTCCCCGTCCACGTTTTCGCGAGGTGATAAATCCACTAAGTCCCAGATTCCTGACATAATCATGCCATGTTTGACCTGCTGTATCTTTGCATCCGTAGCTCCGTTTCATGCGTATCATATGTCAAATTGTTTATCTCGACGAGTACTTCATTTCATTACATTGAATCATTTTCATTTGAGCTCATCTTGATGCCCGAAATGCTGTTGGAAGAGTGCATGTTGATGTTAATCTGCTGAAACTGTTAGAACTTCCTCATTTGTCATTTTTGCCATGATTGATGTGTGCATCCTATGAGGTTGATGTCTACATGTGTTTTGATCTATGCCATGCCATCTTTCCAGAGGTTCTTCCCATGTATTTTTGTGAGTTGTGTGCTGAGTGCATCAAGCTTGTTAAGTATGGTACTTGCTGTTGCTGTTTTCCTGACAGATTCTGTTATATTTTGTTGCTATGTTAACATGCTTCTACTAATCATTCTATGCATAATCTGGAGATGTTCTATAAACATGTTTTGATCTACATGTCATGCTCTATCCATTAATGCCCTTTGTTGCAATTATGGCCTGCTGGAACATGTTGTAATCTTGCTCCAAAGTTGCTTGATAATGTTGCTGTCAGCCTGTTTACATTAAGTTCAATGTTTCCATGATTGTTTGCTAGTGATCCATGCACCCTATGACCTTGCTCTTGCCATGTATATCTTCATAAACATACCTTCTTACTGTTGGTTACCTTGCCATGCCATGTATTGCTCTGTGGTGAGTGGTTCAAGCTCACGAACATGCCTAGTTATTGTTGTTCCTGCCATGTTTAAATCTGTAATATAACTTGCCATGTTTACATGGGTGCCATCATATTTTCCGTGCCCTTTTGGCTCATGGTCAGTAAGTGACTCTTGTTCTATGCATTTAGTAGTATCATGCCATGCCTTTGTTTGCCATGATAGCTTCCTGTAACATGTTGTTTGATAGCTCTAAACGTTGCAACCTGATGTTATTTCTGCTAAAGTCTGAAACTGTTATTATTTGCAATCTTCCCATGTCGTTTTGAGCATGTTCTAGTTGTTTCTGGAGATAGCTCAGTGTTCATGTTTTGTTGTGCTTTACCTATAATTCATGCTCATGCCTTTTGTTATTATGTTGGGGTGTTGTAGCTTATTGTTTTGATGCTTGCAATATGCCTAGTTGCTATTTTGGACAGATTGTTGTTATAACTTGTATAGAGTGTATGTGTTGCACCGTTGCTCCGTTTTGAGTGTGCTCGATATGAAACTTGCTTGATTTTGCATGTAGCTTCATATTATCATGTTGCATCCTTGTTTTGGTGTGTTTGCTTGAGGATTGGGTGCATTTTGCATCAATGCCATGTTTAACTTGTTTTGCTCATATTTTCTAGGCCGTAGCTCCGAATCTAATGAACTTTATATGTAACTTGACTAGAATCTCGTGTAGATCATCTTGGTGCATCTTAACTTGCTGTTTAACAATTTGAACATAAGGTTTATTCAGTTCTGGACTCATTTCGAAATTTGCATATGAGGACTTACGGGATTTGTTATATGTTGTTTCCGGCCTCATTTAAACTTGCTTTGATGTGTTGCTCTTGTATGCATCATCTCTTGCCATGAGTAGCTTCATGTAGCCTTTTCATGAATCATGCTTGTTGTGCATCATGTCTTGTTCATGTGTGGTGTGTTTACCATGTTGTGTGCTTCTTCTCGATAGTTCCCATTTCGTTGTGATCGTGAAGATTCGTTCGTCTGCGCTCGGTTCGTCGTCGTGGCTTCATCTTCTTCATGGACTCGTTCTTCTTCCTAGCGGGATTTCAGGCAAGATGACCGCTACCCTGGATCTCACTACTATCATTGCTATGCTAGTTTGCTTCGTTCTATCGCTATGCTGCGTTACCTATCTTTTGCTCATCAAGCCATCCCAAATTGCCATGAACCGCTAACCTTTGACACCATTCCTAGCAAACCGTTGTTTGGCTATGTTACCGCTTTGCTCAGCCCCTTTTATAGCGTTGCTAGCTGCTGGTGAAGGTGAAGACTTCTCCATGGTGGACAGGATTTTGGTTGGGATATCACAATATCTCCTATATTATTAATGCATCTATATACTTGGTAAAGGGTGGAAGGCTCGGCCTTATGCCTGGTGTTTTGTTCCACTCTTGCCGCCCTAGTTTCCGTCATACCGGTATTATGTTCCTGGATTTTGCGTTCCTAACGCGGTCGGGTGATTTATGGGACCCCACTGACAGTTCGCTTTGAATAAAACTCCTCCAGCAAGGCCCAACCTTGGTTTTACCATTTGCCTCACCACCACCTACTTTTCCCTTAGGAGTAATTAACCCAAGGGTCATCTTTATTATAGCCCCGGGCGGTGCTTGTCTAAGTGTTGGTCCAAACTAGAGCACCGTCTTGGGACCATTCCTTAGCAACTTGGATTAAATCGGTACAGACGCTTCGCTTATCCGGTGTTGCCACGAGAACGAGATATGTGCAGCTCCTATCGGGATTGTCGGCGCATCGGGCGGCTTTGCTGGTCTTGTTTTACCATTGTCGAAATGTCTTGTAAACCGGATTCGAGATCGATCGGGTCTTCTGGGAGAAGGTCTATTCCTTCGTTGATCGCGAGAGCTTGTCATGGGCTAAGTTGGGACACCCTGCGGGTATAAACTTTTCGAGCCGTGCCCACGGTTATGTGGCAGATGGGAATTTGTTAATGTCCGCTTGTAGATAACTTGACACGGATCCGAATTAAAGCGCATCAACCGAGTGTGTAGCCGTGATGGTCTCTTCTCGGAGTCCGGAAGTGAACACGGTTTACGTGTTATGTTTGGCGTAAGTAGGTGTTTAGGATCACCTCTTGATCATTGCTAGCTTCACGACCGTTCCTTTGCTACTCTTCTCGCTCTCATTTGTGTATGTTAGCCACCATACTTGCTTAGTCGCTGCTGCAACCTCACCACTTTACCCCTTCCTTTCCCATTAAGCTTTGCTAGTCTTGATACCCATGGTAATGGGATTCTTTGAGTCCTCGTGGCTCCTGATTACTACAACAACGATTGCGGTACAGGTTTATCACGATGATCATGGCGCGAGAGCGATGTTTGCTTGCTTGAGTTCTTCTTACGCTTCTTCTTGATCGGGGATAGGTTCGGTCGGCAGCTGGGCTAGCGGTGGTGGATATTGTTTGAGTTTACTTTTATGATTTATCCGTAGACGGATGTTGTTCTTGTATGTTGTATTGTTGTATTCATGTGACATTGTATGTATTGGTTGTATCCCCACTATTATGTAATGTTGATGTAATGGTATCCACCTTGCAAAAGCGTTTCAATATGCGGGTCTATCCTTGGTGGGACCATCGAGTTCCTTTTTGGATAGGGTCGCATATTGGGCGTGACATCAACTTAGTAGGCCCACAAGTCAGCCTCCGAAACGTTGCACCCCAGATGTCAGGGGGAGGAATCATTTTTTGGCGGCTGAAGCTAGAATATTCGAGATTGAAGAAGAAGCACGACATCCATTGGATGGACATCCAACGGCCACTGCTGCTAGAACCGTGTGTTGACTATAAGTTGACAAAGCATTGCATACGAGTCAACTTACTTTTTTTAGGGGACGCGTCAACTTACTAGGCCCACAAGTGTGTGGCAGAGAACTTATAGCCCATTTGCGATTTGTAAGTATCTACAGCCCATTTTTGAATTCTAATGGAATTTACTACAACCCATTTGCAGTTTGTTAAAATTACAACCCATTTTCTAGCTAGGACAATGATTAATAATTTCAACCAACTGTTCAAAATAGAATTAAATAAAATTTCCCACATTTTGATGGGATCCAAAATATTTTTATCCTAAAATTTCTAGTCAGATTAAATACAATTTCAATATAAATTTTTATTACGTAAAAATCTAACGAAACATTGCACGCGCAATAGTTAATGAAATTAAAATTTCAAAATCCAAAAGTAATATTTTATAAACTAATTACGTGTTCGGTGCATTTTTTTATAGTTGTTGCCTAGTTTTTATATTTACATCCCATTTATTATTTCTTAAAGCCCATTTTCTTGTTAAGCCTAATGCATCCCTCCTAGGGAAGATTTGCAGCCCAGCGGGGTGGAGAATAACAAGTTGACCCGGATTGTGTACAACTGTCAGCCCGGTTGCATTGCAGACGTAGAAAAAAAGGCATGTGTAGTACAGTACAACCTTACATGGCTACTCAGCCCACATTTAGTGATGCCGGAAAGGCCCAAACAAGACTTCTGCACAACTTTTTGAAATCACTGAGCTCAGCTAGTAAGTTAAGAAAAAAGGTAGTACAGTGGAACCTAATTAAAAGCTGTCACGAGCGAAGAAATAATTCAACGGGTCCCACTTGAGTGTGTGTGCGTTTGTGTGTGTGTGTGTGAGAGAGAGAGCGAGAGACCCATCGGTCGATGCTCGTAAATACATCTTTCAGCCATATGCATTGATGATGCTCAGTAAAAACTTAGATAGTACACACGATCATATAGAACATCATAGCACATTGAACTTGCATACAAAAATTTCACGCAGGCGGCACAATCAGGGTGGAAGCAGTGGATCGCTACGGGTAGGTCTATGTTGAAACCAACGAACTCGTACATAACGGTTCATCGTCTTTATCAATGACAGGGAAATATCTTGAATGCAGTGCAAAGAAAATAGACAAACAACACAATATATAAGTTCTGCTAGAACTTTAAGTTGAATCACAACCCTTTCTAAACAAAGTTCAGGTAAAAAATAGAACATGTCACAATCAAATGTACTGGCACATCAGTGTTTCACACCCATAGCTCGGATTTAACAAGTATCTGACAAGATTCAGTTGTTACCTCAAATTAGAGCACATCCAGTCAGCCAGCCCTGCCTCTTCTCCCAAAGAAGCAGTGGCCTTCGTCATGCGATGGCGTAGGCCCTGTGCCATCCATCGTTTCGAGCAACATGGGGAAAGTCTAACGTTGACTCCTATAATGGACGTCATTGACCGACCCGGGCACCAGCGGCGGTGGGAAGACTTTGATTGATGGATTGACCACTTCTTCGACATGCACGAACACTCGACACAGGTACATCCCTAACGTGGTCCGCGGTGGCCTTGGTCGCGACAAATAGTACAACCCTAGTTCCTGCACCGGTATCTCAACACCAATCACTTTCGGTATGGTGGACGGCTTCTTCATCCATGCCATAACGTCAGAGCACAGCTGTCTGGAGGAACAAACATACTTACGAGCTCACCTCCAAGGTCATTGATAAGCTCATTCATCGACTCGCTGTTCCAAGCACGTCGAGGCATGCCGTGGAAGGTAAGCTTTGTTAAAAACTCAAGCTCATATGGCACCAAGCCCCATCTTGGGTGCCACCGATCAAAGCTCACCAGCATGCCATTGCAGAACAAACACCAGGAAGATTCAAACACACGACTACAGTCGAAAGTTGTTCGGAACCTGACGAAGAAATCAACCGATGGCGGACAGACTTCGATGAACAAGTGACTTATTTGGATGCCGTGTGCAATGGCAAGAGCTATGACAAGGTCATCCGGCGAGATAGGAGGCCGGTCGCCGTTGATGGTTACCATCAGTACTTTGCCGACAAACTGGTCGTCAAGCGTGTCGGATTTCGGGTTCCGGCAGACCCTTGAGGTTCGAACACTGGGGTGCGCGCGGAGATCTCGCCCACTACCTACCTGCACCCTACCACCATGCTAGGATCTAAGTTATCAAAAGAACAACACAAGGGACACGGTGTTTATACTAGTTCAGGCCACCATTGCGGTGTAATACCCTACTCCAGTGTGTGGTGTGGTGGATTGCCTCTTGGGCTGATGATGAACAATACAAGGAAGAACTGCCTCGCGAGGGTCTGTTCTTGTCCCTTCGGAGAGGTTGATTCGAGATGCCTATCCTATCTCCAGATACTTATCAAGATGCCTATCCAGATGCCTCTACCCTGTGGGTGGCTAGTCCTATTTATAGGCAAAGGCCCTAGGCCTCTTCCCAAATATTGAGCGGGAAGGGCGCCAACAATTGGCCATTTTGAAGGGGAACATCCGGTACACTTATCCTTACTAAAGTCGGTCTTCGCCTGTCAAAGGCTCTGGTGGTGACGCCGGCTTGGGCTCCACGATGACCTCCATCCTGCCGTTGGACTGGTCTTGGTCTTGTTGCACCAAAATGGACGCCTTTGCTTGATACTCTCGCCTGCGGTTGCTCCCTCTGCACCAAAGAGGAAAGGAGGACACTGCGCGGGCTGGCACCCGCCTAGCGCCCTTGGTCATTATGGCTTGCGTCATGGGCACCTCGCGAGGTACTCTGCCTTGATCTCTTCGCCTTCTCGCGAGCCAGCCTGATGAGGCCGCGCCTGAGGAAGCTCCTTGTCGCCCGCCCCGCGAGGCTTGGCCCCTCGCGAGGGTCTTGAGCTCGTGTTCATGAAGATGGGCCGTGCTGGGTCCCCCTTCGAGCCACACCGCAGGCCGCAGGCAAGCAAGTCTGGGGACCCCCGTTCCCAGAACACTGACAAAGCGGCTCCATGCCACTGTTGAGCGACAGCACGCAGCGCCCAAAGGTAGGATGGACCTCATGATCTCCGGCTCGGAGATCCGCATTGACCGGAGACATGATAGTGCGCTTGAGTACAGGGAGTATGATAGGGGGATTTTGCGGAACTAGAGTAGGAATCGAGATTCCAGAGGTGGGGGAGGGGCAGGAGATTGGGGATGAACAGGTAGCATGAATTTTCGAACATGCACCAATATGCTCTCGGCATGCAAGCGCACGAAAACACCGGCGGCGCCCACATGTCGGCGCGCAAGAGTCCCAATTCTTTTTTTTTTGGGGGAGCCCAGCCTTTTTTTAGGATCTTTTGAGAGCCCGGTATGAGAGTCGTAATTGACCTATTTGGCATTGCGCTACTACTCGGCCCATATTCAACGACACCTCACTAGCCCAACAAGTGTACATCATCGAAAAGACACTGAGCTCAAATTATCTATCTACTTTTATAAAAAGCAGAGTTGGTGATGATGGTGTGCCTGCCCTGCAATATAGGTCGTTCGATCTATATCTAACGGATAGGAAGGAAACTATGACAATTTACGTGCACTCGTCTCCACATTTGCAGATAAGGCCTTCCCTCATTCATCCTTTTCTCCCACAAGATTTTGATGTTCCATGCAATGCACGGGTATCTTGCTAGTAACTTGAAAAAGGAGATATACTCCGAACACTGGAGAATGGTGATGCCCTCATTTAGCCCACCAGCCGTTCGAGACAATAAAAAGTTTGAAACAACGATATATACAACATACAA
Source organism: Aegilops speltoides (assembly GCA_021437245.1). NCBI lineage: Eukaryota > Viridiplantae > Streptophyta > Magnoliopsida > Poales > Poaceae > Aegilops > Aegilops speltoides. The sequence goes on along the minus strand of CM038145.1, from coordinate 279,129,767 downwards.
ACACTGACTAGTGACTACTACTGACATAAACAACAAGACATGATAGTTCATAAGAAGTCTTGCTACACCACCAAAACACGCCCATCTGCAGCGCTCAGACTCTCGTGATCCAGACGAGAATGACATTCTTAGAGCAACTCTAATAGACCCCACATCTGGCACAAACCCGCATAATTCCGGCGATTATATGGGCTCGACCCATTATTCTGGCCAGACCAGAGCCTCCATCGGTGTCCAGCCTGTAAATATTTTTTCTATAGCCCACAAACACTACCCCTGAACCAGTATAACTGTGGGCTTGTGGGGCAGATGCAGGTCGAAACCCTATCCCCACGCAGCCGTGTTTTCCTCCAATTCCCCACCGCGCCGCTCGATTTGTCGCCGCCGGCGAGCCTTCGACCGCCACGGACGACTCGGGGAATGAGGCGGAGCACCGCCGCCGCGCTAGATCTGATGCCGCACAAGCGGGGGGCGCATCGATGGCTCAACTGCGGTACCCAGCCGCCGTCAGCCTTCGACCGCCGCGAGCTCAAGGACTTCGATCTCGAGCTCGCTTGTCGCTGCCAAGCCTCCTCTGGCAACTGGTCCGCGGGGAGCTCATCCGGCAACTGGTCCGAGGGGTGCTCATCCACGGGCGCATCAAGCTCGTGGCTTGTTCCGGTTTAGAGGGAGCCGGAGGAGGTCGTGCCCGATGCGCCGCCGCGCCGAGGCGTCATCGGGCCCGAGGACTACCTCCCCCCTGGGCAGGAGGAGCTCCTCGAGTGCGTCGTCCTCGAGCGGTCGGAGAGGGAGCAGGAGGAGATGGAAGAGCGCATCCGGCGTGAGCTCGATTACGAGCGGCTCTTCTTGGAGACGGGCATCACAGCATCACAGGCGCAAGCATCGAAGGAGGCTGACCTGCGCGTGATGAAGGCGGAGCAGGCAAAGCTCTACCTCGACCTCGACTCCGACTCCTCCGACTCCGACTGATCGCCGTCGGTGGGCAGCTACCGCAGGAGCTCCGGTGAACTCAATTTTGTTATAGTGGTACGATAGCTTAGGCCGTGTCTAGCATCTCTGACCTTTAATATGTATGTATGTGGAGTGTACGAACTTATGCGAAGAAGATCCATCTACGCAAGCGAGCTTCGGCGCCTGCTACTTAAATTTCTCCCGCGAAACATCTTTTTTTAAAAATATTACGGTTTGTTTGCGATTTCTGTTCTGCCGCCGCGTTTTTCAGCCTGCATAAGCGCCCCCGTGCGACCTGCAAACACAATTTATAGTTCGGCAAAATGAGGGGTCTGCTAGAGTTGCTCTAAATAGAGGCAACTATTACATAGTAAGGAGTGACATAGACGAGGATGACCAAATGACAAGGAATATCCATAACAAATGAGAGAACTACCCATCCAGAACAAGCAGCAAAGACAACAAGTCATTCAAAGAGGGATAATCGAACACCATCATAATTTGCAGCCCCGCTTCAGCCACCAGTGATCCGAAGACATCAGTACTCCACCCTTTCGACGCAACAGCCCAATTACCTATCAACCTGAAGGCTTGAACCACATCACTGCCTGTCGGACTCGACACGTCCAAGGATCAAAGTTAATCCAGATGCCTTTGTCATTCTCACCTTCTTTTGGCTGCAGGCTGTATCGTTGACAATCAGGGTAGTTTGCTCCCGAACTCCTAGGGCTTGCCGTGTAGACACAATTTTCCATAGCAAATAGAGCCCCTCTGCCATCAAGGTCCTTGTCAACAGTGATCTCATGGTTAATCAGATAATTGAGTCCCAGAAACAGAGAGTGTGAACCAAGGCTGTTTACCCGCCTCAAACTCAAAAATCCTGAAGGCCCCAACAAGCTGGTATCCTGCTCATAGACGTAATTGCCACTGTCCGGATACACATGTATTTCACGGTGCTTGTATACAGTGGGGTTTTTGCAATATAAGTTTTTCGGCTCATGTGTCCCAATGATCATCAGTATTTTGCCGATATCTGATTGAGCGAGGAACCAGTTGCTCTTCCCTGTTTTTGGCAAAGGTGGTGTGATTACAAAGGGCAGTAACTATAGGGACACTTCGTCATATCAAAAAGGATAGGCATTGTTAATGTAAGATCAACATTGTTCAGAGTATGAGTAGGATAATGCAAGAAGAAACATTGATATGTCCCTGCTAGAACTGGGAGGAAAATACAGGGAAATGTATATTGGGTTCGAAAGTATAGAAGTGCCATGCATGGTTATACTCATGTTATCTCACAATTGATTCTTCACAGGAAACTACCATGTCATGCATGTTATGTAATCACGTTCTGTCTTCACAAACAAATTCTTCAAGGAAACTAATAGACCATGCATTGTTATATACTCATGTTCTATGGGCAGAATTTTTGTGAGCATATTATTCTAGCCATTGATTGCTGAAGGGCGAACATAGGTATGTACACATGGTAAGCTTTACAGGATTTCACAACTTCCAAATATAGAGTTCTCCATATGCACATTTACTTCCCTAATGTATGGTTAGATGAAACCAATAGTATGATGCATGTTTCTACATCATGAAAATGAGGAAACTAACATGGCCATTGATACAAACTCATATTTAGTACTCCCTCCATCCCAAAATAAGTGTCTTGAGCTTAATACAAATTTATACTAGAGCTAGTACAAAGTTGAGACACTTATTTTGGGACGGAGGGAGTAGTATATAGATTACTATAAAATAAGGAGAATATCAATATCTTCCTAATCGTTTGATTATTCGAGGGTACAAATTGGCTGTAATGACATGGTCACAATCGCATGAATTAACTCATTCCAAACATAGCTGATTTACTGCGTCTCTAATACATTGCCATAGTTCTACTCAAATTCTGCTCAAACAAGGATATGCCAATCATCACAAAAAGTTCAAACATTGTCATGGTGTCATCATTAACATCAGACGGAAACAACTTACACGCGTCGTCCCAGCAATACGTGGTGCCATCTGCTTTGTCGATCGCGTAGATGAAGCCATTGTGTTCAATAGCATCACAGAAGTGTGTATCAGCTTTGACGATGATCCACTACGAGCTGAGTTGGCTCCAGCTAAAGAAGGCACCGGCGTAAAGATAAGCGAGTCCGCGGTCGAACAAGGCAATTAGCATGAAGTCTGCGTAAGCCGCATGTCATGTGGGCACTTGGCAGATTACAATCTTCTTCAAAACAAGGTGCGTCCAACTGACGTGGTTATCTAGCTGACTTGGACCGCGATGGTAAAACTCTATATAATCCAACGGAGGAAGGATAATCTCATGGGAGGTCTAGAAGTTCATGAGCACCAACTTTTTCCCGTCTTCTCTGACGGCAGCCATCTAGTGGAAGTTCATGCTGACCCAGTACATACCTGCAAGAAGTTTCGGGCAATGCTGATCAGATCAAAGTCGAGAGAAATGATGTACGACGACCCACTACATACCTTCAAAGAAGTTTCACTTAATGGCACTACAAAAAAAAGACACGTCCGTGACATTTTGGGCCGAACGAATTTTTTTCTGTCATACATATGACACTTCTATGACGATAATTGTGACAAAACCCGGTATCATCATGGATGTGGTGGGCTCCTACTTCTATGACAAAAAATCATGACAAAAAATGGGCTTTTCGTCCTGGGCTGGCCGGAGACGCAGCTTCATGACATTCTTTGGGCCGTCCATGACGGAAAAACCGTGGTAGAAGCGAGGGAGGAAAATTTGGGGAGTTGCGGTTCACGGTGGGAGGTCGGGGCGGCGATGCGTTTCTCTCGTCAGAATGCGCATGTGTGTGCAAGGCATTGGCTCTAACTGAACCCGAGTGAGGCGTTGGGCTCTAATCGAACTGAGTGATTGCCTGCGAACTCGTGTTCTTGAACCCGGCGATCGATCGATGGCTAATGCGAACCCGATCGGCGATTCGCCGCTCTGCTCCTAATTGAAGCCGATCGATTGGATGAACAGTGAGTGTTGCGGGGGCGGTTTGGATGAATGGTGAGCGGTGGCATTGCCTCTAGATGAACAGGACCCCGTGGTGTGGAGGGCTGGATGAACAGTAGACGGTGGAGGGGTGGCCGTGGAGGGGTGGTTGAACAGGACCCCATGGTGTGGAGGGCTGGATGAACAGTAGACGATGGAGGGGTGCTCGTGGAGGGGTGGTTGAACAGTAGCCGATGGAGTAGCACGCGGTGGAGGCTGGATGAATAGGAGCCCATGGAGGTTGGAGGAGGTCGACGGTGGAGATGAACAGTATCCCGTGGAGTCCCGTTTTGCAGTACGCCACACCCCTCCCAATGAACAGGTCCCCCTCTTCGACCGTCGCGCTCCAACACAAGTCCGTTTCGTCCGTTTTGCGGCGCCACACCCCTCCCGATCAACAGGACCCCCGTTTCGAACATAGGAGGTCCGTTTAAATCCGTTTTGCGATACGCCACACCCTCCCGATCAACAGGACCCCTGTTTCGACCGTAGGAGGTCCGTTTTGTCTGTTTTGCGGTACGCCACACCCCTCCCGATCAACAGGACCCCCGTTTCGACCGTAGGAGGTATGTTTCCTCCGTTTTGCGGTATGCCACACCCCTCCCGATCAACAGGACCCCCGTTTCGTCTGTAGGAGGTCCGTTTCCTCCATTTTGCGGTACGCTAGGCCCCTCCCAATCAACAGGATCCCGTTTCGAACATGGCCGGTCGAACGCAAGGCCGTTTCCTCTGTTGTGCGGTACGCCAGGCCTCGTTTCCATCGCCTGTTCCGTCCAAGTCCTCCCGATGAACACGATCACGCATTCCGTTCCGACCCAGCCGGTTGGCTCCCCATGAACACGATGATGACGATGTTTCTCCGTTCCGACCCAGCCATGTACATATGCGCGAGTAGGCATTTGAGACCCTGCCCGTATGTACGTACGTGGCCGTATTTTCTTTCTTGCACCGTCTCCGCTGTACGTACGTGTACATGCTACGTGCGCGCCTCTACTACGACACGTGCGCACCTCTACATCGACCAGTATGTACGTACACGTTCGTGACCAGAATGACAACGCTACGTATGCTTCGACCAGGTGGGTCCCAACTGTCAAGCACTTCCTTGCCTGCGAAGATGTAGCTGGTGGGTCCAACAGTCAGGGGGGCGAATCGTTTTGTTTTCTTTGCCCGGACGCACTTCCTTGCGTGCGAAGATGTAGCTGGTGGGTCCCAGCAATCAGGGGGGCGAATCATTTTTTTTGCCCAGACGCACTTCCTTGCATGCGAAGGTGTAGCTGGTGGGTCCCAGCAGTCAGGAGGGAAATGTTTTTTCACGAAATACGATGGCCCGTCTGGTGGGTCCTTGCTGTCAGGTGGAGGAATCATTATTTTCCGTGTAATAAGGAGGCACTTCCTTGATGCGGCCGTGGACCAAGCTGTTAGCCTCTCCACGTACAGTCCACGTCCGATGGAAGTCGTTCCTTGACCAAGTTGACCACACCGCACTGAGAGCACCAGGGCGGTGGACGACGATGAGGCATAGGAAGGGGACGACGTGAAGCCGGTGAAGACGTGGCAGTGGATGCCCACGCGGAGAGGAGTATGAGGGTTCACTCGTTCGGCTGCGGTGTGAGGCTGCCGTCGCCGCAGGGCCTGGCCAGCGGTGGGAATAGTAGGGGCGGTGAGGCCTCCGCAGCAGCACAGCCGGCCACAGGAGGCAGGAGCAGGCGGCACGACCGGTGCTGCTTTGGGCGGTTGGAGCAAGAAGAGCAGAGGTTGAAGAAGCACTACGGCCATTCGATGGACATCGTACGGTCACTAGAGCTAGAATCGTTCATATTGACTAAGTTGACAAAGCCCTCCGTCCCCATCAACATAGTAGGCCGACAAGTCAGTCTCCCACCAAGGTGGGTCCCAGCTAGCAGGGGGAGTATTCATGTTTTTTGTGTAATAAAGAGGCACTTCCGGCGGGTCCGAGCTGATAGCGGGGGGAACGTTTTTTCGCAAAATACGGTGGCCCGTCCGGTGGGTCCCAGCAGTCAGGGGGAAATGTTTTTTCGCGAAATAAGTTGGCCCGTCCGGTGGGTCCCTGCTGTCAGGTGGAGGAATAATTATTTTGCGCGTAATAAGGAGGCACTTCCTTGCGGCCACCGTGGACCCAGTATCGGCCACTCCACGTCTGATACTCTTGATGGAAGTCGATTGTTGACCACGTTGAACACGCCAGCCGAGAGCACCGAGGCGGTGGGCGGCAATGACGCCTAGGAAGGGGCGGCGCGAGCCGGGAAGACACATCAGTGGAAGCCCGCGCGGAGAGGAGTACGAGGGTTCACTGGTTCATCTGCGGTGTGAGGCAGCCGTCGCCGCAAAATAACAGGGGGTGTGGGTGAGTGGAGGGATGGCCTGGCCAGCGGTGGGAGTAGTATGGGGGCGGTGAGACCTCCGCGGCAGCACAGCCGGCCATGGGAGGAAGGAGCAGGCGGCACGACCGGCGCTGCTTTGGGCGGCTGGACCAAGAAGACCAGAGGTTGAAGAAGCACTACGGCCGTTGGATGGACATCGTACGGTCACTGAAGCGAGAATCGTTTATATTGACTAAGTTGACAAAGCCCTTGGTGCGCTCCAACTTAGTAGGCCCAGTCGACCTCGAAGCAGTGCGCCCAAGATGTCGGGGAGGAATCATTTTTGGGCGGCGAAGCTAAGAATATCCGAGATTGAAGAAGAAGCCGACATCCGTTGGATAGACATCCAACGACCCTTTCTTCTAGAACCGTGTGTTGACTATAATAAGTTGACAAAGCCTTGCATACGCGTCAACTTATTTTTTTAGGGGACGCGTCACTTAGTAGGCCCACAAGTGTGTGGCAGAGAACTTATAGCCCATTTGCATTTTGTAAGAATGTACAGCCCATTTTAGAATTCTAATGGAATTTACAACAGCCCATTTACAGTTTGTTAAAAGTACAGCCCATTTTCTAGCTAGGACAATGATTAATAATTTGAACAACCGTTGAAGAAAGAATTCAATAAAATTTCCCACATTTTGATGGGATCCGAAATATTTTTATCCCGAAATTTCTAGTTAGATTAAATATAAATTTGTATTACGTAAAAATCCAACGAAACATTACGCGTGCAACAATGAAAATTTAAGATTTTCAAAATCCATAAATAATATTTTATAAACTAATTTCGTGTTTGGTGCATTTTTTATAATTCTTGGCCAGTTTTATAATTACATCCCATTTATTATTTTTAAAGCCCATTTTCCTGTTAAGCCTAATGCATCCCTCCTAGGAAAGATTTGCAGCCAGTGAGCGGAGAATAACAAGTTGACCTTGCACGGTATTCCTCAAAAGATGTAAAGCTGGGCTAGCCATTTTCATCTTGAAAAAATTAGTATCTGGGCTGGATATCGGCTCGGGCTCGACGGGCCACAGCCCTTGATTAATACCCTGCTCTCCTCGAACAACAACAAAATCATCGCCAAGAAAAACTCTGCAGTGCTCACGCCTCAAAAACACAAATACTGCTCGAGCTGCTTGGTCCCAGCTGTCGGCCGCACCTTGTGCAATTCTCTCGTTTATATTGACTACATAGGTTGACAATGGTGTGGGACCGTGATGTCAGCAAACCAGGAGAAAGCAAAAAAATAATATAGTTGTACATAATAAGGAGGCACTTGCGTACATACGGCTATGGCCCTAGTGGGTCCCTAGTGTCATCCAATCAAAATAAAGTCATCTCCTGAATCCTCATGTTCGTTGACCATGTTAACAATGCTCGGTGCCACGGCGAGCGCAACAACTCGAAGGACAACAAAGAGGGCCTCGTGGGCCCTACGGAGGTCTGATACAGCGCCCGCTGCTCATTCAGGAAGCCAGGGTCATCAAACACCTATGAGCACCTTCGAGAAACTAAGACGGCATGAAACGGTAAGGCCGCGCTTGGGAGCTCTAGTTGATTTCAACCCTGTATTAACATACAAGTGTAATTTACTCGTCATCGGAAACAACGCGTAAAATATAGGCGTAATGAAATTGAGGGCCCGAGGTCTGTAAGTAAACCGGCGGGTTACGCATGTAATTTGAGAGACAAGTGTATATTTTACGAGCACTACTATATATATGGACGACATTACCAGACGATACATGCACGACGTGCGTATCATGCCATCCATGGGCAAGGCTGAAACAGCAGCTAAAGGCTAGATTAGCAATCGTGCAAGTGTCGTTCAACATTTTTATCGTGTGTGAAGTACTTCTGATATTTTACTAGTCGAAAGCGACCAACGAAGCGCCTTCGCCCGAGACCATCTGCTTTAATTTACAAGCGTCAGTTTTACAAGCGGTTTTGGTTGGAAAACGATGATCCAATCATGGTCTAATATCATGAGTTGGTCAGAAGATCATATGGTTTCACGTCTAACCTACCCGACATGTCGTATAGGCTATGAATGAAACATCAGACAATGAACTTCTTAGCACGGAAACAACAGAAGAGGATGATCTTCCTAACAAGCAAATCACTGGCATTAGATCGACATGCAAAACAATACGAATCATTATTCTCAGGAGGAACGGTGAACAGCTTGTGATGCCGCATGCCACAACATTTCAAGCTCAACTTTGCAATCAAACACAAGGCCTGGCATTACATAGACAATATTCAGAACAAACTCTTAACACAGGAATATCTCAGCAGAGTAACTATTTACTTCTAAACTGAACACAGGAATAGGAAAAAATACTCGATGCTGCTCACAGCAAGGGCGTCCCACTCAAAAATATCAAATGCATGTCTTCTGGGTAACATCAATGGGCAAATTTTGACAAGGTTTTCCAATTCATATATATTAAACTAACGTCTTCTTGCTAACATCAATGATTAAACTTTGACAAGCTTTTCCCACTCAAAATATGTAATGCCAATGATCGTGGAGTCCTGTCGTAGCTTCTTGTACTAGTTTGGGCACTTTTTGCCCAAGGCACTCCACGTGTTGTCAAATTGCCAATGGTCTCTGCAGACTAGTCATGTCACCGGTGTCTAATAATACTCTGTAAAGCTTCTCGGTCATTCCTTCTGTAATGTACTGCAAACAATGACTGCTTCTTTCTGCAAAGTGGAACGACCAACTGGACCAAGTGATGCAGCAGTTTGCCTTGGCTCCTTTTGTGCAGTTCAACTAAAATCGAAGTTAGAATAAAATTGTGCTTTAATTTTGATATCCCTGTAAGCAACAATAGGTATAAGGGAAAAAATTACTGAGAAATAACGGTTGATGACTTGTCTTAATGGGAAACAAAGCAGGACAGTAGCAATTCTCCATCAGTGTGATTCATTCATATTAACTGAGACATTATCTTAACAATGCCTTGTTTCAACATGTATAAAGAACGACAAAGCAGAAAAGTACCATTCCTAAAACAATGCAACTGATTCATTTTAACAGAGACATTATCTTGACAATACATTGGTTAAACATGTAGAAAGAACTACAAAGCAGGATAGTACCATTCCTAACAAGTGTTGCAGTTTTGAACTAAGATTCAGTAGTTAGTTAATTCTGAGAGTGGCATTGCTTAATTTTACCAAATGCATTAGATTAACGAAAAGCATAAGCAGTTCGGGGAGAGTGGGCAACAACAATATGTGCTTCCATCTACTTATAAGGGGGTGATGCAGAGTTTGTTGTAACAAAGCAACAAGCATCATGTCTGGGTTGGTCCCATTTTTGTTCACTACTTAATGGGAAAAGATAGCAATACAATAGCTTCAATTCAACATTTATTTAAAATAGTACCAATACAAGTAGCACAACATCTCAAAGCACACAGCACAATCATGTGGATGAAGGCATGTACTGACCTTTCATGAGAACACCAGGATAAAATACGAATCTCTCAACACGAATAGGAAATCCAATCTCATTTTGTGCAGTTGCACTGAAATCAAGCAAAGTGTTTCGCGTAGCGAAGCAAAATGTCGCAATAGCAACAAGTTGAATAGATATCCCTATTTAAACGGAGGCAGGAAAGGAATCAATTACTGGCTAATAAAGGAGGATGAAACATGTGGCCACAAAAATGGTAATCCCGCCAATCCCTAACAAGTGTTGCAGTTTTGAAATAAGATTCAATAATTAACTCTGAGAGTGGCATCAATTACTGGCTTATAAAGGGGGTGATGCTGAATTTGTTGTAACAAAGAAACAAGCATCATGTCTGGGTTGGTCCCATTTTTGTTCACTACTTAATGGGAAAAGACAACAATACAATAGCTTCAGTTCAACATTTATTTAAAATAGTACCAAAACAAGTAGCACAACATCTCAAAGCACACTGCACATCATGTGGTTGAGACCAAGATTTGAAACAACTCGCCACGAAGACTGGAAACAAATCTCGATCTCCTTTTGTGCAGTTGCACCAAAACTAAGCAAAGTCACCAGTGTGACATTCAAGTTGAACTGCACAAAACACTCTTAAAACATAAGTGTTTCGAGTAGCGAAGCAAAATGTTGCAATAGCAACAAGTTGAATCGATACCCCTGTTTTAACAGAGGCAAAAAAGTAAACAATTACTTGCCGATAAAGGAGGATGAAACAAACGGTGACAGAAAGAAGTATCTAACTTATCTTGGATGGAAAACAAAATAGGATAGTAGCATTTCTAAAACGGTTGCATTGATTCATATTAACAGAGACATTCTCTTGAAACAACATTCGTTAAAAAATGTAATTTACTTTTAACAGTGGCATTGCTTCAATTTTCTGGCGGCATTCTTAGATTAACAATAGCAAAATAGCTGTATGGGACATGCTAGCACCATGTGCGTCCACACGTATAAATGGGTGATGCAGAGTATGTAGCCAAGTAGCATATCTGTGTTGGTCCCATATTTGTTCTCTTTGAACATTTTTCCTATGTGAGGGCACCAAATCTAATCCTGCACAAACTACCGCCCCCACCCCCCACCAGTTTCTTTCCCTTTTCAACAAAGAGATCAGCTCCTTACAGATATGTGTACTGGGTTACCCCCTTTTTCCCTTTTCGACGAACAAAGCGGCTGGATAGGCAGTCTATACTACTTTTCCTCCCTCCTTTCCTCATTGAACCACGTCCTAGATTCATGCTCCACCCCACCGCACCTTTCTTTCCTCTTTGAACCAAGACCTAGATTCGACTACAGATCGAAAAAGATCCACATGCAGCTAGAGCAACGACGGTTTCAAAGAAACTTATACCTTAGGGTCGTCGGGATGTGGCAAGGCGTGCGACGGGAGGCTGGATCTGCCCACACTACGTACGGCAGCGAGGAAGAAGGGGTCGGTGGCCATCCCGCAAAGGCGCTGGGTGAAAGAGAACAATGCAGCTGGCAGTGGATTGCCTCCCTCGCCGAAGGTGATAGAGTTAACGCGACACCTCCTCCCCTTCCCGGTGCGACGGGATACAAACGCCTCCTTCACCAGTTGTGAGGGGGGAGAGAGAGACAAGAGGCCAACGCAGTCTTGTTTAGATCTGGTGAAGAAAGGGTGAGAGACTGTGAATATAGCAAACCCTAGCAAATGAACGCTGAGCCTCCAGCGTGTAACATATATGTATTGCGGTGAGCGTGTGGAGAGTGCAAACCCTAGTGAACAAGCGCTGAGGCTCCCGCTTATATATAAGTACGAAACTCTTTATTTAATGTACGAAACTCATTTTATTTAATGAAGCGCTGAGGCTTAGAAATCAATACAAAACTTATGCTCTTAGCACCAACGTCGATCCTTCTTCGAGGAAGCATTTGGTTCATAGCCAATTGTGTGATAAAATTGCACCAACGTGAAAGACGACTGCGTCTCCAATGCAACCAAGGTGAACTGACAAAGGATATCATCTTTGTGCGTAACAAGCAAAGAGCACTGATGGAAGACAACTTGTTTTTCATTGAAAATCGATCAGCTTCACCAGCCGACGCAACCATGAGGTGCAACCATGAGCATCGATAGGTCATCGTGGTGATGCATCATCCATTTGGCATCAAGTTTGGGTGAGGCACCTATGAAGTTCGACAAATCCTCACTGTGGTCTGTTTCTTCTCATTAATCAAGCTCGAGGAAGGAAGAACCACGTGGCGAAGGACGATGAGGCGGAACAACAATGGCCATCAATTTTGTGCAGTTCCACTAAAATTGAGGAAGACATGCCCGGGTATGGAGACACGCATCACTGTTTCCAAAAATATAAAAAAGGGTTAGCAATGACATCTCAATTGTCAATAAGAATTAATGAAAAGTACACCAACAAACAGAAGCATCATAATTATATCTTGATGGGAACAAAACCAGGATACCCGAGAAAAAAAGCTTTTCTTCATTTAACCAGTGATAGTACTACCACCATATGGACAATGACCGCACAACCACCATGTACTTTTTGTCAAAACAACATGTATACCTCCACCGAGGCATAAATCAAGACAACTTTTCGAGTGGCATTTCCTCTCTAATAGTACTAGTAGGTGATGTTGGACCAGCCAACGAACCCTAGCTACTATGCATGGGGAGCTGGGGAGTAGTCACATAGAAGAAAACCCGCACGCAGGGACCTGGGGAGCTGGACCAGAACAAGAAGTTATACCTCAGGTGGGCGAGATGTCGTTTAGGCGGGCGGGCGGGATCTACCCACACGACAGCAGCGAACAACGACGCTGAGGATCTTCGTCCGCGCCAGCGCCGGCTCCGATAGGACAGTGCGCATCGGCTTCCTCCGTCACCGACGGCGACAACGTCAACGCTGCACCTCCTCACCTCCCGCAGCGGACGAGATTCGGCCGGATCTATGACCACCGGTGATGAGAGAGATAGAGTGGACACTGTCATCTTGTTTTGATATGGAGAGGGTGAGAGAGCCAGACGCGAGAAACTCTATCAAACAAGAGGCTATAATGGAGTAAAAAAATCTCTCCATAGCAGTGGTTTAAAATAGAATACGCGCGTTCCCGGAAAAAAGAAACAAAAACTGGCAGACAATTTTTGAAGGGTATGTCTAGGAAACATCTAGATGTGACATAGTTATGTCACATCTAAGTTGATGTCCACTCTGTTTGTGGTCTATTTTTTTGTCCTTGTTTTTTTTGTTTCTTGTTGCTACACTATATACTTGTGGGAGCTTAGATGTGATATCCTTAAATAACATCTAGATGTGAATTAGACAAACTGATTTTCTAACGTACCAACAAAGAAAACTCGATGAAAAACACGCCCCGCTTCGGTCGCGAGTAAATCGCGCACACACACTGAACATAGACATGCATATCCGTGTTTACGTAAAATTCCATTTCCATCTCCATCTCCAATCATATTTGTCCAACTGGCACATTATTTACGTTATTAATTATATACGCAGCAATATTAACGTACAACATCTCTTGTTTGCGCACGTCCGGACCGCTGCCACGGCCGGTCCTGACCAACCCGAACCCTCTTCATCACCCGCGCGTGCTTCCCGCCCGAAATGGTCAGTGCCACATTCATGCCCGGCCAGAGCGGACGCGACCTCTCACTGGTGCCGACATTGAAGCGGCGTGCCGGGCGAGAGAGTGTCGCCCGCGCTGCTTCCGGGTACACGTGGCTGCTCCGCATTCAAAGGTCGCAATAGCCGGCTACAACATGCATGTAAAAAGTTCTTGGGAGTCGGTGCTACAGCTAGATGTCCTCCCCCAACTCGTCAATCTCTTCGAGTAGTGCTAGTATTCCATGGCGCGATCCATCGACAAGCAGGCGGGAAAGTTATCGTATACTCGGTTTGCGGTGAGTGGCATGCCGAGCGACCGTGTGGGGTCGAGCCGTGGAGGAGGGTGAGACACGAACACGACATACATGATTTAAACGTTGGTTTTGCTCGATGGCGCGATCCAACAAAACGAAATGTTGGTTTCTCTCCGTTTCCATTTTTTCTCCGGAAAAACGTAAACTTTTCGCTCCATTTTCATTCCTATTCCAAGGTTGCCCGTTACAGCATTCCATCAAATACAAAGGAAAACTAACACGCATGCTGATGCATCTCAATGATTCACAGATCATAGCCAATATTTACTTCACAACTAAAGAAAAAAGTTGTGAGAGCGTGTACGAAAGAAAAACTACTAATGGGGTCACTACGACTTAAAACCTAAACCCTAAACATGATTTAATTCCTAGGCCAGGTAGAACCTGTCGAAGGAAAGACGGCTGGCACCCTCGGATCATACGATGCTTGATGGCAAACATATTGAAGAAGTGTGATTAGAATAATAGTACTGGCACTAGTTCATGAGACATAAACTCATCACAAGTAGAAGCCGGTAGAAGTAGAGAAAGATGGACATGGAGATGGAGCTACGGCAGTGGAGCAACCCGGATCCAAAAGGAAGATGGACTACCTGGGACATCAGGCTGTAGCTAGAAGGGCGGTTGGGACGCGGCATCGGCCCATACCGTGGTGGCCCCCGATTGGGACTCACCGACTGTGGGTTTTCTCCCTTGCCGATGTCGACAAGCGTCTCACGAGAACATTGTTCCTTCCCCAGTGCGGGATCAGGCCCGTCGTTCAATGCTTGTGAAGAGAGCAACCTTAGCAAGCAGGCTTGTAGCTTAGGCTCCTGCTAGTGTATATATAGTGGTTTTCTTTTTCTCTCCATATCAACCAATTTATATTGCGTACGTGTCATTCAAGAGTGAAATGATGGTTTCTTCTTCCGACTAACTTACTGTGTGATTTGACTGCTCCTTAGTCCCTACACGTACTCCCCCTACGTGTATGCAACAGTCACACGTACACATGGACGCAAAAACGTGCGCGACGCCCTAATGCATGCATGTCCGAGCACACGACGGAACACACACGGTCACGCTAAGTGATCAACCTACACATGCATGCACACACATACTCAGTCAGGGTGAGCTAGTGACCGTATAAACACCGGAAAATATATATATTGAGCACAATGAGCATATTATGAAGTCCACTGACCGTATTTTTACAAATATACAGTGACAGACAGTGTATTTATCTCGTTTGAAATTAAGCCATATTAACTGGAGAGGAGGCAGTATGGACTAGCATTAATTTGGCCTTGTTTGGATACTCTAACTCAGTTAGAGGTTAGATTTAGATTCTAACCCTGAACTAACCGTGAACTAACTCTAGCCAAAGAGGTGTTTAGATGACAGGGTTAGATGGAGCGTGGATACGGTGAGGCGCCTTCACGGGCGTTGGGAGAGGGAGGGAGGAAGAGGACGAGAAGCTTCGAGGAAGTGGCGAGGGATTTGCTGCGGCGAGAGCGAGAGAAAAATGTGTTTTTTTAGTGCTCCAGAGAAGAACTAACCCAAATAAGCACCTCTTGGGTGGGTTAGATTTTTTGGATGGGTTACATGCTTCTAACCCAAACTAACCCTCCTGTTTGGATACTTTTGGGTTAGTTGAGTGCAAACTAACCCAAACTAACTCTAACCCATGGATCCAAAGAGGGCCTTTGCTGTGTCCCATCAACTTACCGAACGAGGAGAAGCTTGTAGGACAGGAGAAGCTTTTGCGCGGTGGCTCGCAGGACAAGGAGAAACTTTTGACTAATGCAAGATCTCCCTCACTCAGGCGGTGGACGTGCAACAGTTAATTCGGTGTCAGATTGCCAGAAGCATACACTATACTACTAGTGCTACTATTGTTCGACTTCCCGAATAGGTGAACAGCCAAGCGCAAAGTTTACTAGTAGGAGTACTACTATTATAGTCTATAAAGATACGGACGCGGACTTATGGCTCTCGGGTACCCGCGCACCCTATATGCGGAAAAAAATTTAGTAATTCAAAAAAAGTTCAAAAAATTCCAAATCTTTTTTGGAATCAAACATGATCAGGTATTCTACTCGTCTAAAAAGTTGGGACAAGAAATAATTCATATTGACTTCACGGCAAAAAAGACAAGTTTATGACGACAATATAGCATGTATAGTACTTGTATATAGCGTTTTTTACCGAATCTTCGATCCAGGATGCAACAAAAGTCATTCTATGATGCATCTTTTTGTACGACTGCAATACTTGATCATGTTTATTACCAAAAAAAATTGGTATTTTTTGGACTTTTTTTGAATTATTAATTTTTTTTCACATATAGGGTGCGCTGGTACCCAGGTTCTCCTTCATATTTTCGATAAAGATACGTACTATACTAGTACTAGGAACCGGATGGAGGAGCGTCCGCACTTTTGTTATAACTAGTGGTGTGACCCGCGCATTTGCGCGGCTAGACCACTCACAAAGTTTTTCATATTTTGGTCGGTTTTATCTACCTATATTATTTCATTTCATTTATCGCCATATTGGTATTTTTTTAAATATAGCTAATATTTGTCGCTGTAGTAAACATTGTTAAACATGCTACACATATTTCCGTTATCTGTATAAAATTGTAGGTAGACATTTTGTTGTGTAACAAACAAAGATCAAACAAACAATGGCAATAGATTTTTTTACTAATTGCTAGCTTTCATTGATCCAACCTTCCTAAACAATTACCTTGTTATCTGATTAATTGTCTAAGTCATCGTCATTCGTATTTTGCATGTATTTTTATTAGTATCATATGATAGTATATATATCCACATATCCATACATGGGCTTCCACATCATCTTATCATGCATAATCTAATTATGGGTACTGATTCGAATTCTGAACGAAGATTATCAATGAATGGTGGGTAAATTGGCCATAATGTTTTTCAAGTGGACCTTGCGACCAGTATTTCCCTAGTGATATTTTTTTCAAAAAGATAATATATAAAATGTGTAGTTTAAAAAAAGATAAGATCCAGAGACTCTGCATTTAATTCTATTATTCTTGGAAAACACATTGGATTGTAAATAATGCTCACCACCTTATAGTGAAAAGCTTTATAATTCCATAATGATCTTCAGATTTCTCACTTCTACTAATATATCATCTTGAGGAAACCTGACCAAATTCCGCCTGAAATTATTATGTTAAATATATTATTATTGTTAAAGTCCTTCATGGGTTAAATATACCATGCCAAACCATTCCATCCATAATTAAATGTATAAACTTTATGTAGGTCGTCCATGCATGCTTCTAAATGCTCGTGACAACTATCCTCTTACTCTAATCATTTATGCAGACTAAACACCTAAACCTAAGTAACTATTGGTTTATATCCTAAAAAGTTAGTATTAAAATTTTGGTCTTCCTAAATCTTTTTATATATTATTTTTTTTAGTTCGTCATAAATTTACATTCTGAACAGGCCGGAATCGCTTAATGTTTGCTTGAAATTACATGTTCAAATTTGTGGATCACTTTTTATTTTAGCTCTATAGCAAGAATTTATATAATGTAAATTCATTTAACACTATTAGTGTATATCCTAAAAAGGTTGTTTAATTTTTTTATCTTTCTGAATTTTTACGGTTTTTCAAATTATATTCTAATCTGGTTGGAATCAAATAATGATTTATTTGAAATCTAGATACATGTTCGACCATATGAGTAAAAATTTATATTTAAGCACTACAGATGAATTCTATAATATATTTTTTATTTTAAGCTTCGCATACAAATCATGTAGAATTCCTTATCCATATAAATTTAAGTATAGATTTTAGTTTTTAATATGGTGGCTTCTCTTTTTTTTCTGGGTTGGACAACTATTTGCATAACTAATATCTTTAGCATTTCACTATTGTTTACTATTGGTTTCCACCCGTTTGATGGAATGCAAATGTATAGAGCCATGTTTTTTTTTTATTTTTAATTTTTTTTAGAAAAGGAGGATGACCCCCGGCCTCTGCATCTGGAAGATGCATACGGCCACTTTATTGATTATTCTCGAGTACCTTACAAAGTATTACAACAATATGTCTGAATCCGTCATCTTGGAAACATATGACACTACTCCTATCCAAATGATGCAGGGGTGCTACCTGGGCCACATACCCAGACCTAATCCTATCATCAAAACCAGAAGCCCCAGCCGAGCCACATACCGGGTCTTGGGCATAAACTAGTCTGACGCACTCACATGTGTCGTCGCCGCCATCTTCCACAGGTATGTCTTCAGAGCCGATATTGAAGCTTCTACCTTGTCAGGTCACTCCGTCATCGACGCCACCTTGACGCCAGACAACTACCTCCACCTGCGCGAGTCCATCACCGCGCATCGGGCGCCGAGTCTCCGCTGCACCACGCCGCCGAGATCTGCCGTCATCAATGTGAAGGATGAAGCACCGCTCCACCAAAAAGGCTCCCACTGGTCCCCCGATCCCGTGTACGCCTCCAAGAATGACGCCCCCAAGGAGGAAACGACACCAACGCGCCGCCGTCATCCGATCAACTGATCTAGGTTTTCCCCCAGAAGTAGCAGATAGAGGTCTAGAGCTTCTCCACGGCGACGCCTTCAAGAAGGTAATTACACAACAGGGTGCCACCAACGCCGGTCATGGCATCAAGCCGAGCACAAGGTTTTCACCCGGATCCGCTCGAAGAACCTCCATCACGTAATGTGTGCACGGGTCGCCACTGATCTGAGCCGCCGCACAACGAGCAGGCCGCACTGGCCAGATCAGATCTGTCCAGAGGGCACAACCTGCATGGTGTTGACCCAACCACCAGGCCCTCCATGCCGCCACCGCCGATCCGAAGTCAGATGGTGTATCGCCGCAGACCCGGCCGCCGCCGCCGAACGCCGCCATGCAGCCCGAGGCAGAGCCGGCTGCCGCACCCATCATCGCCGCCCTTGGCGAGGCAGCAGCCACGCCGCCGCCGGAAGCGAGCCCGCCAGCGCCGCCAGCCGGATCGGCCCTTGGCGAGGCAGCCGCCAGCGCCACCGCCGGAAGGCGGGCCCGCTGCGCCGCCAGATCGGCCACGCCACCCATGCCGCGTGGCGCCGCACCACCCCCACGGCGCAGGCAAGAGGGAGGATCCCCGCCACCGCCGTCAGCCCCGGGCCATCGCCAGAGGCGTCCCTCGGCGGCGGCGGAGGGAGGGGAGGAAGGGAGGGAAGGGGACCCCCGACGGCTAGGGATCGAGATCCCGCCCGAGTCGCCCGAGCGGGGGCGACGCAGGGGGCGGGGACCTAACATTATCGTGCATGTATAGAGCCATGTAATATCGTGCATGTATGTATACGGCTGGGAAGCGTCTTGTTGACATCATACTCATGGTTCAAATAGATAAGCACGCTTCTAATACGCACGCTTCTTTTCGTAACATGTACATGATCTAGTTTTGTTTGTTTCCAAGTTGAACCTTTTTCTCACCAAGTTCATCTCATATGCTTTTCTTCTCTTCCAAATAGATCTTTCCATACAAACCACACTGTTGTCCCTCTAGCTATGTATGTTTTTCTAATCTTAAAAAAAGCTATGTATGTTTTTCAGGGACTTTCCTTTTAGTTTTAGTGATGTGCACATGTACGTGGTTTGATGTATATCTCTAGTGTGCCTTTTTTTCTCTTGTTAGAATCCAAATCGGATTTGATTACATGCTCCTTCTTTTCAAGTACAACACGTAGCTGGCATTAACTTTTAGATGTCCATCTTATCTACGTGATGGTGGTTGTGTTTTTTCAACAACGATGCATGTACTACGTGAGAGAATTCCGTAGGTGCTAGTTACTTGCCGATTCATAAGTCATCTATTTTTTGCCGATTCACAACTCATCTATTTTTTTTCCAACTTTTTATTAACACAGCTTATACGTGTCGGTTCAATACACACTTTAAGCATGTAACGTAATATCTTTAAATCTCAGACGTAATTATTACTGATCAATGGTGGATATAGTTTTAACATATGTGGAAGAACGTGGTGTCTCGTTTGACTTTTGTTTTAAGTATATAATAGATTTTAAAATGTGATAAAGCAATCTTCAACACATTTGGTTCTCTTCGAGGATTCTCGCATGTGATAATGGAAGTTGATTGCATGGAACACTCGCCACAATTCTCGCTTAATTCTGGCTCATATCCTGTTACAAATAGTAGCGCTCGGTAATATTTCCTCTTTTTTTGTTATTCAACATGTAAACAGGTCAGCAAACCTTGCGGCGCATTTTCGTGCGAACCGTGCTTGCTGCACTTTGAATGTGGCCGAGAGCTGGCTTGATGAAACACCTCGCTTCCTACTTCTTTTTTTGCGGGGTACCTCACTTCCTAGTGACCAATGTCTTGGCTGATCGTCCTAAGAATGCTTATATATGAATAAAGCTCTCTCATTTACCCGCAAAAAATATTAAGCCATATTAACCGGAAAGGAGGGAGTATGGACTAGCACTACTTTTTGGTGTGTCCCATCAACTCGCAGAACAAGGAGAAGCTTGTAGGACAAGGTGAAGCTCGCTTACGCCTTTTGACTAATGCAACCTATCCTCGGTGGACATGCATCGGTCCATTCAGTGTCAGATTGTCAGAGGCATACACTGTAGTACCCAACATGCGAAGTACCATCATTGTTCGACTTCACGAAGAGGCGAATAGCCAAGTGCAGTAGTACGAGTAGTAGTACTACTAGAACCGCATGGTGGAGCATCTATACTCTTATTTTTTTATCTTTGATAAAGTACACGTTTATTCCAGAGAAGGGCGGAAAACGGCAGCCCAACATGTAATGAATGATATCGATCAACCAACCATGCTCGAATATATCTTGGCCTCCATGCGAGCCTGTCTGTGTGTTCTCGCTCCTCATCTCTCTCAAGGAACGGCGGGTTGGCTCTTTGACGTCAATTGAGATCGGTTTGCTCACACTCCTGTCCCAGATGTCAGTGATATGCCAAGAGGAGGTGCGTTGACCGACTGGACATACGCGTACTTGGTTTTGCTCCTTCATACTACTCCTCCCTCCGTCACAGTTTACAGGGCGCACTTCATTATGATGCATTTCTCTCAATGCATTTCCACCACTAGAGAGACCTTAGACACGTTTGGTTTAATGCTCAATTAATTAGGGTGTGGTAACCGCAATCAAGTCCACAATTTTCTCTCCATGTACTCTGTACTACTACGGAGTGGAGTAAGTGCATGCATGTGTGTACCCGGGGTGGAAGCACTGCATGCATGTGTGTACGCATTATTCCCTCTGGTAATAGACGCCGTCCTATAACTACCAATGCTATTTTTCAGACTGATCGCTCGTCGCCTTGGTCCCATAGATTTTTTTTCTTTTTTCTGAAGTGCGCTCTATAAACAGTGACAGATGGAGTAGTATGAGCGGATTCAAAGAAGAGCGTATTGATGATTGCTTTTTCAGAGAAACTTACAGTGGGAAAGGTGGGGCTTACGACTTGACTGCTCATTACTCACTATTAATGCGGTGCAACGACCGAGCTGAGTCTCCCATGCGGTTGTGCACTACCCCCTCGGTTCTTAAATATACTCCGGAGTATATTTGTCTTTCTAGGGATTTCAATAAGTGACTACTCAAATATTTGTCTTTTTAGAGATTTCAAATGGACTGGCACATACGGATGTATATACATATTTTAGAGTGTAGATTCACTCATTTTGCTCCATATGTAGTCACTTGTTGAAATCTCTAGAAAGACGAATAGAATATTTAGGAACGGAGGGAGTACACATACGAAGCAAAATGAGTGAATCTACACTCTAAAATATGCCCATTTGAAATTTGTAAAAAGATAAATATTTAGGAACGAAGGAGTATAATTTTGTGCATGGCACATGGACCCAGATGATGAAGAGGCTTCTGGCAATGCTATCAAGCTTCCATCATTTGTTTACATAATTGACGTACTATACAAATAATTTTCCAGCGACATGAAATTGTACAGTGGTGTGAGCTTTCAGCTTTTGTTTCGCATGTCTTGCCATCGATGCTCTTTAGGAAACAATAAAAAACTAACTTCCTTGCTAATGCATGTCAATTATTAGCAGATCAGAGCTAATAATTACATCACAACTGAAGACAGAGTTGTGAGAAGGTGTTAAATTAAAATTGATCCATGCTTTCATTGGCAGCAACGTCCCCCCAGCTCTGTCTAAATCAACAAGGCATGTTGGGGAAAACTAGTCGTCTGGAGCATGAAACATTTCGATCATTTTGTGCAGTTCCACTAAAATAGAGCTGAGCGTCCCTGTTTCAAAGATATTTAGTGCGATTACGATAATAGAGGACTGCTGATGAAACAATAAACACACAAATAGAAGCCGGTCACCTTTGCAGTCTCTCTTAAGACTAACTAGTTGAAGAAGATTAGGCTCGGAGTTGGATGAGGAGGATAGAGCAAAACCAATCTCCCTTTGTGTAGTCGCACTGAAATGTAGAGACGTTGCCTATGTGCGATTTTAGTACAACTGCACAAAACACTCTTAAGAAAAAAGTGATTTGTGCAGTTCACCAAAAGGTCGCAATAGCAACGAGGTGAAATGGATAGCCCTATTTGCAAAAAAGAGGTAGAAAGGAAACAATTACTGGCCAATAACAGTTGATGACACATGCGACGACAAAAAAGAAGCATATTCCTTGCCCTAAGGGAAGATAACAACACGGTTGTGTTTGTCTAAAACGGTGTGAGGATGAGAATGCAATATGGAAAGTACGCTGGACGAGCTACGTTTTGGGAAAAGAACTATGGAAGATCCACATGCAGCGACGTGGGAAGACGGGCAGTGGAGCAAGGCTGGAGGGGATACCTGGAGGTCATCGGGATGTAACTAGGTGAGCGGTGGTGGGCGGAATCTGCGAGCTGGTGGCGTAGGCCCTACTGCGCCGGAGCTTGGTCAGAGAGAACGGCGTGTACCGTAGATCGAGATGTGCTGCCTCGGTGCCGTCGAACGGAGAAACGATGCACTTCCTCCCTTTCCCCAGGCGGACGGGACGCGGCCGGATCAGTGACCAACGGTGAGAGAGAGAGCGGCCACCGCACTCCCTTTCCCCCGGCGGATGGGATGCGGCTGAATCAGTGACCAACGGTGAGAGAGAGAGAGGCCACCGCAGCCTTGTGTGAGATACTCTGAAGAGCAAAAAACCAGGCACGCAAGGCTCCATTGTATATAGTGAGTGGACTACCTTTTTCTCCATAAAAATTGTTTCATATTCTGTGTATGTGCCATTGAGCGCTATAACTTTATTTAAAAATAATGCGGCAACGCATCAAGTCGAACTTTGTTTCGTGCAGGCGTGGTACACGACCTCCCTAGGTAAACAACCGCTACATGCGTTCAAATTAGCATGTGGGCTGCCATTTCGTAAAGAAATGAGCTCCACCGTGTACCCGCGCGGGTGTGGCTGGGCACGAAGCGTGAGTACGTGCACGATGCACCTATTCTCTTCTTGTATACGTACACCACATACGTGGGGTTGTGTGAGAGAGATACATGTTGGAAATATGCCCTAGAGGTAATAATAAAATGGTTATTATTGTATTTCCTTGTTCACGATAATTGTCTATTGTTCATGCTATAATTGTATTAACTAGAAACCGTAATGCATGTGTGAATACATAGACCACAACATGTCCCTAGTAAGCCTCTAGTTGACTAGCTCGTTCATCAATAGATGGTTATGGTTTCCTGACCATGGACATTGGATGTCATTGATAACGGGATCACATAATTAGGTGAATGATGTGATGGACAAGACCCAATCCTAAGCATAGCACAAGATCGTGTAGTTCGTTTGCTAAAGCTTTTCTAATGTCAAGTATCATTTCCTTAGACCATGAGATTGTGCAACCAGCGGATACCGTAGGAGTGCTTTGGGTGTACCAAACGTCACAACGTAACTGGGTGGCTATAAAGGTGCACTACAGGTATCTCCGAAAGTGTCTGTTGGGTTGGCACGAATCGAGACTGGGATTTGTCACTCCGTGTGACGGAGAGGTATCTCTGGGCCCACTCGGTAGGACATCATCATAATGTGCACAATGTGATCAAAGGAGTTGATCACAGGATGATGTGTTACGGAACGAGTAAAGAGACTTGCCATAACAAGATTGAACAAGGTATCGGTATATCGACGATCGAATCTCGGGCAAGTACTATACCGGTAGACAAAGGGAGTTGTATACAGGATTGATTGAATCCTTGACATCATCGTTCATCCGATGAGATCATCGTGGAACATGTGGGAGCCAACATGGGTTCCAGATCCCGCTGTTGGTTATTGGCCACAGAGCTGTCTCGGTCATGTCTGCATGATTCCCGAACCCGTAGGGTCTACAAACTTAAGGTTCGATGACGGTAGGGTTATAAAGGAAGTTTGTATGTGGTTACCGAATGTTGTTCGGAGTCCCGGATGAGATCCCGGATGTCACCAGGAGTTCCGGAATGGTCCGGAGGTAAAGATTTATATAAGGGAAGTCCTGTTTTGGTCACCGGAAAGGTTTCAGGTGCTATCGGTAATGTACCGGGACCACCGGGAGGGTCCCGGGGGTCCACCAGGTGGGGCCACCGGCCCCAGAGGGCTGCATGGGCCAAGTATGGGAGGGGACCAGCCCAAGGTGGGCTGGTGCGCCCCCCAAGGGCCCAAGGCACCTAGGGTTGAAAAACCCTAGGGGGGGGGGGGCGCCTCCACCTTGCTTGGGGGGCAAGTCTCCCCCTCCTGGCCGCCGCCCCTCCCCACTAGATGGGATCTGGAGGGGGCCGGCCCCCTCTACCCTTCCCCTATATATAGTGGGGGGTTTTGGGGCTGCCAAAGACACGAGTTTTCCTCTCTCTTGGCGCAGCCCTACCCCTCTCCCTCCTCGTCTCTCGCAATGCTTGGCGAAGCCCTGCTGGAGTGCCACACTCCTCCATCACCACCACGCCGTTGTGCTGCTGCTGGACGGAGTCTTCCCCAACCTCTCCCTCTCCCCTTGCTGGATCAAGGCACGGGAGACGTCACCGGGCTGTACGTGTGTTGAACGCGGAGGCATCGTTCTTCGGTGCTTAGATCGGATTCGGCCGCGATCTGAATTGCTTCGTGAACGACTCCACCGACCGCGTTCTCGTAACGCTTCCGCATTGCAATCTTCAAGGGTATGAAGATGCACTCCCCTCTCTCTCGTTGCTAGTATCTCCGTAGATTGATCTTGCTGATGCGTAGAAAATTTTGAATTTCTGCTACGTTCCCCAACAATACAAACCTAGAGAGATATAGTGTGTGGGTTCTTGAGAGTTTTGGGGGGGGGGGGGTCAATCAAAAATGTAACATATGCAATGTGCGTGAAACAGAGTCATGTATATAACATATATATAGAGGGGGCAATCCACGATAAGAGAGTGGAGGTATCATCGGCTTGAGGTGTCCAAAGAATCGAAAAGAGTGATGATGTGTGTGTGTGTGTGCGCGCACGCGCGATCGATAAAGAGTGCCATCGAATTTGTGTGTGCCCACGTCAAAGATATAGAGTTGCTGGCCTACTGGAACGTGAGAGGGGACATGTGCAGTTTGTCTCTGTGGCATGGATACCTACCTGCAGCGCTCGACTATCGGTGTGTGGTGGGGGAAGAGGGAGGCCCAATTAACTATAGAGGTACAATGGCTGGTATATGTGTGGAGGAGGAGAGAGGCCTACCTCATGTATTAAGGAGATCGATCTGCCTATGTATTAAGGGAGATCGATCGGCATCCATGCATATGTGCAGGAGAGGAATAAGTTTGTGAGAGAGACAGAGCTAGAGTGTTGGAGGGGGTGGTAGTGGAGTTGCTTCTAACAAATGGTGGGATAGGCTTGCTAGACAAACAGAGGGCACGCTTGCAATATCAATAAGAGAGGAGATGGCTGCTTGTTGTCTGTGCACATGCATGTGAGAGACGGGTCAGGAGGCATGCACGAATGTTGAGGGGGACGATGTGGCTGTGGTAAGCAGACATAACTACATAGGAAGATCAATCGCTCTTTGTTAGAGAAAGGAGAGACATAACTTGTGAGGTACGTCGATCGATGGGGGGGTAGTTAAAGTCGATCTAGGTATATGTTGGGAGATCGATTGGTATACATGCATGTGTGTGTTAGAAGCAAATGAGGCACGAGGAGAATGATAGAGAGAGAGGGATGCATGTAGGAGGTGGTACGAGAGGCATACTATATCGAGCGGGGAGGAGTGTGCGAGTACGAGAAAGATGAAAAGAGTGGTGGGAGTGAGGCATGGACGGTGACAAGAGAAGAGGGGAAGCTTGTGTTTGTGCTAGGAACACCTGGCTAGAGAGACATATCGATCGATGTGTGCCGTAAAGAAGGAGCTGGGGGGCCTACACACACCGTGGGTGAACGACCTAAAGTGAAAAGACGAATTTGCGCGATGGAGCTAGAGAATGCTGAGCGAGGGTGAGAGGGATGCGGGCGTGTGCATGCACAAGAGAAAGTTAGCGCTAGCTACAAAGATAAGAGGGTTGTGTGGGTGTAAAAGACGAATAGAGATCATATATACTTCATTATAAAAAGCGAATTTGGATATTTGAAGAATTTATCATAGTGTTTTAAACCGATGCATGTGTGAATATATATAACGATGATACACATGGTGTGTTTATGAACATGTTATACTACATTTAATATATTTTATCTCTACTCTTATAAAAAAATAGAGTTGTTGATGATGGTGTGCCTGCCATCCTGCATTATATGCCGTCCGATTTATATCTGGCGGATAGCAAGGAAACTATGATGGTTGAAGTTGGTAACAATCATGATTGTAGATTCTTATTGAAATAGAGAAAGAAATTCAAATTTAGTTCGAATTGCAGCGGTAGTATAGACATTTGGAATGCACTAAAATGTTGGTATGAGTAGGTTACATGCATTATACAGCAAGCGAAAAAATTTAATCGGACATAACATGGATTCATACTCCCTCCTTCCATCTATATAGGGTGTAATGAGATTTTTAAGACCGCCTTTGACTATTGACAAGATTAATAGTACATGACATGCACAATGTGAAAATTGTATCATTGAAAGAACCTTTCACAGACGATGTTAACGGTGTGCTTTGTGTAAGTTGCATGTCATATATCATTGCTCTAATCTTTGGTCCAAGTTAGCATCAAAAAACGCATTAGGCCCTATATTGATGGAAGGAGGGAGTAGCTTGGAATAGCATTTGTATAGTAGAACGGGGCAAGACTCTCTCTTTGTTTGGTGTGAATAGTTTTATTTTTTTTCGTTTTCTTTTTGGTTGAGGGAAGTGTGAATTGATTTGGTACGTACAAGTACAGTATTACTACACGTTAGGCTTGTCCCTAAAATTCAACCCGCGTCTTGTTATATCTCGAAAATTCAGATATCGTGCTCCCAAAACTGGCGCCTTCATCATTTCAAAAAAATGGCGCCTTCACAACCCGCGCCTTGCTATCCGGAATTCCAACGCGCGCGAAAACTCCCTCCGGCTGCCAAATCCCGACACGCGAAATCCCCCTTCTAACCCTGAGCCAAAAGGGCCGCTAGTTCAAATCAGTGGGGGGTACTTTTGTAACACACCCTACATTTTGTACAAGCGCGTCCCTAAGTCATGCTTCACCCCCTCCCATCACCCCCTTTTTGCCATTTGAAATCCCAGGCCACCATAACCTCTCCGCTCCAGTCACGAAACCCCTCCCTCCTCTGTCCGCCACATCACCACTGCCCAGCCGGAGCCTCTTCCCCGACGACGTCGTCCACCGCAATAGCTCAACGTCCCTCGTCCACCTCCCCGGTTGAGGATCCGTCGTCCATCTCACCGTCCCACCGGTTCAGCCGCCCCATCCTCCACCTCCAAGGAGCTGCTCCGGCGATCGCCTCGTCTATCGCTGCTGCTCCATCCCCACAGTGCCGCCTTAACCTGCTCCACCAGAACCGCAGCATCCTCACCAACTCCTCTGACGAAGCTGAGGCCTACTCGGCGCCACCAAAGAGGTTGTACA
The DNA here is from genome assembly GCA_021437245.1 of Aegilops speltoides. Lineage (NCBI taxonomy): Eukaryota > Viridiplantae > Streptophyta > Magnoliopsida > Poales > Poaceae > Aegilops > Aegilops speltoides. The sequence goes on along the minus strand of CM038145.1, from coordinate 279,101,911 downwards.
CTCATCGCATTGCACCCTCTCCTTAACTCGACCTCCCGGCGCCGACGGTGCTCCATCCCGCACCCCCATGGAGCAGCTACCTTGAAGCCAGCACCGCGGGCGACATCTCCACGGTGGCTCTCCCCCAATGTGAGGCCCCTTCGGTGGCGGCGTCCATACCAGCCAGATCTGCTGCTGTAGCTCCGGCTCTCGCTCGCTCGCTCGCGATGCTGCTGCTGCTCCAGCTCTCGCTCGATCGCTCGCTCGCCCAGCTCCTGCTGCTGCTCTCCCCCTCGCTCGTGTTGCTGCTCTACTCCGATTAAGCCACACTTCAGTCGACTGAATCGACTTTTGGGTCAGTCAATTTTCAGGGGTTGGGGGGCTCGCTGGAGTTAAGGAAGAACCACCCGCAGCAGGGACGGGGGCTCGCCGGAGAGGTACCCCACTATCTATCTTAGGGTTCAGGGTGGGGGCGGGGGGCCTAGACGGCTGGCCGGGGCGGCAGTGGCGAGTTGTTTCGAGGCGGCGAGGCGGCACTGGGGCTGGCGGGTTCAGCCGGTGGTGGCAGGCGGCTCAGGGGGGTGCAGGTTGAAGATGAACTGCAGGCCCTCCCTAAACTACATGTCAAGTGCCTCTCTGCTACCATTGTGTTCAGTTTCGACAGTAGCATTCAGATTCCACAGTAAATTTCAGTTTCGACAGTTAAGTTCAGAGTCAATAGTTTTTACCTCATTTGTTGTAGTTAGGTGGTTTTTGGAGATGTTAATTTTACATCCATTTTACATCATCTATTGGAGATGCTATTAGAATCCCACTTGAGATTGACGATGTCTGTCTTGTGCTGCTTCAGCCTTGACGTCTTACGGCTCACCGGAGCTGCTCCAACGACAGAACGATCCATCACAACAGAGCAGTGCCCTGGATGCCGTCTACAGATTCCTCAGATCTTCCTCCACACCTCCGACAGCCACCTCTGCCTCAACTGCTTCAGCGACCAAACCATTGATGCTAAGGTCAACACGGCTACGGCTAAGAGGTTGTACACTTGTTGCATCACTTATTACTATACATTCACATCGATCCATTAGGTCTATTTTGGTTCAACGGAAAAACGTCGATCCACCGGTTGTTACCATCACTCTAAATTTCTGCATGCTCTCCTTAAATAATCTCACCATATTTTTTTCGTATGCATGACAGATATTGTACACAGTCATGCTGAACATGTAAAGAAAAAGAGAAGAGTTTTGCGCGGCAATACAATGTCATGCAGACATCGCTCCATGGTGGGTTCAATGGCAAACCCTCCCCACCCCTCTCCAGATTATAATCCAGAGGAAAATATCTGTTCTGAGGCGGATTCAGACGCCGCTGGCCACTCCTATTTACCCCCCAAGGTGTTTGCTCTACCTTGGCATGATGATGTTAGTCATATCATGCATATGTTGCCTTGCAGTGCCTACTTTTGACATCATATATGTCATCTGCTTAGTTTAGACATGTTTTGTAATGCCACATGTTTAGTTTCTAGATCATATATAGGAATTATGCAGTCTCATGTCTTTTAGCCAGCCATAATATATGTGAAATGTGTAATGCCATCCTGTTTAACCAGGCATCATATATTTGAATGATATCTTGCCCATCCTTTTCTTCATTACATTTCCATTTGTCGGCAATGTTTGTACATTAAACCACTCTTCCTGTGAATCAGCCATTTGGGTGGGAGATGGAAAAATCTGGAGTGAAAACAAGGCCTTCAGAGCAGACAGTGCTACATGTCGAAGCAGATCTCTTGTTGGGTCCCGATAGCTCCTCAGAGATGGATTCAGAGACAGATGACCAGTCCTATTCCCCCATTGAGGTGTATGCTCTAACTTGGCACGGTTATACTACTCATATCATGTATACGGTGTCTTGCATTGCATTGTTTAGACATCATATACACAATATTCAACACCATGTTCTTAGTTCAGACATCATATCGAATGCCCTCTGTTTAGCATATATATCACATATGTGAATTAAGTGATGCGATCCTGATTACTTAGATAACATGTAGGTGAATTATGTCATGCGATCCTATTTAGTTATTTATCATATCTTTGAATTATGTTATGCTATGCTATCCAGTTTAGATAGACATCATATATGTGAAATTATGTCATGCTATCCGTTTTAATTAAACAATATACATGTCAACTATTTCATGCCCTCTTTTTTCCACACTATCTATTGCATCTATTTCTCATACAATGTCTGTACATTCAACTATGTTTGCTGTTTATCAGCCATTTGAATTGGAGCGGGTGATGCCAGTATCTAGCGGAATAAACACGGTCTTCAAATAAAATAGTGCTACCTCTTGGTGGAGATAGCACCCTGGTTGTACATGCACAAGAACCAGCCCTACCACACATAACCCAAACTCTCGCAGATTGTACCCCTACTGCGATGGACAGAGAACCACCTTCACCCAATCTAACCCCAACCCCAGCCGATAGTAACCCAGTTCCTGTTGACACAGCACTGTCTCCACCATAGAGCTCTCAAACAAGAGCAGTTAGTAAGGCAGCTCCAGTGCCCAAAGGGCCAGTACTATCACAGCGAACCCAAACTCCAGAAGTTAGTACGCCTATTCCTGTGGTGGAAGCACAACCATCCAGTCGTAGTTTAGCATCTATTGCATTTGATGTTGTTAAATCGTATGTGCGTATCTTTCCATCTTGGAAATATTATACTGAAGATGAAGGAAAATGCCAGTTGCAGGTGTTTGTCCAGGAGTTATGTGTAAGTAATGTTATTCATGGCAATTACTTTGCTTCGTCCAACACATCCTACCTCCATGATGGTTATAATACAGCAAATTTTTCCCATTTTTCTCTATAGAGAAGGACCGATTTGGAAACTCAAGATGAGGTAACATGTGCTAATACCTCTGCTATCTTCAAGAATGCTTGGTGGCAGTATCGGAATTACCTAAAGAAAATGTACTTCACCAGCAAAAAAACTCATCAAATTCCCTTACGTTCTCCTGAGACACATTTACTGGACGATGACTGGGGACGCCTTGTTCTATACTGGTCCCGAACCAAGAATGTGGTAAGGTCTATGAGCTCATTTTCTATTTTTAAGTATTTTATTCTTGCGTCTTACTGTACTCTGTTCGTGTAGAACAAGTGCCTAAACCTGAAGAACAACTGTTCTAATTTAAGATTCCATTGCTATCATAGTTCAAAAAAGCGCTAGGCGTTAATTGTGCATTTTGCCACCGCCTTGCGCTTTACTGACCAATGCGCATGCTTATGCGCAGTTATGCATAGATTATGCGTAGTGATGCGCAATGCGTTTTGCCAACGCCTAGAGCCTAGGCGCGCTTAAGCGCTCGCTTAGGCGCGCCTTTTTTTAACTATGATTGCTTTACTCTTGTATCACTGTATTTACTCATACAAACTTATTTTTAAATTGAAGGATCCAATCAAAACTCTAGTGGCACAGTAGGTATGTTCACGCATGTTTCTTTAACAGGTTTGCTCTTATCAATAGCTCTGTTGATTTCAATTTCAATTGTGTATATAGTTGACTTTCATATCATGTACATTATTAGCATCACAACAGAGCCAATAGTGTTGTTGTACATGTAGACCCGTGGTACCCATATGAAATCTTGTTGTGCCGTGTAGTTTCCCACGCTTTGTATTCTTTCACTGCTGCTTTGTCTTGAACTGATATGATTTGAACCGTGTCTCTATTTTGATTTGGCAAGACAATGCAGTGACCATAGGACATAGATATATGTTTGTTTGATGCTTTTACTATGTACTAGTACTTGTCAATAGAAGACTTGGTAGTTTAATCCTGTCCACCTTACTAATGAACTGGTTCACCGAAATGAGTTTCATATACTAGTACATGCTAAAACTTGTTATGTGTCTGCTTGTTTCTTCTTTTAGAATACTGACAATATATTGGGGAAGAGTGCCTTATTAAGCAATGGTAAAGGAAGTAATGCAGATAAGGTTCAGGATAGTGACACATCCTTGTTGGTCTCCAACAAAGCTAGTAAAACAGCTAAGGAAGATTATCTTGAAGACAGCAAGACAACCCCAAAGTCCTGTATTGGTTTAGTGTTTGAGTTACTGGCCACTACTGCCTGCACAAGCTATTCAAACTCACTGTCTGAATCAGTTCGGTTTCTTGAGTCTCAACTACAAGCTGAAAGACTTGATCACCGTGTCTTTGCGACAAGAAGTGGAAGGACTGCGAAGTCCCTGGAGCATTCAGATGCATACTTTCCGTGCAACAAAGAAAGCGTTGGAGGATTTTAGCGCCAAACAGACAAAGATAATCAGCTTGCTAAGCTTATTGCCGACATGGTGGATACCCAGATAACGCTTCTTGAGCTCTTCCGTTGCTTCATTATGCTCTTGTTTTGTCTTGCAGCGTTTATTTGCACCGGTGGCCAATTTTGACGGCTAGTGTATGTAATATGCTGCTTTGTTCCCTATATTTGCACTGGTGGCGAACTTTGATGCCCAGTGGATGTAATATGTGTAATAGCGGTAATAAGCTAGCCTTAATTGCTTGCTTATTTATTTCCTTATTGTCTTGTTTAGTTGTTTGCTTGTAGTCACTGCTGTTCTTTTTTGTGTGTTTTTCTAGTGGCCACAATAGCCTATTTTTGGTAACTAGGCCAAAATAATCATGGCAAGCACGAACTGTTGTAACCATGGGCCTTCTGCAGGCCGTATGATCCATGGGCCTTCGTCCGGCCGTAGGATCCATTGGCCTTCTATACGGGACGTAGGATCCATCGGCCTTCTATATGGGCCTTAGGGTCCACGAGCCTTCTACGGGCCGTAGGGTCCATGGGCCTTCTACGGGCCGTATGATCCATGGGCCTTCTACGGGCCATACTATCCATGGGCCTCATACGGGTCATAGGATCCATGGGCCTTCTACTGGGCATATCATCATTTCACCAATCATGGGCCGTACTATTCGTGGACCATAACGGGCCGTTAATAGGCCGTATTTGATAACTCTACTGGGCATATCATCATTTCACCAATCATGGGCCCAACGTTTTTTTACATGAAAATGGCCCAACGTATTAACGGTCCGCAAACGGGCCGACTGTAACGACGGGCTGAATTTGGCCCACAAGAAGAAAATGACAGTAACGGGCCGTATGTAACCGAATGCTGCAAATGAGCCCAAGAATCAATGGGCCCTAAGAAGGCTGAAAGATAACTTGGGCTGGAAACAGCCCAATGGAATAATGGGCCGTTAATGGGTATAAAGTGATACACTATTCATTACGGGCCAGTTTCACCATGGGACGTTAATGGGCCAAGAGTTACAAAGGTCCTCATATGGGCCGAAAGAAGTCATGGGCCACACATGGGCCGGAAATTAAAATGGGCTGAATCATATTGGACGGCCCAGATGACGCTACTAGGCCTAATTCGGATAGGGCGTAACGGGCCCTGGGATAGCGGACTGTAAATGGGCTATATGTGAACAGGCCGTTAACAGGCTTTCCGTGGGCTAGGCCGCCACATTTGGACCAAGTCAAATGGGCCGGCCTTTTCACAAGAATGGGCCTCTGTTGGGCCGTGCCACATTTCGCCGTATCATAGGCGACTTCGGTCCAATGAACGGATGACATCTATCCCAACGGTGATCCGACACGTGTTTCCTCCAGCCAATGATGATTTTACACGTGGAAAATCCCCATTGGTCGGGGCTGTTAACGGGTTATCAGATCCAAAACCCGACCCGATAGCTTAACGGCGTTCCGTTATGGTGGATGCCACATGTCGGTCACCCTTGACGAAAGCACTTCTGTGACGCGCGATTTATCGTCATGGAAGTGGACACTTCCATGATGATAATTTTGGTAATGTCATGGAACACTTCTACGACAGCACAGGTATGACTATCTTGATTCTGTCATAAATTTGTCATGGATGTACATGCATGACAAAAAACGCGACCTACTGTGACAAACATGTATCATCATGGAAGTGTATTTTTTGTAGTGTGGAGATCGGATTGAGCTCGAGGGGCATCATGTACGCCTATGTATCATGGTGAGCAAATATCGCAAGACCAGATAGCAATAAGCAGGGTGTCTTGAAAAGCTTATGCCTCGCTTCGATGATGGTTGAGGGAGTCCTGGACTAGGGGGTGTCCGGACAGCCGGACTATCATCGTCCGCCGGACTCCAAGACTACGAAGATACAAGATTGAAGACTCCGTCCTGTGTCCGGATGTGACTTTCCTTGGCGTGGAAGGCAAGCTTGGCGATACGAATATGTAGATCTCCTACCATTGTAACCGACTCTGAGTAACCCTAGCCTCCTCCGGTGTCTATATAAACCGGAGGGCTTTAGTCCGTAGGACAACATACATTACAACAATCATACCATAGGCTAGCTTTAGGGTTTAGCCTCCTTGATCTCATGGTAGATCCACTCTTGTACTACCCATATCATCAATATTAATCAAGCAGGACGTAGGGTTTTACCTCCATCGAGAGGGCCCAACACGGGTAAAACATCGTGTCCCTCGTCTCCTGTTACCATCCGCCTAGACGCACATTTCGGGACCCCCTACCCGAGATCCGCCGGTTTTGACACCGACATTGGTGCTTTCATTGAGAGTTCCTTTGTGTCGTCGCCGATAGGGAGGATGCCTCCACCCGTCTTTAAAGACGATGTCTTCGCCAAAGGGGCCTTGGCCGCCGGCCAAACTATCCGGCTAGGTGGTTTTCTTATGACCGCCTGTCCGGCCGCCGCTTGGACAATGACTTCTCAAGTCGTCAGAAGCAATCTTCGCGTCAGCTCGAAAGCTGCCGAACAGTTGGATCCAATAGAGCTCTCGTCTGTTAACGAGCTCTTGGATCGCATCGCCGCCCTAGGAGTCGCTATGGACTACAACCAGATTGGGCTTAAAACCGATCTGAGAGAGATTAATTCTCCCCAGGCCACCCACCATGTCGAAGTGGTAGAGGAGCAATACGGCAACTCTCCGCCTGTATTGAAAACTATTCATGTCCAGATTCCCGAACCCTCCATGCCGGATTCCCGCGGAGGGACGGACTTCGATCTAGCATTGAACTTAAAACCATGCATCGCTCCGGACTCGCTGGATCACGTCCAGCAACCCCAGCTTCCAAATTCGGAAACTCCTCGGCCTTCGAGCCCCAAGATAGGCAGGGATCCGGACTTTAGTCCACCCACCCGCCCAGACATATGCGATCTATCTCTAATACGGCAAGAGCCCGCTGAAACAGTACATTACTACTGGGCCAGATTCCTCCTGGTTATGGACAGGATAAAGGACTGCCGAGAGGAAAATGCAATCTCAATCTTCCGCAATAATTGCACGGACAAGGGAATATTAAATGCCATTGATCGTCGCAAAATCACACGCTTCACTGATCTGGCGTCCATAGTACGAAAGTACTGTGCGATGGAGAGTTTCCGGAAAACTGAAAATCAATTTTGGGATAATCCGGCCCCAAACCCAGTCCGCAACAAAAGGGCGCCTTACACTCAGGCCCCAGATGCAGAAACGAAAAAACAAAAACCCAATAAGGGAAACGGAACTGCATCGAGGGATGGCTCAATGGACCCCGTAAGTTTATAGTACGAGGAGCAGTCCAACACATAGCCTTCGAGCATGTTGGATATTACGGCAGTGGCCAAAAGTGGCGAGGAGCTTCTAGCCCCAAAAACCACTTCAACAATACCGCATGCGGTATCAACGATCTTCGAGACTTTCGCATCAAACAATACGCGAAAGCGAACAATCCGCGGACTCGCCGAAGTCTACCAAGTAGCAACAGCAAATCCATGGAGCGACACAGCTATAACCTTCAACGCCAGCGACGAGCCTAAATTCCGAACAGCCAGAGCGCCAGCCGCACTGGTGCTTAGTCCCATAGTGGACGGCTTTCGACTGACAAAAGTCCCCATGGATGGCGGTAGCGGATTAAACCTCATTTACGAGGAAACTCTGCGGAAAATGGAAATCGATTGGAGCCGCATTGAGCGAAGCAGCACAACCTTCAGAGGAATAATCCCTAGCCGGGAAGCGCGCTGCATCGGGAAAATCACACTCGATGTGGTGTTCGGCTCGCCGGACAATTACAGATCCGAAGAAGTCACGTTCCAAGTGGCCCCATTCAGCAGCGGATATCACGCTATATTAGGACGAGAGGCATTCACAATTTTTCAAGCAGTACCTCATTACGGGTACATGAAGCTCAAAATGCCTAGGCCTAGCGGAATAATCACTCTCGTTAGTGATCCGGACATAGCACTCCGCGCCGAAAACAAGACAGCCGCACTAGCCCTCGAGGCACTATCTGAAGCCTTAGCGGCAGAAGAACTCATCACACAAGGCTCTACGGTGAACAGGGACGATGTGATACTCGATAAAAGATCCAAGTCCACCTCCTTCAAACCAGCAGATGAAATAACAAAATTCCAGTCCATCCAACGGACCCAACAAAGACGGCCTCCATTGGGGCACAATTGAACCTCAAGTAGGCGCCAGATCAGGCAAATTCCTTCGAAAATTGGGACATTTTCGCTGGCACCCTTCGGATATGCCCGAATCCCATGCAGATTGGCGTAACACAGCCTAAACATCCTAAAGGATTCAAGCCACCAAACAGGCTCTTCGACGATTTTCCGAACCCAAAAGACAGGCAATGGGAGAAGAGCTAGCCAAACTATTGGAAGCCGGATTCATCGAGATATCAAACATCCGGATTGGCTAGCAACTGGTAATGGTACCAAAGAAGGACAACTCGGCGCCTTTGTGTCGATTTTAAAGACCTCAATAAGGCTTGCCTCAAGGATCCTTCCTCTCCCCAAGATCGACCAAATTATCGATGCTACCGCAGGACACGATTCATTGTGCTTCCTCGACGATACTCGCTATCATCAAATCAAGATGGCGGAAGCGCACCAAGCCGCCACGGCATTCATCACCCCTTACGGACCATTCGCTTCAACACGATGCCTTCGGACTTAAAAACGCTTAGTGCAACATATCAAGCATGATTCAAACATGTCGGCTACCCAGATTGGCAAAACAATGAGGCATACGAGACGACGTGTCGTCAAAACAAAACACGCGTTGAAACCTTAGTAGATTTACTTGAGGCTCACGCTCGACAACCTTAGAGCATATGACATCAAGTGAATCCGAAAATGCGTTTTGCGCATCACCGGAAAGCTACTTGGGCTTCATCGTGTCCGTAGAGGAATCAAGCAAACCCGCTAAAATCCGAGCTCACACACGGTTGGACATTCCAAAAGACCTCAAACAAATACAAAAATTAACAGGATGCGTGGCAGCTCTAAGCCGCTTTATCTTCCGTCTAGGAGAAAAGGCGTTGCCCCTCTATCGCCTCCTCAGGCGCACCGAACACTTCGAGTGGACGGATGCTGCCACTGCCGGACTCGAAGAAATAAAGGCCATATTGGCAACAAATCCAGTCCTGGCTGCGCCCCATCTGGGCGAACCAATGTTGTTATACATCGCAGCAACGCATCAAGTTGTAAGCGCGGTCCTCGTCGTCGAACGAGAGACAAAAGGGCAAAAATTCCCTCTTCACAAACCAGTGTATTATGTATCCACTTTGTTAACCCCCTGCAAGTCCCGTTACCCGCACTATCAGAAGATAGCATATGCGGTGTTCATGGCATCCCGAAAGCTTCGGCACTACTTTCAAGAGTGTTCGATAACAGTGGCCTCTGAAGTACCACTCAATGACATTATAAATAACCGCGACGCAACGGGCAGGATTGCAAAATGGGCCATTGAGCTCTTACCATTCGATATAACTTACAAACCTCGGTGAGCTATAAAGTCACAAGTTTTGGCTGACTTTGTCGCCGAATGGACCGAAGCTGAACTCCCTAAAGAGTATGGCGCATACTCCAATTGGACTATGCATTTCGACGGCTCTAAAATGTTGGCGGATGGGGTCAAGGCGTCGATGACGCCCCAACCGAGACACAGATCCAAGACTACTAGGAAAAAGCCTTCTAATGGCGCACCGGTTTTGTTTACTAATGGCGCACTACCGTGCGCCATTAGCATCACGCCACTAGAATTTTTTCTAATGGCGCACCTCAATGCGCCCATTAGAATCTGAGTTCTAATGGCGCACTCAATGTGCGCCATTAGTATCTGGTATACTAATGGCGCACCACATAGGAGTGCGCCATTAGTAACAATTTTTTTTCAAATTTTTTTGCAGGATTTTTTTTTTAATTTTTTTTGAATTTTTTTTCAAAATTTCCAATTTTTTTTTCTTAATCTCAGGTCACAACTATGGCTTAATCTCGAGTCAATATGCTTAATCTCAGGTCAAATCGCACTCCATAGTCAAACTTCCCGAAAGGTCACCCATCCCTCTCACTACTCCAGCTTGAGCACGCTTAACTTCCAGGTTCTATTCTCCCTCATTTCCAAGTCTGCACTTGTTGTTTTCCTGACAATAGTAAGATGTCAATCCTATTAACCTCATGAATTTAGCTTGAGCATGTACTGACACATTTCACTGTTTGAGTTTGAAACTATTGTTCTAAAAAATTAGTAACACTAATATTTCTTGAATAATTAGTTCGCACACATGTTTGACCAGATTTGACCATAGTTTGACCAGATTTGACCACAGTTTGACCATAGTTTGACTATATTTGACCAAAATTCAAAAAAAACTAAAATAATTATTTATGAACACTAATATTCTTGAATAATTAGTTTGACCATAGTTTGACTAGATTTAACAAAATCTAAAAAAACTAATTTTTTTTTGAATTTTTTTGCCTCCAGATCTTAAAAGCCCCGTAACTTTTTTTCTGTTAGGCTTTTGAGGATTTTAAAAATGTTTAACGGGGTTCCCCTGGTTAAATTCGGATGTAACTTTTCGAGTAGATGCTTTTTCATATATAAAACTTTTTCATCCGAGTTCGTATGCAAAAGTTATGGCCATTTTACAAATTTCCGAGAGATTTTGCAAATAAAGTCGAAATTCATATTTGTAAATTTTCCCAACAACTAGACCACATATCACACGGAAAACTTATTTTCTTTTATTTTTTGACATTTTATCATTTTTTAATTTTTTAAAACTGAAAAGGCGGTCCACGGGGGTACATTCGGTGGAAGTCAAGAACAACAATGGCGCCGTGGGGTGGTGCGCCATTAGTAGTTAAACTAGTAATGGCGCACCACAACCGTGCGCCATTACTAACAAAAATTTTATAAATTTTTTATATTTTTTTTACTTTTTTTAAAACTTCTAATGACGGTGGGTGTGGTGCGCCATTACTAGTTAAAACTAGTAATGGCGCACCACACCCATGGTGCGCCATTAGAAGTTTTGAAAAAATTACAAAATTTTTACTAATGGCGCACCGTGGGATGTGGTGCGCCATTAGTATTTGAAACTAATGGCGTACCAACACATGGTGCGCCATTAGTATATAGCAATGGCGCACCACATGTCTGGTGCGCCATTAGAATCAATCCTATCTATAGCCCTTTTCCTAGTAGTGCAGTATGTACTTCAAATAATGTACACGGACTCCAACAATGCAGCCGAATACGAGGCCCTGTTACATGGTCTCCGGATGGCAGTCTCCATGGGCATTCAACGCCTAGAGGTGCGCGGGGATTCAAACCTTGCAATATCCCAAATAAACGGAGACTTTCACGCCAAGGATCCAAAAATGGTAGCATATCGCAACGCTGTCCTAAAAATGTCAGCTCGGTTTGAAGGACTCGAATTCCATCACATAGCCCGAGATAATAACCAAACGGCCGACATACTGGCACGCATCAGTGCCAAACGTGATGCTGTCCCTCCAAATATCTTCCTGGAATGGCTCTTCAAGCCATCCGTACTATGGGAAGAGGAGCCCGGAAGTGACAAACCAGAAAAAACCGCGCCAATTGGTGATCCGGCCGACGACATAACACCTTCAGCCCACGTCATAATGGCAGTAATCGCCCCGTGGACAGAACCATTCCTAGCCTACTTGCTTAGGCAGGAACTTCCCAAAGACCAAAACGAGGCCCGCTGCATAGTCCGGCGATCGAAAGCCTACAAGGTCCATGAGGGAGAACTTTATAAGAAAAGTACAACCGGCGTCCTTCAAAGGTGTATCTCCGAAGAGCAAGGGCGAAACCTCCTGGCTGAAATTCATGCCGGACTAGGCGGACACCATGCAGCAGCCCAGGCCCTTGTAGGAAAGGCATTCCGTACAGGATTTTATTGGCCGACGGCCCGGCAAATGCCGTGACTTAGTCCAAATGCGTTGGTTGTCGACTATTTGCTAATCGAGCCACATGCCGCCCACCGCCTCAAAACTATACCCATTACCCGTTCGTCGATAATCTGGGGCTTGATATGGTCGGACCCTTAAAGGGGGAACCCACAAGCAAAGATACCTATTGGTCATGGTGGATAAATTCACCAAATGGATAGAGCCCAAACCGTCAAAACGGCAGAGTCCGGACCAGTGATAGACTTTATATCCGGGTAGTACACGTTACGGAGTCCCTCACAAAGATCATCACCGACAAAGGCACGAAATTCACAGCCCTCGAGGTTAAGTCATGGTGCAAGAATATGGGCATTAAGCTCGACTACGCTCAGCCTATCACCCTCAAACCAACGGTCAAGTGGAACGAGCAAATGGTCTAATAATGACCGCATTAAACCCGCACTAGTGCGGTCACTTACTAAATCGACACGACTGGGTCGAGGAGCTCGACCAGACTGGGGCTGCGGACAACGCCTAACCGCACTACCGGATTCACACCATTTTTATGGTCTACGGCGCAGAGGCGCCTTGCCTGTGACATTATTCATGACTCACCTCGAAAGCGAATGTACGAGGAAAGAGAGGCCGAGCTTGATCGGCGGGACAGCTTGGACACATTGAGGAAGAACGCGACGCCGCCAAGGCTCGCTCCGCATTCTATCGAGCAGGCCCAAGATATCAAAGCAGTAGTAGTACGGACCAAGACTTACAACGTTGGTGAACTAGCTCTCGCCGGACAAGAAAAAGGACAAGCTCAAGCCCAAATGGGAGGGCCCTTTCATTATCGATCAAGTCCTGACAGTAGAGCATACCGTTTACTTAAATGCGCCGGATAACCGACTCGAGCCGAACCCATGGAACGCAGCCCGCCTCCTCAAGATTCTATGCCTAGCGCCGACTAAGAGTTCGCCCCTTCCTCCGGCCCAAATTTTTATACTTTGGCTGTCTTTTGTTTCTCTTTTCATAACCTTTTTGTTAAAAAGCCCTAGGGGCCTACTTTTGCACTTTCCAAGATACACTTGATGTGCCATCCGCACTCATTATACCTAGGGGCTTCCTTTACGTAAGCTCAATTATAAGGGTTTCATGCCCAAGACATGTGTCAAGCTTCCACATGTACCTTTTACTCACCATTATATGCATCGATATGACTTAAGTTTTGGCCAAGTTGGGTTGTTTAGCTCCCGTGCTTACCCCCACGCTCCCGATTGTTCAGCTAGGAGGTAAAGGAGCACCTCTGCGATTATTATTGCTGGTCACCGGATGTGTACCTCGGACTGGGTGAAGCCGAAGCTAGCGTTCTTAAGGGAATATTCGGTCGATGACTTAAAAGATGATTTTTACCTACTCATTTATTCGCCCCGATGTTTTTCTCGCTTTTTTTGCATGCGGACATGCACTTTAGGGCATGCCTCCCAGAGAAAGGAACCCTTAACGGAACTATTCTCCTGGAAGATGTTTCTTACTAACCATGTAATATAACATAACTAGTTGGGCACTTGTCCGATAAAGCACTAATGACCCCTCGCCGGTCTCCATGCATACCACGGTTGTTTCTTAACCAAAAGGTATTCGGACACACTGCACTCTAGGGTCCCGAGGTTGAAGCGAAAAGGTCGGCAAAGACAAACGATCTACAATCCGGCTAGAAGGCATTTCACATGTCACTTTAAAGGAAAACATACATTGTCAAATGTACCGATTATATTCCTCCTCAATCCCGCCTAACAGTCTGTCTAACTTACAATCCCGTTGGGAAAATTTACCAGCCAATTCTACTTGGTCAGTATACTAAACTCACAGGATCTCCTTCCCATCGGGCCCCACCGGTCCAACCTCGCCATGTGGTTGGGATCGCCTTCTTATAACGCTCTTCACCATGGCCCAAGTCTCCCTGGCACCTTGACGGCAAGCCGAAATCTTCCACAAACGGAAGCGCTGCCGCACTCCCTGAAGCTTCTCCGCTAGCTCCCCAAGGCCCTCGGGTAGGGAGAGGGCTGGCCATAAAGCTTGGACGCCGTCGCTCATTGCCTGCCGAACTGCGTCGAAAGCGATCATAACAACTTCGGGAAGTTGATCACCCGTTGATATGGGCATCTCCTCCGCAGGGCGACCTATGAGTATACCTACAAGACATCTTATGTCAATTTACTTCCTCGCGAGACTTTTCTTTTCAAAAGAGTCCGCTCAAGCACTTACTATAAATGCCGCGACGAAGCCGCTGATTCTCCTTAACGGAGCTGGACAGCTCGGCTTGCGCGCCTTTCAGCTCTTCTTCGAGCTTGGCATTGGCATCTTGGAGCTTGTTCCTTTCTTGCTGCACCCTATTCAGCACCCTCTCGCTGCCTTTAGTCATGCGCGAAATTCTTACTGTCCGGATCTTGTCCGTGGCACCGCCATGTCACTATTAGACTTGCACGCACGCCGCTGGCGCTTATATCTATTAATAAAAATGTGTTACTAGGAGGGTCTCTGCGTCTCCTCCTGCGGCGACAAGTGCGGCCTCGATTGGGCCTTGCATTCTTGCAGCTCCCGAGACAGCTGGGCATTCTTCTCGGTAAGAGCCTGCGTTTCAAATGATCCTTAAATCAGTTAACATAACTACTTTAAGTCTCGAGGGCTACTGGTATATATATATAACCATTAAAACTCCTTTACCCGTATGTCTTTCACATACTGCTCCGTGGCTCTAGTAAAACCATCTTGAGCGGCACGGAGATGCGCGTCCCCTGCGTTAAAGGCGTCCAATGCCTCAAGGGAGAAGCACGCTTCACAAAATACTGTCCGGCGGCGCCTATGGTTCATGGCGCTCTCCACCTCAGACTTGGTGGCGGACAGTCTGTCGGTGTCCTCCGTTGGAGAAGGATCCGGCCCGCATCTTGCGCTTGCCTCCCCCCTCGGGCGGGCGCCGGAGCCTGTCCGTGTAGGTTGGATCGGCAATTTCAAGGCCGCAGATCCGGTGGCGTTTTTCTCCTATAAAGATCATGAGCACTCAGACGCTTCCTAGGAACGTTGCTCTAAAAATTCAAATACGAGTTATACCTTTGCGGCAACATTTCCGTCCGCACCGCACTCCTTTTCCGCCTGCTGGTCCGGACTGACCTCTGTTGGTCAGCCGCCGCGGGCTCGGCTTCCCGCCGTGAAGGCGCTTCCTGTAAAAATACCATAGTTCGCGAAGGTCAGAAATGGGTAAGGAAGAGATAATGGTGTCCGGACCTCGGTCGCAGTCACCTGGGAAGCCGGATACAGTCCGGGGTAGTCCGCCGTGATGGCGACCAAATCATTATCCATGCTGAGCTGGTGAAACACCCCGTCGATCAGCTCCACCTTGATGTCCGGATCCTCTTCGGAGGCCAGATCCAGGGATCTTCCTGGATCCTCGGGTTGCGGAGAGGGACTTACCATGTCCTCCACAGTCCGGCGTAGATCTTGCGCCGAAGACATAATGTAAGAAGCCTAAACTTCGAAAGCAGGGATTGAGCCCTTAAAAGTGTTCACTTACCCAGCCTCTAGGGTTGTTCATGGAAAACCCGTTCAAAGGGTTCGTTTGAAGGAAGTCCTCCTTCTCCCCCTTGTACTGGCTGGACAGGGTCTTCACCAGATCCTCGGTCGAATCCGGCCCTTTGCGGCCATGACGGGTAGCATCGTCTTCCCCGTTGAAATCCCACATGGGGTGGCCTCTGTATTGCAATGGTTGTACCCCCCCGCATGATGCATATTGCCATGACTCCAATCATGGTCAACCCGGAGTGGGACAGTAATCTTATTCGGCCCATCAAGTAATGGACGCTCTTGTCTTCCTCCAATCGGGGGCTCCGTGGGCGCCAGCTGAGGCGCTTCTTCAGAGGAGCAGCATTAAACTCCGGGAGGCCAATCCGGACTGGGTCCGGCAGTGGAGCGTCTCCTATGTAAAACCACTCTGAAGGCCAGTCTTCGGACGCCTTCTTAGGAGTACCGGATGGGTATCCGGTCCCGACGATGGGCCATATTTCGGCGCCGCCCACTTGATATATAGACCCCTCGTGAGAACGGGGTACGAGGCAGAACAGCCTCTTCCACAATGCAAAATGGGCCTCAATGCCCAGGAACAGCTCGCAAAGAGCTACGTAGCCTGCGATATGCAGGACAGAGGCGGGCGTGAGGTGGTGGAGCTGGAGTCCGTAGAACTCCAGGAGCCCGCGGAGGAACGGATGTATTGGGAACCCGAGTCCCCTTATCAAATAAGGGACGAAGCATACTCGCTCCCCTTTGTTAGGGCTTGGGGTGGCCTCCGCTTTCCTCCCACCTTGATAAGTGACCAGCCCGGCTCGAACCGGGACCATGAAGGCCGGAGGGAGATATCCCCCCGCTTGGAGCTTCACTAGCTCGTTGTGCGGAACAGAGCATCTCCTCCAATCCCCTGGCGGTGGGCTGGGAGCGCGAGAAGAGGAGCCGCGTCGATGGTCCATGATGGAATGGATTTTTAGGTCACAGGCGCTCCGATCAAGTATTCGCGGGAGGAAGATGGTGTGGTTTGGATCTGGATTTTTGCCTCTTTTGTAGGCGGACGACTCGCACGACTAGGGGGAGAAACGTAAAAGACACCCTGGCTTTTCGCATTCGTGTGACGCGTGGTAAAGGGCCATTATTTGGCGCAGAAGCCGAGGGACATAGTATTTATGATGAGGCCGGACACTGTTCGGCAGGTATGTGGAACTTGAAGGGAGAACCCGCCTTGCAACGCCGAAGACTATATACGCGCTGGACTTATCGTCATTGAAGCCTGGTTCGGGCTCTTGAGGAGTCTGGACTAGGGGTGTCCGGACAGCTGGACTATCATCATCCGCGGACTCCAAGACTACGAAGATACAAGATTGAAGACTCCGTCCGTGTCCGGATGGGACTTTCCTTGGCGTGGAAGGCAAGCTTGGCGTCTGGATATGTAGATCTCCTACCATTGTAACCGACTGTAAACCCTAGCCTCCTCCGGTGTCTATATAAACCGGAGGGCTTTAGTCCGTGGGACAACATACATTACAACAATCACACCATAGGCTAGCTTTAGGGTTTAGTCTCCTTGATCTCGTGGTAGATCCACTCTTGTACTACCCATATCATCAATATTAATCAAGCAGGACGTAGGGTTTTACCTCCATCGAGAGGGCCCGAACCTGGGTAAAACATCGTGTCCCTCGTCTCCTGTTACCATCCGCCTAGACGCACAGTTCGGGACCCCCTACCCGAGATCCGCCGGTCTTGACACCGACAATGGTCGTGTGCATGTCCCTCGAGCATGCAGCCAGCCGCAGGGCGCTCAACATATCCATACACGAACAACAGGGGTCGAGGATGTCACTGGGGAGATTTCTCCAATCGCGGCTCATATGGATGTTGCTCGGTGCGCGTTCAGCCATGGTGGAGTTTGGAAGGTGCGTTTTGGGGGGCTTCATTTACGGGGGAGAAGGCTCTCGGTGCTGGAGCACCTAGCGAGGGAATAGTGGTACTGGGGGAGGCGAGCGAGGCGAGGGTACGCGGGGGCACAGTGAGATGATGAAGAGTGACCTCAGGATCTCCGACGAGACGGAGATGGAAATGGAGAGGTGCTAGGGGAGGGAGACGACACGAGGCATGCTATATAGCAGCGTTGACAGTGACTGCATAGTGCACAAGGTGAGGCTGACATTGGTAACCCGGACACGCCGCCTGGACTGGTGTCACGTCGGGCGCAGGGTCTTGTTACTTCACTGTGAGGACCGGATGAATAATAGTATTTTGACCAGCAAGTGTACCACAGTTGTACTACTACTAGTAGTAGGAGTAGTAGGAACATGAGTAGTACTCCGTGCTAGCATGCCTCTAGGTTCACTTCATCCTCCAGGTATCATCCATATTGCGAGCAGAACCAAATTCTCATGCATGTGGAAGCGCGAAAAAGGAGTTTTCTTTTTTGAGGATAACCGTATATTCCTTAACTAGAGAATGGTGTGTCTCCCACGCAGGCGCCAATATCCATCCGAACCAGCTGCGACACATTATTTATCTGTTTGCATAGGTCACACCTGTCAGGAGGGGTGCAAAAATAAAAAGGAACCATAAAATGTCTCGCCATGGTGATTCGAAAGAGTGACCTCAACTAGCAAGTGGCACATGTAGTGCTAGAAGGATGGGCACGTACAAGGACAGGTACCACTCATTCTACCCGCATAGGCTTTTCGTTTAGTCTACCTAGCCATCTAATCAACTTCCTGCAGGCCACTTCTCCCATTTACTTCTCCATCGGGAACCAATTTTCCTCGCCTTCTTCACTACTCCTTCATCTTGATTTGCATCCAAACCACACTGCATTCACATTGTTTTAACCTCTTCACATCCTCCTGGAGTAATTCTGAAGCCCCTTTAAATAATCATCTTCTTCAGTTAGACTAGCCATGTAATCCTAATTCTCCAAACCATAGCCCTCTGGTCCAGCAGTTCCAAATGGAGAAAGAGATCCATATGCAAGTTTTTAGCGTCCAACATATCCTCGTCGAAGGCTCGTTGAGCATAGTTGCCACAGTTACCGACAACCCAAGGGTTGTTCGGAAGTGGATCAACAATGTATCCAACTCCCTCCAAAATGTGGAGATGAAGGTCATCGGTCTCGATGCAGAGTACATGGAGCGTGCCACTGGGAAGATCCAATGCGCTGCCGTCCTTCAGTTGTGCCTCGAAGATGATGTTTTGGTGTACCACATCATACACGCGCCCTCCATACTAGGTGAGCTTCACGATTTCTTGTCTCGGGAGGACATATACTTCTGTGGGGCATCCATCGCAAGGGACAAACTGAAGTTTGAGCCGTACAACCTTGATTTGAAAACCATCGCTGACGTACAAACCGAAATAAAAATCCAAGTAAAATGCACTGGCGGTACTTGAACTTGCGAAGAAAGCACGCTTTGGTCACTGTACTTCAAAATACGCCAATACGGTCACTCAATACGTCTACACGTGATTCTACGGTCACTGTTCACCCGTACGCCACTCGTCGCCTCTCCATTTGACCGCTCTGCGGTGACAGCTGGCGCTCGGGGGGGTTTTCCGCTGCATTTTTACAAGAAAACCCTTGGGTGGCTCCGTAATTCCTGCGCACCCTTGTCTATTCGGTTTCGATCACAACGAAAGGGGAGGCAGAGACAAGGGAGGAGGGGAGGCGATCGTCGGCGGCACCGCACCACCACCACCGGAGTCGTCGCACAAGGGGGAGAGGCGCCACGCAGGCGCCACGCATCTCATCGTTGGAGCCTGTTCGTCGGGATGTCGGCTGTGCGTCGCCCCGATGGTGCGCCGCCGCCCACCTACAGTAAGCCCTCGACTCGCCCCGCCATGGTTCTTGCGCTGTAAGCTGAAGGGTAGAAATCTAGAGGTTGACATTGTGGATGGTTTGATTTGTTAGAGGATATGCCCATCTGTATGTTGAAGATTTGCCTAGGGGGTTTTCGACCGTGATTTGGGGGTTTCAACGTATAGGGTTTTTGGGTTTGGAGAAGGTCGTTGTTTGTAGCTTATTTGGTGATGAAAGGTGCTATCTTTTGCTGCATGTTGAAGATGCTGGTTGTGTAGGTGATTTTGATACTCAAAGGTGGTTGCTTGCATATACTTCTTGCAGATTATGTAGAACAGAAATTCTGAAACTCTGTTCTGCTATGTTTTGATGTATGCAGATAAGCGCAGCAGGAAGTTTTCAGTTAAGTTCAATCATGGTGGTTATTTCCTTGGGCAAGGTAGCCATCGTTCCTATGTGAATGGTCATGAACTGTGGTATGATGAAGTAGATGCAGATACTTGGTCTCCAATCATGGTTGAAAACTTAGTTGAAGAGATAGGATGGGAGATGGCAGGCAGGATGAAAGTGTATTACTGCATTCCCATTCTGTCAATCAACAGGAATGGGTTGAGAGAAATTAGAGGTGATAGGGATACAGATCATATGCTAACATTTGTGTCACTAGGGCATTACTCATTTAGTTTGTACCTTGATCATGATGACAGCTCGAATGCAAACTTGACAGAGGATGATGTGGTCAATTTCCCAATAAGGCAGCTACCTGAAGTGCTCAGTCCTTGAAAGAGTAAACCAAATGAGCCAGACAACGCAAATATTGATGTTGAGCCTGAAGATGCAAATGTGCCTCACCCAATTCCTATACAGGTAGTTTATCCTCCAGAGCATGTAGAAGATGATGGTGTAAGCAAGTTTGTGTTTGCAAAAAGGAAAGCATCTTCTGTGACTGAAGATGTAAGTGTGGAGGAGCCAGGTGTGATTCAGCCTACACCAAATGGTGGTGGTGATGATGTTGAAGCTGAAGGTGAAGGTGGTAGAGGAAGATACTGCAAAAGAAAAAACAGAGAAGCAGAAGAAACAAATGAGAGTGATTCAGATGACTCTGACTTTGATCCCGGGGCCATAGTGGACTCTGATTATGACATTAGTGATGGTGATGATGATTTGTATGCTGATAATGTGGACATGGATGAGCCTGAAGACATAAAGTTGAAAGAGAAGCAGAAGCAACAAAAAAGAAAGTGCCTGTTAAAGCAAATGAGAAAGAAGCACATGAGCCAGTAGCACATGATCCTGAAGATGAGTTGTATGAGTCAGAAGGAGATGATCTATGGGCACCTGATTCTGATGATGAAGAAATTTACATGAATTTCAAAGCATTTAGAGCTGAGGACCTGAACTGCCCCAAATTTCATGTTGGGCAAGTTTTCCAAACAGTTGAGTTACTTAGGAAAGCAATCAAGGAATACAGTTGCAAGAACAGAGTTGATATGAAGGTCCCTGTAAATGATAAGAAAAGGGTGAAGGCAACTTGTGATGAGGATTGTACTTGGTACCTTTGGGCCTCTTATGATAGCAGGACAAAGTGTTTCATGGTCAAGAAATATGTGCATGAACACACATGTACCAAAAAGTGGAATATCAAGGCTTTCACTGCTCCTTTCTTAGCACAGAAGTACCTTGAGAGCTTTAGGGCAGAACAAGATATGAACCTGAGGAACTTTTCAAGAGTAGTTCAGAAGGAATGGCATATGACACCATCAAGGATCAAGTTGCAAAGAGCTAGAAGGCTAGCAATGAAGATTATATATGGTGATGAAGAGGCCCAGTACAGTATGCTGTGGGACTATGGAAGTGAACTTAGGAGAAGTAACCCAGGCAGCTCTTTTTTTCTTCAACTTGATGATCAAGCAAGGTTCAGCAAAGCTTACATGTGCCTGGATGCTTGTGAAGGAAATATGCCCTAGAGGCAATAATAAAGTTATTATATATTTCCTCATTTCATGATAAATGTTTATTATTCATGCTAGAATTGTATTAACCGGAAACATAATACATGTGTGAATACATAGACAAACAGAGTGTCACTAGTATGCCTCTAACTAGACTAGCTTGTTAATCAAAGATGGTTAAGTTTCCTGACCATGAACAAAGAGTTGTTATTTGATTAACAAGGTCACATCATTAGTAGAATGATCGATTGACATGACCCATTCCTTAGCATAGCACACGATCGTTTAGTATGTTGCTACAGCTTTTATCCATGACATATACATGTTCCTGTAACTATGAGATTATGCAACTCCGCTTACGGAGGAACACTTTGGGTGCTACCAAACGTCACAACGTAATCGGGTGATTATAAAGGAGTACTACAGTGTCTCCAAAGGCGATGTTGGGTTGGCGTATTTGAGATTAGGTTTTGTCACTCCAATTGTCGGAGAGGTATCTCGGGCCCTCTCGGTAATGCACATCATGAAGCCTTGCAAGCACTACAACTAATGAGTTAGTTGTGAGATGATGTATTACGGAACGAGTAAAGAGACTTGCCGTAACGAGATTGAACTAGGTGTTGGATACCGACGATCGAATCTCGGGCAAGTAACATACCGATGACAAAGGAACAACGTATGTTGTTATGCGGTCCGACCGATAAAGATCTTCGAGAATATGTAGGAACCAATATGGGCATCCAGGTCCCGCTGTTGGTTATTGACCGTGAATAGTTCTAGGTCATGTCTACATTGTTCTCGAACCGTAGGGTCCGCACGCTTAAGGTTACGATGATGCTTATTATGAGTTTATGTATTTTGATGTACCGAAGGAGTTCGAGTCCCGGATGTGATCACGGACATGACGAGGAGTCTCGAATGGTCGAGACATAAAGATTGATATATTGGAAGCCTATGTTTGGAGTTCGAATGGTTCCGGCGAAACGGAATTTATCGAGTACCGGAGGTTACCGGAACCCCCCGGGAGGTAAATGGGCCTCAATGGGCCATAGTGGAAAGGAGAAGGGGCAGCCCTAGGAGGGCGCGCGCCTCCCCCCCCTTCCCTAGTCCTACTAGGACTAGGAGAAGGGGGCCGGCCCCCTCTCTCTCTTTCCCCCTCCGGGAATCCTAGTCCAACTAGGATTGGGGGAATCCTACTCCCAGAGGGAGTAGGACTCCCTTGGCGCACCCCTTTGGCCGCCGGCCCCCTCCCCCCTGGCTCCTTTATATACGGGGGCAGGGGGGCACCTTGGAACACACAAGTTGATCGTGAGATCGTTCCTTAGCCGTGTGCGGTGCCCCCCTCCACCATATTCCACCTCGGTTATACTGTCATGAAGCTTAGGCGAAGCCCTGCGCGGTGAAACATCAAGATCGTCACCACGCCGTCGTCGTCGACGTGGAACTCTCCTCGACACTCGGCTGGATCGAGTACGAGGGACGCCATCGAGCTGTCGTGTGTCAAGAACTCGGGCGTCGGAGTAACGGCGCCGGATCGGTCGGATCGCGAGGAGAACGTCGACTACTTCCTCTACGCCAGATCGCTTCCGCTTGGGTCTACAAGGGTATGTAGACAACACTCTCCCCTCTCGTTGCTATACATCACCATGATCTTGCGTGTGCGTGGGAAAATTTTGAAATTACTACGTTCCCCAACAAAGTGGTATCGAGCCTAGGTTTTTATGGTTTGATGTTATGCACGAGTAGAACACAAGTGAGTTGTGGGCGATACAAGTCATACTTCCTACCGCATGTCATACTTTGGTTCAGCGGTATTGTGAGATGAAGCGCCTGACCGACATTACGCCAGACGCTTACGCGAGACTGGTTTCACCGCTGCGAGCACTCGTTGCTTAAAGGTGACCGGTGGGTGCTGTCTCTCTCACTTTAGTTGAACCGAGTGTGCTACGCCCGGTCCTTGAGAAGGTTAAAACGAGTCTATTTGACGAAGTATCGTTGTGGTTTTGATGCGTGGGTGAGACTGGTTCTTGCTTAAGCCCGTAGCAGCCACGTAAAATTTGCAACAACAAAGTAGAGGACGTCTAACTTGTTTTTGCAGGCATGTTGTGATGTGATATGGTCAAGACGTGATGCTAAATTTTATTGTATGAGATGATCATGTTTTGTAACCGGTTATCGGCAATCGGCTGGAGCCATATGGTTGTCGCTTATTGTATGCAATGCAATCGCTACAGTAATGCTTTACTTTATCACTAAGCGGTAGCGATAGTCGAGAAGCATAAATTAGGCGAGACGACAACGATGCTACGATGGAGATCAAGGTGTCGCTACCGGTGACGATGGTGATCATGGTGGTGCTGCAAGATGGAGATCATGAAGCACAAGATGATGATGACCATATCATATCACTTATATTGATTTGCATGTGATGTTTATCCTTTATGCATCTTATCTTGCTTTGATTGACGGTAGCATTATAAGATGATCTCTCACTAAATTATCAAGAAGTGTTCTCCCCGAGTATGCACCGTTGCCAAAGTTCGTCGTGCCCAGACACCACGTGATGATCGGGTGTGATAAGCTCTACGTCCATCTACAACGGGTGCAAGCCAGTTTTGCACACGCAGAATACTCGGGTTATACTTGACGAGCCTAGCATATGGCCTCGGAACACGGAGACCGAAAGGTCGAGCGTGAATCATATAGTAGATATGATCAACATAAGATGTTCACCATTGAAAACTACTCCATCTCACGTGATGATCGGTTATGGTTTAGTTGATTTGGATCACGTGATCACTTAGATGACTAGAGAGATGTCTGTCTAAGTGGGAGTTCTTAAGTAATATGATTAATTGAACTTAAATTTATCATGAACTTAGTCCTGGTAGTATTTTGCAAATTATGTTGTAAGATCAATAGCTTGCGTTGTTGCTTTCATATGTTTATTTTGATATGTTCCTAGAGAAAATTGTGTTGAAAAATGTTAGTAGCAATGATGCGGATTTGATCCGTGAACTGAGGTTTATCCTCATTGCTGCACGTAAGAATTATGTCCTTGATGCACCGCTAGGTGATGACCTATTGCAGGAGCGGATGCGGCGTTATGAACGCTTTGGCTAGCTCAAGACGATGACTACTTGATAGTTTTGTGCACCATGCTTTATGGCTTAGAATCGGGACTTCAAAGATGTTTTGAACATCATGGACCATATGAGATGTTCCAGAATTGAAGTTAATATTTCAAGCAAATACCGAGTTGAGAGATATAAAGTCTCCAACAAGTTCTATAGCTAAAAGATGGAGGAGAATCGCTCAACTAGTGAGCATGTGCTCGATTGTCCAGGTACTTCAATCGCTTGAATCAAGTGGGAGTTAATCTTCCGGATAAGATAGTGATTGACGTAATTCTCTAGTCACCATCACCAAGTTAGTAGAACTTCGTGATGAACTATAGTATGCAAGGGATGACGAAAATGATTCCCGAGCTCTTTGTGATGTTGAAATCGACGAAGATAGAAATCAAGAAAGAGCATCAAGTGTTGATGGTTGACAAGATCACTAGTTTCAAGAAAAGGGCAAAGGAAAGAAAGGAAACTTCAAGTAGATTGACAAGCAAGTTGTCACTCCCGAAGAAGCCCAAAGCTAAACCAAAGCCTGAAACCGAAAGTGCTTACATCGCAAAAGAAATGGTCACCGAAGCGGAACTGCCCTAAATATTTGGTGGATAAGAAGGATGGCAAAGTGAAAAAGGGTATATTTGATATACGGTGTTTGATGTGTGCTTTACTAGTGTTTATAGCAACCCCTCGGTATTTGGTACTGGTTCGGTTGCTAGAGTAGTAACTCAAACGGAGTTGCGAATAAAATGTAAACTAGTTAAGGGTGAAGTGACGATGTGTGTTGAAAGTAGTTTCAAGATTGATATGATCATCATCGCACACTCTCCATACTTTCGGATTAGTGTTGAACCTAAATAAATGTTATTTGGTGTTTATGTTGAGCATGAATATGATTTGATCATGTTTATTGCAATACGGTTATTCATTTAAGTAAGAGAATAAACTGTTATTCTGCTTACATGAATAAAACCTTATATGGTTACACACCCAATGAAAAAGGTTCATTGGATCTCGATCGTAGTGATACACATATTCATAATATTGAAACCAAAAGATGCGGTTAATAATGATAGTGCAACTTATTTGTGGCAATCGCCGTTTAGGTCATATTGGTGTAAAGCGCATGAAGAAACTCCATGCTGATGGGATTTTGGAATCAATTGATTATGAATCACTTGATACTTATGAACCATGCCTCATGGGCAAGATGACTAAAACGCCGCTTCTCCGTACTATGGAGAGAGCAACAGATTTGTTGGAAATCATACATACTGTATGTATGTGGTCCGATGAATGTTGAGGCTCGTGGCGGATATCGTTATTTTCGACCTTCACAAGATGATTTGAGTAGATATGGGTATATCTACTTGATGAAACATAAGTCTGAAATAGTTGAAAGGATTCAAAGAATTTCAGAGTGAAGTGGAAAAATCATCGTGACAAGAAAATAAGGTTTCTACGATTTGATCGCAGAGACGAATATTTGAGTTACGAGTTTGGTCTTCAATTAAAACAATGTGGAATAGTTTCACAGATCACGCCTCCTGGAACACCACAATGTTATGGTGTGTCCAAACATCGTAACCGCACTCTATTGGATATAGTGCAATCTATGATGTTTCTTACTGATTTACCAATATCGTTTTGGATCATGCATTAGAGACAGCTGCATTCACGTTAAATTGGGCACCACCTAAATCCGCTGAGACGACACTATATGAACTGTGGTTTAGCAAGAAACCCAAATTGTCGTTTCTTAAAGTTTGGAGTTGCGATGCTTATGTGAAAAAGTTTCATCCTGATAAGCTCAAACCCAAATCGGAGAAGTGCGTCTTCATAGAATACCCAAAGGAAAATTGTTGGGTACACCTTCTATCACAGATCCGAAGGCAAGATATTCGTTGCTTAAGATGGATCCTTTCTAGAGAAGGAGTTTCTCTCGAAAGAAGTGAGTGGGAGGAAAGTAGGACTTGATGAGGTAACTGCACTGCTCCCTTATTGGAAAGTAGTTCATCACGTAAATTGGTTCCGTGACACCTACACCAATTAGTGAGGAAGTTAATGATGATGATCATAAAACTTGATCAAGTTACTACCAAACCTCGAGGTAAAACAGTGAGATCCGCACCAGAGTGGTACGGTAATCCTGTTCTGGAGGTCATGTTACTTGACCATGACAAACCTACGAACTATGAGGAAGCGATGATGAGCCCAGATTCCGCGAAATGGCTTGAGGCCATGAAATCTGAGATGAGATCCATGTATGAGAACAAAGTATGGACTTTGGTGGAGTTGCCCGATGATTGGCAAGCCATATTGTATAAATGGATGTTCAAGAGGAAGACGGACGCTGATAGTAGTGTTACTATTCACAAAGCTTGACTTGTCGCAAAAGGTTTTGACAAGTTCAAGGTGTTGACTACAATGAGATTTTCTCAACTGTAGCGATGCTTAAGTCTGTCCAAATCATGTTAGCAATTGCCACAATTTATGAAATTTGGCAAATGGATGTAAAACTGCATTCTGAATGGGTTTTAGGAGGAAGAGTTGTATATGATGCAACCAGAAGGTTTTATCGATCCAAAGGAGCTAACAAAGTGTGCAAGCTCCAATGATCCATCTATGGACTGGTGCAAGCATCTCGAGTTGGAATATACGCTTTGATGAGTTGATCAAAGCATATAGTTTTATACGCACTTACGGTGAAGCCTGTATTTACTAAAAAGTGAGTGGGAGCACTACAACATTTCGATAAGTATATGTGAATGACATATTGTAGATCGGAAATAATGTAGAATTATTCGCAAAGCATAAAGAAGTGTTTGAAAGGAGTTTTTCAAAGAAAGACCTCGGTAAAGCTACTTATATATTGAGCATCAAGATCTATAGAGATAGATCAAGATGCTTGATAAGTTTTTTCAATGAGTACATACCTTGACAAGATTTTGAAGTAGTTCAAAATGAAACAGTCAAAGAAAGAGTTCTTGCTCGTGTTACAAGGTGTGAAATTGAGTAAGACTCAAAACCCGACCACGGCGAGAAGATAGAAAGAGAATGAAAGTCATTCACTATGCCTTGGCCATAGTTTCTATAAAGTATGCCATGCTGTGTACCAGATCTATTGTATACCCTGACCGAGTTTCGCAAGGAGTACAATAGTGATCTAGGAGTAGATCATCGACAGCGGTCAAAATTATCCTTAGTGGAATAAGGATATGTTTCTCGATTATGGAAGTGACAAAAGGTTAGTCGTAAAGGGTTACGCCGATGCAAGTTTTGACACCGATCCGATGACTCTAAGTCTCGATCTAGATACATATTGAAAGTGGGAGCAATTAGCTAGAGTAGCTTCGTGCAGAGCATTGTAGACATAAAAAAAAATTGCAAAATACATAACGGATCTGAATGTGAAAGACCCGTTGACTAAGACTCTCTCACAAGCAAAACATGATCACACCTTAGTACTCTTTGGGTGTTAATCACATAGCGATGTGAACTAGATTACTCAATCTAGTAAACCCTTTGGGTGTTGGTCACATGGCGATGTGAACTATGGGTGTTAATCACATGATGATGTGAACTATCGATGTTAATCACATGGTGATATGATCTAGATTATTGACTCTAGTGCAAGTGGGAGATCAAGGAAATATGCCCTAGAGGCAATAATAAAGTTATTATATATTTCCTCATTTCATGATAAATGTTTATTATTCATGCTAGAATTGTATTAACCGGAAACATAATACATGTGTGAATACATAGACAAACAGAGTGTCACTAGTATGCCTCTAACTAGACTAGCTTGTTAATCAAAGATGGTTAAGTTTCCTGACCATGAACAAAGAGTTGTTATTTGATTAACAAGGTCACATCATTAGTAGAATGATCTGATTGACATGACCCATTCCCTTAGCATAGCACACGATCGTTTAGTATGTTGCTACAGCTTTTATCCATGACATATACATGTTCCTGTAACTATGAGATTATGCAACTCCGCTTACGGAGGAACACTTTGGTGCTACCAAACGTCACAACGTAATCGGGTGATTATAAAGGAGTACTACAGTGTCTCCAAAGGCAGATGTTGGGTTGGCGATTTCGAGATTAGGTTTTGTCACTCCAATTGTCTGGAGAGGTATCTCTGGGCCCTCTCGGTAATGCACATCACTGAAGCCTTGCAAGCACTACAACTAATGAGTTAGTTGTGAGATGATGTATTACGGAACGAGTAAAGAGACTTGCCGGTAACGAGATTGAACCAGGTGTTGGATACCGACGATCGAATCTCGGGCAAGTAACATACCGATGACAAAGGAACAACGATGTTGTTATGCGGTCCGACCGATAAAGATCTTCAGAGAATATGTAGGAACCAATATGGGCATCCAGGTCCCGCTGTTGGTTATTGACCGTGAATAGTTCTAGGTCATGTCTACATTGTTCTCGAACCGTAGGGTCCGCACGCTTAAGGTTACGATGGCATGCTTATTATGAGTTTATGTATTTTGATGTACCGAACGAGTTCGGAGTCCCGGATGTGATCACGGACATGACGAGGAGTCTCGGAATGGTCGAGACATAAAGATTGATATATTGGAAGCCTATGTTTGGAGTTCGGAATGGTTCCGGGCGAAAACGGGAATTTACCGGAGTACCGGGAGGTTACCGGAACCCCCCGGGAGGTAAATGGGCCTCAATGGGCCATAGTGGAAAGGAGAAGGGGCAGCCCTAGGAGGGCGCGCGCCTCCCCCCCCTTCCCTAGTCCTACTAGGACTAGGAGAAGGGGGCCGGCCCCCTCTCTCTCTTTCCCCCTCCGGGAATCCTAGTCCAACTAGGATTGGGGGAATCCTACTCCCAGAGGGAGTAGGACTCCCTTGGCGCACCCCTTGGCCGCCCCCTCCCCTGCTCCTTTATATACGGGGGCAGGGGGGCACCTTGGAACACACAAGTTGATCGTGAGATCGTTCCTTAGCCGTGTGCGGTGCCCCCCTCCACCATATTCCACCTCGGTTATACCGTCGCGAAGCTTAGGCGAAGCCCTGCGCCGGTGAAACATCAAGATCGTCACCACGCCGTCGTCTCGACGAACTCTCCTCGACACTCGGCTGGATCGGAGTACGAGGGACGCCATCGAGCTGTACGTGTGTCAAGAACTCGGGCGCCGGAGTAACGGCGCGGATCGGTCGGATCGCGAGGAGAACGTCGACTACTTCCTCTACGCCAGATCGCTTCGCTTTGGGTCTACAAGGGTATGTAGACAACACTCTCCCTCTCGCTGCTATACATCACCATGATCTTGCGTGTGCGTAGGAAAATTTTGAAATTACTACGTTCCCCAACAGCTTGCAAAAGAGGTTTCCTTCAGGGATGTAGGCCAATGATATTCATTTATGGATGCCATATTAAGACAAGGTATAGAGGACAGCTGCTAACTGCTGTGGGAATTAACTCAAATGATTGTATTTTCCCTATTGCTATTGCTGTAGTTGAAGTGGAGGACAAGCCCAACTGGTGTTGGTTCCTTGAGAGGCTAAAAATGATCTAGGCATCATCAACACTGACCCATGGACTATTATGTCTGATAAACAAAAGGTACATGATGTTGATCTTCATTACTTGCTCTTATGATCCCTTCTTTCAATCAGTTCAGCACCATATGAAGTACTTGTTAATTATTTTGCAGGGCCTAATAAATGCTGTAGATGAGTTGTTTCCATAGTCAGAACATAGGTTTTGTGTGAGACACATGTGGCAAAACTTCCAACAACAATTCAAAGGTGATGTACTGAAGAACCAACTTTGGAAAATAGCAAGAAGCAACACTACTGTGAAGTATGAGCAGTACATGAATGAGATGAAGGAAATTAACTTGGATGCTTACAAATGGTTGCATGAGCTAGAACCTAACACTTGGGTTAGGGCTTTTCAAAGTGATCTACCCAAGTGTGATATCTTACTAAACAACAATTGTGAAGTATTTAACAAGTAAGAACTAACTGCATTGATGTTCTCATATGCTAATTGTTACTCTATTCAAATATATTTTTATGTGTGCTTTACATGGACAGGTACATATTGGATGCTAGGGAACTACCAATATCGTCAATGCTGGAAAGGATTAAAGGGCAATTGATGCAGAGGCACTACACCTAGCAGATAGAAGCAGAAAAGATGAAAGGAAACATATGACCTAAGATAAAGAAAAAGGTTGATAAGCTAACTGAATGGGCAAACACTTGCTATGTTGAAGGGGTTGGTGATGGAGTCTTTCAAGTTGGTGATAGAGGGACTGACTACATTGTTGATTGGCACAGCAATGAGTGTAGCTGCAAGAGGTGGCAGAAGCGTGGCACACCATGTGTACATGCTATAGCTTGTGCTAGACATGAGAGAGTGGATCCCCTCCTCTTGGTTAACCAATGTTACTCTGTTGGGATGTTCAAGAAAGCATACAACAACATCATCTACCCCTGCAGAGATAAAACAGAATGGGAGAGGATGAATGGACCCCCAATTAAGCCACCATTGTACACCAAGCAGGTAGGCAGGCCATGCAAGAGCAGGAGGAAGGCCCCACATGAAGTTTCTTGCAGCAATGGTGGCAAAAAAATGTCAAGGCATGGTGTGATCATGCATTGCAACCACTGTGAGAGCCGCACCACAATATCAAAGGCTGCAAGTACCTCAAGGCTGGGCTGCCCCTCCAAATGTGCAAGCTCCACCAGACCAGAGGGAGATGTTGAAGCTGCTCTTCGCACAAGTTCCTCCAAATGTGGAAGCTGATCCAAATGTAGGTGATGATGAGCAAGTCATTACTCAGGTATGTCATTTGTACTGTAGGTTTTCTTGCACAGTTGATAGTCAGAAATGTTGCAAACATATGAATCATAATTACTTGCACTTCAACAGGAGCACAACCCACCAGAAAATCATGTCATAGAAGATCTTATGGTTGATCATATGGTTCAGAATGTAAGTAAATGTCCTTGTTTCCTGAAAATGATCTTAATTTCATTGATAAAAATTGTTATTTTGAACTGCAATATGTACATTTGTTATCCAGAGGCCTCTGCCAAGAGTGGTTGCAATAGGGCCTATACCAGAATCAACTTTCATATCTGCTGCCAGGGCCATGCTCAATGAAACCCAAGGTAACACAAGCAACAATGGAAGCTCAAGTACAATCCAACAAGGTGAATTGGCCAAAAGATTGCTTCTCCTCAAGAGACAGAGAGACAAAGAACTTGAAGACAAGAAACAAGCACTCTTGCAGAAAGAAGGGAGGAACAACTACAGAAAGCAGAGGAAGCTGCCAGGAAGAGACATCAGCAAGTGGAGAAGAAAGCACTAGAAGCAGAGAGGAAGAGGCAGTCACAAGCTCAGAAGAGAGAGAAGAGAAAAGAAGAAGCTGAAATAGCAAAGAAGGGTAGGGAAGAGACAAGGCAGATCATTATGGAGACCAAGAAAGCTTGTGCTGCTGAGCAAAAAGCAAAGTAGCAAGCTGAGAAGAAGGCTCAAAAGGAGGAAGCTGCTGCCAAGAAGAGAGCAGAAAAAGAAGCTGCAGCAGCAAGAAAAAGAGCAGACAGGGTTGCTGCTGCTGAGGCTAGGAAGGAGGAATTGAGGCTGATAGGTATTGCTCTAGGCAAGAGGCCTGCAGATCCAGAGCCTGATTCAGATGATGATGTTGTGCTTCCCAGCAAGACCAAAAGCACTTCCATGTTTGACATATTCAAATGATGATCTGTGTAGCATCCTTTACTTCTTAAGCAAGATGGAGAAGGAGTACTCATGTAGTACGTTGTGACTGATGACAAATGTTTTAATTGATCCATACTAATGTGTACACATGAGTATGGATCAATTGTTGATCATTTTGTAACTGAATGCAGTTGTTGGTACTTCCTAGGTATGGATTGCTGTTATGAATGCACTATGTTTTCTACCTAAATATGGTGGCGCAGTTGTTGGTACTTCCCAGATATGATAGAAACTTGCACAACATCAACATGATAACTTGCATCAACAGTTTGCACAAAATGATAACTTGCACAACATCAAATAGCATAAAGTGATATGACTGAAACATGATATCTTCATATGACAGCAACAACAGCTTCAACATGCCAAATTAACTTCCATTTGCATTACAACATGAGTAAAATGCTTACATATTACATAAGCATCACTTAGATTGCAAAAGATTGTCAGTACATCAACTAGTGCAGCAAACAAACTGCATCTACCAGTTCATCTGCAAAAGCATTACTTCATGCTACCAGTTCATCAGCTAACAAACTACATACTGCAACAACTCCATCACTCCATACTAGCAGTTCAACTGCATCAACTACAAACTGCATCACTTCTTCACCAAATACACAGCTACAACCACTGCAAATACAATGAAAGCTGCCAAGAGTGCCTTCAGGATCACCAAGATTTGATTGGCTAACCCTACGAGTGCTTCTGCTTGACGATTGCTCATTTGAGCTGCAACTCTTCCATGAGTTCCATCTTCAAAGCCAACTGCATATCTTCGATTCCTTGCTAGCATCAGTTCTTCCCTTCTGTCCTCTGCAGCTCCTAATGCATCTATGGCTTCATTGCCAACCAAAATCTGATTATCTAGCAAGTAGGCAACGTATTCCAACTCCCAATGCCAGAAATGGTCCTGAAGATCAGAAGAAACAAACACACGCCAAAAATCATCATCGCAAGATCCACAAAAATCTACCAAAATCAGGTCATCGCAAGATCCACTTACACCAATAGGACACCTGTAGAAGACCCAGCCCTCGTGCTTGTCCGTGCTCGAGAGGTAGAACTTCACACGAGTGCCGCAAGTAGGGCATCTTATCAGCGGCACCACCATCGAACGGCCGCCGACCGATGACCTGATGGAGCTTGTAGACATGGCGAGCTTCAGATGGCGGCGGCAAGCAGCAGGGGGACGGCGACGGCAAGCAGCAGGTGGAGGGCGGTGGAATGCAGCAGGGGGACGGCGGCGGCAAGCAGTGGGGGGGGGGGTGGGGGTAGCAACCAGCAAGAAGCAGGCGGCCTGGGCGGCAGGGGAACTAGGGATTTGGCATCGGCGGCAACAGGTGGTGGATGGAAATAACACCCCGCGAGCTAATTTACAAAAAAAAAACCTCGAGCGCCAGCTATCGCCGCGGAGCGGTCAAATGGAGAGGCGACGAGTGGCATACGGGTGAACAGTGACCGTAGGATCACGTGTAGACGTATTGAGTGACCGTATTGGCCGTATTTTGAAGTACAGTGACCAAAGCGTGCTTTCTTCGCAAGTTCAAGTACCGCCAGTGCATTTTACTATAAAAATCCTACAGAAGATTGTGTTTAACCGACACCATCACTATTCGATCTAGCAAATTTTGTGCTTGGAAGAAGAAGAAGAAGAAGAAGAAGAAGAAGAAGAAGAAGAAGAAGAAGAAGAAGAAGAAGAAGAAGAAGAAGCTGTGTATATTGATATAGATGGACTACCTCGATGGTGTGCATGTCTTTGAAACAAGTAGTTGCGTGGGTCCGCTTGACTATAAGGAACTATTTATCGCCCTAGCTCTCTCTACTACTCCTCCTTCCAGTGATCGGTATGCAATGCATGTGTCCGTAGACATGACAACTTGTCCATCGAAGTTCAACTACGGCGACCATCATGTTTCATCCACTACCACTCACGATTCCCATGACGCTGCTCCAACCCACGGCACCACGTCCCCCGACATGCGGCTGACCCCTCTCGGCCGCACTGCCCCTCTGGCTTTGTGTCCATGATATGTGGGCCACCTGAAATGCGGCGAGCATCAGGTTTCTACCACAGTCACACGTGATTCCAATGATGCTACTTGAACCCATGACACCACACATCCCCCGACCTGTGGCTCACCCCTCTCGACCCCACTGCCCCTCTGCCTTCGGGAGCATTACATGTGGACCAGCAACCTATCGGGTCCACATGTTATTGACTCAAAGTCAAGTGTAGTAAGGCGCTGAAGCTCAGTCCTGAGGGCCCCGAGAGGGAAATGTAACTCCTGCGCCAGGCCTTGTGGTGCTACCGCTACACGAACTCGTGCCAACTCGAGATTTTTTTCTTTACTATACATGCACGCAATGATTTAATGGACATTGTAGTCTCAACATCTGATGGTGAGCTCTAAATTTGAATTTGAAACTTATAAAACGAAAAAAATACAAAACAAATAAACTAGGAGAGAGGGAGTATACCGTAGGATGTGCCCCATATGAAACAAGTCCCCTGGTTTCTCACCACGAAGATGGGGTTAGAAAGGAGCACAATGTCTTTGTACTCGTACGGCAACAAATCGACCGCAGACAGCATGGTCCATCTTTGACCGCCATGTGTAAGGTTCGTGCTATCTTCTTCAATCTCACCGTGGTTCCATCGTACCAATTCAAGCGGTGTCCCGTTGCATGGCTGATCCCAATGTTGGATAAAGGTTCTACGGGAAGGGTGTCACCGTTGTAAATGTTGTGCAAATTGATGTTGGTACCCTCTCGTACATATGCAAACCAATCTCCACTTGCACTGAGCCTAACCTGTGAAAGAGTGGGCAGGGGGAGAATTAGGAAATGGACACAGAAGTAGTCTTTAGAATGCATTTACTACGTGATCAAACTCATCTTACCTGCTCATTTTACAAAATTCGAGTGCTGCTCAACGTCGGCATCTCAAGGGGCATCAACTTGCAACTACGGCCATGCCGTGCTGGAGAGACCCCCAAGGAAGCATTGCACGGAACATCAAGATGCATTTGTATGCATAGTTTATCTTGTGAGAGAAAAGGATGAACGAGGGAAGGCCTTATTTGCAAATGTGGATAGGGGTGTAGGTATCTTTTTGCAAAATTGCCATAGTTTTCTTCCTATCCGTCAGATATAAATCGGACAGCCTATATTGCAGGATGGCAGGCACACCATCATCACCAGCTCTGTTTTTTATAAGACTAGTTTATCTTGTGAGAGAAAAGGATGAACGAGGGAAGGCCTTATTTGCAAATGTGGAGAGGTGTGTGGGTACCTTTTTGCAAAATTGCCATAGTTTCCTTCCTATCCGTCAGATATAAATCGGATGGCCTATATTGCAGGATGGCAGGCACACCATCATCACCAACTCTGTTTTTGTAAGAGTGTAGACTAGCAAGATGCCCGTGCGTTGCACGGAACATCAAGATCTTCTGGGAGAAAAGGATGAACGAGGGAAGGCCTTATCTGCAAATGTGGAGAGGAGTGCGGGTAAATTGTCATAGTTTCCTTCATATCCGTTAGATATAGATCGGATGACCTATATTGTAGGATGGGAGGCACACCATCATCACCAACTCTGCTTTTTATAAGAGTAGATAGATTGATATAAAAGACTAGCAAGTTGCCTGTGCGTTGCATGAAACATCAAGATGCATTTGTATGAGTAGTTTATCTTGTGGGAGAAAAGGATGAACAAGGGAAGGCCTTATTTGCAAATGTGGAGAGGGGTGTGGGTTTTTTTGCAAAATTTCCATAGTTTCCCTCCTATTCGTTAGATATAAATCGAATGGCCTATACTGCAAGATGGCAGGCACACCATTATCAACAACTCTATTTTTGTTATAAGAGTAGAGTAGAGATAGAGATAGAGACTACTACTACTAATGTGCTGGCCCGTGCGTTGCAATGGTCCAAAGTAGTAGAATAATACTTGTTCACGGGCTTGAAATATAAACACTCTAGTTTTGATATACATATCCCTACTCTTATAAAAAAGCGAGTTGGTGATGATGGTGTTCCTGCCATCTTGTAATATAGATCGTCCGATTTATATCTAACGGATAGAAAGCAAACTATGACAATTTTACAAAAGATACCCGCACCTCTCTCCACATTTACAGTAAGGCCTTGCCTCGTTCATCCTTATCTCCCACAACCTCATTGTGGAGCAATAAAAAAAGAAGTCCGTGGAACAATCTAGCATGGCGCCGTCCATCCCCATGCCTCCACCCAGTCCGACCACCAGTCACCACCACGCTCCACTCCTCCTCACCTTATATCTCATCTTCCATTTTTTGATGAAATTCTCGAGATACCATCTTTCCGATAAAATTCTCGAGATATCATTACTGTTTACACATAGGATTACTCCTGCATGGGTCAATCACAACAGGTGTTTTGTAAAAAAAATGCATCTTGATGTTTCGTGCAATGCATGGGCATATTGTTAGTATGAGTAAAAATAAATCATGCTTCACTCAAAATATATTCCTTGGGATGTTTTGATGAGGTGAGGGACGGGTGTGGCTGGTTTGAAGATAACCGGTTTTTAAAAAATTGGAGCTGTTTTTTTTTACATTTTGTAGCGTGGCATGTCATCCGGAGCACCTAAGGGTCTGAAAAAAAAATTTGATTTTGGGTTGGTAGCACACCCTGCGGCAAGATGCCCGTGTGGGCTTCTTCTATAACTAGTGAGATGGTCATGCATTGCGGGGAACATCAAGATGCATTTTTTACAAAACACCCATTTTGATTGACCCTTGAAGGAGTAATCCCATGTGTGAAAACTAATGATATCTCGATAATTTTATCGGAAAAATGGAATCTTTGGTAAGTTTTCTCTACTAATGCTCCTTGCAGTGAGCGGTATGCAATGCATGCGTCAGCAGACATGACATCTTGTCCATGGAAGTTGAACCACCACGACCATAACGTTTCTTGTTTCTACCACTGCCACACCCCCACACGATTCCCACGACGCCGCTCCAACCCATGGCACGACGTCCCCTGACATGCGCCTCATCCCTCTCAGCCCCACCACTCCTCTGCCTTTGTGTGCATGACATGCGGGCCAGTTGAACTGCAGTGACCACCAACTTTCTACCACAGCCACACCCGATTGGATGTGGTTTGCCTGCTCCGCTCTGGTGCTCCGATCTGTACTCCTGCACCATCAAATTTTCATCTAGCGGCTGTGACACATTTTGTCCCGGGTATCAATCCTTAACTGGAGTACTTCTGTACTATAGGTAGTACCCGTCGGTGTGGCCATCTACGCCTCATAATGCCCCAATGCCCAGCTGTGGCACCCTTGCCACGACCACAGCACCATGGGTCGGTTCATCTCGAACGAGTGAGTCGCGAACCACGCCACCACCATGAGAATGACATGTGGGCCAGCCACATTTAAGGTCCGCATGTCATTGACTCATAGGCTGGTGCACTAAGCCACTGAAGCTCTGTCCCGTGGGCCCCGAGAGGGAAATGTAACTCCCGCAGCAGGCCTTGTGGTGCTCCCGCGGTACGAGCTCGTGCCAAGTACAAACTTCATACTAGTAGGAGTACTAGTACGGAATACTCCTACTCTGTCAACAAGTACCATCTGACACCAAATTTCTTGGCTTCCGTGCTACAGCAAGATCTTCCCCTTGTTTCTGTTTTGCAACTCGGCGACGGGCGGGGTGCAGTTTGCCAATAGTCGGTTTGCTCAATGGCAGTCCCACATGAAAGTGAAAATTCTAGGAAACACGCCTTCCGTAGCTACGTGGTGTGCCAGACCGGCCGTGGAGTACTCCCGATTCCCGGGCGTGTGGGGGTGCGACTCGAACGCGGCAGGCCTTTTTCTTTTACTAGTAATGTGCCTGTGCGTTGTGATGGGTCCAAAGTAGTAGAATAGTAGTACTTGTTCACAAACTTGAAAGAAATCACTCTTGTTTTGATATACTCCTAATATATTACTTTTCACTCAAAATATATTGCTCAGGCCGTTTTGATGAGGTGAGGGAGGGATGTGGTTTCTTTCAAGATAAAAAGGGGTTTTCTGCAAATTGGAACAGAGAAGTGGGCTATTGTTGCAAAAATGCCACAACTTACCTCACTGTCGTTAGATGCAGATCTAATGGTCAGAAATGATGGATGGCAGACACACCACCATCACC
The DNA here is from genome assembly GCA_021437245.1 of Aegilops speltoides. Classification (NCBI taxonomy): domain Eukaryota; kingdom Viridiplantae; phylum Streptophyta; class Magnoliopsida; order Poales; family Poaceae; genus Aegilops; species Aegilops speltoides. Next base: position 279,063,253 of record CM038145.1, on the reverse strand, counting down.
AACTGAGTCTTTTATAGGAGTAGGAGTAGAGAAACATGTATAAATTGTAACATTTGGTTCTACTCCTTGGCATGATCGATAGATAGAAATAATGATTGGAAATGCTAGGGTGGGGCTATTTCCACCAGATAAGTAGGGTACGTAGTAGCTAGGTTGGCCCATCGTTGGTTTGGTCACATGCTGTCCGACATGTTCTAGTGTTTCTAGCAAGATGCCCGTGCATTGCACGAAGTTGATGGAAAAGGTAAGCAAAACTTATAAATTGACGGATGGAGTACTAGTTACAGTGATGCATATAATTAAGCAAAGGGATCGCACATGTCGGTATTGACTAGAACGAGAATGCAATAGCACAATAAGATTAAAGCCACGATGATGCGATCGCAGTGGTGGTTACTGGAGGCAAGAAGAAAGATGCATCCATCAACGTACGACCTCCTACTCCTTAACTTAGTGCGCCGAGCCACCGACCGGAGGCTAAGGAGCGGCGGATTTTGTGGCTAGGTCAAGGTGCTTCTTAGCAAAGGCATCCTAGGCTTCCAGCCGGTTGAGGAAGGGTAACGTCATAGCGTCCTCACTGGCCTTGTAAATACCTATGTACATGATTTGCTCATACACGTGGATGTGTAGGTCAAAGAATTCTTGCAGGGCGAGGCTCCTCCCGGCGAGTGCGACCTCCAGGTGGACATTCTTCATGGCGTCAGCGGGCAGTCGCAGGGCCACCAGTGCTTGAAAGAGGTTCCGGCCATGGAGGCCGACTAGGGTGGCAGGCAATGAGGAGCCCGGGCTGGAGGAGTACGATGATGTCCTTGATACGTCTCCAACGTATCTACTTTTCCAAACACTTTTGCCCTTTTGTTGGACTCTAACTTGCATGATTTGAATGAAACTAACCCGGACTGACGCTATTTTCAGCAGAACTGCAATGATGTTGTTTTATGTGTAGAAAAGAAAAGTTCTCGGAATGTCCTGGAAATCCACGGAAGCAGTTTTTGGAATTAATAAGAATTTTCGGCGAAAGAATTAATGCTAGGGGGCCCACGGCCTGTCCACGAAATAGGCCCCCCCCTAGGGCGCGGCCCCCTATCTCGTGGGCCCCTGGACCTCCTCCGACCTCAACTCCAACTCCATATATTCCGTCTCGGGGAGAAAAAATCAAGGAGAAAGTTTCATCGCGTTTTACGACACAAGCCGCCGCCAAGCCCTAATCTCTCTCGGGAGGGCTGATCTGGAGTCCGTTCGGGGCTCCGGAGAGGGGGATTCGTCGCCGTCGTCATCATCAACCATCCTCCATCATCAATTTCATGATGCTCACCGCCGTGCGTGAGTAATTCCATCGTAGGCTTGCTGGACGGTGATGGGTTGGATGAGATTTACCATGTAATAAAGTTAGTTTTGTTAGGGTTTGATCCCTAGTGTCCACTATGTTCTGAGATTGATGTTGCTATGACTTTGATATGCTTAATGCTTGTCACTAGGGCCCGAGTGCCATGATTTCAGATCTGAACCTATTATGTTTTCATGAATATATGTGTGTTCTTGATCCTATCTTGCAATTCTATAGTCACCTATTATGTGTTATGATCCGACAACCCCAAAGTGACAATAATCGGGATACTTCTCGGTGATGACCGTAGTTTGAGGAGTTCATGTATTCACTATGTGCTAATGCTTTGTTCCGGTTCTCTATTAAAAGGATGCCTTAATATCCCTTAGTCTCCGTGAGGACCCTGCTGCAACGGGAGGGTAGGACAAAAGACGTCATACAAGTTCTTTTCCATAAGCATGTATGACTATTTACGGAATACATGCCTACATTACATTGATGAACTGGAACTAGTTCTATATCACCCTATGTTATATCTATTGCATGAGGAATCGCATCCGGCATAATTGTCCATCATTGATCCATTGCCTACAAGCTTTTCATATATTGTTCTTCGCTTATTTACTTTTCCGTTGCTACTGTTACTATCACTACAAAAACCCAAAAACATTTATCTTTACTTTTGCTACCATTACCTTTATTATCATACCACTTTTGCTACTAAATACTTTGTTGCAGGTACTAAGTTATCCAGGTGTGGTTGAGTTGACAACTCAACTGCTAATACTCAAGAATATTCTTTGGCTCCCCTTGTGTCGAATCAATAAATTTGGGTTCAATACTCTACCCTCGAAAGCTGTTGTGATCCCCTATACTTGTGGGTTATCAAGACTAATTTCTAGCACCGTTGCCGGGGAGCATAGCTCTATTCTCTGAGTCACTTGGGATTTATATCTGTTGATCACTATGAAGAACTTGAAAGACGATCGAACTACTATTTTGCCCTCAGCTACGAGGGGAGGTAAGGAACTGCCATCTAGCTCTGCACTAGATTCTCCTTTCGTTATTAGTAGGCTTGCGACACCTAAACCTACTACTGCTATTAATTCTGATATGTCGCATGTTATTGATGATGCCACTTCTGCTATGCATGATAAAACTACTTCTGTGCGTGATACTACTTTTCCATTAGGTGAATTTCTTGATGAACAACTTGCTAGAGTTAGGGGGAATGAAAATATTGAAGAACATATTATTGATGATAGTGATGATGAAGGTTCCCCCAATGATTATGTATTACCTGTCATTCCTAAGGGTTATGTTATGAATGAAGCAGCTGCTATGGAAATTCTTGCTTGCAATGATAGAAATGATCTTAAGAAATTATTAGCTAAATGGAAGTAGCAGTCTCTTAATGCTAGAATGAAACCCGATCCTGCTTTTGCTACTTCACCTATCTGTGTTACTGATAATGAGTATGAATTCTCTGTTGATCCTGATATTATTACTTTAGTTGAATCTGATTCTTTTTATGTCCTTGAATCTAAAACTGTTGTGGCAAATCTTACCAAGTTGAATGATATAGCCACCCTGTTTACTAATGATGAGAAGTCTCACTATTTACATATCCTTAAGATATGTCCGTTCTCATTAAAGGGTGATGCTAAGACTTGGTATAATTCTCTTGCTCCTGGTTGTGTGCGTAGTCCCGTGATATGATTTATTACTTCTCGCTAAATATTTCCTGCTCATAAGAAACAAGCTGCCTTATGGAAATATATAATTGTGCAAAATCAAAGAAGAGAGTCTCCCACAAGCTTTGGGGAGGCTTCTCTGTTACTTAATGCTTTGCTCGATCATCCTCTTAAGAAAAATGAAATACTTGATATCTTTTATAATGGACTAACCGATGCTTCCAAGGACTACTTGGATAGTTGTGCTGGTTGTGTTTTCATGGAAAGAACAATGATTTAAGCTGAAATACTATTGAATAATATGTTGACTAATGAAAATAATTGGACTCTTCCCGAGCCAGTTCTCAAGTAATTCTGAACCAATTGAGCCAACTCTGAGCCTATTCATAAACCCACTCCGAAGAAGAGAGCTGTTTTATTTCTCAGTCCTGAAGATATGCAAGAGGCAAAGAAATCAATAAAAGAAAAAGGTATTAAAGCTGAAGATGTTAAGAATTTACCTCCTATTGAAGAAATACATGGTCTTAATTTACCGCCTGAAGAACCATATTGTCTTGATAACCCGACACAGTTAGTAAAGGTAAATTCTCTCTATAGATATGATAAAGTTGAAATACCGTATACTAAATTTCATAGCCCATGCTTAGATGAATTTGATGACTTTATGGCTAGACAAGAAAGTTTTAACGCTTATGTTGGTAGAGAGTTAAAGAATAATGCTTTCAAGATAGGACGTGTAGGTGATAATCTTGCTAGAGTTAAAGATGAACTTCACCGCATTGGCAAATATGCTTCTATGGTTGCTACTCAAGCTGAGCAAGTACTTAAAGCTCAAAATGATTTGCTTGATGAATTAAATAATAAAAATGACTTTGCCGTTAGAGTGGCTACTAGAACTGGTAGAATGACTCAGGAACCTTTGTATCCTGAAGGCCACCCTAAGAGAATCGAGCAAGATTCTCAGAGAAATAATTTAGGGCACCTAGTTCTTCTACAAAGAAGAAAAACAAAAACGATAGAACTTTGCATGCTTCTAGTGAACCTACTGTAGACACACCTGAGAATCCCAATGATATTTCTATTTCTGATGTTGAAACACAATCAGGTGATGAACATGAACCTAGTGATAATGTTAATGATAATGTTCATGTTGATTCTCAACCTAGCAAAACACAATGATGTAGATATTGAACCTGCTGTTGATCTTGATAACCCACAATCAAGGAATCAACGTTATGACAAGAGAGATTTTGTTGCTAGGAAACACAGTAAAGAAAGAGAACCATGGGTTCAGAAACCCATGCCCTTTCCTCCTAAACCATCCAAGTCAAACGATGATGAGGATTTTGAGTGCTTTGCTGAAATGATTAGACCTATTTTCTAACGTATGCGCTTAACTGATATGCTTAAAGTAAATCCTTATGCTAAGTATATGAAGGATATCATTACAAATAAAAGAAAGATACCGGAAGCTGAAATTTCCACCATGCTTGCTAATTACACTTTTAAGGGTGGAATACCAAAGAAACTTGGAGATCCGGGGGTACCAACTATACCATGCTCTATTAAAAGAATATATGTTAGAACTGCTTTATGTGATCTTGGAGCCGGTGTTAGTGTTATGCCTCTCTCTTTATATCGTAGACTTCAATTGAATAAGTTGACACCTACTGAAATATCTTTGCAAATGGCCAATAAATCAACTGCTATACCTGTCGGTATTTGTGAGGATGTGCCTGTTGTGGTTGCAAATGTCACTATCTTAACGGACTTTGTTATTCTTGATATTCCTGAGGACGATAGTAGGTCTATTATCCTTGGTAGAGCTTTTCTTAATACTGCAGGGGCTGTTATTGATTGCAACAAAGGCAATGTCACTTTTCATGTTAATGGTAATGAGCATACGGTACACTTTCCGAGGAAACAATCTCAAGTTTATAGCAACAATTCTATTGAAAAAGTTCCAACTATCATTTTTGGAGGTTTTGAATTTCCCTTTCCTACTGTCAAGAAAAAGTATGATATTCTTATTTTTGGGGATTTTCATATCCCCGTTCAGGTAACTTAGTGTTATTCGGAATTTCTCCGGTTCCTTGTTATTCGGAATGAGTTTGTTAACAAGACTTGATCAACCTTGTTAGTGGATTCATTTTGATGATCACGAGATGGATGAAACTAGAAGGCACAACCTTCTGTACCCTCCTTTTACTTTCTGTTATTTAGAATAAATAAAGCAAAAATAGTATTATCTGTCTGTTTTCTGAATTATCCGTGCATTAAAAAAATAGTCCGAAAATAAAAGTGCTCCAAATGCCTGCAAATTTAGTATGATTTTTTCTGGAATATTTGAGGATTTTAGGCACTGAAAACACTGCAGGAGGGTGAACCACCAGGCCACGAGAGGGGAGGGCGCCCCACTGTAGGGCGCGCCCCCTGTCTCGTGGGCCCCTGGTGGCTCCCCTCCACTTATGCCAGCACCCACACACTTCATCTTCTACCCAAAAAAATCCACATCCAGCTCAAGCACGAGTTCTAGCTCGGTCTGTTGCGATTTTCGATCTCTTAGCTCAAAGCTCCATTCGCAAAACTGCTTTGGGAGATTGTTGCTTGGTATGTGACTCCATTGGTCCAATTAGTTTTTGTTCTAGTGCTTTATTCATTGCAAATTTTTGCTGCATAGGTGACCATGTTCTGGAGCTTGCGTGTTAAATTTTTGAGGTCCTAAGCAATTCCAATGCATGATATAGGATCTAGGCACCTGTAGGAGTAGTTGCTATCAATCTTGTTTAGTCTTATTCACTTTTACTTTGAAGTTACTAAAATTTCAGAAATTTTCAGAAAATGTTAAGGAGGCTCCTTAAAGGCTCTTCTAGCCAAAGCTCTAAGGAAAAACAAGACAAAGAGAAGGAAAAACCCAAGTATAATCTTCCTCGCTTAGCGGAAGTACGATCATGTGAATGGCCGTGTGAGGATTTCTTGAAAGAAGTCGGAATTCATGAAGACTTTTATACTCTAATTGAGACTACAGGCCTCACCAGTTTCATCAACGATCGAATCGATTAGTATCTCTTACTTACCAATACTTTTGTGCAAAACTTTTATTATTATCCTAAGAAGTCACCGCCTGCAGTATCATTTCATTTATATGATGAATTCAAAGAAATGTATTTACATCATTTTTGTGTGGTATGTAGGATACCTTATGAGGGAGAATTAGAGGAACCCCGTCGTGAAGATGTGGATGGCTTTGTTAAAACTATAGCTGTAGAGGAGCCAAAGAAGGGCTCCGAGGAAAAAGTCTCTAGCATACACTTTCCTGTTTTATGCTACTTTGCCATATTCGCTAGTAGATGCTTGATTGGTCATGGAAATAGTGGAAATTTGAGCGTTCCATATATTATTATTCTTCAACATGCTTTGCTGGGAGACAACACTTTTAGTATGGGTGCCGTCATTGCTAAACGGCTAGCCCTGAATCATACAAAAGGCCCCATATTTGGAGGTATCTATGCTGCACGTCTTGCTGAACATTTTTAGACACCCATTAGGCACCATGAGGAGGAGGAGACAAAATTGCGTCCTCATATTTTAGATTACAAGAGCATGGTAGAACACAAGTTTATTGTTGACAACGAAGAGAAGATGCTCTTGTATAGACTTAGATTCAATAAGAAACACCTTGAGTTTATTATTTTTCCTACGCCTCTGCTGTTTGATTTGCCTGCAGAAAGTCGTCTTGTCACGCCGGAAGCAGTGAACAATCACCTAGCTCAAGCTTTTACTCCGAACACGAACTCGAGCGAAACCCGAGCTGGACCCTTATCGCATCATCTATCCAAAGGATCCGGAGATGACCAGCCAGTGGTATCCTGATTATACCTCCCACTACACTGGGGAGAGTAGCGGCGGTCCTTGGTATTAAACCAACTTAGGCCAAAAGCCTAAGCTTGGGGGCGTACGTATTTCTCACCGACTTTACATTCATGTTCACACACTAGTCGTCAGTGCTCATACTCTTTCATTGTATTATCCATGTTAGTTAAATTTCTTTTTCTAGTTTCCTTCTTGTGTGTTTGATAAACCTTGAGAAAAACCAAAAAAAGTAGTTAGTTTAATTTCCACGCTTGTAGTAGGAATTAAAATGAAAACCCAAAAAGATTTCTCATTCTTCTTTTACTTGTTGGGAGCTTTCCCGTGTAAATAGTTTTATTTTCTTTTCTTTCTTTTGGGGGTCGAGAAGACTATATTGAAAATGCTTAGTGGCTCTTACATGCATGATTGTTTATTTAATTTAGAGCCCATATTACTTGTCTTCTCTCTTGAGTTGAATGCTTGTAGATTCCAGCTTAGTCCAATGCACGTGCACTCTTATTATTATACACGTCGTTCGGTCGTGCAAGTGAAAGGCAATAATGACGATATATGATGGACTTATTGGGATGAGAAAAGCTGGTATGAACTTGACCTCTCTTGTTTTTGTAAATATGATGATTCATCGTTCCTGAGTCAGCTATTATGAAGTAAACATATTTGCAATGACATTTAGATATTATAATTGCTTGTGCGATGCTTGATTAGCTATGAGTTATAATGGTTTGCCTTGCGTGCCAACATGCTATTAGAATGATTATGGTGTGATATGATGGGATGGTATCCTCCTTTGAATGAATTGAGTGACTCGACTTGGCACATGTTCACGCATGTAGTTGAATCAAATCAACATAGCCTTCATGATATTTATGTTCATGGTGAATTATATCCTACTCATGCTTGTACTCGGTGTGAAATAATTTTAATGCATGTTTATGACTGTTCTCGCTCTCTCAGTTGGTCGCTTCCCAGTCTTTTGCTAACCTTCACCTGTACTAAGCGGGAATACTGCTTGTGCATCCAAACTCCTTAAACCCCAAAGTTGTTCCATATGAGTCCACCATTTCTACCTATATGCGGTATTTACCTGCCGTTCCAAGTAAATTTGTATGTGCCAAACTCCAAATCTTCAAATGAAATTCTGTTTTGTATGCTCGAGCAGCTCATGTTACAACTAGGGCCTATAACAAGGTGGGTTATTCCATGCTAGGTGGGTTATTCTCAAGGGGAGTGGACTCCGCTCCTCATTCACGAGAAAGGGCCTGTAACTAGGATGCCCAGTCCCATGATCCAAAAAGATCAAAGCCAATCAAAATAATTAAAGAAAACTCCCCCAGGGCGGTTGTATGTTGGAGGCACTCATTGTTTCGAGCAAGCCATGGATTGATGCTTGTTGGTGGTTGGGGGAGTATAAACCTTTACCATTCTGTTTGGGAACTGCCTATAATGCATTTTGTATGGAAGATACAGCCATCACATAGTTGTTGCGTTGACAGTGAAAGTATACCGCTCAAAATGTTATTCAATCTCTATTTTAAAATCGAGCTCTGGCACCTCTACAAATCCCTGTTTCCCTCTGCAAAGGGCCTATCTATTTACTTTTATGTTGAGTCATCATCCTTCTTATTAAAAGCACCCGCTGGAGAGCACACTGTCATTTGCATTCATTACTATTGGTTTATATTGGGAATGAATTGACTGGATCTCTTTTACCATGAATTACAATGTTTAGTCAGTCCTTGATCTTTAAAGGTGCTCTGCATTTATGTTTTGCGGTCTCACAAAGGGCTAGCGAGATACCATTTTGTTATATCATGTTATGATTATTTTGAGAAAGTGTTGTCATCTGAGTTTTATTATTATGGCTTGCTAGCTGATTATGTTATTGATATGAGTAATTGCGAGACCTACGTGTTATTGTGAGTATGGTTAGTTCGTAATATTTGCTGAAACTTGAATGCTGGCTTTTCATGTTACAACAACAAGAGCAAACAGAGTTTGTAAAAGTTTTTCTTTATCACTTTCAGTTTATCAACTGAATTGCTTGAGGACAAGCAAAGGTTTAAGCTTGGGGGAGTTGATACGTCTCCAATGTATCTACTTTTCCAAACATTTTTGCCCTTGTTTTGGACTCTAACTTGCATGATTTGAATGAAACTAACCCGGACTGACGTTGTTTTCAGCAGAACTGCCATGATGTTGTTTTATGTGTAGAAAAGAAAAGTTCTCGGAATGTCCTGGAAATCCATGGAGGCACTTTTTGGAATTAATAAGAATTTTTGGCAAAAGAATTAATGCCAGGGGGCCCACGGCCTATCCACGAGACAGGCCCCCCCTAGGGCGCGGCCCCCTATCTCGTGGGCCCCCTGGACCTCCTCCGACCTCAACTCCAACTCCATATATTCCGTCTCGGGGAGAAACAAATCAAGGAGAAAGTTTCATCGCATTTTACGACACGGAGCTGCCGCCAAGCCCTAATCTCTCTCGGGAGGGCTGATTTGGAGTCTGTACGGGGCTCCGGAGAGGGGGATTCATCGTCATCGTCATCATCAACCATCCTCCATCACCAATTTCATGATGCTCATCGCCGTGCGTGAGTAATTCCATCATAGGCTTGCTGGACGGTGATGGGTTGGATAAGATTTACCATGTAATCAAGTTAGTTTTGTTAGGGTTTGATCCCTAGTATCCACTATGTTCCGAGATTGATGTTGCTATGACTTTGCTATGCTTAATGCTTGTCACTAGGGCCCGAGTGCCATGATTTCAGATCTGAACCAATTATGTTTTCATGAATATATGTGTGTTCTTGATCCTATCTTTCAAGTCTATAGTCACCTATTATGTGTTATGATCCGACAACCCCAAAGTGACAATAATCGGGATACTTCTCGGTGATGACCGTAGTTTGAGGAGTTCATGTATTCACTATGTGCTAATGCTTTGTTCCGGTTCTCTATTAAAAGGAGGCCTTAATATCCCTTAGTTTACGTAAGGACCCCGCTGCAATGGGAGGGTAGGACAAAAGACGTCATACAAGTTCTTTTCCATAAGCATGTATGACTATTTACAGAAAACATGCCTGCATTACATTGATGAACTGGAGCTAGTTCTATATCACCCTATGTTATAGCTATTGCATGAGGAATCGCATCCGGCATAATTATCCATCACTGATCCATTGCCTACGAGCTTTTCATATATTGTTCTTCGCTTATTTACTTTTTCGTTGCTACTGTTACAATCGCTACAAAAACCCAAAAACATTTATCTTTACTTTTGCTACCATTACCTTTATTATCATACAACTTTTGCTACTAAATACTTTGCTGCAGATACTAAGTTATCCAGGTGTGGTTGAATTGACAACTCAACTGCTAATACTTAAGAATATTCTTTGGCTCCCCATGTGTCAAATCAATAAATTTGGGTTGAATACTCTACCCTCGAAAGCTGTTGATATCCCCTATACTTGTGGTTTATCAGTCCTCTGCGAGCTTCTTGAGGAAGGTGAACATTTTGGTGGTGGCAACGATCATCTGGTCCAATGGAGAGTCGTAGTTGGCATCGACAGCGGCCATCCACCAGCCGGTCGCCAACACCGTCTGGAGACGATCCTCGGCGCCATGCCGCCAACCGGCGTCATGGACCATCTGGCACAGTCGCTGGCTGCTCGCGTGCATCGCCGCCATGGGTCTGGAGTGAGCACTTTTGCGCTTAGTGTAGGTGCTTAGGCAAATGCTTAGGTGCGTAAGATGTGGTAGATGCATTGGAATGGAGGGGCGCCTTTATATGAGTCCAAACTCCGTTGCATTCACATCGTGCAGCCTCTTTTCTCGGCCCTCCTCCCATTACTTCCCTCATGCATTCACAATACTAATTGAAGGAGGATGCATCATTGGCCTTTCAACATTTTGGGAACCGCTACCCCCTCCCTCGTCTGCATTAAAGCCGTATCGGGAACTACGCCACCCACTATCAAATCTAATAGTACTGCGCCGCCCGCTGCGTGCCCGGTTGAACACGCCTCCTCGCCTCCATCAAACCCACCTGTTAAACCCGCATTCAAACTGAGAAACCTACTTCGGCCACACATTTATTCATGAGCAGGCCGGAATTAAACGCAACATCGGCCGAGCTCCTCCCATCCACCCTCAGTTTAAACGAGGCTAGACGCCGGCCAAGCTCCTACCGTCCGCCCTCTATTTAAACGAGGCAGACAGAGAGCGGGCAAAAATCGCATCCCTCCGCCGCTCCCCCATCTCCTCCTTCACCATTTTTCCACTCTTCCAATGGTTTCTGAGGAGCCGTTCTACGACATACTACCCGGTTGGGTGGCCTGCCGAGCCCTACAGATACGGGCGAGGCAGCTCGGTGCTTCACCAACCTCGCTTGGCCCGACGGAGCAAGTTGCCGCCCCAAGCCGACGCGTGGTTCAGCAACTCGCGGCTCAAGTTCAGCTCGATGGGAGTGGCCAGTTGCTCCATGACAGCATGACAGCGAGCACACCGGTACGGGCGTCGTCGCCGCCACGTCGTACCGCGCCACCAGTGTTTGCTGTGGCCGCGCTTCCCGTGTGCGTGGGCGTGCCTCCCGTGCCTGCGGCAGCGCCATGCAGGCAGAGAGAGAAGCCGGGTGCATGGAGAGCGACAAGTCGGTGGCCAGCTTCTCCGTGTCTGCCACCATCATCGAGGAGAAGTAGAACACGGGAGGCCACCGCCACTTGGGTCCCATGAAGGCCACCGCCGAGGCGACGACTGTGCATTCAGCTGGTTTGTTTGCTGCTTCGTCTCTTTCGAGGACCTCCGTCGACCCCGCAAGTGTCTGCCGGACATGAGGAAGACAAAGGGATCCATGGGCGGCCATTTAGATTAGGTACTCCCTCTCTGGCTGGCAGGAAATATTTGTTCTAAGAAAGGATAAATTGGATGTATCTATAACTAAAATAAGTCTAGATACATCAATTTCTAGGACAAGTATTTCCGGATGGAGGGAGTATTAATTGTACCAAGAGAGCCAGATTAGCACCGCTTAGTTCATGTAAATGTAATGAAATCCATCATGTTTATACGAAGATCCGGCTTTTTTATACGAAATCCTTCATTCTTATATGAACAGTCCGAGTTTGCATGGATTTCATCTGGTTGGTTAGAGTTGTGAAAATGTATGTCGCTGGCGTTTGATGTCGTCCTCCGCGGAAGGAAGCAGGAGGAAATTTGTCGGCTGCCGTTGGAGATGCTCTTATGCTGGAAATAATAGAGTCACAACCAATCCATTTGAGTTAATTGCGTGTATAATTCTCCCTCTACAAAAAGTTAATTGCATGTACTGTGTACACCTGACTTGTAGGGTGGTTACAACTTCGTACAGAAAGTTATAAAGAAACTAGCAAGATGCCCGTGCATTGCACGGAACATCAATATGCATTTTTTTACAAAACACCTGTTGTGATTGACCCATGTAGGAGTAATCCCATGTGTAAAAACTAATGATATCTTGAGAATTTTATTGGAAAAATGGTATCTTGAGAATTTCATCGAAAAAATGAAAGATGAGAGATAAGGTGAGGAGGAGTGGAGCATGGTGTTGACTGGTGGTCGGACTGGGCAGAGGCATGGGGATGGACGGCACCGGCAGGTGGCAGCAGCCACCATGTTGATTATTCCATAGACTTCCTTTTTAATGTCTCAGCAATGAGGTTGTGGGAGATAAGGATGAACGAGGCAAGGCCTTATCTGTAAATGTGGAGAGAGGTGCGGGTATCTTTTGTAAAATTTTCATAGTTTGCTTTCTATCCGTCAGATATAGATTTGACGACATATATTACAGGATTGCACGCACACCATCATCACCAACTCGGTTTTTTATAAGAGTAGATACAAGTGCATCCTTAATCTTGTATTCTAAGCTCTCTGTGGGTTCCACTGTCAGTACAGTAGAGAAAGAAATATATATTAAATAAGTAATATATAATATAAAAATCTAAAGTTAATGACAGAATTCGAACTCAGGTCATCGCGTTGCGAGCATCCAACACTAACCAGTCCAGCTCATTTTTGTTGTGGACCATGCTGGAGATATGTCTCCATGTCTACTCTTATACTCCCTCTGTTCCTAAATATTTGTCTTTTCAGATTTCAAATGGACTACCACATGCAGATGTGTATGTAGACGTATTTTAGAGTGTAGATTCACTCATTTTGGTCCGTATCTAGTCAGTTGTTGAAATCTCTAAAGAGAAAAATATTTACGAATGTAGGGAGTAGAAAACAAAGTTGGTGATGATGGTGTGCGTGCCATCTTGCAATATAGGCCGTTGGATTTATATCTAACAGATTGGAAGGAAACTATGGCAATTTTGCAAAAAGAAACCCACACCCCTCTCCACATTTGCAAATAAGGCCTTCCCTCGTTCATCCTTTTCTCTCACAAGATAAACTACTCATACAAATGCATCTTGGTGTTCCGTGCAATGCACGGGCATCTAGATATTTTCTTTTAAAATAGTTACTGCGATAATTGGGTTGAAGTGATATAATCTATGTCTGCCCCGAATGATTTCAGATTCACTAGTAGTAACAAAGAAAAGGTTGCCTTGTTAATTAACAGAAAACAGGGTGAAAACTATCACATTATGCCGGTAAAAATAAGGCACACCGGTTTCAACATCATCGTCACTACAGCTGTGCGCGCGCGAGAAGCCTACATATCAAGGGGGTTACGGAGAAAAAGACATATCGAGTGTGTCTGAGCGAGGCACAGAGACACAATGTTTGAGAGAGAAACCAATTGACTGATTATGATCAGATCGAGTTGTCACCCTTCTGTTGTCATTGTAGGGGTGGGAGTAGGGACGGGGAGGGAGAGAAAGACATATCGAGAGTGTGTGCGGTAGGCACAAAGGCACAACTAGCGAGTGTGTGTGTATGTGTGCGTGTTTGAAAGAGGAGTAGATAGATACTGTCAAGATCGAGGTGCCACCCTACTCCTTCGGTGTCGAGTAGTGTGTGTGTGTTTGAGAGATAAGCCAGTCGATAGATTAGTATCAAGTTCGAGGTGTCACCCTACTCCTTCGGTGTTGGGAAGTGTGTGTGTGGGTGTTTGGGGGGGGGGCAGTGACACTTACATATCTCTACTCTTATAAAAAACAGAGTTGGTGATGATGGTGTGTCTGCCATCCTGCAATATAGGCCATCTAATTTATATCTGATGGATAGGAAGGAAACTATGGCAATTTTGGAAAAAGATACCCATACCCCTCTCCACATTTGCTAATAAGGCATTCCCTCGTTCATACTTTTCTCCCACAAGATAAACTACTCATACAAATGCATCATGATGTTCCGTGCAACGCATGGGCATCTTGCTAGTAGGGAGAAGGAGTTTGTGTGACACATATCTATATTAACGGACAGGTGGATAGCATGTGTGCAAGGCATACTTAAAACATCATAGAGATAAACAAACGGTGTGCATGCAAGTGCCAGAAAAATGAAGCGAGAAACAATGTCTATGCACACGCGTGTGCGTGTGCGTGTGCATGCGTGTGTGTGTGTGTGAGAGAGAGAGAGAGAGAGAGAGAAATCTCAAAACAAAAGGTGCTCTGCTGGAATCCCATTGTATGTATTCAAATGGTTCTGGAACTCGAGTTAACCTTTGGCATATGTGTGAGAGACATAATTATACTTTGAGACATTAGTGGCTGTGGGTGGGCGGATTAAAGGGGTGGGCGTGTTCGACAAAGAGAGCATGTGTGTTCCTGTGTGAGAGACTTGTAGGATGGAGTAGAAAGACGAATTATAACCTTGACGGAGGGAGAGAAATACATGAAGTGCGCGTGTGTGATTCCGATGCCCACGGGGAAATGAGATATCTATGCGTGTGAGAGAGATTGCACAATTCATTCATGGATCACTATCTAGCGATCGTGGACGTACATCGCTTGAACATAAATCAACGCTATAAAGATTGGACACTCACATATCACATTTTTTTCTATCTAAATAAACATTTTCAACCGTGCATGCCAATGTTATAGTGATGTTTCATCAAACAACCAATGTAGCTATCATGTACATGCACCATTGTTACTCTTGCATTCAAATTCATTAGTCTTGGATGATTTAAGATTCTATTATGAAGTAATATATGTAATATTCAAACATGAATTGAAAGGGTACGCAATTTATGAAATGGAGGCTATGTAATCATATGAGGTAACACTTTTAAGTAGAGGACTACAATATCCAATTCTTTTGTGGGACTACAATATCCATTTCTTTTTGTGCGCCTCTACACTAAAACGTCAATGCATTATGTTCAAAGTAAATGACCAATGGCACTAAATTATCTATTTACATGAGAAATACATAGGTTGAGCGTTTGATCCCTATTTTGTGAACGCGCCTCTACACCCGTACGATTGGCCGCGCTCGTGTGAACATCCAAGTTATCGGCGCATCATCCTGAGTTATTGTCTTTTTTCTGGGGTGGACTTCACACCAGTTATTAACTGTCGACGCGTGCCCCGTGTACACAGTCTCTATCGGGGGTTGGGTGCGAATATGCCAAAGGATGGCTTATCATGGTGGGGGCGAGTAGAACGTCGCCGGTGCCTGGAAACGGGATGAGGCGTAGACATGCACACCGGCGAATCTTACCCAGCTTCGGGGCTCTCCGGGGAGATAACACCCTCATCGCTGCTCAAGGGTCTCCGCATGGTCACTATGGCAAAGTGGCTACAATGGTGCTCTTAGAGCTGTATCGGGAAGCAGGAGGGAGCAAAGCTAGCTCTCTCCTCCCTGGTCTATGTGTCTAACTCTATCAAGGGCCGAACCGTTTGCATGGGTGCCCCGGGGGGTTTATATAGGCCTACCCCCTGGGGGTACAATGGTAATCTGACTGGGCGTGGCCCCCAGCAGTCTGTCTCTCATGCCGCCATCCTTCCCGCCGGCTTCTGGGGCCCGCCGACTGGTGGGTCCCGTGGACAGGCCGGACACTGTGCGGCGCTCCGGATGACGTAGGCCTGGTCATGGGGTCGTGGCAACAGTGCCGCCGTCTGCCCGGCGATCACTGTCGCCACTCCCCGTCCAATCTGGTTTATGGCTTGTGGGGCCCTGGCGGGGAGACGGCCGACTCCGAGGAGGCCGACTCCGCAGGCCGCCTTCCGCGCCTGCCGTCTTTGATTCCTCCACTGACAGGTGGACCTGCGATCTGTGGGTCGTACAGGCCGGCGTCGTGGGTACAGTGCATCACGCACTGTGGCTGAGGTCAGGGCAGGCATGGCAACAGTGCCGCGCCTTGCCGGAGACCTCCCAGCAACACGGCTCACTGTAGCCATGCCAGCCCCTCGTAGGCAAGAAGGGACGGCCACGTCGGGGCCATGCCCTGCTTTGGTCTTCATGAAATGTCATGGGCCGACTCCATAGTCGGCACTCCTGGAGGTCGCAAGCTTGGAGTCGGCTTGCTTTGAAGTCGTCATCTGGGACTCGGCTCCTCCGAGATCACCAGCTTGAGACTCGGCTTGGGAGATCGCCACCGACTCGGCCTCTCTGGAGGTCGCCACTGACTCGGCCGAGGGGCGTAGCCTGCCCCGATGTCTTGAAAGATCCTGGGTCCCGGGTCAGGCTACCCGTGGCCCATTACTCCGACAGTCTTGCATGACCTTCTAGCTAGCATGGTCCAAAATAAGTTGAAACTAGATACAAACGATCCCGCGGGCGGCAAAATTTCCCGCCTCCTAAATTTTTTGCCACCTAGTCTTTAGCATCTGAAATTCCACATTTGTCCTTGGTGCATGGAGAACAACAGTTACAATACCGCGCTTATCTACATAATAGGTCGGGGCTGCTTTGGTAACTTCCAGTTCCCCCCACCACATGGCACCCGCATTTCCTCTCCCCTCCTACAAAAACGACTAACTCCACAGCACCAGAGCATCTTACATCACGCCGTCCATACTTCATCGACCTTTCTACCCCTCCCCTCTCGAAACCCTAGACTGCTCATCCACTGGCGTACCAGAGACCATTCACTGCCAGCGGCGTCCACCTCACCGGATCTGCTTCTGCGGCCGCATGTACCCCTCCCACCTCCCCTAGAAACAAGTAGACTTCTCATCCACCACTGTACCACAGCCCATTTAGTGTCGGCCTTGTCCACGGCGCTAGATCTGCTTTGCCGGTACTCTCGTCAACCAAAGTGCATCTGCAGCGGCTCATTCGTACTCCCCATCGGAGACGCTTCGTCCACACCCCTCCTGGAGCCGCCCCACCGATGCCCCCGTCGACGGCCTCTGATCCTCTTCGCTGACACCTTCCTCAACCCTACCGGAGCCTCTTCGCCGACACCATCGTCAATTTTGCCAGAGTAGCTTCGCCTATACCATTCTCAACCCTACCGGGGCCGCTTTGCCAACTCACAAGTGCACGGCCTCAAATCCGCTTCGTCGCACCCTCATCCAACCTACCGGAGCAGCTTCTGACACTACAAAAAAAGACTCATCCGTGACATTTTGGGCCGAACGAAATTTTTTTCTGTCATACTTATGACACTTCTATGACGATAATTGTGACAAAACCCGGTATCATCATAGATGTGGTGGGCTCCTACTTCTATGACAAAAAATGGGCTTTTCATCCTGGGCGGGCCAGAGACGCAGCTGCATGACATTCTTTGGGCCGTCATGACGGAAAAAACCATGGTAGAAGCGAGGGCGAGGAAAATATCGGTGAGTTCCCGGTTGTGGTGGTTGGTCGGGGGCCGAGCGATGCGCGTTTCTCTCGTAGGTACGCGTGTGTGCGAGATGTTGCGCTCTAACTGAACCCGAGCGATTGAACTGCAGGCTACGCGTTACTGAACCCGAGCAATCGATCAATCCCTTGCTGTTAACTGAACCTGAGTGATTCCTTCGCTATTTCTGCTAACTGAAGTCGATCGAACACTGTTGCCTCCTTCCCTTGATGAGCAGTGAGCGTTGTTGGCGGTTTGGATGAACAGTTCCCGATGGGGGTTGGATGAGCAGGAACTCGTGCTAGTAGAGGCCGTTGCCGCTGGATGAACATTACCCCGATCAATCGAGCTAGTGGATGAAAAGGACCCCGTGGAGGACCCCGTGGAGGGCTGGTTGAACAGTAGCCGGTGGAGGGCTGGAGAACAGTAGCCCGTGGAGGGGTGGTTGAACAGGACCCCTGTGGAGAGGGCTGGTTGAACAGTAGCCGGTGGAGGAGCGCGCGGTGGAGGCTGGATGAACAGGAGCCCGTGGATGAACAGTCGCAGGTGGAGGTTAGAGGAGGTCGACGGTGGATAAACAGTAGCCCGTGAAGGCTGGAGAAGGTCGACGGTGGATGAATAGTAGCTTGTGGAGTCCCATTTTGTGGTATGCCACACCCCTCCCGATGAACAGGACCCCCGTTTTGACCATAGTGCTCCAACACAAGTCCTTTTCCTCCGTTTTGAGGTACGCCACACCCCTCCCGATCAACAGGACCCTGTTCCGACCGTAGGAGGTCCGTTTCCTCCATTTTGCGGCACGCTGCACCCTCTCGGCGAACAGGATCCTGCTTCCACCATGGCGGTCGAACACAAGGCCGCTTCCTCCGCTTCGCGATCGCCAGCCTCGCTTCCATTGGCTGTTTCGCCCAAGCCGCTTGGCTCTCGGCGAACAAAGACGCTGCCGCTGCCTCCCGATGAACACGACGCATTCTGTTGCCCCCCCATGAACACGACGATGACACAGTTTCTCCGTTCCGACCCAGCCACAACAATGTACACGAGCCCTGGTCATACGTATGCGAGAGTAGTCGTTCGAGACCCCGCCCATATGTATATTCATGGCCGTATTGTCTTTCCTGCACCCTGGCCGCTGTACGTACATGTACATGCTACATGCACGCCTCTACTACGACATGTGCGCGCCTCTACTATGACACGTGCACGCCTTTACATCGACCAGTATGTACGTACACGTTCGTGACCAGAATGACAACACTACGTACGCTTCAACCAGGTGGGTCCCGACTGTCAGGCACTTCCCTCCGTTCGAAGATGTAGCTGGTGGGTCCGAACAGTCAGGGGGGCGAATCGATTTTTTTGCCCGGACGCACTTCCTTGCATGCGAAGATGTAGCTGGTGGGTCCCAGCAGTCAGGGGGAAACATTTTTTCGTGAAATACGGTGGCCCGTTCGGTGGGTCCCTGCTGTCAGGTGGAGGAATAGTTATTTTGCATGTAATAAGGAGGCACTTCCTTGTGGCCGCCGTGGACCTAGTTGTCAGCCTATCCACGTACAGTACTCTCCCGATGGAAGTCGTTCCTTCACCACGTTGACCACGCCGCGCTGAGAGCACCAGGGCGGTGGACGACGGTGAGGCCTAGAATGGGACGACGCGGAGCCGGGGAAGACGCGGCAGTGGAAGCCCGCGTGGAGAGGAGTACGAGGGTTCACTGGTTCGGCTGCAGTGTGAGGCTTCCAATGAATCTTGTTTGTTGACCACGCTGACCACACCGTGTCGAGCGCACCAAGGCCGGTGGACGACAGAGAGGCCCCAGACTGGAATGACCTGGAGATGGGGAAGACGCGGCAGTGGAATAGCAGATGGAGAGGAGTGGGAAACTTGACTGGTTCTGGTGCGCGGCAAAACTGCCACCCACGGTAGATAGGAGCAAGAACAGAGGTTGAAGAAGGAGCACGGTTGTTGGATTAACATCCAACGGTCCATCTGCTAGAATCATTGGTTGATTAAGTTGACAAAGCCATGCGTACACGTCTGCTTAGTAGGCCCACAAGTCAGCCACCAAATCTGCCGGAGCCTAGTTATCATCGGGAGGAATAGTTTTTTTGCATAATAAGGAGGCACTTCCTTCATGCGAAGATACAGCCGGTGAGTCCCAGTTGTCAGGGGAAGGAAACATCTTAATAAGGAGGAACTTTCCTTGCGTGCGACCATGGACCTCATGGGTCCCAGCCGTTAGGCTCTCACGTACAGTCCTCTTCCGATGACTCTTGTTTGTTGACCACGCCGCACCGAGCGCAGTGAGGCGATGAAAGACAGCAAGGCCCCAGACTGGAACGGCCCAGAGATGGGGAAGACGTGGCAGTGGAGTCGCAGACGGAAAGGAGTGGGAAACTTGACTAGTTCAGATGCGGGGTGGGCCTACACTGGAGGTGCGGAGTGGAGGGATGGCCTGGCCATAAGCGGTGTCGCGTTTCGCTCCGAGCCTAGAGCAGGCGATCCCGGCAGTGCTGGGGGAAGAAGACGAGAGATTGAAGAAGAATGCCGGCCGTTGGATGTAAATCCAATGCCTTGCTTAGGCTTCGACCTACTGGCCCACATGTCAGCCAGTCCATTTGTTTTTTTAGTCCATTTGGTGGGCTGGGCGAAACAATGATGTAGCATCTATCCAACCCGTTTATATAGATGGTAGAATTTAAAGCCCATTTGCATTTTTCTCAAAATCGATGACTTGCTGGGCTGGGTGAAAATATCAGGTTGGGCTGGACGAAGAAATGTTCTAAAAACATAAACAGATGATTGCACGTCTATTACTGCAATGGTGTGTAAAATCGTTGCAAGCTTATGTACGCAATCACTAGGGGTTAACTTGCCAAGTTATATATAAACAATTATTATTATTATTTTGTAAGAACTTTCAATTTATGAAATAAAATATCATTTTAATTTGATGAGTTAATAGGACGTGGGGTATTATTATTTTTTAGGCTAGACGTGGGACAGTTGAGTTCGTTCTAGGGAAAAGTACTGAGAGAAAACTCAGTTTACATCGAAAAAGAAAGAGGGAGAAAATTCAGATATAGGATTAATAAAAACAAAAAATAAAGGAAGTGGGAAGGTCTATAAAATGGTTGGACGAACGATAGGTTTAACGGAACCTTATGTTGTTTCTATTATATATATATGTGTGTAATAAAATAAGATATATATATATAGTATTATTGAAGGGAAAACATAGGTTCAGTTTTGCATTCTTATAGAAAAAAAGAACTGAGCTGTGTGTTGTCTTGAAAAAACAAACATAACTTGGGCTGCTGATGTTATAGACAAGCTAGGTTGGGAGGCCCTGAGGACGCTTGATCCAAAAAAGGTTGAAACATGTCGTGGGCTGCCCATGTTAAACAACAAACCCTAGGCCATGGACCCGGTGGGCCCGGGACTATCAGCCTCTCGATGAACAGTTGTCTCCCGATTCCTCTTGTTTTGCTGACCATGTTGGGAACGACAAACGGCGGCGCCACAGCGAGGGCACCAAGGTGGAGGACGATGTCGAGACCATGGACTAAACGAACCAGAGCGGTGGAAGATGCAGGCGGAGGGGAGTACGAGGGTTGGCTTGTTCGGATGCAGGGTGGCCAGTGGAGCTCCTCGGTATCGTTGTCTTTTTTCATGTTCGCATAGCAGGGGTTCATGATGGTCTCGGCGAGGTCAACCATGGAGTCCTTCTCTTGCCCGTTGCCGATGATCTTGTATTGCTTCTGGATATCGACAAGCTTGCTGCACCAGATGGCCAAATCGCCGCGTTCTTCCTTCTCTCCACCGTTGCGATTGTGCAGTCGGCTCTGCCGATGAAACGGGTGAATGCTCCAGAACGTCTGATGGACCTATAGCAGTGGTAGACGAGAACCTCGTCTTGAAGGAAATATGCCTTAGAGGCAATAATAAAGTTATTATTTATTTACTTATTTCATGATAAATGGTTATTATTCATGCTAGAATTGTATTAACCGGAAACATAATACATGTGTGAATACATAGACAAACATAGTGTCGCTAGTATGCCTCTACTTGACTAGCTTGTTAATCAAAGATGGTTAAGTTTCCTAACCATAGACATGAGTTGTCATTTGATTAGACGGGATCACATCATTAGGAGAATGATGTGATTGACTTGACCCATTCCGTTAGCTTAGCACTTGATCGTTTAGTATGTTGCTATTGCTTTCTTCATGACTTATACATGTTCCTACAACTATGAGATTATGCAACTCCCATTTACCGGAGGAACACTTTGTGTGCTACCAAATGTCACAACGTAACTGGGTGATTATAAAGGAGCTCTACAGGTGTCTCCAAAGGTACATGTTGAGTTGGTGTATTTCGAGATTAGGTTTTGTCACTTCGATTGTCGGAGAGGTATCTCTGGGCCCTCTCGGTAATGCACATCACTATAAGCCTTGCAAGCAATGTAACTAATGAGTTAGTTACGGAATGATGCATTACATAAACAAGTAAACAGACTTGCCGGTAACGAGATTGAACTAGGTATTGAGATACCGACGATCGAATCTCGGGCAAGTAACATATCGATGACAAAGGGAACAACGTATGTTGTTATGCGGTTTGACCGATAAAGATCTTCGTAGAATATGTAGGAGCCAATATGAGCATCCAGGTTCCGCTATTGGTTATTGACCGGAAACGTGTTTCGGTCATGTCTACATAGTTCTCGAACCCGTAGGGTCTGCACACTTAAGGTTTCGATGAAAGTTTTATTATGAGTTTATGAATTTTGATGTACCGAAGGAGTTCGGAGTCCTGGATGAGGCCGGGGACATGACG
The DNA here is from genome assembly GCA_021437245.1 of Aegilops speltoides. Lineage (NCBI taxonomy): Eukaryota > Viridiplantae > Streptophyta > Magnoliopsida > Poales > Poaceae > Aegilops > Aegilops speltoides. The sequence goes on along the minus strand of CM038145.1, from coordinate 279,040,789 downwards.
AGGAGTCTCAAAATGGTCGAGACATAAAGATCGATATGTTGGACGACTATATTCAGACATCGGAAAGGTTCTGAGTGATTCGGGTATTTTTTGGAGTACCGGAGAGTTACGTGAATTCGCCGGGGAGTATATGGGCCTTATTAGGCTTTAGGGGAAAGAGAGAGGACAGGTTGGGCGCCCCCCAAGGCCTAGTCTGAATTGGACTAGGGGAGGGCTGCCCTCTTCCCTCTCTCTCTCCCCTTTCCTTGACTCCTACTCCTACTACTTGGAAGGGGGGAATCCTACTCCCGGTGGGAGTAGGACTCCTCCTAGGGCGCGCCATAGAGAGGGCCGGCCCTCCCCTCCTCCACTCCTTTCTATATGGGTAGGGGGCACCCCTTGGAGACACAATAGTTGATCATTGATCTCTTAGTCGTGTGCGGTGCCCCCTCCACTATAGTCCTCCGCGATAATATTGTAGCGGTGCTTAGGCGAAGCCCTGCGACGGTAGAACATCAAGATCATCACCACGCCGTCGTGCTGACGGAACTCTCCCTCGACACTCGGCTGGATCGGAGTTCGAGGGATGTCATCGAGCTGAACGTGTGCTAGAACTCGGAGGTGTCGTAGTTTCGGTGCTTGATCGGTCGGGCCGTGAAGACGTACGACTACATCAACTGCGTTGTGCTGACGCTTCCGCTTTCGGTCTACGAGGGTACGTGGACAACACTCTCCCCTCTCGTTGCTATGCATCACCATGATCTTGTGTGTGCATAGGAATTTTTTTGAAATTACTACGGTCCCCAACAATGGCATCCGAGCCTAGTTTTATGCGTAGATGTTATATGCACGAGTAGAACACAAGTGAGTTGTGGGTGATACAAGTCATACCGCTACCAAAGATGTCATACTTTGGTTGGCGGTATTGTTGGATGAAGCGGCCCGGACCGACATTATGCGTACGCTTACGCGAGACTGGTTTTACCGTCGTGCTTTGCACACAGGTGACTAGCAGGTGTCTGTTTCTCCAACTTTAGTTGAACCGAGTGTGGCTACGCCCGATCCTTGCGAAGGTTAAAACAACACTAACTTGACGAACTATCGTTGTGGTTTTGATGCGTAGGTAAGAATGGTTCTTGCTCAGCCCATAGCAGCCACGTAAAATTTGCAACAACAAAGTAGAGGACGTCTAACTTGTTTTTGCAGGGCATGTTGTGATGTGATGTGGTCAAGACGTGATGCTATATTTTATTGTATGAGATGATCATGTTTTGTAACCGAGTTATCGGCAATCGGCAGAGCCATATGGTTGTCGCTTTATTGTATGAAATGCAAGCGCCCTGTAATTGCTTTACTTTATCACTAAGCGGTAGCGATAGTCGTAGAAGCAATAGATGGTGTAAACGACAATCATGCTACGATGGAGATCAAGGTGTCGTGCCGGTGACGATGGTGATCACGGCGGTGCTTCAGAGATGGAGGTCACAAGCACAAGATGATGATGGCCATATCATATCACTTATATTGATTGCATGTGATGTTTATCCTTTAGGCATCTTATCTTGCTTTGATTGGCGGTAGCATTTTAAGATGATCTCGCACTAATTATCAAGAAGTGTTCTCCCTAAGTATGCACCATTGCGAAAGTTCTTCGTGCTAAGACACCACGTGATGATCGGGTCTGATAGGCTCTACGTTCAAATACAACGGGTGCAAAACAGTTGCACACACGGAATACTCAGGTTAAACTTGACGAGCCTAGCATATATAGATATGGCCTCGGAACACGGAGACCGAAAGGTCGAACGTGAATCATATAGTAGATATGATCAACATAGTGATGTTCACCATTGAAAACTTCTCCATCTCATGTGATGATCGGACATGGTTTAGTTGATTTGGATCACATGATCACTTAGATGACTAGAGAGATGTCTGTCTAAGTGGGAGTTCTTAAGTAATATGATTAATTGAACTTTAATTTATCATGAACTTAGTCCTGATAGTATTTTGCAAACAATGTTGTAGATCAATAGCTCGCGTTATTGCTTCCCCACGTTTATTTTGATATGTTCCTAGAGAAAAATATGTTGAAAGATGTTAGTAGCAATGATGCGGATTGGATCCGTGATCTAAGGTTTATCCTCGTTGCTGCACAGAAGAATTATGTCCTTGATGCACCGCTAGGTGACAGACCTATTGTAGGAGCAAACGTAGACGTTATGAACGTTTGGCTAGCTCAATATGATGGCTACTTGATAGTTTAGTGCACCATGCTTAACGGCTTAGAATCAGGACTTCAAAGACGTTTTGAACGTCATGGGCCATATGAGATGTTCCAGGAGTTGAAGTTAATATTTCAAGCAAATACTCGAGTTGAGAGATATGAAGTCTCTAACAAGTTCTATAGCTAAAAGATGGAGGAGAATTACTCAACTAGTGAGCATGTGCTCAGATTGTCTGGGTACTACAATCGCTTGAATCAAGTGGGAGTTAATCTTCCAGATAAGATAGTGACTGACAGAATTCTCTAGTCACCATCACCAAGTTAGTAGAACTTCATGATGAACTATAGTATGCAAAGGATGACGAAAATGATTCTCTAGCTCTTCGCGATGTTGAAATCAACGAAGGTAGAAATCAAGAAAAGAGCATCAAGTGTTGATAATTGACAAGACCACTAGTTTCAAGAAAAGGGCAGAGGGAAAGAAATGGAACTTTAAGTAGAATTACAAGCAAGTTGTCACTCCCGCGAAGAAGCTCAAAGCTGGACCAAAGCCTGAAACTGAGTGCTTACACTATAAAGGAAATGGTCACTCGAAGCGGAAATGCCTTGAATATTTGGTGGATAAGAAGGATGGCAAAGTAAACAAGGGTATATTTGATATACAGGTTATTGATGTGTGTCTTACTAGTGTTTATAGTAGCCCCTGAGTATTTGATACTTGTTCGTTTGCTAAGATTAGTAACTCGAAACAGGAGTTACATAATAAACAGAGACTAGTTGAGGGGAAGTGACGATGAGTGTTGGAAATAGTTCCAAGATTGATATGATCATCATCACACACTCCCTATACTTTCGGGATTAGTGTTAAACCTAAATAAATGTTATTTAGCATTTACATTGAGCATGAATATGATTTGATCATGTTTATTACAATACGATTATTCATTTAAAGTCAGAGAATAATTGTTGTTCTGTTTACATGAATAAAACCTTCAATGGTCATACACCTAATGAAAATACTTTATTGGATCTCGATCGTAGTGATACACATATTCATAATATTGATGCCAAAAGATGCAAAGTTAATAATTATAGTGCAACTTATTTGTGGCACTGCCGTTTGGGTCATATCGGTGTAAAGCGCATGAAGAAACTATGGATTTTCGGAATCACTTGGTTATGAATCATTTGATGCTTGCGAACCGTGCCTTTTGGGCAAGATGACTAAAACTCCGTTCTCCAGAACAATGGAATGAGCTACTGACTTGTTGGAAATAATACATACTGATGTATGCAGACCAATGAGTATTAAGGCTCGTGGCGGGTATCGTTATTTTCTGACATTCACAGATAATTTGAGCAGATATGGGTATATCTACTTGATGAAACATAAGTCTGAAATGGTTGAAAGGTTCAAAGAATTTCAGAGTGAAGTGGAAAATAATCGTAACAAGAAAATAAAGGTTCTCTGATCTGATCGTGGAGATGAATATTTGAGTTACGAGTTTGGTCTCCAATTAAAACAATGTGGAATAGTTTCACAGCTCATGCCACCTGGAACACCACAACGTTATGGTGTGTCCGAACGTCATAATCACACTTTATTGGATATGGTGCGATCTATGATGTCTCTTACTGATTTACCACTATTGTTTTGGGGTTATGCATTAGAGACAGTTGCATTCACGTTGAAAGGGCACCATCTAAATCCGTTGAGACGACACCATATGAACTGTGGTTTAGCAAGAAACCTAAGCTGTCGTTTCTTAAAGTTTGGGGTTGTGATGCTTAGGTGAAAAAGTTTCTTCCTGATAAGCTCAAACCCAAATCGGAGAAGTGTGTCTTCATAGAATACCCCAAAGTAACTGTTGGGTACACCTTCTATCACAGATCCGAAGGCAAAACATTCGTTGCTAAGAATGGATCCTTTCTAGCGAAGGAGTTTATCTCGAAAGAAGTGAGTGGGAGGAAAGTAGAACTTGATAAGGTAATTGTACCTTCTCCCAAATTGGAAAGTAGTTCATCACATAAATCAGTTCCAGTGATTCCTACACCAATTAGTGAGGAAGTTAATGATGATGATCATGAAACTTCAGATTAAGTTACTACAGAACCTCGTACGTCTTCCAGAGTAAGATCCGCACCAGAGTGGTACGGTAATCCTATTCTGGAGGTCATGTTACTTGACTGTGGCGAGCCTACGAACTATGAGGAAGCGATGATGAGCCCAGATTCCGTGAAATGGCTTGAGGCCATGAAATTTGAGATTGGATCCATGTATGAGAACAAAGTGTGGACTTTGGTGGACTTTCTCGATGATCGGCAAGCCATAGAAAATAAATGGATCTTCAAGAGGAAGACAGACGCTAATAGTAGTGTTACTATCTACAAAGCTCGACTTGTCGCAAAAAGTTTTTTCGACAAGTTCAAGGTGTTGACTACAATGAATCTTTCTCACCCGTAGCGATGCTTAAGTATGTACGAATCATGTTAGCAATTGCCGCATTTTATGATTATGAAATTTGGCAAATGGATGTCAAAACTGCATTCCTGAATAGATTTTTGGAAGAAGAGTTGTATATGATGCAGCCGGAAGGTTTTGTCGATTCAAAAGGTGGTAACAAAGTGTGCAAGCTCCAGCGATCCATTTATGGACTGGTGCAAGCAACTTGGAGTTGGAATAAACACTTTGATAGTGTGATCAAAGCATATGGTTTTATACAGACTTTTGGAGAAGCCTGTATTTGCAAGAAAGTAAGTGGGTGCTTTGTAGTATTTCTGATATTATATGTAGATGACATATTATTAATTGGAAATGATATAGAATTTCTGGATAGCATATCGGGATACTTGAATAAAAGTTTTTCAATAAAAGACCTCGATGAAGCTGCTTACATATTGGGCATCAAGATCTATAGAGATAGATCAAGACGCTTAATTGGACTTTCACAAAGCACATATCTTGATAAAGTTTTGAAAAATTTCAAAATGGATCAGGCAAAGAAAGGGTTCTTGCCTCAGACAAAGGTGTGAAGTTGAGTCAGACTCAATGCCCGGCCACAGCAGAAGATAGAGAGAAAATGAAAGATGTTCCCTATGCTTCAGCCATAGGCTCTATCATGGATGCAATGCTGTGTGCCAGACCTGATGTATGCTTAGCAATAAGTTTAGCAGGGAGGTACCAAAGTGATCGAGGAGTAGATCACTGGACATTGGTCAAGAATATCCTTAGTGAGGACTAAGGAAATGTTTCTTGATTATGGAGGTGATAAAAGAGCCCGTCGTAAAGAGTTACATGGTGCAAGTTTTTTACACCAATCCATATGACTCTAAGTCTCAATCTGGATACACATTGAAAGTGGAAGCAATTAGCTATAGTAGCTCCGTGCAGAGCATTGTAGACATAGAATATTTGCAAAGTACATACGGCTCTGAATGTGACAGACACGTTGACTAAACTTCTCTCATGAGCAAAACATGATCATACCTTAGTACTCTTTGGGTGTTAATCACATAGAGATGTGAACTAGATTATTGACTCTAGTAAACCCTTTTGGGTGTTGATCACATGATGATGTGAACTATGGGTGTTAATCATATACAGATATGAATATTGGTGTTAAATCACATGATGATGTCAACTAGATTATTGACTCTAGTGCAAGTGGGAGACTGAAGGAAATATGCCCTAGAGGCAATAATAAAGTTATTATTTATTTACTTATTTCATGATAAATTGTTATTATTCATGCTAGAATTGTATTAACCGGAAACATAATACATGTGTGAATACATAGACAAACATAGTGTCACTAGTATGCCTCTACTTGACTAGCTCGTTAATCAAAGATGGTTAAGTTTCCTAACCATAGACATGAGTTGTCATTTGATTAAATAGGATCACATCATTAGGAGAATGATGTGATTGACTTGACCCATTCCGTTAGCTTAGCACTTGATCGTTTAGTATGTTGCTATTGCTTTCTTCATGACTTATACATGTTCCTACAACTATGAGATTATGCTACTCCCGTTTACCGGAGGAACACTTTTTGTGCTACCAAATGTCACAACGTAACTGGGTGATTATAAAGGAGCTCTACAGGTGTCTCCAAAGGTACATGTTGAGTTGGCATATTTCAAGATTAGGTTTTGTCACTCCGATTGTTGGAGAGGTATCTTTGGGCCCTCTCGGTAATGCATATCACTATAAGCCTTGCAAGCAATGTAACTAATGAGTTAGTTATGGAATGATGCATTACATAAATGAGTAAAGAGACTTGCCGGTAACGAGATTGAACTAGGTATAGAGATACCGACGATCGAATCTCGGGCAAGTAACATATCGATGACAAAGGGAACAACGTATGTTGTTATGCGGTTTGACCAATAAAGATCTTCGTAGAATATGTAAGAGCCAATATGAGCATCCAGGTTCCGCTATTGGTTATTGACGGGAAACATGTTTCGGTCATGTCTACATAGTTCTCGAACCCGTAGGGTACGCACGCTTAAGGTTTCGATGATAGTTTTATTATGAGTTTTGATGTACCGAAGGAGTTCAGAGTCTCGGATGAGATCGGGGACATGACGAAGAGTCTCGAAATGGTCGAGACGTAAAGATCGATATATTGGACGACTATATTCAGACATCGGAAACGTTCCGAGTGATTCGGGTATTTTTCAGAGTACCGGCGTCAGATTTCGGGTTCCGGTAGACCCTCTAGGTTAGAACTCTAGGGTGCGCGCGGAGATTTCACCCTCTACCTACCTACACCTCACCGCCTTGCTATGATCTAAGCAATCAAAGGAACAACACAAGAGACACAGAGTTTTTACTGGTTCGGGCCACCATTGTGGTGTAATACCCTACTCCAGTGTGTGGTGTGGTGGATTGCCTCTTGGGCTGATGATGAACAATACAAGGGAGAACAGTCTCGCGAGGGTCTGTCCTGGTGCGATGAACTACTGGGGGAGTTCAGTCGCTCTCTCTACTGGTTTCATGGTGAGGATTCCCTTCCTTCTATCTTGTGGTGGCTAGTCCTATTTATAGGCAAAGGCCCTGGGCCTCCTCCGAAATATTAAGCGGGAAGGGCGCCAAAAATTGGCCATTTTGAAGGGGAACATCTAGTACACTTATCCTGGCTAAAGTTGGTCCTTGCCTGCTAAAGGCTCTGGTGGTGACGCCGGTTTGGGCTCCACGATGACCTCCATCCTGCCGTTCTGCTGGTCTTGGTCTTGTTGCACCGGAATGGATGCCTTTGCTTGATGCTCCCACCTGCGCTTGCTCCCTTTGCACCAAAGAGGAAAGGAAGGACACTGCGCGGCCTGGCGCCCGCCTGGCATCCTTGGTCGTCATGGCTTGCGTCATGGGCACCTCGTGAGGTACCCCGCCTTGATCTCTCCGCCTCCTCGCGAGCCAGCCTAAGGAGGCCGCGCCTGAGGAAGCCTCCTGTCGTCCGCCCCGCGAGGCTTGGCCCCTCGCGAGGGTCTTGAGCTCGTGCTGATGAAGATGGGCCACGCTGGGCCGCTCCTTGAGCCACGCCGCAGGCCGCAGGCAGGCAAGTCTGGGGACCCCCGTTCCCAGAACGCCGACAGTAGCCCCCGGGCCCAAGGCGCGCCCGGACTTGGCTGAGCAGAGAGGCGAAGGGGCAAGTGCAAAGCGTCACGGGCCCTAACAGCCTGCAGCCTCAGGCGCCGCGTGGCGGTTGGCTGGACGTGGGCGGCTCCGCTCCCCCACGATGCCTCGGCAACTGCGCGAGCTGACAAGTCCCTGCATGCAAAGCGGGTCATGATTACCTGTGATCGTGGAGGCCGGCGATTGGCCTCCTCTGGCTATAAGTACGGGAAGGCACCTGCCCTTCCGTTCCATCCCCTCTCGCTCCTCTTCCTTCATGGCTCCGCCAAAGAGGTTCTCGGCCGCGGATAAAGGGAAGGCCCTAGGGGTGGAGCTTGACTTTCCTCCACCCAAGCATAGTCGAGGCCGTCCCCGCAAACACCCCGCGACTCCCATGGTGGCTCCCCGCGGTCGCGGACGAAATCTTCCGCGTGGTGAAGGGCGGCCGGCCGCTGCTGGGGGACGCGCTACGGCCGTACGACCCCCTAGGCCGCGCTCCCACTCGGTAGAGGTACTGCCGGAGTTCGTCGTGTGGGCGGCGGAACCGGCCCGCACCCGGCTCCAACTTCCTCGCTTCCTCCTAGGTGAGCTTCTGGCTAGCGCCCCGGGCGGCCTCTGACTTCAGGCAGATGGTTGCTGCGGCCGAGCCTCCTGGGCTTCGCTGGAGGTTTCTGCAGCCGGGAGCTTGGCCCTGACCCGCGGCTGGCAAACGTTTGCCCGCGCACGTGGTCTGATCCGGCGGTGCACCCTGCACTTCAAGTTTGACGGTGATGCCACCCTCTACGTGAGGGTGTTTGGGGAAGACGGTCGCCGCACCGGGTGTTACCCTGAGAACGACGACCGCGGCCGTGGGTCCAGCCCCGGCGACGACGAAGACGACAGCGCGCGAGCGGCCGGTGGCGGTCGAGGTTCATCGAGATTCGACGGCTCTTCTTTGGGCAGCGGCTCCTCCAGTGGTGGCCGCGATCAGCCTCCGCGCCGTCGCGCCCGCCTGGAGGGAGGTAGCGGGTCCGCCCGCCGTCGCGCCCCGGTGAAGTGCGAGACGGAGTCCTCCTGAGCTCCGGAGGCAGTTCGAGTCTCTCCCGTGAGCTGGTGTCGGGCGAGTCGTGCCTGTTTTGTTCTTTTTCCCTTTCCCTGCGCAAAAAGATAGTAGTGTAGGGCCCTGCGAGGGTGTGCTTGGACTATTGCTGTTTAATTATTGTACTGCTTCCGCTATCATGGTATTGTGCCTTTGTGCCGCGCGCCTGCGCGCAGAAATTACTTATCTCGGGGGGAGGGCTTGTCGTGGCCCTTGCTTCCCTAGGCTGAGGCTCCATCAAACGTTCCATGTCCTGCGAGGGTTAGTCTGGAGAGGTAGTTTCCAGCCTTAGCCGTGGAGGCGATCGACCCAGGCCCTGTGTTCGTGTCGCAGTGCCCGTGGGGCACGGACTGGAGGGGTGCTCCTGTAGTGGACCCGGGTTGGGAAGCCTCGAACGACAAGGGCAGAAAAAACTCGCGAGGGCGCCCGCGGTGCTCCCTCGCGAGACTTGCGCGAGAGAAATCGGGGCAGGAGAGCGAGAAAGGCAAAGAGTCACAAACCCAAGGCGACAACAACTTCAGCAAAACCTCGAATGGGGACGAACAAGCCAACTGCAGAAAGCAAATGAGAAAAGCCGCGTCCGGCACCTAATCTAGTCTTCGATGTCTTCTCACCAGTGCGGAGCTAAGTGCTGCCACTGGGCATGGGAGGGAGCCCCAGGGCCTGAGGCCGGCGCTCGTGAGACTCCGGGGCATGTACAGCCCCACTCATTATTACGTGAGAGTGTCACGGGCGGCGAGCTTCACAGGAATTGGCCTTCTTCACAGGCTCCGGGCCTTTCTCGGAAGAATAAACCTCACAGGAATTTGCCTTCTTCACAGGCTCCGGGCCTTTTCCAAAACGCAACATCTTCACAGGCGTTCGCCTTCCTCACAGGCTCCGGGCCTTTTCCAAAACGCAACATCTTCACAGGCGTTTGCCTTCTTCATAGGCTCTGGGCCTTTTCCAAAATGCAACATCTTCAGAGGCGTTCGCCTTCTTCACAGGCTCTGGGACTTTTCCAAAATGCAACATCTTCACAAGCGTTCGCCTTCTTCACAGGCTTTGGGCCTTTTAGGGGTAAAACCTCCGGAGGTGCTGAATGTTCCACGCGTTGTGGACGGGTACCCCCTCCTGAGTATCCAAGCGCGCGGAGCCAGGCCTGGAAACATGAACAACCTTGAACAGGCCCTCCCACATGGGAGAGAGCTTATGTAGTCCCTCCCTGGAGAGAACCCGCTTGAGCACGAGGTCCCCTACCTCGAGAGTCCTGGGGCGGATGTTGCGGCAATGGTATCGCCGCAACGCTTGCTGGTATCTTGCTGCTCGGAGCGCGGTCTCCCGTCGACGCTCCTCCCCCAGCACGAGGTTCATCCCCTGCATGGCGTCCTGCTGCGCCTCGTCGAACGCCAGCACCCGTGCGGAGCAACGTCTGACCTCGTGAGGGAGGACCGCTTCAGCTTCGTAGACCAGGAAGAATGGGGTCTCGCCAATTGGCTTGGTCGCGGTTGTGCGGATGGACCATAGCACGGCCTGAAGCTCGTCGTACCAGCCTCGGCCGCAAGCCTCCAACTTCTTCTTGAATGTCCTGGTCTTGAGGCCTCTCGGGACCTCCGCGTTAGCCCGCTCGGCCTAACCGTTGCTCCGGGGGTGCGCCACCGAAGCGTAGCATATCTGTGTTCCAAGGTTAGCACAATATGTTTTGAAGAGGTTACTGGTGAACTGCGAACCGTTGTCAGTGATGATGCGGTTCGGCACCCCGAACCGGCTCACGATGCCCTTGATGAACTTGACCGCAGACCCTGCAGAGATGGTACGGACGGCTTCCACTTTAGCCCACTTAGTGAACTTGTCCACGGCGACGTAGAGGTAGCGATAGCCCCCTGGAGCCCGTGGAAATGGGCCCAGGATGTCGAGCCCCCAGACTGCGAACGGCCACGAGAGGGGTATAGTTTGCAGGCATCCAGCCGGCTGGTGGATCTGCTTGGCGTGGAACTGGCAGGCCTCGCAAGCCTTCACCAGCTCGATGGCATCATTGAGTGCAGTGGGCCAATAGAACCCACTGCGGAACGCCTTGCCAACGAGGGTCCGCGACGATGAATGATGCCCACAATCTCCACCGTGTATATCTGCCAGCAGTTCCTTCCCTTGCTCCACGGAGATGCGGCGCCATGGACATATCATTGATGCGCCGGTAGAGCTCTCCATCTACGATGCAAGATCTTTGTGGCTGTCGCGCCACGCGCTCCGCTTCCTCCTCCTTCTCTGGCAAGATCCCTTGTGTCAGATAGCTCCGGAGCTCCGTGATCCAGCACCCCTCTTGAGGCTCCATTGTCAAGAGCAGACGCGCCCTTGAGGCCGGGCCACAGACCGGGGCTCCCAAGGTTGGCGGCCGGGGGAGCTCCTCCCGAGGCTGCACCGCTCTTGACAGTGACCGCGTGGTCGAGGGCTTGAAGAGCCGCTCTTCGAGGACGCCAAGCTCCTGTGGTAGTCGCCTGGATGCTCGTTTGGCGATGTCGTCGGCCTCCTGATTAGTGCCACGGGGCACGTGTTGTAACTCCAGCCCCCAGAACTGCTTCTCCATCCTGCGGACCTCCGCGAGGTAGGCTTCCATGTGCTCATCCCTCGGCTCGTATACTTTGTTGGAGAAGTTTATGAGGAGTTGTGAGTCACCTTTGATGGTAAGACGCTTTACTCCGAGGGCGGCTGCGGCCTTCAGCCCTGCTATCAAGCCTTCATATTCTGCTATGTTGTTGGAGACCTTCTCTCCGTGCTGGAAGCAGAGCTGCATGGCGTAGTAAAGCTTGTCTTCGGTAGGAGATATAAGCACCGCACCAGCCCCCGCACCGTGCCTGGAGAACGCCCCGTCGAAGTACATGACCCATTCGTCTGGTGCCTCGCTTCCCGGGGAGAGGGATCGATCCTCATCAGCCGTGAGGCCCGGCGCCTCCGCCCACTCTGCTACGAAATCTGCCAAGGCAGCCCCCTGATGACTCTGGTTGTGCTGAATTCGAGCTGAAACGCTTGCAGTTCAATGTTCCACTCAGCGACTCTTCCAGCTGAGTTAGGGCTCCTGAGCACCCATTCCAAAGGGTACGCTGAGACAACCTTGATGGGGTGGCCCTGAAAATAATGCCGCAGCTTGCGCGAGGCCACCAATAGCGTGAGAAGTTTCTGAGGCATGGGGTACCGCGCCCTTGCGTCCTGCAACACTGTGCTGACGAAGTACACAGGATGTTGAACAAGGTTGGGAACGCTGGTGTCGATGGCGCCCTCCGGAGACCGTGGTGCCTCCTAAGACAGGGGAGCCCCTAGCGGCCGGTCGCAAGGGGGGCGGGCTTCCGCTGTCTCGAGTGTGTTCCCTAGCGGCTGCTGATCCTTCTCGGTTGTGGCAGTGGTCTCTGTGGGTCTTCCTTGTTCACACTTTTTCTTGACTCGGGCAGATGCCGTGGCCTTGCCCCGGCGCTCCTCCCTAACCGCCACCAGGGTTGCGCTGGCGGAGTAGGGAGTGGCTGCAAGGTTGAGCACTAGGGGTTCCTGAGGGCGCGGGGCCACCATTACCGGAGGGCTGTTTAGGTACTTCTTGAGGTCTTGGAACGCCTTGTCGGCCTCTTCAGTCCATTCAAAGGGTCCCTTTTTCTTCATCAGCAGGAAGAAAGGCAGCACTCGCTCCCCCAACTTGGAGATGAAGCGTCCCATTGCTATCACGCGCCCAGTGAGCTTCTGCATCTCTCTGAGGGTCTTTGGCGGGCTCATGTCCTCGACCGCCTTGACCTTTTCTGGGTTAGCCTTGATGCCTCGGTGGGACACGAGGAAGCCCAAGAGCTTGCCTGAGGGGACCCCAAACACACACTTCTCCGGATTGAGCCGCAGGCTCACGGCGTTGAGGCTCGCGAAGGTTTCCTCCAGGTCTTGTATCGAGGTCTTGGCCTCGCGAGACATCACCACAATATCATCGACGTAAGCCTCAACGTTCCTCCCAAGCTGCGGGCCCAAGGTAATGTAGCCGCTGAAAGGTCGCCCCTGCATTGTGCAACCCGAACGGCATGCATGTGTAGCAGTACACCCCACACGGGGTTAGAAAGGCCGTTTTTTCCACATCTTCTACCGCCATCTTGATCTGGTGATACCCAGAGAAGGCATCCAAGAAGCACAACAGGTCGCACTCGGCGGTGGAGTCGACGATCTGATCAATGCGGGGGAGCGGAAACAAATCCTGCAGGCAAGCTTTGTTGAGGTTGGTGAAGTCGACACACATGCATTCCTTTCCCCTTTCTTGACTGCTTGGACTGGGTTGTGACCAATCCAATCCAGTACCTCATGAATGACCCTGCAGCTTCCAATTTGCGGGTCTCTTGGACGATGAAAGCCTGCTTTTCCATGGACTGCCGCCTTGCTTTCTGCTTCACGGGTCGGACATTGGGGCACACATTGAGGTCGTGCTCGATTACGCCTGTAGGGACCCCCGCCAGCTGATCGGGCTCCCATGCGAATACCTTTTTGTTCGCGCGCAGGAACTTGACCAGGGCCTCCTCCTGCTCGGGCTCGAGGTTGGCGCCTATGGTGAAGGTGGCGTTGGTGGATCCGTCTTCGTCAACCAGCATCTGCTTGGTTTCTGCCTTGTCTTGGGTGAACAACTGCTTCTTCTTGGCCGGCGCAGCCCCCTTGGGCTTAGGGGCGTTCGAGCCAGCAGGTTGCACCGCCGCCGCCGCCTTGAAAGTGAGCTTGAGCACTTGCAACGCATCCCCGGTGTCTCCGCACACGGTGAGGACGCCACTGCTCCCAGGCATTTTCATGAGGTTGTACGCCGGGTGAGTCGTAGCCATGAACTAGGCCAGCGCTGGTTAGCCGAGGATGGTGTTGTACGGGAGGCCGATGGGGGCAATGTCGAAGTCGATTAGCTTCGTCTGGAAGTTGTCGTAGGTGCCGAAGGTTACCGGGACACGGATCTGCCCCAGGGAGCTGGAGGACCCGCCCCCGATGCCCACGAAGGGCCGGCTGGGCCGAAGCCGTTCCGGCGGTAAGTGGAGGAGGCTGAAGGCTTCAATCAAGAGTACGATGAGGCCCGAGCCACCATCGATGAGAGTCCTGGTGACGGCCACCTAGCAGATGGTGGGAGTACACAGCATCGGGAGCGCGCCCGAGCAGACCGAGTTGGAGGGGTGGTCCTTCGAGCTAAAGGCCAGATCGGCCTTGGGCGCCGACCGACCTGAGGGAGCCCCCTGCCGCGTGGAGGTGGCGCCGACCTGGCGGACGAACGGCTTGACGTGGCGGCCCGAAGGTGGCGCCTGCGAGCAGCCTAGGAGGGCCACCACGACCGGGGGTGCCGGCGCATCGTGCCTGGCGAGGAAGAGGTTGCCCAGCTCTTCCAAAGGGGCCACGGAAGCCTCCGGTAACATGGCTGGCCACCGCACTTGTCGCAAGGCTGGGGACAAGGCTTGGAGCCCCCTTGCCCCCGCACTAGCGCTAACGACTGGAGCGGACGGTGTGCGTTTCGTTGCAGGGCGGGTCATGGTGTCGGCGGAGAGCGGGTCGGCAGAAGGAGGAGCTCCGGTGCACCCCTACCTAGCGCACCAAATGTCGGATTTCGGGTTCCGTCAGACCCTCTAGGTTTGAACTCTGGGGTGCGTGCGGAGATTTCACCCTCTACCTACCTACACCTCACCGCCTCGCTATGGTCTAAGCAATCAAAGGAACAACACAAGAGACACAGAGTGTTTACTGGTTCGGGCCACCATTGTGGTGTAATACCCTACTGTAGTGTGTGGTGTGGTGGATTGCCTCTTGGGATGATGATGAACAATACAAGGGAGAACAGCCTCGCGAGGGTCTGTCCTTGACTGGTGCGATGAACTGCTGGGGGAAGTTCATTCGCTCTCTCTACTGGTTTCCTAGTGAGGATTCCCTTCCTTCTATCTTGTGGTGGCTAGTCCTATTTATAGGCAAAGGCCCTGGGCCTCCTCCCAAATATTGAGCGGGAAGGGCGCCAACAATTGGCCATTTTGAAGGGGAACATCTAGTACACTTATCCTGGCTAAAGTTGGTCCTCGCCTGCTAAAGGCTCTGGTGGTGACGCCGGCTTGGGCTCCACGATGACCTCCATCCTGCCGTTCTAGTGGTCTTGGTCTTGTTGCACCAAAATGGATGCATTTGCTTGATGCTCCCACCTGCCCTTGCTCCCTTTGCACCAAAGAGGAAAGGGAGGACACTGCGCGGCCTGGCGCCCGCCTGGCGCCCTTGGTCGTCATGGCTTGCGTCATGGGCTCCTCGTGAGGTACACCGCCTTGATCTCTCCGCCTCCTCGCAAGCCAGCCTAATAAGGCCGTGCCTGAGGAAGCCTCCTGTCATCCGCCCCGCGAGGCTTGGCCCCTCGCGAGGGTCTTGAGCTTGTGCTGATGAAGATGGGCCACGCCGGGCCGCAGCTTGAGCCACGTCGGAGGCCGCGGGCAGGCAAATCTGGGGACCCCCGTTCCCAGAACGCCGACAACCGGAGAGTTATGGGAATTCACCGGGGAGTATCTGGGCCTTATTGGGCTTTAGGGGAAAGAGAGAGGAGAGGTTGGGCGCCCCCCCACCAAGGCCTAGTCCGAATTGGACTAGGGGAGGGGCTGCGCCCCCTCTTTCCTTCTCTTCTCTCTCCCCTTTCCTTGACTTGTACTCCTACTACTTGGAAGGGGGGAATCCTACTCCCGGTGGGAGTAGGACTCCTCCTAGGGCGCGCCATATAGAGGGCTGGCCCTCCCCTCCTCCACTCCTTTATATACGGGGAGGGGGCACCCCTTGGAGACACAACAATTGATCATTGATCTCTTAGCCGTTGTGCGGTGCCCCCCTCCACCATAGTCCTGCTCGATAATATTGTAGCGATGCTTAGGAGAAGCCCTGCAACGGTAGAACATCAAGATCGTCACCACGGCGTCATGCTGACAGAACTCTCCCTCGACACTCGGCTAGATCGGAGTTCGAGGGACGTCATCGAGCTGAACGTGTGCTAGAACTCAGAGGTGCCGTAGTTTCGGTGCTTGATCGGTCGGGCCGTTAAGACGTACGACTACATCAACCGCGTTGTGCTAACGCTTCGCTTCGGTCTCACGAGTGCGTGGACAACACTCTCCCCTCTCGTTGCTATGCATCACCATGATCTTGCGTGTGCGTAGGAATTTTTTTGAAATTACTACGTTCCCCAACACGTCTCGCACGCATACCTGGGCGACCGTGATCCATTGGTCCCTGTCAGGAGACGAATGGATGGGAACAAGGTCTAGTCCTGCGACCTTGTGATTTCTCGTCCTTTAGGTACTGCTTGAACTGGGCGAGGCAGAGCTTCACCGAGTCCGGATCGTTGGTGTTCATCACATTCAACTTGGTGCCACCATGGACTGAACGGAGAACTCAATGGTGAACTCCTTGTTGAAGTCCATATCCAGCAGGCTCAACCCTCGGATCGCCATTGGAGTCTCTTCAAGTGAACGAGTGAGTAGGCGGCAACAACAGTTCATTTTTCAGCTCTTGGGGAACTGGATTCAACAGTTAACTAAGTGTGTATAGGCGACAACAGTTACTACCCCTACTTCGCCCACTGCACGCCCGGCAGAATATGCATCCTAGGCGCATTCAAACGCCTCCATTAAGAAACCTATTCCGGCCACACACGTCGGTTCACGAGTGGGTCTATATTGGTACTGTAATAACAAGTGTTAGTGGTCACTTTACTTAAATTTAATTAGCTTTAAGTAAAATGTATTCTTAAAACAAGCAATGCATTGGCTCGTTCTATCAGTGCCACATGATCAACATGCACAACAATTAGCATTATTATTATAAGGACGCAAATGATCAGCACATTTGTCGCACTTCCACATAGAAAATACTACCAAGTTTGAACAGTTTGTTATGGTTGTTGTGCTCTGCATCATCATGCCGTGTTTCCCAGCTTGCAAGATTTAGAACCAAAAAAGAAGATTCAAGTAATGAGTACAACAAAGATGCCTAGACATCTCATTGATTGCCGGTTTCCAAGATTCAAAACTAACAAATAAGATTCAAATAATAAGTACAACAAAGATGCCTACACATCTCATTGATTCCCAGCTTGCAAGATTCAGAACCAACCCATTAGAGCCTTTTGATAAAGTGAATATCAGGATTAAATCCATCTTGGCTAGTCGTGTCATACAACCCAAGAACTTGGCAAATGCTCTTGACCATCACAAGATCTGTAGTAGAGTATTCCTGTTTGCACAGATAAGAAAGAGCATGATTACTATAATAGTGGCACTAGTTGAAGCTACCGGTGTGAGGGGCCCTATACCGCCACGACTCGATGTGGTGAACCTACAACTCCACTCGGATGAGATCAACCTGCAGATCTATGATTCAATTCATGCATCTTTTTCTAAAGTTCACCTGAAATGAAGCAAAGATTGCATAATTCAGCTAGCAAGAACTACTTGCTCTCGTGAGCTGGCAGGTTCTTCTTTAGTAGTTGCACTAAAATTAAGCAACATTGAGGTTGGTTGTACTGCTCATGTAAGGTGCAACTATAATTTGCTTATCCTTATGTGCAGTTCCACTAAAATAAAGTGCCATTATGGTGACAGTGACGACTCATCTTGCAAAAGCTAATAAAATGTTTGCACGAGATTACCAGCAGAATTTGATCGAGATTTTGGAAACTCCAATCACCATTTTGTGCAGTTCCACCAAAATTGAGAGATGTTCCCCACGTGACATTTTAGTTGAACTGCACAAGACACTCATTCCAAAAGAAAGTGTTTTGTGCAGTTCACCAAAAGGTCACAATAGCAACAGGTGAAATGGATATCCCTATCTGCATAGAAAGATAGAAAGTAAATAGTTGTAGGTCAATAAGAATATACGAAATGTCACGACCGGTTTTTCCGGGTATTAAATTCCAGAAAATGGTCGTTGTGCTCACCAGCCCCAGGATAACTGTTAGCTGATGAGGCACCAACTTGATACAGAAATTCCAAGCAAAATACAACATATGTAGTACAAGACCATTCTGGCCTGTGAGTACAACAAATGGTTCTAGTGGTTGATGGCGGAAGCGGTTTGTGGATCATCAGTGTCTATGGGACTCCAATTTCCAACAGGAACAGCTGACCAGGTTGACACCTATCTTCATGAGGCTGCTATCATCGTTGCTTAGGTTCCGGGGCTGTCATCGCGTCGCTCCTCTCCATGGAAGAAATCTGGCCAAGACAATGGCCAGGGACAAGCCAGTGAGTACTTTGAATGTACTCGCAAACATTATGAACACGGGTATAATATAAATGATAATCATACATTGAAACATTCTATGATCACATCGTTAGTCAGAAAATAAAATCTCTGATGCAGACATGCAGGTTATTCATATGCAACAGAAATAAGCAATAATGGAGTGGAAATAAAATACCGCAGTCGGGCGTCTGTGCGACACCACGTAAAGGGCTTATAAAATAGATAAATAACAAGCAATGCCACAGTCGGGCGTCTCAGTGACACCACATAAAGGGCTTATAAAGTAAATAAATAACAAGCAATGCCACAGTCAGGCGTCTCAGCGACACCACATAAAGGGCTTATAAAGTAAATAAATAACAAGCAATGCCACAGTCGGGTGTCTCAGCGACACCACATAAAGGGCTTATAAAGTAAATTAATAACAAGCAATGCCACAGTCAATCGTCTCAGTGACACCACATAAAGGGCTTATAAAGTAAATAAATAACAAGCAATGCCACAGTCGGGCGTCTCAGCGACACCACATAAAGGGCTTATAAAGTAAATAAATAACAAACAATGCCACAGTCGGGCGTCTCAGCGACACCACATAAAGGGCTTATAAAATAAATGATCACAATGAATATCCAGGAGGTAGAACCGTCCCAGGGATACTCAATGATATAATGGGTTAGTCCATAATAATGATAATCATAATCATCACAAGTCACAAGTCACAATCCAAGTTCGGTTTTAACAATTTCAACTCCGAAGACCGACACTAAGACCGACACTTGACCCATCCCAGACTGTAGTCCTTAACCATGGACACGGCTATCCGAATAGGTTTTAATCTCTGCAGAGGGTGTACTCTTTACCCACGAGTAATGGATTCCTTTAGTCCATCAAGACTAATTCCGTATACGGTCTTTTAAATGAAAACACACCTAACATGCACACACCAGCTTAACTTACCTGTGTCTGGAATCACCCCCGACACTCGTTAAGCAAAACTCTAAGTGGGGAGGCTACAACCTTGATTAGCATGGGATAACAAAATCTATACCGCGCGCAAAACTGGGGAAGCTATCCCATCGGCTACAACCGAAACACCCATGCCCCCTGACCGGATGACTGGCATTAATCCATGGCCTTGGTACCCTCATCCCGGCCCCTCTGTACGGTGTGTGCTAGAAAGGGGTTGACAAATTACTGAACCATACCCTACATGGCGGGGACAAGTGGTAGCACGAAACAAGTGTGGGGTTCTTTGGAACAAGACTCGATCTACTGATCGACTCAGGGAGGTTTATAATTTCCTGCATGACATGTATAACAAATATATTTCAACCAACACAATCAACACTCATTATACCTTACTGTGCCATACCGGACATAACCGTCCCGACAAAGACCGGCGACAAGCTCACGCCTACCCAAGGCAGAGGCTTTCCTGGATTTTCTTTCCGGCATGCATGCAAGGCACATGAGGATGATTACCATCACAAGTGTGTTCATTTCCAACAGCATGGAAATCACTAATATGCATCCATGCAAATGATCATATCACATGAAATAACAAGTTCCCCGAAATGAGGTGGTGTTATAAACGTGTCAATGAACACACCAAAAATATTATGCTAGTGTTCAGAATTCTTGCCTTCAATATGTGGAAAGGCAGGGTGTACTCCAAAACTTTTGAAAGTTTGCTTCTCTCTCTCCAAAGTCCTATTTTGAATAAAATTTGAATCAACACACAAATTCAAAACAGCACAAAAAGTTGTTTGAATTTTTTTCAAATAAATCTTAAAATAAACTAGACAATATTTGGGAGAGGTAGGAAAAAATATCAATCCATTTGGAGTTATATTTAAAAAGTTACAGCCAGCCAAAGTTTAGTCAAATCGGTTATTTAAAAATAAAACAGAAAAAAACATTTCAATTAAACACGTACATGTCGAAAGCGTATTTTGGATTTACGCTTCCACTTACTCCAGCGTGGACGGTACGCGAGTCACTGACAGTGGGCCCACCTGGCCCACTGGTCAGGTTTGACTGGTCCACCTCCCCTCTTCTTCCTCTGCCCCGAGCGGAGGCGGGATTCGGGCGACTGTCGCCGGCGAACGGCGGGTCCTTGTGGGGAGCTGAGGGCAGGGATGGATCCGCGGCTCTAGGGCGATCCTTCCAGTAGTTGCAGGGTTGTTGGAGGTGGAGGGATTCGCCGTCGGCGAGCTTCGCGACGGCCGGTTGCTTCGGAAGCAAAGTGAGTTTGTGGTTATGGTGGCTCTCCGTCGCAGCTGGGGTTCTGGGTGGCACCTCAAGAAGTAGTGGAGTCGCTTGGTAGCGTTGGGAGGGCCAGGGAGGCTCTGGTTGTGCCAAGCGGAGCCGGGAGGCGGCGGTGGCCGAACAGGCCGGAGTCGGTGAAGACGGCCTCTTCCCCCTCAATTGACGGCAACGGGAGCACTAGGAGGATGGTGAGAGGCTGCCTGCCTGCGGGGATGAGCTCGGGGCTCCTTAAATAGGCGCTCGGGGCCGGTTCCGCGGCGGCCGAGGATAAGGTTGCCGGCGACCGTCAATCTGTAGCTATGGTGATGCGGCGGCGACGCGTGCTACGGGACGAGGCTGCGGATGAGCTGGAGATGCTTAAGGGGGCAGCTGGCGAGCGCTGGTGGCTTGGGCGGCACCGACCGAGGCAGGGGCGCACTGCAGACGTCGGCGTGCCGCCAAGGGTTCTGACGGCGGTGCTGTAGGGCGCCAGGGCTGCTTGGCGTGATGCGGTGAGGAGGGGAGCACGTGGCGCGGCTCTGCAGAGCGGTGGCAAACCAGGGGCGCGACGCGTCGGCTCGAGCGCTGCACGCGTGCAAAGCGCGCTCTGCTCGCGCCCAGCACGCCTGCAGTGCGTGCTTTCGATTTAAATGCTAATGCATGCAAGGGGGATCCAAACCGCAAGAGAGTTAGCTTGGTGGGGTTGTAGGTTATGTCAAAACCATGGGACATGCTGGTTTGGTCAGGGAATCAAGTTCACAAAGTAAACCAAACTTCATGCCAAAACTGTCCATGCTCTCAAGGTGTTTGACAAAATGCCATGGGAACCTATGTATTTCTTGGAGTGGCCAATTTCTCCAGATCAGTGTCTCTTTGGATTTACAAGTGGGTGGTGAGGTTAGTTTGTCCAAAGCAAAAACTTGCTAGTGCAAGTTTTGCAGAACTTTAGTTCTGGACAGAAGGTAAATGGCATCAATGCATGGACAAAAATTCTCCCAATGGGTTCATGCTCTTGGACTTAAGAGTTTGGTAAGGTGTACTACAAGTAGGAAAAGGAATCACAGCAAAAGGAGCAATTTAAATATAGTTGTAGTAAAAACCTCAAGTTGGACCAGAATGGAAATGAGGATGATTCACTCAAATTTTTCAAATAACATCACTGGGTTTTTGCATAAAGTTGAATCATATGCTGCTACTAACATCCCATAATTTTGGTGGAGGCTAGAAAGAAGTATTTGAATGAGTTGTAGTGCAAAATTGCCCACTAGACCAGAGAAGAAAATTGGGTGTAGAGCTCAAAATATTTCATGAATAAAAGATATTTTTGCATAAAAGTGATTTAAAAACATCACCTGACATCTCCAAATTTTAGTTGGAATTTTAAGTAAATTTATCAAATGGTTGTAGTTCAAATATGGCCATATAACCCTGGAAAACCATTTTTCAAGAAAATAAAGATCAAGCAAATTAATTATGTAATTAGTTCTACTAATAAAAGAAAAGTTTTTCTTGAGAGGTTAAACAAGTCCAATAACATATTTGAAAAGTTTTCTCTATGGGGAAAACTCCATAATAGCAAGGGAGAAAAAGATTCAAAAAAAATCAAAAGGGAGCCCAGAAAATAAAAGTTTTAATTTCCTGGAAAAAATTTAATTAGAAAAATAAGATTAAAATTTTGGGGTGTCACAACACTACCCCCCTTAAGAAAAAATCTCGTCCTCGAGATTTGCAAGCAGTGAATGAGTTTGAGCGGTTGTGAGTCTGCTGCCGCGGTGCTGTGTGAAATAAAATGATCCACGTCGTGATAAGATGTACGACGCAGCAACTCAGGGAAAAGAAATCTCACTCCAAGATTTTTCGCGAGAGAAAACAGTAATATACTAGAGTCAAACCGCAACAGAACTACTCACATTAATAGAAACTAAATGATTTACTTGTCGCGCAAACTCGGGGTACCACACATAAGTTACCACACATAAATAAAAGTTGCAATAATAAATACAGCAGTGACGTCTAAATGGAAAACGGTAACTGGATGGGGTCCTGAGAAAATGTCTCTGGCACTGGGATACACTCCTCTTCTATCGGGGAAAGTGGATTGACCAGACGATGAATGTGTCTCTCCTGGTCGGGCCTCAGTGATCTGCCGATGGCGATTTGAGCATTTAAATCCGCGAGACTCTGGAGATAACCCACCATGTGATGGGTTAAACGCTTTTGAGCGATGACGTACTGGACAAGGTTGGCCAGGACTGGGTCTCTCTCAATTCGTCCACCGG
Organism: Aegilops speltoides; assembly: GCA_021437245.1. Taxonomy (NCBI): domain Eukaryota; kingdom Viridiplantae; phylum Streptophyta; class Magnoliopsida; order Poales; family Poaceae; genus Aegilops; species Aegilops speltoides. The sequence continues at coordinate 279,018,137 of CM038145.1, read as the reverse complement.
GAAAAGATGTTACTCCTCTGGGTGCTGCACGGCTCGGAAAGTAATAATACCCTCGTTCACTGGCATAGGGTACCGCGAATCGAAGGCGAGCAAGTGCTTCATACGCAGCAGCTTCTATGGCCATATGTGGGTTAGCATAGATTTCCCCACGAAGGAGACCTCTGTTGGGTCTTGGTTTGAGTCTACGAGAGGGATGTGTACTGCTGCCCAATATTTCGGGGTGGAAAGGGTGATTCTCGATTTGAACAGCTCGTACTGGGGTGGCTGGGTAGAACCCATGGTACTGCAGGTAAAGTCCCACAATATTTTGACAAAACTACCCGGGGTTGCATCTGGGGTTCTCAGATAAATACTAGGGCTCGGCATGGCAGGAAATGGCGCACAGGGTGAGGGGTGCTTGGCAAGGTCACGAGGTGGCCTTTTTATAGCACTAGAGCTGGGTCGTTTTACCGTGGTGAATGGTAATGAATTTGCCTGTTCAGCTCCAAGGGTCAGAGTCAAAGCCACAGATACACACATCTCACTAAAGTGATGTATCACTGTGGGGGTTGTCGAGGTGGTTTTGGTAGTTGTGCCTAGGATAGAAAAATCACACTGCATGCTAACATATCCATGCAAGGTTACTATCTAAAACAGAGGCACAATGACAGGCTGCGTCTATTTAATAGGTCACGGAATTATAAAGTGAGGATACACTGGGACTTGACACTACTCGAGTGACTCAGTCTACTTTGTTTACATCCAAGCGGGCGTGCCTTGTGGATGTCGAGGCTTCTCCACGGGTCTCACCGTCGGAATTAGCTAGAGAGGGTTGAGGGGCTGCAGGCTCGGGGTAGCGATGATGACAATCGCAGGGATTGTTGGCCACAATTCCGTTGGAGTGTGCTCCCAAAAGACGACGAAGTACTTCTGGGGTCATCAAAGCACCTTGGTTGACGGATGGGGCTGACCTCAGGGTCTCGATCGGGTGTCCGAACAACACGACTGGGTTGTCGGTGTCAGGCTCGTTTTCTTCTCTCGCCGGGGCTCGACGAACCATCTCTCCACGAGCAGCGATCAAATCAATGGTGATTTGATCAAATAGTTCCTCTAGTGCACCTACATAGCGCACTAGGTGCAGCAATGCAGGATCCGTCTCGTGATCTTCGTTGGCAACTTGGGGTGATCTGCCATACCCTTCACGTCTGGGGTAGTAGTAGAACGGCGGCGATTAACTCGGGCGACAAGTGCGGAGTTGAACTATAACCTCTCGCTGCTAGTTGGGCGGCTTGTGGCTCAAAGGAAGTTGTCCTTCGGTGAACCTGTAAACGCGTTCGCGGCAGTGCTCCTACCGTAGATGTGCACAGTGGCCCAGAATTGACGGTCCTCACCGCTCATGGGTCCTTGGTACACAACATATTCTGGGGGCTCGTCTAACACATAGGTACGGCGGGTGAGGTTTACGAGTATGGTCACAAAACCTCCAAGGTTGGTTGCTGTGGTCTCATTGTGTACTATGGGGCCAGGCATTATGGCGCGGTTTGTGTTAGAGGCTATGTTGTGCTGGGTTGGGGCTAGCGTGCCCTTTTTATAGAAAAAAAAGGACGGAGTCTTCCTTCGCACACTTGCGAATGAGACATCTTGGGTGCTGGTCACTGGTGCGTGATAGACAAGCTAGGTTGATAGGTTGGGCACCGACTGCCAAAAGTATTGGCGTCACTGTGTGGCTATCTTGCACGATAAGCTTGGCTGGGGTGTGGTTATGGTCTGGTGGGTTGGTTTGCCTATGTCTATTGACCTGGCTAAGATAGGATTAGCCAATGGTCAGCTTGGCTCTGATACCAAGTTTGTCACAACCGGGTTTTCCGGGTATTAAATTCCAGAAAATGGCCGTTGTGCTCACCAGCCCCAGGATAACTATTAGCTGATGAGGCACCAACTTGATACAGAAATTCCAAGCAAAATACAACATATGTAGTACAAGACCATTCTGGCCTGTGAGTACAACAAATGGTTCTTGTGGTTGATGGCGGAAGCAGTTTGTGGATCATCAGTGTCTATGGGACTCCATTTCCCAACAGGAACAGCTGACCAAGTTAACTCCTATCTTCACGAGGCTACTATCATCATTGCTTAGGTTCCGGGGCTGTCATCGCGTCACTCCTCTCCGTGCAAGAAATCTGGCCAAGACAATAGCCAGGGACAAGCCAGTGAGTACTTTGAATGTACTCGCAAACATTATGAACATGGGTATAATATAAATGATAATCGTACGTTGAAACATTCTATGATCACATCGTCAGTCATAAAATAAAATCTCTGATGCAGACATGCAGGTTATTCATATGCAACACAAATAAGCAATAATGGAGTGGAAATAAAATGTCGCAGTCGGGCGTCTGTGCGACACCACGTAAAGGGCTTATAAAATAGATAAATAACAAGCAATGCCACAGTCGGGCGTCTCAATGACACCACATAAAGGGCTTATAAAGTAAATAAATAACAAGCAATGCCACAGTCGGGCGTCTCAGCGACACCACATAAAGGGCTTATAAAGTAAATAAATAACAAGCAATGCCACGATCAAGGCGTCTCGTGACACCACATAAAGGGCTTATAAAGTAAATAAATAACAAGCAATGCCACAGTCGGGCGTCTCAGCGACACCACATAAAGGGCTTATAAAGTAAATAAATAACAAGCAATGCCACAGTCGGGCGTCTCAGCGACACCACATAAAGGGCTTATAAAGTAAATAAATAACAAGCAATGCCACAGTCGGGCGTCTCAGCGACACCACATAAAGGGCTCATAAAATAAATGATCGCAATGAATATCCAGGAGGTAGAACCGTCCCAGGGATACTCAATGATATAATGGGTTAGTCCATAATAATGATAATCATAATCATCACAAGTCACAAGTCACAATCCAAGTTCTGTTTTAACAATTTCTCCTCCGAAGACCGACACTAAGACCGACACTTGACCCATCCCAGACTGTAGTCCTTAACCATGGACACGGCTATTCGAATAGGTTTTAATCTCTATAGAGGGTGTACTCTTTACCCACGAGTAACGGATTCCTTTAGTCCATCAAGACTAATTCCGTCTACGGTCTTTTAAATGAAAACACACCTGACATGCACACACCAGCTTAACTTACAGGTGTATGGAATCACCCACGACACTCGTTAAGCAAAACTCTAAGTGGGGAGGCTACAACCTCGATTAGCATGGGATCACAAAATTTATACCGCGTGCAAAACTGGGGAAGCTATCCCTTGGCTACAACCAAACACCCATGCCCCCGGGATGGTGGCTTTAATCCATGGCCTTGGTATCCTCATCCCGGCCCCTCTGTACGGTGTGTGCTAGAAAGGGGTTGATAAATTACTGAACCGTACCCTACCCATGGCAGGGACAAGTGGTAGCACGAAACAAGTGTGGGGGTTACTGGAACAAGAATCGATCTACGGTCGACTCAGGAGGTTTATAATTTCCCTGCATGACATGTATAACAAATATATTTCAACCAACACAATCAACACTCATTATACCTTACTGTGCCATACCGGACATAACCGTCCCGACAAAGACCGGCGACAAGCTCACGCCTACCCAAGGCAGAGGCTTTCCTGGATTTTCTTTCCGGCATGCATGCAAGGCACATGAGGATGATTACCATCACAAGTGTGTTCATTTCCAACAGCATGGAAATCACTAATATGCATCCATGCAAATGATCATATCACATGAAATAACAAGTTCTCCGAAATGAGGTGGTGTTATAAACGTGTCAATGAACACACCAAAAATATTATGCTAGTGTTCAGAATGCTTGCCTTCAATATGTGGAAAGGCAGGGTGTACTCCAAAACTTTTGAAAGTTTGCTTCTCTCTCTCCAAAGTCCTATTTTGAATAAAATTTGAATCAACACACAAATTCAAAACAGCACAAAAAGTTGTTTGAAATTTTTTCAAATAAATCTTAAAATAAACTAGACAATATTTGGGAGAGGTAGGAAAAAGAATCAGTCCATTTGGAGTTATATTTAAAAAGTTACAACCCGTCAAATCTGTTATTTAAAAATAAAACAGAAAAGAAAACATTTCAATTAAACACGTACACGTCGAATGCGTATTTTGGATTTACGCTTCCACTTACTCCAGCATGGACGGTACGCGAGTCACTGACAGTGGGCCCGCCTGGCCCACTGGTCAGGTTTGACTGGTTCACCTCCCCTCTTCTTCCTTTGTCCCGAGCGGAGGCGGGACTCCGGCGACCATCGCCGGCGAACGGCGGGTCCTTGTGGGGAGCTGAGGGCAGGGATGGATCCGCGGCTCTAGGCGATCCTTCCGGTAGTTGCAGGGTTGTTGGAGGTGGAGGGATTCGCCGTCGACGAGCTTTGCGGCGGCCGGTGGCTTCGGGAGCGAAGTGAGTTTGTGGTTATGGTGGCTCTCCGTCGCAGCTGGGGTTCTGGGTGGCACCGCAAGAAGTAGTGGAGTCGCTTGGTGGTGTTGGGAGTGCCGGGGAGGCTCTGGTTGTGCCGAACGGAGCTGGGGCGGCGGTGGCCGAACTGGCCGGAGTCGGTGAAGACGGCCTCTTCCCCCTCAATTAACGGCAACGGGGGCACTAGGAGGATGGTGAGAGGCTGCCTGCCTGTGGGGATGAGCTCGGGGCTCCTTAAATAGGCGCTCGGGGCCGGTTCCGCGGTGGCCCGGGATAAGGTTGCCGGCGACCGTCTTTCTGTAGCTATGGCGACGTGGCGGCGACGCGTGCTAGGGGCGAGGCTACGGATGGGCTGGAGATGTAAGGGGCAGGTGGCGGGTGGTGGCTTGGGCGGCACCGGCCGAGGCGGGGCGCGTTGAAACGCCGACATGCCGCCAAGGGTTCAGACAGCGGTCTTGTAGGCGCCAGGCTGCTTGGCGTGATCACGGTGAGGAGGAGCGCGTTCGCGGCTCTTGAGCGGTGGCAAACACAGGGCACGAGCGTCGTTCGGGCGCAACACGCGTGCAAAACGCGTGCTCTGCTCGCCCCCAGAGCACGCACGGTATGTGCTCGACAAAATGCTAATGCATGCAAGGAGGCTCCAAACCGCAAGAGAGTTAGCAGGGTGGGGTTGTAGGTTAGGGCAAAACCATGGGACATGCTGGTTTGGTCAGGGAGTCAAGTTCACAAAGTAAACCAAACTTCATGCCAAAACTGTCCATGCTCTCAAGGTGTTTGACAAAATGCCATGGGCACCTAGGCATTTCTTGGAGTGGCCAATTTCTCCAGATCAGTGTCGCTTTGGATGGACACGTCGGTGGTGAGGTTAGTTTGTCCAAAGCACAAACTTGCTAGTGCAAGTTTTGCAGAACTTCAGTTCTGGACAGAAGGTAAATGGCATCAATGCATGGACAAAAATCCTCCCAATGGGTTCATGCTCCTGGACATAAGGGTTTGGTAAGGTGTACTACAAGTAGGAAAAGGAATCACAACAAAAGGAGCAAGTTAAAATATAGTTGTAGTACAAAACCTCAAGTTGGACCAGAATGGAAATGAGGATGATTCACTCAAATTTTTCAAATAACATCACTGGGTTTTTGCATAAAGTTGAACCATATGCTGCTACTAACATCCCATAATTTTGGTGGAGGCTAGAAAGAAGTATTTAAATGAGTTGTAGCGCAAAATTGCCCACTGGACCAGAGAAGAAAATTGGGTGTAAAGCTCAAAATATTTCATGAATAAAAGATATTTTTGCATAAAAGTGATTTAAAAACATCACCTGACATCTCCAAATTTTGGTTGGAATTTTAAGTAAATTTATCAAATGGTTGTAGTTCAAATATGGCCATATAACCCTGGAAAACCATTTTTCAAGAAAATAAAGATCAAGCAAATTAATTATGTAACTAGTTCTACTAATAAAAGAAAAGTTTTTCTTGAGAGGTTATACAAGTCCAATAACATATTTGAAAAGTTTTCTCTATGGGGAAAACTCCATAATACCAAGGGAGAAAAAGATTCAAAAAAAATCAAAAGGGAGCCCAGAAAATAAAAGTTTTAATTTCCTGGCAAAATTTTAATTAGAAAAACAAGATTAAAATTTTGGGGTGTCACACGAAACATACACGAAATGAAAAGAAGCATATTAATTATGTTCATGGCAATCACACAAGGACAGTAGAAATTTTAAAACGTCGGCAATGCTTCATGTTGCCGGAAGCATTACGATAAACTATGACATTCGTCAAATATGGGATTACTTTAATGGTGGCATTGCTTGTTTACCAGATACATTAAATCAACAACAGCTAAAGAGTTGGTTTAAGGGCATGGGACCATGGGGACACCAGGTCACTCAACAGCGTAAAGAAGCAACTTACTTATCATACTTGGGAAAACAGCAGCAATACCATTTGTTAACACAGTTTAATTGCATCATATCTGGTGGCATTAGATTAACAATAACACTGGTTAGACATGTCCTTAAGGTAACAGTGTGATCACTTCATTTTACATGTGCCCTTACATCAACAACAGCAAAAGGTTGGTATAAGGACATGCAATAGTGGACGCATCTGCACAATGTACCTACAAGGAGGCATAAAGTGGTGATGCCGAGTTGGTTTATGCTCTTGGAGGGCAGCAAATCTAATCCTGGAGAACTTTTCCTATGTGAGGGAAGTGAATCTAGGAGACCTTTTACTATGTGAGGACAGCAAATCTAATCCTGGAGACCTTTTACTATGTGAGGGTAGCAAATCTAATCCTGGACATACTCCGTTGACTTGTCCACCAGCCGCCACTTTCTATTCATTTTTCAACCAATAATAGATATGTTCCTTATCCAACTTGTACTGAGTTTTCCAATTATTTCCGTTTTCAACCAAGAGACCGGTTGGGTACCCGGTCTCTACTACTTTCCCCCTCTTATTTCCTCTTTGAATCAAGTCCTAGATTCATGCTACGATTTCCCCCCTTTCTTCGTTGCTTGAACCAAGTCCTAGATTTGAATGCATGAAGTAGCTTTACCTCTAATAATACTAAAAATTTAGGTGGATTTGGAAGAGCTGATGGAAGTAGAAAAAGATGCACATTCAGACACGTTGGGAGCTGGTGCAGTAGAGCAAGGCCGCTTTCGAAGAACTTGTACCTGAGGTTTGTCGGGATGTCGGCGGCGGCAGGTCCAATCTGTGCACAATACGGCAGGGAGGAAGAAGGGTCGGAGGACCTCCTAAGCCGGCGCTGTGTCGGAGAGAACGACAAGGGCAGAGGATCGGGCCCCACCGGTAGCTATGGGTTTCCTCCCTTGGCGGCGATGACTGCGTGAACGATCCACCTTTTTGTCCTCTACACACACCGGCCAAAGGGATCCGGCCGGATCTGTGACCAGCGGTGACCAGAGAGAAAATGTCGCTACAGCTATCTTGTTTAGATCTGGAGAGGATGAGAGAATGAAGAGAGCAACCCTAGTAAAGCAAGCGCTCAGGCCCCTGCGTATATATATAGTGGAGTGATTATCTTTTCTCTCCACAACAAGCATTTAAATTTGTGTACGTGGCATTAAAGAAAATAAATTCTATATTTTAGGTGACTAACTGTATGACTCCTACTTACTACTAGTAGTACTAGTATTGTTCACTTGTCCTCCCTGACCCTCCATTCATTGAACAACCCCATGAGTGAATAAACATACAATAAGTATTTATATAGAACGAACAAGCTCGAACTACTTTCGCGTAGTTAAAAGTTGAGGGCGGGGCTTTTCCCGAGCGATCTGTGGCGATTTTACAGTGGCGGTTTGATGAGAGGCGAGGAGGGTGGCGAGTGGCGGATTCTCAAACTTCTTCTTTGAAAGCTCGGGCTATGTGATTTGTGTGGCGTTCTTGTTGGAAAGACTTGTGATATGACTACTCACTATAGTCATGAATTACTGGCGCTACGACCGGGGTGATACCCCCTTCCGTCCCGCACTCTAATCTGGTGCATGACACGTCGACTCGGATGCTTGCTGTCCCACATGTCGGTTAAGTACGTAGTAAGAAGGAGCAAAGAATGATGTGGTATATACTATACTACTCAGGTCGGAGGAGTGCGAACCACGGCAACCCAGTGAACCAGCAGTAGAAAACAATGTGGTGATATGGCCATAAAAAACAATGTGCTATGGTCTAGATTGTAGCATGTGCAGTACTACTCCTCTCTGTTTGGATCCTTGAGTTAGAGCAAGTTTGGGTTGAAATAGCCTCATATTATCGAAACAGGAGGGGTTAGTTTGAGCTAGTTTGCTCTAACCCAGCTAAAAAACTAGCCCGGTGGAGAAGTTCTAATTGGGTTAGTTATCCTCGGGCCCACTAAAAGAGAACTAAAAAAATCTCCCCTGCCCGCACCAGATCGCTCCCCCCCTCGCGCATGACTCCTCTCCGTTCCTCATAGGGCCGCCCGCCCAACCGCCGCTCGCCCTCTCTCTCCTCCGACCGCTCTCTCCTTCCGGCCTCCGCCGCCCTACTCCGTCTGCCCTCTCCCTCCGGCCTTCGAAGGTTGCCCCGCTCCCCCTCCACTAGTCGTTTTTCTCCCTCTATCGTGCACGGCAGCGGCGCATCTACCAGGGAGGTCGCGAGAGGGGTGAGTTTGTTCTTTCCTTCACTGTCTCACAGCCATATCATTGATCTTGCTTGCTGTAGCGCTAATTCTGATTTGGAAAAGTAGATCTGATCAAACTTGGTATAGATTTGTGGTGCACACAAGGAATTGTTTGATGCTGCTTGAGGAGGTAATAAATCTTTCTAGAGGCCCAAAGATTCAGTTCACCTTTCTAGGTATTTCAGTTTCAGGCTTGCATTATTTCTAGAGGCCCAAAGATTCAGTTCACCTTTCTAGGTATTTCAATTTCAGGCTTGCATTATTTCTAGAAGCCCAAAGATTCAGTTCACCTTTCTAGGTATTTTAGTTTCAGGCTTGCATTATTTCTAGAGGCCTGAAGAATAAGTTCGATCGTGACAAGGGCCCCTGCTAACCATGCGGTGTTGACCTCAACTTCATAGCGCCCGGCGTCGGAGGGGTTCCCGGGGCTTGTGCTCTATAGAGCCTTCCTCCAGAGCGACGATGACGAGCTCCTCCCTCGGTGCGTGAGGGGCTCCGGGCCCCCTCCCTATCGTGAATGCCTTCCATGATGAGTTAGCTCATGCTTTGTTTCATGGAGTGTTTTTTTGTGAAGCTTGATTGACGACTTGTATGTTTAAGTGGGATATCTCATTCGTATGGACAAAGTAAAAAATTATCATGTTTTGCATGCTTGACTTGTAAAGATGGTTCGTTTATGTCAACTGTGAGCGGGAGGAGGCCACACAAGAGCCGACCACACCAAATCCGGCAGGAAATAGGGTCCAAAGTAGTCAAATGATTGAGAAAGAGCATTTATTGTCAATCTAACCCTGCCATCCATACACCTCTTTGGTTTAGAGTTAGTTCAAGGTTAGTTCAGGGTTAGAATTTAACTCTAACCTCTAACTGAGATAGAGTTCTCCTCGTCTCGGTTCATCACCATCATACTTTCCCATTCCTGTGTTTTCAGTATCCTGCAAATCAAAGATGCCCTTTTTTTGCGGGAAAAATCAAAGAGGCCCTTAGACTGGTTTAGGTCGGTCATTTTTTATAAACGTGTTATGTCCAAAATTTAATGAACGTGCTCCGGTTTCTATGAAAATAATCCGGTTTCATGTAGTAATTCATTTATTTATTTATTCTTCTGTGGGGGGGTTTGCATGTAATTCCTGAGGTCTGAAATGTAAAGTACCCTGGCATATGCTCCGAGTAATGCATGCACTACGACCCAGATGCTCTATGTCCCACATGTCGGCAAATGGGAGCACGTGGAAATAGCCTAGGAGTACATATAGGAGGATAAATGCGTGAAAAAAAATGTACTGTGAAGCGTAGCTGCGGACCTAAAGTGATGACAGCTATAGGGTCGCATGCACCCAACTAGTGGTACTACTAGACATACGACTATTTTCTTCCTCAAAAAAAAGAGGTACGAGTGCTCAGTACTCCTATTCTATCAACACGAGTCCCATCTGACAGCAGCGTTCATGCTACATCTAGCTCCCCTCCCTCGTTTGTCTCTTCTAATTCTAAACTCAGCCAGCGCCCGGTGGGCGGGGTGGGTTTGCTCAACTGCGCCCCCCCCTCACAATGAAAACGGTACGCCTGGAATAAAAATGCCATATACCCCCTCCGTTCCTAAATATAAGCCTTCTTAGATACTATTTCAAATGGAATACAACATATAGATGTATGTAGACATAGTTTAGAGTGTAGATTCAGTCATTTTGCTCCGTATGTAGTAGTCACTTGCTGGAATCTTTAGAAAGACTTATATTCGGGAACAGAGGGAGTGCTATACTAATAAAACATTAAGGCCACAAGGCGATGCAGTGCTAGTTACAGGAGGCAAGAAGAGATGCATCCATCGACGACGCCCACCTCCTCGACTCAGGGCGCCGGCCCACCGAACGGCGCCTAAGTAGCAGCAGCTTTCGTGGCCAGGTCGACGTGCTTCTGGACAATGGCGTCCAAATATTCCAGCCGCTGGCAGAAGGCCAACGTATTTCTGTCCTCGCTTGCCATGTAGTGGCCTATGTAGACGATTTCCTCATAGACATGGATGTGTAGGTCGACGGTTTCTTGCATGGTGAGGCGTTGCATGGCGAGCACGGCCTCGAGGTGAACATTCTTCGTCGTGACCTCCAGCACCTGCAGGTCCGCCAGGTCCTGAAAGAGTTCGTCACCATGGAGGCCAATGAGGGTGGCAGGAAATGAGGAGCCTGGGCGCGTGGGCTCGAGCAGTACGGCAAGGTCGTCCGCATGCTTCTTGATGGCGGTGAACTTGCGGATGGAGTTGACCATCATGTCCTGCATGCGAGACGTGAAGCCGGCGTCGGCGAGGGCTACGATGCCGGCGGTCGCCAGCACCGTCTGGAAATGCTACATGGTGCGGGGCCGCAGGCTGGCGCCTTGGATGATTTGGCATAGTAGACTGCCGCTCACGTCCATCGCCTCCATTGGTGCTTGTGGCTTCTGGTCACTTGGTCTTGGATTGGAGTGAGCAGTGTTGCGCAGAGACTTAGGGGTAGATGGATTGGAGTGGCGGGGAGCCTTTATATGACAGTCCAAACTCTGTTGCATTCACATCGTGCTGGCTCTATTCTGCTTCTCCAATTAATTCTCTCTGCATGTAATTGAGGATGCATCATTGACCGTTCAACGTCTTGGGAACCGCTACCCTCTACCTCCTTGGCATTCAAGAACATATGGAGGCGACTGCCACTCGCGTCTATCGCATGTCAGGAGACGTTCCCGTCGACGACGAGGTGCCTATGGTGACTTCATAAATTTCAAGATCATAGTGTCGGCTCAGTCTTTCGGAGGTGCTCATAGGGGTAGAGTGTGCGTGTGTGCGTTCATAGGGGTGAGTGTATGGGTGTGTATATGAGCACTTGCGTCTGTACTGTGTCAACAAAAAACGTAAATGCATGTCAAAAAGAGACTAGTCAGTATACTCAATATTGTGCACCTCGGAGAAGAAAACGAGAGAACTACATATTTATTTACGGTGCAGATTCACTCATTTTGCTCCATATGTACTCCATCTCGGTGTAGTCTGGTCACTTGTTGAAATCTCTAGAAAGGCAAATACCCCTTTCTGGTTTATAGGGCTATACTAGCAAGTAGTACTACGTACTAGTACAATAGTGGGCTCACATAGCAATTTTGTCTCATGCAAGAGCCTGGATATTTGCGTGCTCCAGTGTTTGCAACTTCCATGTTCGGGTTGCGCTTGGATCTTCGCCTCTTCGAGAAGATGAACAATGATGTTACTACTACTGCTTCTAAAGTGTTGAATCCACTACTGCATGTCCGTCCACCGCGAGCAGGAGGGATAGCTTGTTATAGTACTATAAGCAAAAGCCCGTCCTCGTTTGCGAGCAACCGCGCACATGTGCGAGGGAGAAGGCGTGTAGTAGTAAAATCAAGCTTCTCCTCGGTGTACGAGTTGACGCAACACATCATAGAACTAGCCCCACATGCTTGCCTCTAAACTTGGCTGAAAGACCCAGAGTGTACAATATATTTGCTGCAACCTCTAACATTTACCCACCACAAATTAAAATATATATTCCTGTCTTGACCAGATGAGCTTGCAAACTACAATCACCAGGATGACAGGTAGGGCTAGAAGACTATTTTAATTAAAAAAACTTCGAGACGGCCACATAGCATGGAGCCGACCCCAACGATTTTAAGCTTGCAGGCATGGTACACACTATCCTAGACTACTCTACACATGAAACTGCCACACGAGCGTCCAGGCTGCGTTTGGCTCTTCGCCTCTTCGGGAAGTCGAACAATGATGGAGTACTACTTCACTGGAGGAGTACTACATTACGCTTCTGGCCATCCGACACCAATTGAACTGATGCATGTCCACCGCGTGCGGGAGGGAGAGCGTGTAGTGAAAGCTTCTCCTAGTCCTGCCAGCCACCACGCTCATGGGCGAGGGAGGGACGCTCCTGCCTTTGCGTGTATGACATGTGGGCTTGATAGGTGGGTGGCCAACCTGTCATACAGCCAAAGGCAGGTGCAGTTAAGTCCGCAAGGGAGAGGATAATCAAACTTCTCGTCGATGTACAAGTTGACGCGACACATCAAAGCACTATACTCGATATATTTCAATAATTTGCGTTTACCGATGCATTAATTACAATGCATGCATGCATGCCGTGATGCTCCTTTTGATACTTGTATGTGTTGATTTAATGCACCTTGAAGTAGTGTAAATATGTGACAGTAAAGCTTTGTAATGCCCCGGCCCTAAAGCGAGATATGGTTGTGCACGAGGAGGGCGAGATCATGCAGACGGAACAGGACCCGACGATGGAGCTCTATAAAGTCTCGGTGGACCTCACTGTGCTCCACTGCCCCTTGTGCCTCCGCCCCATGACGCCTCTAGTGCATCAGGTTTGAATACACCTTGTCCGTTTGGCTGATCGAGCAAGGTGCAGGTTTCTTGATTGATGTGTTGTTCGATTGATTCTGTAGTGCAAGGGAGGGCACGGCTTTGTCGGACTGCCACGTCGGCGCCCAGGAACGAGGCGGTGCGAAGTGCGAGTCTTGGCGATGGCTTCCACGTCTGAAATTTCTGGCGGTGGGCGCCGTCCTTTCGTGATGGGTGGAGTGCCCACCACGAAGGCTGTGGGCTCGTCACATACCACAAGCTTCGCCGATCACCGGGCGTGTGTCTTCTCGCCACCGCAAATGCCCGTGCCCGCTGCGGCTATGAAGGCCGCCGCGGCTCTACCACCACATCGGCATTGCATCACATGCCGTGCACGGGGATCGATGCGGCAAGGTGCTCCAGCTGCAAGTGCCACTATCAGAGCCATGACTCTTGCTGTTCGCGGAGGAGGATGGCCACGCTTTTTTCTTGGTCGTCAGCGTGCTTGACATTGGCACGCCTATCACTGTGTCGGTCTTCTTCATCAGAGCAGGGGCGTACCCACTGCCACACTACCTAGCCAAGCTGTGGGCGAACGGCCAGTCGAGGGAGCCCAAAGGCACGATCGACGCTGTCAAGGTGGAAATGGAGGTGACAAGCAGCAAGGATCCGGGCAACATCGCCCTGCAGGAGCTAACCTTCTTCACAGTTCCGCCCAAGCTGTTAGCCGGTGAGGGAGTCCTGGATTAGGGGGTATCCGGATAGCCGGACTATATACTTTGGCCGAACTGTTGGACCGAGAATATACAAGACTCAAGACTTCGTCCCGTGTCCCGATGGGACTCTCCTTTGCGTGGAAGACAAGCTTGGCGATCCGGATGATAGATTTCCTTCTTTGTAACCGACTCTGTGTAAACCCTAGCCCTCTCCGGTGTCTATATGAACCGGAGGGTTTAGTCCTTAGAGACACAATCATAATCATCATAGGCTAGCTTCTAGGGTTTAGCCTCTATGATCTCATGGTAGATCAACTCTTGTAATACCCATATCATCAATATCAACCAAGCACGAAGTAGGGTTTTACCTCCATCAAGAGGGCTCGAACTTGGGTAAAACATTGTGTCCCTTGTCTCCTGTTACCATTAGCCTTAGACGCACAGATTGGAACCCCCTACTCGAGATCCGCCGGTTTTGACACCGACATTGGTGCTTTCATTGAGAGTTCCTTTGTGTTGTTGCTGCAAGGCTTGATGGCTCCTTCAATCATCAACAACCACACAGTCCAAGGTGAGACTTTTCTCCCTGAATAGACCTTCGTGTTTGGCGGCCGCCTTTGGCCAATTTTCTTAGCCATCTGGAGCGATCATTTTTCGCCCAGCCATCGAGTCGGTCGGAAACTTGAACTACAGGGCCAATATCTGCGAAGACTTGATCTTTGACGGACTCGGGCCGACGCCAAGAGCGCCAAACAGTCATGACGAGCACGACTTAGGCCTGCTGTCTGACAATACTCGGGGACATCGCACCTGCAGGAGCTCCGGACCTAAATCCGGGGCAGATCACGTCGTCCAAGGTCGGCTGGATGGAACCCGCCCCGGAGGCTGCACACTCATCAGCGGTAGAGCCGAGCACCGGCTTCACCCCCAAGGAAGCCTGTGTCACCGGACCCCCGGACTCGGGTCCGGCTGTAGGTTCCAGTATGCGCACCCCCGAGCCCGCCAAATCTGGTTGGGCTCTAGTAATGGAGTTCACCGCTGCGGATATCTTCTAGTACTCGCCCTTTGGCGACATGCTGAACTCATTAAAATCTCTCACTTTGTCAGGAGACTCTTGGCTGAACTATGTCCGGCTCAAGGGGGAAGAAGGCGACGAACAAATTTGTTGCCCACCCACCACCCACTTCATAGCCACTGTCGACGATGTATCAGACATGCTTGACTTCGACTCCGATGATACCAACGGTGTGGACGTCGGCGTAGGAGATGATTCAGAACCACCACCAACAGGGCGCTGGACTGCCACCTCGTCATACGGTATATACATGGTGGATATGCCTAAGGAGGAGGACGGCGGCAAACCGGAGGCCAAAACCTCCGGACAAAAGCCAAAACGACGGCGCAGACGACGCTCCAAGTCCAGCAACAGTAAAAATAGCGATAATAGCGCTAGAAAGATCGGCATCCTAGTCAACTCCATGGGCAACAATGACCATATGGACCCAGCAATGGAGTCAGATGAGCAAGGTCACGCCGAACACAGCCCGGAGCGGACGCCTGATCACAGTGATCCCGAGGGACGAACTCATCAAACCACCCCGGGACAAGAGCACAGTCCGGACGACGATGCATTCATCATCCCGGAAACACGTTTGGAACGAGATAACCTCCATAGAAGGCTTATGGCCACTCGAGAAGTCTAAAGAAGCGAAGCAAAGGCTTAAGGCCGCACGAAGCGCTCAATCGCGGATGGAATAAAGTGCTAGACACTAAAGAAAATGCGGCGATAGCCACACAAGAGCTATCAAAGCATAGCTGCTGCGAGAATTTGCGATGAGGCCGTTCCGCCGAAAAATAATATGGCGAGAGGCGGACCAACCACTCCATAACCGCAATAGAGCAGCTACCGGCGCGGACACGATTCGTGAGCTCACGGATCAAAAGGCCAGCCACGATCGAGGTCCATCTATTGATCTAGAGGACCGCCCTTGACGCGGGACTATAGTCACCAAAGCGATCGGTGATCGAGTACCAGTTCGGAATCAGCACCGGACACAACAACAGCCAACGGCATGCCACAACACGTCTAGATATAGAGGGGCTGCTCATCCTCTATGCTTCACCGAAGAGTCTTGGACCACAATTTCCACAGGGTTTTAAACACAGCGAACATAGAAGGCATATAATGAACGACAAACCCGAGTGGGATTGAGGATTTTATTTTGCATATCCACATGGCTTGTGGGGATGACCTCCACGCCATCAAATACCTTCCCCTCAAGTTGAAGGGACCAGCTCAACATTGGTTGAAAAGCCTCCCCGAAAATTCAATCGGAAGTTGGGAGGAACTCGAGGATGCTTCCAGGGCCAATTTTCAAGGGACCTATGTCCGGCCTCCGGACGCGGACAATTTAAGTCACATAATTCAACAGCCTCGAGAGTCCACCCGCAAGCTTTGGAAAATATTCCTCACTAAGAAGAATCAAATTGTCAATTGTCCGGATGCCGAAGCCTTAGCAGCCTTCAAACACAGCATTCAGGACAAGTGGCTCACCAGACACCTCGGCCAAGAAAAGTCGAGGACAATGGCAGACTTAACAAGCCTTATGACCTGCTTTTGTGCGGGTGAAGATAGCCGGTTGGCCCGCAGAGGCACCAGCGACCCAAGTACATCCAAAATCAGGGATGGCAGCAGGAAGCCACGGCGCAATAAAAACAAACGTCAAAACAAGGAAGCAAGTCCGGACAACACAACGGTCAACGCCGGATTCAGGGGATCTCGACTCGGTCAACAAAAGAAGCCATTTAAAGGCGGCAAAGAGGGACCATCCGACCGGAAAAAAGTCCTGGACAGACTGTGCTAAACTCATGGCACCCACGAAAAACCTGCAAACCACACTCACGGAGAATGCTGGGTCTTTAAGAAGGCCAGCAAATTAAATGCCGAACACAAGGGAAGGCAAACACCAAGTGAAGATGAGGATGAGCCTCGCCGACCCGAACAGCAGACGACAGAAAAATTCCCACGATGATAAAAGCGATAAACATGATCCCGCGACTCACATATCCACAAGAAGGCGTGAGCGTGCGCTCGAGCGCTGCGCTATAGAGCCGTCGCCCCCAAGCTTAACGCTGGTCGGCCTGCCCGATCACCTTCGATCCGAGGGACTACGACTAGTATGCGGCACGGAGGATCAAGCGCCTTGGTGCTCGACCCAATAATCGATGGATACCATCTCACTCGCGTCCTCATGGGCGGCGGCGATAATCTTAACCTAATATACGGGACCGGTCTGCGGGATGGGGATAGACCCATCCAGAATCAGCCAAAGTAACACCACCTTTGAAGGGGTGATACCAGGCGCCAAAGCCCACTGCAGGGGCTCCCTCGTACTAGAGGTGATATTCGGCTCCCCAGGCAACTTCAAAAGCGAAGAACTACACTTCGCCGTCGCCCCCCTCCAAAGTGGTTATCACACATTGCTTGGGAGAACGGCCTTTGCCCGCTTCAATGCAGTACCGCACTATGCCTACCTTAAACTCAAGATGCCCAGTCCACTCGGCGTCATCACCGTTAACGGAAATACAGAGTGTTCCCTATGCGCCGAAGAGTATGCGACGGCTCTAGTAGCCGGACTCTAAGCGGCCTCTAATATATGAACGCATGATTGGTCGTTAAGACCACGGGCACGGTTAGACGAGTCCGGCAGCCCAGATAAACATGAGCTGGGCACTACACATGCAATCCCATAGAGGACACTAGGGGCTTCAAATATTCAACAAAGCCCACCTGTTTGCTTGACCCTATTAACAGGCCAATGTCTTACACCTCTGCTATTCATTGACAATAGTCAACTCTTCGCACGCTTACGTCATACTCTTCTACATGAGTTTTCCTTTTTTATAGACATCATTCGTGTGATACCCTCCCAGGACACGGCACAACTAGGGCTGGAAAAAAAGCTCGAAGCTCGCGAGCTAAACAAGTAGCTCGTGACTCGGCTCGAATCGACTCGAACTCGAAGAATAACGAGTCGAGCCGAGCTTTAGTTTAAGATCGTTTATAGACCAAGTTAAGCGAGCCAATCTCATGAGTACTCGTGTAACTCGTTAGGCTCGATACAATAGATCAGCCACTCCCTATACAAAGAAAGATCAGCCACTAAACAACCTACGTCCCAGGCGCATAACCCAAGGTCGAGCAGTTGAAGGCCTAGCCTCCTAGGAGACTCATGCGTTACAAGAAAATTACAATTGTTTAGTGATATATATGTTTAATATATACATAATAATTTTTATCATATTTGAGGGCTTTATGTTTATATCTTAAACGAGCTTAACAAGCTAACCGAGCCAGCTCGCGAGTTATACGAGTCGAGCCAATCTAGGGTTTGAGCTCGTTATAGTAACGAGTCAAGTCGAGCTAGCTCGTTAACAAAACGAGCTCTAGCGAGTCGAGCCGAGCTGGCTCGACTCGGCTCGAATTCCAGCCCTGGGCACAACGGAGACAGAGGCGCAGACGAGCAGCATGGCCCCGCTCAAAGGTTTCTCTTTAGATTAAGCCCCTGTGTAAACCTTCTTTATTGTCTTTTGTTTCTTACATATCCCATGGGTACTAAACCCACAGAGGATACTGCCGTTATTGGCATTTCGCCACGGCAGACTAATGCACGTACCTGGAACTACAGGGTTCATAATAAAGGGCCTTACTTAGCCCAGTATATGTTATAAAGTCCGAATACCTTTGGGAGTGTTCGGCGTCGCGAGTTTGGCCTTATATGCATCAGCTCCGAATCATGTCTTCGGTCAAATGTTGGGTTTGCCCGTCTCCTGGGTTCGCCACCTTATGTTTTGTTCTTATTGGCTAAGGCGGACAAAGGAGAACTACCGTGATTGTGCCCTGGTTATTCCGGATGAGCGCCTCTGTAGAGAAAGCCGAAAATTGACTGTCATGATGTAGCGAGAGACTGTTCAACCACTCGAAGACTTATCGGAATCTTTAGGATTCCTCCGCATTATAGAAAGACCTTTTCCCGTTCATGTAATCCGCCCGTGATGGGATGCGCATAAAGTACCGGGGGCTACATAGTAGCCCCGTCAAACTCCTATGGCTAAGTGAAAGTGTTACAACTATATAGTCCGGTTGCCTAGTTGGCGTGCGATCACCTCCTTACGAACCAAGGCGTTGGATCAAGTGTGATTATGCATATTTTACGTGAACACCCGCATTTCATGCGTGGGGCTGAAAACGATTGCTAACTTCGGATTACATCTATACATAAAAGCGGCCGCTACGAGGCACAATAACACTTCGGACAAAAAGTATAAAAATAGCCTTCATAATTAAAATAGCATTGTTTTTACAATGAAGCGATTTGTCACTTTCGAACATGACATTCTTGAGCCTTTGAGCCTCTACTAAGTGAGCACCTTACATTACTGCTCCAAGTAGTGCTCGGCGGATCTGGCCTCCAGCGGATTACAGGTCGAAAAAATGGTGGCCTCCATGTCATCCAATATGCTTTAGCAGGCAAGAGCCATCCGTGCACCCTCTATGCACCGACCTCTTCATGGCATCGATCTGCGTCGACACCAAGGAATTTGTCGGTGTACTAAAGTAAAGGTACCTTAGTACCCCGAACTTGTCTGCTGACGATCGCGGCGTCAGCGGCAAGGCTTGCTGGATGCCATGCCAAGACCGCCGTCATTCCCATTTCTGCCATTCAAGAACAAAATGTTAACTTTGAAGACAAGGCCACGGCAAGAAGGAGCTTGCGGGAAGGACAAAACCCGGCGAAGCTTGCCGGGAAAGACAAGACCCGGCAAGAGGAGCTTGCGGGAGAGATAACAAAGGCGCCCGGAAAACTTGCGCGGCGCGCATGTCAGGCAAGACCCGGCAGCGGCAAGCTTGCGGGTGCGACAAAACGAGACCAGCGGCAAAGCGCTTGCGCGTGAAGCGCCACCACTCTGTACGCTCCAACTCACTCGGCGATGTGTGCGCGCGGGATCACTCCTGGTGCCGCGTGGCGGGTGGGCATGCAACCTGCTCGGTCACGGTGGCAAGTGAAGGTGACTAGGAGGCCATCGTGGCGTCGGTGGCGCCCTAACGGTCGTTTCTGCCTTTGTTGGGGCGGCGGACGGGCATAAATGCCCTTGTCCCTGCCGTCGAGTTAGGTAGGGGACAACATTGATAGTGGTTGTACCAGCCGCGTTTTACCTTTCTACCCCTCTCTCTCGCTGCCACATGGGTGACCCCTTTAGACTATAAAAAAAGGGCCCATGCAGCGGTAGAAGGGGTTCAACCCATTGAGACCACAGCTTACCCGCTTTCGAGCAGAACAAAATACAAACACAAAGCAGCGGTAGGGAGTTTTATCTCTCGGAGGCTCGAAGTGGGTAAAATCCCTCGCGCTCGACCTCGATCTGCTCTTGGCGCCCTCCGGCTCCTTGCGGACGGAAGGGGCCTGCCCGTGGGTGTTAGTTCCCCACGACATCTTTGGCGCGCCCGGTAGAAGCGTCGAGTTCTTGTGACGTGATCCGGTCTTGGCGCTTTACATCAACATCTTCATCGACATGCCGCCGAAGAAGAAGGCTTGGTGGCCGCGCTCTGTCTGCTGACTGTCCTACCACCACGGAGAAAAGCAGGCGGTGGGGTGGGCCGGCGGAGGGCGGGCACCCGGCAGTGGGATCACATCGTCACAAGGTCAGGACAAGGCCCATAAGCTTCAGCGTCTGCATCCACCACTCCCTCCCGAAGTGCGGGATCGACAATGCCACGGTGCTCCTAGCACCGTACTTTCATGATAGAACAAGGCGAGCTGGTGGGTCGCGGGGCGCTCAAGGCCCGACATACCGCGTCAACCGCGCAGCGAGTGCGATCGATTTGCTGGTCGAGATGTTGCTCCTTCTAACACCGTTAGAAGTCGAGCATATCTCGCACCTCACGTCGCTTCGCCGCCGCCACCCAAGGCCCGAGGAAGCGGCGGCGAGCCCAGCTGCTTTTAGATTATCCTCCGGCGCCAGACAAGATCGACGTCTGGAGGGTCATGATTCAGAGCCTCGTCGGCTTCGCCAACCGTGACAAGCCCCGGCAACCGAGCACATCAAAGCACCGGCAAGACGCCCAGGCGCAGGCCGACGCCGACAAGACCGCTGGGGGTGCTACCACCGCGCACTCCCCGCCCCGAAGGCCAAGATTGCCGACTCGCCGAGCCAACCCCGACAAGATTAAGGCTGTCGAGCAGATTGAAGCCCCGAAGCGCGTCAAGGATGTGCGAAGGCTTGCCGGCTGCGTTGCTGCTCTCGATGGGTTCATCTCTAAATCTGCTGGCGCATACGCCATTTTCAAAATTTTGAAAAAGGCGGGTCAATAAAATGGACTCGGAGGTGGAGGCTGTTGCGGAGACTTGAAGAGATACCTATCCTCCACTCCAACACTTATCGCACCTAAGCCACAAGAGAAGTTGCTTTGCTGTATCTAGCGGCAACCAATCAAAATGGTTAGTGCTGCGTTAATGTAGCGGAGAGGAGGCGGATGATGAGCCAGCAGCGCGGCAGCGAATCGGCGACAAGCGAGGCTTCCCGACAAGCTCTGGTCGGCAGAATAAATCTATCGATTCTTTGGAAGAAAGCGAAGAAGATGGTGCAGTGCCCAGTTTACTTTGTCAGTTCCCTTCTGCAGGGGTTAGATCAAGATACTCTGGAGTGCAAAAGTTTCTTTTCGGCCTTCTCACGGCCTCGAGGAAGCTGCGCCATTATTTTCAAGCACATGAGATCACAGTTGTCACTCGCTTTCCGTTGAAGAGGATATTGCAAAATCCAGAAGCAACAGGTAGGATTGTTGAGTGGGCACCGGAACTGTCAAGCTTTGGCCTCAAGTTTGAAAGTACTTCAACTATCCAAAGCCGAGCATTGGCAGAATTCATAGCGGAGTAGACGCCAACACCTGATGAAGAAACTCCGGAGAAGAGCATCCCCGTCAAGGAAGCGGGCAAGAGTGGATCATGTACTTTGATGGTGCCTTCTGGCTGCAAAGCGCGGTCTTGGCGTGCTGCTTATCGCACCATCGGAGAGCACCTCAAGTCGTGATCCAAATGCACTTTCCCAAGGAGCAAGCAACAAACAATCTTTGCAGTATGAAGGCTTGCTTTCGGGACTCGAGGATCACAGGCAGAACTTGGGATCAAAGCTTATTGTCGGGGTGACTCACAGCTTGTCGTCCGCCAAGTTAATAAAGATTATCGAGTTAGTTGATGGAAGCCTACATCGATGAAGTGAGGAAGCTGGAAGAGCATTTTGGCGACTGCGAGATGGAACATGTTCCAAGAGCTCGAAGGACATTGCGAGCGGACTTTGTCAAAGTCGCCGCACTCAAGTTACACAATGGAACCACGAATTTTTGTGCTCAAGCTGACTCAGCCATCTGTAACACCATCAACTAGAGCGAGCAAGAAGAAAAGTTAGTTCTTGGCGAATACTTTCGGCGAGCTTCGAAGCCGCCGCCAAGAAGGTCCCGGGATCAACACGAAAGTCTTTGAGGCGATGCTGCTCCAACAAGCCCTAGGGTTTGTTTACGTTGAAGCGAACACTCCCGACAAGTTGTGTCGACACGCTTGCGGGGAGCATCATCTCGGCAGGACCAATTCTTGCCGTGGAAGCGGATGTTCTGCGGTGACATTCGCCTTTAGTCCTTGTCGTCGAGCCACAAGCTCCGGCATGGGCACTGCCAGATCGTCCATTTCCTTCAAACTAGGAGAACTTCCGAAGAGCAAGAAGAAGCGAGAAAATGGCCAACAATCAGTACATACCGGTTTGTGCGATGACATCTTTGTCTGAAGAAAAGATTCAATGGAGTGAAATTGAAGTGCATTTCCGGGAAGAAGGGCGGGGAGCTGTTAGGCGGAGATACATGGAGGCATATGTGGTCACCACATTGGCGCAAAAACGCTAAGGCAAATCTTTCCAGCAAAGGCTTCTTACGGCGGCAGCCCTCGGATCTGCTGCACAAGTAACCAAGTGTGAAGCGTGCAGTTCCACTCCAAGCAGATTCATCAACCAGCTCAAGCTCTCCAAACCATCCCTTTATCCTGGCCATTTTGGTGCAGGGCTTGACATCCTCGGCCCCTTTCCCCAAGTTGTCCGGGGCTTGAGTACTTATGCGTAGCAATCGACAAGTTCACGAAGTGGCGGAAGTGGAAGCGATGAGGAAGGTGAGCGGCCGATTAGCGATCAAGTTATTGGTCAATTGTTTGCCGTTTGAGTCCCTAACGGGATCATCACCGACAACGGCACATAGTTCTAAGCCCCACCTTCATGCGATGCGTCCAAGATCTTGGCACCAAGATCTGCTTTGCTATTGCTCACCCAGAAGCAGCGGTCAAGCGGAGAGAAAGCGGCTGAAGTTGCTTTCTTGGCGCTCAAGACCGGAACTTTCGGCAGGCTGCACAAGTCACGGAAGAAATTGGATCGAGGCTGCGGTGGTTCTTTGGTCGATCGGGGAACGGCGCCATCGAGCCAGCGGCGGACACCCTTGCTCTTGTCTACGGAGGCGGTTCTCCCACAGAACTTCGTTATGCGGATGCGCCTCGAGTGCTCGCTTATGATGAGCTTGAGCAAAAAGCAGCTGCGGCAAGATGGCGCTGCTCCTCGAGAAGAGATCGATCTTGAACTCTTTGTCTTGAGCTGCTCGCTACCGACAAGCTTTGCGCCGCTACCATAACCGCCAAGTTAATGCGAAGCTTCAAGGAAGCGACCTTGTTCTTGGCGCGTTCAATCCGCCAAAATTCCAACAAGTTGGCCTTGAAGTGGGAAGGCCCTTAACGGATAAAGCAAGTCACTAGGCGGCTGTCGCCTTCGAGACCAAAGATGGCTCTGTGAGCAACTCACGGAACATTGAGCATCTTCGTAAGTTTTACCCATAAAGACGCGGTTGCGGAACCCGTTCCGCAACCACTTTAACCAAAGCCTTGCGCTGTAGCATGTAACCCTTTGTACAAAGCGGCCTAGAGATCCGTGCATAAATAAAGTCGTATGCTGTGCAAAAGTTGTCCAATTTCATGCCTTTTTCTTTGCATGTATAAACTGACATCTTGTGCAGCACTTGCCCCCGGTAAGCAATAACGAACCTCAAGGTTCTATATCATTATTTTCTCTCCTTTCTTCTCAAAAAGAAGGTTCCTCCGCCCACAAGTTCACCGGGGGGGAAGAGAAGATAAAGGTGGTGTGGACCAGGTGTCGTTCAAAGGAATCTAGCCTTGATAAAGGTGGTGTGGACCAGGTGTCGTTCAAACGAATCTAGCCTTGCCGGGACACAGACGGCAGAAAAGCTAAGTTGCCAAAGTTTGAGCACAGTCAGTTTTAAATTTTTTAAGTTATATTCCTTAAACGACCGTTCCTTGTATGGAAAACCTGCGCGCGGAGGAACCGGCTCGTGGCTAAGTTGCGCCCTTACTTTGTTTGAGTCCGCTCAACAATGAAAGCGTCTTTGCCACTAGCCCGACAAGGTTTCTTGCGGAAAAACACCGCCCGGCTGGCGATGTTCGCACTCGGCGCTCGCGGCAAGCGATGTTTACTGACAAGTTCCCTAAAAGCGCAAGGTAAAAACATACAAGGAATGGAATCAAGTAAAGGATGTAACATAACAAGCATCGCCCGAATAAAGTTATATTACAAGAATAACTTATTGTGGCGACTAATTGTTCTCATAAGCTAAACAGCGGCAAGAAAAAGGGAGAAGAAGGGTGGCCTAATCACGCGCTCGCCGTCGATCCTCGACCTCATTCACCTTGTCCACAATGGGTGCGACAATGGCTTTGAGTTCTTCAAGATCAGCCCCCGGCAGCTTCTTGAGGGCGGGTGAGGTCGATGCGGGTTCTTGAAAAGTATCTTCACCAACACCTTCTCCAAGACCTTGGCGCGAATCGCGCGCGACTTCGTCGGCCAGCTTCCTCGGGATCCTTTCCGGAGCTCTTTGGAAGAACGTCACCACGCCCAAGAAAAGCGTAAGCTTGGCGCTGAAATTGGAGGTTATCTTCGATGGAGTACCGAAGCCCGCCAAGTCCAGCTCCGCCGGCTCCTCGTCGATGGATGCGGCGATGTTGGCGAGGCCCTCCGTCGAGCTCCGCCGTGGTCTTGAAGGTGTTACGGGTCTCGGCGGCCCTCGTCGGCAGCTCCTCGTTGCCCTTGATCTCTTTCTTGACTCATCCTCTACGCCCCTTGGGCGTCCGACATCTCCGTCAAGGTGGCGGCTTGACTCGGATCGGTGCTCGAGTCCTTGGCGGCGTTCGGTTCCTTGATCTTGTTGGCAAGTTGAGCTTGCGGATCGCCATAGGCAAGGCATCCTTCGGCGTTAAGCTGGAGGCGGCAAGCTCTTCATTCCTCTTTCCCACGGCCGCCTCGGCTGCGCCACCACCTCTAACTCCTTCTTGGCGGCCTCGGCGTGTGGCGGCATCCTTCGCCTCCTTGGCGCCCGCCAAGTGATTGCTCCCCTTGGCCGAGCTCCTCCAGCGTGGCTGTCGAGTTGACCTTCTTCCTGCGTCGGCTCACCTTCCCTTTGGACATCTCCTCGGCGGCGAGTCTCTGCTGCTCTTGACCTCAGGCCTTTTCGGGATGAAACGCCTTCTTTGCCTCGTCAAGTTGCGCCCTCTCCTCCGCAATGGATTGGAGGGCCTCCTGGTTCTTGACTCTTGAGCTCCTCGCATGCTTCTCTATGTCGACTCCTGCCCGCCCGACAAGCACCTCCGGGGGCTGAAGCTTCGCTTGCCGAGGCGCGGTAAGTGACACCAACTTCCAGGCCATTGCTCCTCCTCGGACTTCGCCACTTGCTGCTGCTTGGCGTGTCAACCACAACCAGCCCAGCGAGTGAGCACTTCCTGTCAGACTCCTCTCCTTGGCCGGCGCCACAGGCTCGGCGCCTAGGGAAGCTTGATGTATCGCCTCGCCCGGCCTTCAAGTGGCGCTGGCTGGGCTCCTCGGAGCCCGCGCTATCATCGGCCCAGAGGGGTCGGCGATCGGCATGCGCCTTGCGCTCCTGCGTCCTCGGATCGCCCGGTCACGATCGCCGGACCCCTCGCCCGGCTCTGCCGGCGATCTTGGCGGCCTCTTCGCGGCCAGGTTCATCAGCGCCGGCCTCTTCCTCGTCGACAGCGGCATCTCGATGTCGCCGCGTCGCCTTCCTCGCCCGGTGGCCTCGGTCTCCATCGAATTGCATGCGAGGGGATCGAAGGCGAGGAAGAGGAAGAAAAAATTAACAAAGATCCAAAAAAGAAAAAGAAAGAATCCAAGGGAAGGTTTAGACAAGGAGGGTTACTGTCTTTGGGCTCGTGACCATGGGCTCCTGCTGAGGGCTCTTGGTTCCGCCCTTGCCGGGGACCCCTCCCTTGCGGGGAGCACTCCTTGTCGGGGAATCGCCCCTTGGCGGCGTGGTCGAAGCCGGCAGCACCTCAGGCGGCCTCACGGTTGCTCTGGTGGGCTGTTCTGCTCCTACACAAATGAATCAACAATCAAGATGTCGACAAAAGAAGAAGCACCCATGCGCCCCTGCGGAAGTGAGCCCAACACTTACGTTGGGGGCTCTTCTTGAAGGAAGAAGGAACCGGGTCCGTCAAGGTGGTCTCGGACGTGTCCTCTCTGTCCTGCAGCGAGATCGTCCTTGATGACAACCACGGGGACTTTGGCCCTCTTAGCTCTCTCGGTGGAGTCTGAAATGAACAAGGTTCAGGGAGAAACAGATCAGATGCAAGACAAGAAACAACAAAGATCAAAGGAAATCAAGAACAGCGAGAAAAGTCTTACTCCTCCTCCTCATCCTCTTCATCATCGCCAGACTCAGCGCGGAGGTCGAATCAGTACCCTCTCTGCGCGGTGTGGCGGAGGTAAACTCCTTCGATGTTTGCAGGGGCTGCTGGCAGGATCGAGGCGTGGCGGCCGAAGACCCGCCTTAGTTGCAGCACAGCACAGGACCCACCAGCGGCAATGGTACTTGCAGCGATGGGCGTGTCCCGCAGGCGCCCGGCTGCAGCCCTGCCTACCCCTACTGCTGTGTCTCCAACTTGCGAGGCGCCTTCTTGGTTGGAACTGGGGCTGCGCTGGGGGGCTCACTGCGGCAAGCTGCTTTCGAGCAGTTGGCCGCTCGCGCCCTCGGCGGGCTCGCTTGCTTGACCTCGGGCTCCTCCTCGCCCGGCGACCTCTTGGCAAGGTCCTCCCGTCGGCAAGGCTGCGCCGCCTCGGCCGCCTCTGCCTCCTCCAACATGAAGCCAACTCACCCAGCGGCTTCTGCGCCTCTTGACCCAGTGGCGATGTAAGCGCATCTCGTCCTCGGTGGTGTCATGGTGAAAGCTTCTTTTCGTCGGCGTTGCTACCTCCGTCAAGCCGTCGAAGAGTTGCTACCTGCAACGTCGTCGGCGGGCTCCATCGAGTTGGGACTATCCCGTGCGAATCGCTTTCACGGCATCATTCGCGCGAATCTTGATCATGGGAAGTGTTACCTGTGAGGATGGCGCCCTGCGACGCTGAACCACTCTGGATGGTTGGCGTCATGCTGAACAGCTCCCTCGGCATCCGTCAAGCTCGAACTGCGAAGTTGAAATTGAGGCTGGGCGCAGCCTCGCGATATCCGCGGGGCCGCTAAAGCTGCGGGCGGGCCTCCCCTCTTACGTAGAGAAGCGTCGGCGGCAAATGAAATCCGCACCAACTGCCCCTGCTGTGAGCCCGGCAAGCCTGAGCCAAAGGATTCGGGTGGTGGCAATCTTCAGCTTGGCGTCGTCTGCAGCGTGAGCGCTCGATCGCTGCCGCGAACTACCGATGCAGCGCGAGGTTGGTGAAGGGCTGCGGTTGGCATCACAGATCCAGCACCACTCCGCCCTCCACTCATCCCACTTGCTGCGGAGCTCGCCCGCCAGATACACCTCCTTCATATCGAGCCGTGAGGTCCAGGTGATTCCACCAGCCAATGGCTCTCCTTTTTCGGCTCGGGGGGTGAAATAATGGCGAAAAAGAGCAACGTTTGGGTGGATGCCAACGAAGTTCTCGCGGTGTGCGAAGACGCCATTGTCGAGCGGCGTTGGGGGTGAAATCAAAGATGAAACCGTGGGGTATTCATGATGTCGCCAAAAGAAATCGAGAAAAAGGTGGGCGAGCCATAATAGAAAAACCGGAAAGAAATGGTACCCCTTTTGGGCACAGCTTGATTTGGAAGCCTCGATGGAAAGCTTTGGCGTCGCTTGCGGATCGCCCGCCTCTGCGTCGACAGAGAAGAGGTAGAACTCCTCCTGGCGCCTTGGGGTGAGCTCGGCGGAAAAGCACCGCTTCTTGCGCAGCGCCTCAAGCCATAGCGCCTTGGCCGACTTGGCCTTGCTGGTCTTAGACCATGGCGGAGCGGCGGGGCCTTGAGCGGCTGAGGCGACGGCAGCGGCAGGCGGCGGGCGCTGCTCTCTTCGGCTTGGGAAGCGGAGGGCGGCGGAGCTTTCGGAGGAAGGAACTACAAGTGGCGAAGGTGGGGAGCGGCCTGTTTCCTCTGCTTATATCTGAGGGAAGGCGAGCGTTCGCATTTCTGGATTAAAGTATAATGCGACCTCTCCCAAGACACCGTGATTGATGTGTGCGTTCACGAGAGGGCTAGCGGTGGATCTGGTGGATTGGTTTGGACCGGGCGCGTGCCCGTGCCTGTTTTGGGCCTATGGCTTGGCTTCGGCACCATGTATGGCCCAGGCCGGGGCTCTGTCGATGTACTAAAAGTAGGGGTACCTTAGTACCCGAACTTGTCTGCAGGCGATCGCGGCGATCCAGCGGCAAGGCTTGCGGGGGCCGCCAAGACCGCCGTCATTCCCATTTACGCCATTCAAGAACAAAATGTTAACTTTGAAGACAAGGCCCGGCAAGAGGCTTGCCGGGAAGGATACAAACCCGGCGGGAAGAAACTTCTTGGGAAAGACAAGACCCGGCAAGAGGAGCTTGCGGGAAGGCCAACAAAGGCGCCGGAAAACATGCGCGCGCGCAGCAGCGTCCGGCAAGACCAAACGGCGGCAAGCTTGCGGGTGCGACAAGAAAGAGGCCGCGACAAAGCGCTTGCCGCAGTGAAGCCACCACTCTGCGCCCACGCTCCGGCTCACTCGACGGCGTGTGCAGCGCGGGATCCTCTGGTGCGCGTGGCGGGTGGTGCATCAGCCTAAGCGGTGCGAGGTGGCAAGTGAAGGTGACTAGGAGGCCATCGTGGCGTCGGTGGCGCCCTAACGGTCGTTTCCTACCTTTGTTGGAAGGCGACCGGGACGGGCATTAAATGCCCTTGTCCCCTGCCGTCGAGTTAGGTAGGGACCTTGTTGATAGTGGTTGTACCAACCGGCGTTTTACCTTTCTACCCCTCTCTCTCGCTGCCACATGCGGTGACCCCTTTAGACTATAAAAAAGGAGGCCCATGCGCAGGTAGAAGGGGTTCGACTCATTCGAGACCACAGCTTACCCACGCTTTCGAGCAAGAACAAAATACAAACACAAAGCAGCAGTAGGAGTTTTATCTCTCCGGAGAGCTCCGATGCTGGGGAAAATCCCTCGCGCGCTCGACCTCGGTCTGCTCTTCACGCGCCCTCCGCTCCCTTGCCGGACCAGAAGGGGCCCTGCCCCATAGGTGTTCGTTCCCCACAACAGAATTGTTGCACTAAACCAAAATAACTGTTCGGCTTAGGCTCCTTCGGCCATAGGTGGTCTATTACAGACCGCATTGCAAGGCCGGATAGCCTATGGAGCTCGGCCACAGTGGCCACCCTCTCACTCAATGGCAATGGGTGCGTCGAAGCACTGAATTGCGACCAGAACAACTTCTCCACTTCATTATCTTTTTGATCCTCAAAAAACTAGGCCGCATCAGCCGTACTCTTCGCCAAATCCTTGCTCACAGCGTCTGCGAGGGGCTCGGCGTCGGTCGAGGAGCATACTTTGGATCAAAAACTTTATACGCAACAAATAAGGGTTTCGGCCGCGATTTCTCCGACTGTCGAAGCTCCTCCCGCGCATCCCTAATGTCGGAACGCGTCTCCTTGGCCGCATCAAGGGCCTTCTTCAGGTCAACCTTATTCACCTGATTTTCTATTTCAAGAAGCTCATACCGGTTGGGGCCTTTTTTAGCTCCACAGCCATTTCGGCTATTTTGTCTTCGCTTCGGCGATGAGCAGCCTGTTCGGCTCTCAACTCTTTGGTCGCCTTTAGGGCAGCCGCATTGTTAGCACGGGCATGTTCCTTGGCTAGGGCAAGTTCGGTCCTCAGGGCCTCCACGACAGCAGCTCTGTCTACAGTCCAAGTATATCAAATCAACATTATGCTTCCCTTAATTTTTCCCATCACAAATAAAGAAGGAAAAGCATATACCTTGTGACTCCTTAAGCCGCTCGTTCACAAGTGTGATATCGCATCAATAACTCCAATATGACGCCTCAGTTCGGCGACTTCAACGGACCGGTCGGCTACCGGACCCTTTGCCACCTGTGCATAAACACAATATGATCATTACTCAACGATGTGATCCTCTGTTTGCCGCCTTGGGCTGGTAACCAGAGTCTCAGGGGCTACTATACATATGGAGCACACCTACCGCATGCGCCATAATCAAGAATTATGTATCTTGTTACATACCTCAAAGTCCCTGAGCAGGTTCGTAAAAGCTTCATTCAACCCACTCGTGGCGGATGAAATCTTCTCAAGCACCGTGCTCATTAATGAGCGGTGATCCTCTGAGAGAGCAGCTCGCTCCAGAAGACCCGTCAGTGTATCCGGCCGTATGCCGAACTGTGCCGGACCTTTCTTAGCACCCCCCGTGGGAGCCAAATGCTCCGGGCTTAGGGCGGCCGAAGTACTAGCTTCTGGTCTCGGAAAATCCAGACTCCTCCGTGACGACACCTCGGGGTCGCCCGCCCCATGAGGCGGAGAGGCTGGTGGGGTTTCATTCTCCATCATCTCCGGAAGAAAGATCCCCGAAGGCAGCTCGATCGAGAAAGAGCTGCTAGCTAGGGAATTGCAAAAAGATCATAGTTATTGTTCTCGGGGAGGAAGCGAAGCTACTGTATTCTGATTAACTTCCTGCTCGGTTGAGGCTGGTCCGTTCTTGAGCATGGCGGTAGTAAACGCCCTTGAGGCGAGGGCCCCTGGTGAAGTTCTCTTCCCTTGCTTGGGCACCTCCGTCTCCAAGTCTTCGGAGGCGGCCCTTTTCTTCCCGCGAGGGGAGGAGACCTTAGGTTCCCCTCCCCGACTATCCTCCTTTGGGGAGGTAACAATTCCCCCGGTTTGGATGAGCAACGTGTGAAGTTCTGCTTCTCTGTTCTTCCCCTCGTCTTTCCCTGAGGGCACTTTACTTAGCACACGACCAAGCATCTTGGCTATGGCGGGACTAGGCGAGCCTTCGGGAAGTGGTTCCAGACACCTGATTCTCTCCGCCTTGTTGAGCCATTCTTGGCAACAGATGATTTTCAGAATAATGTTATGATAACTATAAACAAAGTGTTCGGCTTCTTGGTTACTTACTTGGGTATCTGGGCGATTGCAGCTCAGGCCCGCATCCTCGATGGTGTCCGGACACTTTACTTGGGGTCCGAAGAATAACTTACACATCCCTTCGAGCGTCACGCCGAAGAAGTGCAGAATAGTCCACGGACCTTCCAGATTAAACTCCCACATCCGGAGAGGCCGCCGTTTGCATGGCAACATCCGTCGGACCAGCATCACCTGAATTATGCTGACAAGGCTAATGTCCCTCTCAAGAAGCTCCCGGATGCGGCTCTGCAAGGTCAGTACATCATTAGCGGGCCCCCAATCCCGTCCTACATTGGCCCATGACGCTAGTTGTGCCGAGGGCCCGAACGGAAGTCGGGGGCAGCCAACCACTTTGTGCCTCTGGGAGTCGTGACATTAAACCACCTTCATTGCCATAGATCGGACACTTCTGGGAAGGAGCCCTCCGGCCATGGGGCATCGGCATTCCTGCTTATTACAGCTCCCCCGCACTCCGTGTGTCACCCCTCAATCATCTTTGGCTTCACATTCAAGATCTTGAGCCATAAGCCAAAGTGCGGGGTGACATGGAGAAAAGCTTCGCACACAACGATAAACGACGAGATATGAAGGATGGCGTCCGGAGCTAGATCATGAAAATCTAGCCCATAGTAGAACATGAGCCCTCTCACGAAGGGATCAAGAGTGAAGCCTAAACCGCGGAGGAAGTGAGAGACAAATACGACGCTCTCATTGGGCTCGGGAGTAGGGATGATATGCCCTGGAGCGGGGAGCCTGTGCTTGATGTCTGCGGTCAGGTATCCGACCTCCTTATGCTTCACAATATCCTCCTCTGTGACAGAGGAAGCCATCCACCGACCTTGAAGGTTGGATTCGGACATGATTGAAGATCCGGAGGGCTTGATCTTGGGCTTCGGGTGTTGGAACTCGAAATGCGAAAAAGCGCAAGTGTGGTAGAAAAGACGGATAGGCCTCGGCCCCTCTATAAAGGGGGTGAATATCAAGCGTCCTCAGCGTAACCGCTTGGGGCTTACCTAAAAACACGGAGTCATACCAACAGGCGTCGTGGGGTTGCACGCGCCCGTATTGATGGAAAATCCCGCGATAAGGGGAACACAATCTCTGCTTTGGCAGGGTGTGCCAATAAAGCCGCCTCGCGACGCGTGTCGAGGCGGGCTAAGAAAAACTGGTTCATGTTGGACCAGACTACGGCATAAGAGCACACCGTGCAAAAATTACCAGCAGATCAGATTTATGAAGTACTATGCTCTCTATGGAGGTGTGCGGAAATTATCTCGCAAAGTTGGACACAATCCGTAAATCTGCTTCGGAGTATTCGGAGATGGAACCCGCCTTGCAATGCCGAAGACAAACTGCACGCCGGACTCATCATCATTGAAGCACAGTTCGGGGATCTTGAGGAGTCTTGGATTAGGGGTACCAGACAGCGGACTATATACTTTGGCGGACTGTTGGACCAGAAGATACAAGACTCAAGACTTCGTCCGTATCGGATGGGACTCTCCTTTGCATGGAAGACAAGCAGCCCATCCGGATGATAGATTTCCTTCTTTGTAACCAACTCTATGTAAACCCTAGCCCTCTCAGATGTCTATATAAACCGGAGGTTTAGTCATAGAACACAATCATAATCATCATAGGCTAGCTTCTAGGGTTTAGCCTCTACGATCTCGTGGTAGATCAACTCTTGTAATACCCATATCATCAATATCAATCAAGCGGAAGTAGGGTTTTACCTCCATCAAGAGGGCGAACCTGGGTAAAACATCGTGTCCCTTGCCTCCTGTTACCATTAGCCTTAGATGCACAGATCGGGACCCCCTACCGAGATCCGCGGTTTGACACGCAGTAGGGGGCTAAGTGGTGTCCCTCCACATTGATTGACAAGCTCACGTCCTAAATGTTTCTCTGATGCCTTCAGTTTATCTTAGTAATATGCTAATATAGGGATTAGCTCGGTCTACTTTAGCTTAAGAAATGGTGGGTTTTGGTGGCGATGCAGCAATTACTTCGACATCAAATCAGTAATTTCCAATAGTCGAACGGATATTTTGTGTCTGTTGGATATAAAGTTCCTTTGGGTAAGAAGTACTACTACTTGTCATGAAATGGATAAAAGGAGATGTATTTAGACGTGTTTTAGTTCTAGATACGTCCCTTTTTATCCATTTTGATGACAAGCAGTCCCTCCGTTCCACAATACATGCCTTCCATTTGTCAAAATATAGATATATCTAGACACGTTTTAGTATATAGGTACATCCATTTTTGGAAAAATGGAAGTCAAGTAGTATTTTGGAACGGAGAGAGTATATGCTTTTGTTTGTTCACGAAGTGTTTCATACTTGTGCGAGTTGACGCGACACATCAAAGTAGTACTACTACTAGTAGTACACCCTCTGACCCTAATTTCTCTGTGCATACTCCAGGAAATTTGGCCACAGTGTGAGGTGGGCCATATGTTAATGTGTTCGTTGTACGTAACCAGCGCCTCGAATCCTTGATACTACTACTATAAGTAGTAGGAGTAGTAGGGTGGCATGGGCCAGAACAAGCATTCACGTCCAGGAGTATGGCACATGCCACCAGCACGACTTCCATCTAACACCATATTTCCTGGAGTCCGTGCTACAACAATCTCTTTAACCTCGTCGTTTCTCTAACTCAGCCATCACACGGCGGGCGAGCTGGGGGTTTGCCGATAGTCGGTTTCCTCAACTGCGGTCCCACTTGTAAGGCCAACTCCAACGCACGACCCCAAATGGACCTCCGTTTTGCCCGAATTCTGTCCGTTTGAGTAGGGCAATGGGGTCATGTCCGGGCCATTTCTCGGATGCGGTGGTCGTGCACCAAACGCCGGAATCATTGATTTTTTGCAAACACATCTCTTTTTTTCATCATTGATTTTTTGGTACATGGAAATACATCACCAAAATTTTGACTAGAAAATCAATACCAAAGAAAACAATAACCACAAGAATACATTTTAGAAGATATTCAACTTCCATAACTGCTCCTGTAAGTTGGTTTAGTGCCTTCTCGATGCATTCATTGTTGATCTGCGGAGGCTCGATCTTGCATGCTTCTTTCTTCTTCGAGTGTAAAGAAGTAGATGTGTCTATCCTCTATTCTATCAACAAGTGCACTAGTCTCATCTCTAGCCTCTATGCTAGCTAATAGTGCTAGAACATCTACTAAATTGCGCTCTATCAATATATACTCTTCTTCCCAATACCAAAACTTGCATCCATTCTACACAATAAAATTTTAAGTTAGCACAACTAGTATAATCCGAGAGCACAACCAAAGATTTGGTCGAGTTCTTCCTCCTTCTGCCGACACATGGGACATCCAACATCCAGGTCGTGTCATGCAAGAAAATAAAGTGGTAGTTGAAGCCATGTGATGTGCATCTTGGGTTAAACTGTCAATAGAATCTTACTACTCTTGAGTAACTCCAAAAGCGGCCACCAAAGATCTTTATTGGATTTTTTTTCATCACCAGCACGTCGAGGTGAAAGATGTGCGGGTTCAGTGGGTCCTCTTGCGTTTTCACTGACATGTGGGACCGCATATGAGCAAACAAACGATGGGCTCCGCATGTCTACTGGTTGGCTGAGAAGAGAGATAGAGGAGGGCTGAGCACGGACTCCAGGTAATTTGTTCTCCGTAACCAATATCTCGATATAGTGTGGTGGCATGGGCCATAACTAGCATTCATGTCTAGCAGTACGGCACACGCCACCCACACAAGTCCCATCCGACACCAATTTTCTTAGAGTCCATGCTATAGCCATCTCTTCTCCCTCCTGTTTTCTTAGCCATCGAGCGGTGGGCGGGGTGGGGGGTTGCCAAAATAGTCGGTTTGCTCAACTGCGGTCCCACTTGTAAGTGAAAATGCAACACAACACACATTCCCCCTTGAGCGGCGTGCCAGACCAACCGTGTGGGGGTGCGACGCGAACACAACATGCTTTTGCTTTTGAAATTGTAACTTGTAAAATTTGGTTTTGCTCCATGGTGCGACCGATAGATAGAAATAACAATTTTCCCTAGAGTAATGAGAAGTTTGGTTCTGGCGCGGTTCATGCATGGAGTACGTACGAAAATTATGAAGTTGATGCGGAAGGTAAGATAATTACTATTAGTACCATATACTACTACATGGATTTGATGGAAAGCTAAAGATACATACGGATCCATCAACGACATCCTCACACGCTAGTGCACCGGGTCACCAACCGATGTGTGAGGAGCAGCGACGTTGGCGGCAAGCTCAACGTGCTTCTAAACAATGCCGTCCAAGGTTGCCCTGTGGTCCAAGAAGGCCAGCGTCCTATCGTCCTCCTCTGGCATGTAGTAGTCCTTGTGGATGATTTGCGCGTAGACGTGGGTGATTATGTCGATGGTGTCTTGCTGCGCGGTATTTGCACGCAGCAGCGCGACCTCGAGGTGGACATTCTCGACGCAATGGCGAGCGATCACGGGAGCCACCGGTCGTCAAAGAGGTTGTCACCATAGAGGCCGTTGAGGGTGGCAAGCATCGCAGAGACTGGGCGCATGGGCTGGAGGCATACGTCAAGGTCATCCAAGAGCTTCTTGATGACGGTGAACTTGTCGAGGTAGCCGACGAGGACCTCGTCGAACAAGGACACGAAGCTATCATCCAAGCGGCCCCTCGCCCTGGCGGCCTCAAGCACTACCTGGAGACATTCCTCAGTGCCGGGCGGCAGGCCGGCATAGTGGACCATCTGGCACAGCCGGCTGATGCTCGCGCTCATCGCCTCCATGGGTCTAGCTTCTAGTCAACCAATCTTGCGATTGGTATGATCACTCTTGCCCTTGGGTGCGTAGGTGCGTAGGATTTCGTAGATTGAACTGGCGGGAGCCTTTATATGAGAAGTACAGAGTGCGTTGAATTCATGTGCGTGTTGGCCATCTACTCCTCGCCCCTCTACTGCACCTGCATTTGGCTGTATGACAGGTTGGCCATCCACCCGTTGGGCCCACGTGTCATACAACCAAAGGCAAGTGCAGTAACTCAATGAAGCTGCGCCCCCTCCGTGCCGGTGCAGTATAGTCATCTCATGGGACCTCTAGTTGGGGCCAAACGAGAGAACTTCGATGTTTAGTGGTTTATTGGTCCCCTTTGCATTTTGCGCCAAGTTTTGACCTTTGATTTAACTAACAAAATGTTAATGCATGTACCAAAAAATGTTGTGTAAGTCACCTTACGAAAACCAAATAATCCCAAAACACTTAGGCACGATACATCAACTCCCTCATCATTTCTTATTTCGTGACTTATCAACCATTGAGAGATGTGGGACATGCATGCTTTCAATGACCAGAGACAACCAAACATCACATGCGGTGGTTAGTTCATTGCATGTAATCCTATTAAGTAGCAAAAAGGCAATAATTTATCTCGCCGATAGGAATATAACAATACACCATGTATTTATTTACAGAGGGAGTAGTACATTTTTTGTGACATGCATTACTAGATATTGCTAGTCAAATACTAAATCCAGATGGACGTGGTAGTACTACTAAATCCAGACGGTGGTGCTAGTACTAGTAGTAGTACTACCAATGTAGTAGCACTGTCCTACCCGTTGGTCAAATTATTACGTGTTGCTCCTCACAGTGAAGTGACAAGACCCTACGCCAGAGATGACACCTGAGTATAGGTGCCGTGTTCGGCATACCATAGTCCGCCTTACCATCTGTAGTCACTAACATCATGGCTATAGACCTAGCCTGCTTACAACTAGCCGTGTTCGACATAATTTCCCATGCGTAGATGCACGTGCATTGCACGGAACACCAAGATTGGGGGGTGGACAGCGCCGGCACGGCCATTGCGCCAGATTTTTCCATGGCCTTCTAGATGTGGTGGGGAGAAGATAAGGCTAATTGTGAGAGACAAGGTGTTGTTTGTAAATAGGGAACAAGTGCGGGCATATTTTTGCAAAACTGGAGAAGTTTGGTTTGTATGCGTCAGATCTAGATCCGATGGCTATTTGTGAAAGATGGAAGGTACAACATCATCACCAACTCAGGACCTGTTTGATTCGCAGGATTTTGAGAACACAGGAATAGGACACGACAATATTACAAGTTTCAAACTGATATTACAAATGTTAGGAGCAATGTTGCACCTACGAAGAGGGAATTACTAAGTTTACGTAAGAACTTTCGTTGCTTTAGGTGGATGCAGCATTATTGTACATACTAAAATCCACCACCTGACAAGTCACTAATGGACAAATAAGTTTTCGAGTCTCTGGCCACTTGATGTTTCAAAAACAAATTCAGCTTCTGCAGAGACTTTATCATTTAGGCTTAGACGTTTGCGGTGATCAACCGCCATTCATTGTTCGCGAAGAACATAAACCTCATTACCTTGAGCACACTTGCCTCCAGAACAAAGAACCTGGCCAATTTAATCTCTGATGTGCTGCCTCGGTAGTCGATCAAATCAATTTCTGTAAGACAGAGATCAATGCATTCGATGAGATTGTTATAGTGAAGCACATTTGTCACTTTAGGGTCTTTTTTTATCTGCAAAGGAAGAGAACATATTAGAGCAGCTAGCTGTATAAGATTGTCGTGTCATCAAGAGGTACCAATATCATTCGCTCATACGATAGGGTTGGCTGGCTAGTAATATTTTTTCACTCTCTCTCTCTCTCTATCTCTATCTCTCTCTTTCTCTTTCCTCTCATTTACCTAGGAGTACATGAAGAGCTTGGGCATTTGTTGCCTTCCAATATGTGGCCAATGCCATATTTCGCAAAAGTATGCCACATAATACGCATCGATGTCAAATCAAAAGATTTTTGCACCGCTCTCACGATGTGAGAGAGTTGGCACCGCTGTGCACATAGACCCACATGTATAAACAAATCAATCAAACCAACTGCACCATCCTCTCACTCTCCCAAACAAGTGTTTTTTTATTGCCTCAGTCCTCTCTCTCCCCCACGCAAGTGTTTTTCATTGCGTGAGTTAATTTCGCACCGGAGCAAAGTAGGTGATCCAGATTGGGGCACTAGGTGAGCAATGGAGGGGCATCGATGCCAAATGCATCACAAGTGAATTTGGCACGTGTTTTGGCCTACATAGTGGAGGGTCGTTATAGCCCACTTTTGTACTACCTCTTATTTAGTATAATATTTTGACCATAGATTTACATAAGAAAATGCCAATGCATTTCACTAAAAATTACACCATTTGAAATTATGTTCAAATAC
The DNA here is from genome assembly GCA_021437245.1 of Aegilops speltoides. NCBI lineage: Eukaryota > Viridiplantae > Streptophyta > Magnoliopsida > Poales > Poaceae > Aegilops > Aegilops speltoides. The sequence continues at coordinate 278,979,678 of CM038145.1, read as the reverse complement.
GAATCCAACGATATAGTTCTTAGTGACATGCATTAACATTTTGTCAGTTAAATCTATGGTCAAATTGTGATACTAGAGTAGTCTAAGTTACTTTCCATAGAGTTACTGGAGTAGTCTAAGTTACTTTCCACTATGAATAGCCTAGGCTACTATAGTAGTACAACGAAAAAACGATGCAGGTGATCACGTGAGAAAAAAAACTAAAAACATTTCTTACGGTGCAGTGCGTAGATGCAGTTTTGAACATTACACTTGTCAACGTAATTTGGGAAAATTAGGAAAAATTTGAGCTACGTTGTGATTACCGTTTACTAATAGGAAAGAAGTTTCACCTCAATGAGTAGCTTCTCTATGCACGAAAGCATGTAAGGAATCCAACAACTTGATCCAGATTGGGGCCGATAGATTTTATTGCCAAGATCTTCACTGTGCGCATAGACTGGGTCAAGCTTGTGGGTATCATTTTCTGGAAGACGATCGTAAATACATCAACAAGAAATTTAAAAATGTGAATTTCAAGAAGACGGAGAAGAAGATGAGTGTTGTACCTGAACGATTACGAATCCAATAAAGAGTTTGGAGAATTTGGCAGACAAGTGCACCAATGCTGTCAATTTTGGCGCGTCAATGACCCTAATTTTCGTTGGACCTTCTAGATCCGATACAAGCAATCTCTCAAGGAAAGGCGCATTCTCAATGACCATAACGTGAAATAGCTAGAGTGGTCTCTTCCCAATTGATGTCTTGTTGCAGGGCCAGCAAGACACATAAATCCATCGGATTTTCGTCGAGGCGATGTGGAGGCTAATGAACCCATGGATCTGCTCAAGACGATGGTACTCGAGCGCATTACAGCTGCGGAGCAGGTGCTCCATAGCCATCTTCGAGATGACAACGTCGAAGAGGTCGAGCTGCTTGAGTTGAGGGAGAAGAAGGGCGGGTGCGACATTAATCTGGGGAAGATAGCACGAGCTGAAGCTGGCACGGTGCAGCATTGGCGCGAGGTAGAGCGCGGACGGCGACAAAGAGCGACATCGTCCAGCTTCAAAGCTGAGCTCCTCGAGCTGATCTAGGGTGGGGGATAAGAACCACTCGTCGAACTTGGGTTGGACCTTGCAGTTGGTACTGAACATGCGGATGTCAAGGCGTCTTGCTGGCCCAGGGTGCGATGAAATTATCTTGGAGACTGCGGCCATGCGTTTGCAATCCCCGTCGCAGAGGCAGCTGTCGATGGTGAGGTTGAGGGGGACGTGGCGCTAGAGGGGGCGCCACCGCTGGGGGAGTAGGGCGGTCCACATGATATATTTGGTGGGGAGGAGGCCGATGATGACGAGCAGCATGTCATCGGGGAGGCTACTGATGAAGTCCAGGCTCGCCGGATGCTGTTTTGGCTTGAGCCGCCTCCACTTGTTAGTTGCCTCGCCGTCCATCTCAACCGGCGGCGACGCCGGTGTACACGTGCGCTGGTGTGTGTTGTGTGCTGGGTGTGTGTGAGTGCGTCCTTCTGTGCATGCCGCCGCGTAGTGGTGAATTGTGAGCGAGTGTGTCCTTCATGCAGAAGACGTGTGTCCTCAATGCACCCTCAATTTACTAGTGTGCGGGGTGCTACCCCGAGTGGTTTCAACTTTGTTTACTTCACCGCGTGTCAGATGGGCCTCTAGTTTACGTATTTTCACCTTTGCCACATGGGCGGCACAACGATCTGAGAACACGAGTGAGGCAGCATGTGGACTAGTTGACGGTCGATTAAACAATATCACAGACTATCGCTAACACAGTGAGCGTATAATCCGTCGGTATAGAGTGTTCGAGTGAGAGGGGAGGCCCGTGAGAGATAGCAGAGAGAGAGAGAGAGAAAGAGCTACTCCCTCCGTTCGATAATTGAGTTCCAACATTTTTTGTAAAGTCAAACTTTTGAAACTTTGACCAAGTTTATAAAGAAATTACTTATATCTACAATACCAAAGATAAATGATAGTATGAAGTAAGTACATGTTTCGTTGAATCTAATGATCATTCCAGATGTAAATGTTTTTCTCCACATATACCTGGTCAAACTTTTCTGAAGTTTGACTTTTCAAAACATCCATATGCTTATGGACGTGAGAGAGTCCCTAAGTAGATAGAGAGAGAGGGAGAGAGAGAGTGAAAAAGAAAGAGTGAGTGAAAAAAGTGTGTGTGCGTGTGTGAAAGAGACATGGACAACACTCGATAAAAGTCGAGAAAAAACGTGTGTGTCTTATGCAAACATATCACACATGCATCTTCAACAACGAAAGCAAGGTGAGGAGATAGTGTGTGGTTGTTTGCAACCGAGAGAGCAAGACCCCTAGCACGTGGCCAAGAGGGGTCTGACAAACAAGGGAGAGAGGTCGAGAGAGAAGTACGGAGAAAATGCAGACATGGGGAGGAGAGAGTGTATGTTTGTCATAGAGAGATCCCCTGGAGATTGTGATGGAACTACATGGGTGGGAGATCGAGTGACAAGGTGTGTGCGCGATAGTAGATACCCCGAGAGATATCGAGATAGACGTATGGATGGAAGGAGACAATACATGTGTTCCTGATGGCTAGTGAGAGATAATCATACTTAGGGGGAGGGGGGTGCTTGCGCCTATGATGGAGTGGGGGATTATGGTACTTTTTAGGGGTGCGTGTCACATAGAGAGAGAATAAGGGCGGAGAGTGTTGGATGGGTCTATATGTATAGCGCGAGCGAGACATGTGTATGTGTGAACCAAGGAGATATAAAGTTTGAGAGAGATTGAGGAGCCCCGATAAGGCTGAGTGGTGCGTCAGATAGCTGAGAGGGGGAAAGAGATATTCCATCCGTTCAATAATGCAGTGCATGTAAATTTTTTAGAAGTCAAACTTTGGAAACTTTGATTAGGTTTACGCAAATGTTATTTATATCTACAATACCAAAGATACATCATACGAAACTACATCTCATGGTTAATCTAATGGTATATGTTTACTGTTCTAGATGTAATTGTTTTTCTCCACGTACATGGTCAAACTTTGTGATGTTTGATTCAATAAATCAATATGCTATGAACCGAGGAGAGTGCCTAAGTCGAGAGAGATCAAGTGCGTGTGAAGGAGAATGAGTAAGTGTGCAAAAAGAGTATGTGTGTGAAAAACAAAGTGACAACAAACAATAAATTAGGGAGAGTGTGTGTGTTTTTCGTTTCTTAGGCGAACATCTCACGCATGCATCTCCTAGATAGAAAAGCGAGGTGAGGAGATACATGAAGATAGCTAGTGTGTTATTGTTTGCAACGGAGAGAGACACCCCTATAGCACATGTCCCATAGAGGTCTGGCCAACAAGGAACAAAGGTCGAGAGGGACACATGGAGAACATGGACGCATGGGGAAGGCGAGAGGGTGTGTTTGTGATAGAGAGATACCCTCGAGATCGTGAGGGCACTATATGGGTGGGAGATCAAGGGAGGTGCGTGCGCGATAGAAAGATGCCCCGAGAGAAATCGAGATAGACCATGCACATCTTTGTGATGGAGACTAAGATTAGCTAGTCATATACATATAGGGGGGACTGTGTGTGCCTACAATTGAGTGATAGACCATCATCCTTGGCTAGCTAGGCATGAGATTGTGTGTGTGTGTGTGTGCGTGTGAGATGGAGAGAGAACGAGGGAGAGATAGAGTTTTAGATGGGCCTATCGAGTGCAAGTGAGATATGCATGTGTATGTGTGACCCAGGTAGATGGAGAGTTTGAGAGAGAGGGGCGAGAGCTCCGAGACGACAGAGTGGCGCTTGAGAGAGTTACAGGCAATGAGCCAAGGAATTTGTGTGCGTACGATAAGTGCACCCAAGATATCTAGCTTGGACTAGAGAATCATACACAGTGTGCGAGAGAGACCTATAGATGGAGTATATATGCATGCGAAATAGAAAGACCCCCCACCACCACCACCACACACACACACAAAGAGAGATGGAGAGAGAGAGAGAGGACCAACAAGGTTTGTGTGTTGGATCGTCGACAAATTGAAGATTGAAGGAGAGAGAGAGAGAGAGAGAGAGAGAGAGAGAGAGAGAGAGAGAGAGCGCGTTTTATGCATCAAAGACTGATATAAACCATGTTTCAATATAAACTTGCATTCAAATATTTAAATTGGTGAACATGTTGTCTGCAATCCACACATGAACAGATATATGCGTATATCAAACAAGTTCATTAATTTGACTTCCAACATGTTCATGGAGTACTATAATACTGTATAACATGCTGCTCGATTGAGGTGTTCAATTTTGGATTTAGTTCACTATTTTGACCTGGTGAACGGGCTATTTCATTGAATCGAGATATTTCATTTTGGGGTTGATTCCCGTTTTTGAGTGGGTCAACTATTTGACATATAGTAAATCGCTAGCAATGAGCATGTAAAAACACATTCCTCCCGAGCATCATTTCTCCATCTAAAAAAGAAGTGGCAAGCTAATATTTCAAAATTTGATTCGAATTGACTTGGTAATTAAGGTAGACGTGGATGCTCGTTCTCCCAAATTGTGAACAAACCGTTAAACATCCTCTGCTAGGTGGAATTCGCCCGAGCAAATAAATGGGAGACGCAAAATTACCGTCCTATGTGGGACACGCATCAATTGGCCCGTTGTACATCGGGTAGGTTCGTAACTTCATCCAAGCGCGCCTTCTCCTCGGCCGAAATGACATGTGCCGAATAATTCATAAACCAGGGTTGGCAAAACACGCTCTCCTACTTTGAAATAGCCCGCCCACTATTTCAAAACACGCTCTCCTACTTGAAAATCGCTCGCACCCACTATATTTCAAAACATGCCCTCCTCGCCCGAAATCGCTCCTGCCCACTATTTGGGGAGAAGCAAAGTTACTCTACTATCCCCGACCCTCAGTACACAGACCCAAGCCAAGAAGCCTAAAGGCAGGGGTAGAACTGTAACTGCCCCTCACATTTTAGACAAATGTGTCCGTAAAACATGGTTCCACTCCCCTCCAAATTCCCCCCTCCCCCACATTCATACCTCGTGGGCGCCAAATCACCTTCTCCCCGTATGCTCCCTTCTCCAGAGCCGGGAAACCTCAGCCCCTCCTCCATGGTGCCCCCACCGCACCAATTTCACAGCCGCCCTCCTCCCTAATGCCAAAGACACTGTCCATTTGCCGTCGTGCACTGGGCCATGTGCCTCTTACTCCGTGCTGCTGGAGCTGCCTCAACAACGGCCGCGTGAACCGTAACGGAGCCGATTAACCCCCACCGTTGTTCACGGCGGCGGAGCGGCTCCAACTTCGGATCCGTCCAGAGTCTCGGTGCTGCTTCCCCATAGCCGTCGAACGTCGTGACATTGCTGTTTCCCTGCCGCCGGTCGCCACCGCAACCACGCCGGCCTCACTGACTCGGCAGCTGGACCTTCCTACTTCACCATGCCACCAGATAGGTCGGACCCTCATCTCAAATCACTTCATTCAGGCGTCAGTTGTCTGAATTCTTATTCTGGGCCAATTGATTCCCAATGGGAAGCAGCACCCCTCGAGGCGGCGGAGCTCCTAGGCTGCCGGTTGGCTGGTGTCTAACATAAGGTTGCGGGGCCACAAGTTCGCCGCGGAAGCAGCGCTTAGATGGCTATCTTAGAGTAGCATGGGTTGAAGGTACTGTCGCCGCCGGATCTGGATGACGGGGAGTCTTTGTGGATTGGCCCGGGGGCGGCGAAACCACGACAGTGTGGTGGGGCAGGGAGTGGGTTTTGGCAGGGGCCGCGGACGGCAGAGGCGGGCTACTCTGTCGTTGGTCGCTGGCTCTTCGGGGAAGATTCCTAATAGTGTCAGCCGGGAGGCATAAGATGACCATCAAGCCATCTGGCGTAGATCGGACAGTACCAAAATAAAATAAAATCGTGTGACCCCAATTTAGTCTTCAGTAAATAGACGTGTGACCACTCTCGTACCTTGTTGTTGACCTCTTAGTGTATTTCTTTAGATCAACGAGATGTGTTGTTCTTAACATTATGCGTTATCTGCATCTTCAGCCACACCGTCTTCCGACTCACCACAGCTGCTCCAACAAGGGAAGTATGTCGGGGGAAGCTGATCCACGAACACCTATGGGACCGGCGGACCGAGCCCCTTTTGGTTCGGTAGGCGGAGATCGCCTGGCGGTCGAGGTGAAGCACACGAGCAGTTTAACCGGAGCTCTCGGAGATAATACTCCTCTTGCTGCATGTCTGAGTGTATTGAGTTCTTTCTGGGGCGCTGGTGCTATAGTACACACTAGCTGCTACTTGAGGCTGGCGTGAGTGTTTTACGCCTTCGAACCCCCCTCTCGTTGCGCATGGGCCTCCTTTTATATGCTCAAGGGGTCACCGACAGGTGGCAACGTAGACAACGGTAAAAATGGAAAGATGTTGCGGTTGGTACAACTACCTATACAGTGTATCATACCTAACCCTGATGGCAGGGGACAAAGGCATTAAATGCCCGTCTGCGTCGCCCAAATAGTGCAAAAAGGGACCGTCGGGGATGCCACCGCTTGCCACGATGGCAATCTTGTCAGCGCCATTCACCACCGCGCACCGCTGGCTGCATAGCCTCTTGCCCGCAGCGCTGAAAGGTCGAGGCGACACGTTGGTGGATGTCTTTGGAAGCAGCGGATCTGAGTGGTAGCTTGCGCGGCAAGCGCCTTACCCATGATCGTTCTCGTGTCGCGTCCGGAAGCTTATCGCTCACCGGGCCTCGTCGGGAACGTGGTGGCGTCGCGGCAAGTTCCTTGAGATGCCTTGGTTGTCCTTCCCGGCAAGCTCCTCTTGCCGGGGCCTTGTCTCCTTGGCTTGAATACTTTGTTCTTGAATGGCTCCAAAGGAACCACGGAGGACCTTGGCGGTCACCCGGCAAGCCCTACCACGGGGTGCTACGACTGCCCGTGCACAAGTTCGGGATACTAGGGTACCCCTACTCTAGTACACCGACAGGAGCCCCGGGCCTGGGCCACACACGGTGCAGCGCTGTTGGGCGGGCCCAAAAGCAAAGGCTGCAGACGCAGCCTTGCACTGGATTACGCCGTATCTCCTCCGTATCCACGCGTCCTCCCGAGCAGCCTGCGTCGAATCTGGCGTCGTGGGAGAAGGCGTGGGTGGTTTCTTTATTCGGAAGAGGCAGGCGTCTGCCCCTCCCTCTTTATAAGCAGAAATAGGGGCAGTTCACCCATCTCGCCGATTCTGTTCCAATCTCAAAAAACCTCCGCCGCTCCCCCTTCTTCCCAAAGCTGAAAGAGCAGCGCTCCGCTTCATCGCCACGGCACCACCAACGCCTCGATCTCTCTCACCACCTCCGCCATGGCTCAAAGCCGGGAAGGTCGTGAAGTCGGCCGGCCAGCGCCATCCTGGCTGTGAAAGGCGAGGCAATCTCCCCCAAGCTACGCTTGTGAAGGAGGCTGAGGAGTACTATTACCTGTGCAGTGGGCGGAGATCTTGGCGCATCCAGCGCCGCGAAGGTACTCTCAGCCGCCGCTTCGGAATTGGCTTCGAATGGATATCCCTTCTTCGCGTCGTTCTTCTACTGCGGGCTCTGCCCGCCTTTCTCTGAGTTTTTCTGCGACATCATGAACACCTACAGGTTCCGCCTCCTTGACTTCACCCCCAATGCCGTTCTGGCCATGGCAGTTTTCGCACATCTCTGCGAAAACTTTGTCGGAGTCTATCCACTTCTTTATGCTCCGAGTTGAGAGAGGGGAGCCTTTATCCGGCGGAATCGCCTGGATCTCGAGAGCTGGCAAGAAGGCTTATACGGAGGAGATCTCCGCAGCAAGTGGGAGGAATGGAGAAGCGGACTAGTGCTGGATTGTCGAGAGAACCGCAGCCATTTACCGCCAGCGCCAAGCCCGATAGCATCTGGCGGCGATTGGAACAACGTGGCCCCGGAAGGCGATAGGCTGAAGATTGCCGTCACCGGATCCTATGCCTCGGGCTTGCGGAGCTCCTTGTAAGCGCCGTTAAGCGCGATTTTCTTCGCCAGCTGCGCCGCCTCCCTGCGGGAGAGGAGGAGACCCGCTGGGAGTTCGAGTCGGCGGATATCATGAAGCTGCGCCGGGCCTCAACTTCAACTTCAACGTCACAGGCTGGGCCGCGATGCTCGAGGAACTGTTCAACCACGACCCTCAACATCCGGAATGTTCGAGGTTGCGAAGGATGTCGTTCGGCTGTGCAACAACTCCTCGCTCGGCGCATCCGTGCAATGATGCCGCTCTGCGATTCGCATGGAATTGTCCCAACTTGGCAAAAGAGCACTGCGGGCGACATCGTGCAGGGAGTTCTTTGGCGGCTTGGTAGAAGTGTCGGTCCCTCCGATGAGCGAAGAGCCTTACTCGCGGCACCACCGATCTGGAGATGCAGCGCGCCATACTAAGGCTGGAAAAGCGGCGGTAGCAGCGGCCTTGAAACAAGTTTGGATTCACCGTGGAGAGATAGAGGCGTGAGCGCCAAGCCTTGCCGGCGAGTGGCTTGCGGCGAGGAAGCTTGCCGGGCTTGAAGTCGGTCGGCGAGCCCGCCCGGTCTGGCGGCTCGTTGAAGACCAACTCCTCTTCCTCCTCATCTTGGACAGCTCGCCATAAGCGAGCCCCAGCTCCACCAAGGCGTCTCCATAAGGCGGGGGCGTGGCAGGCGGCAGGCAGAGTCGGCAACCGCCCGCGCCGCGTGCCACGCTCCACCGTGGCAAGCACTGTTGCCGCGGGAGCACCTCACGCCACTGCGGCAACTGGAGCGGGGTCCTCCCGGACCACCGCTTCTGCTCCTGCCGCTTCTCATGCCGCGGCGGCGGCCGGAGCCAGGCCGTCTCAGACCACCACCACTGCCCCCGCCAAGCGGCAAAGGGAACCTACTCCTCTGCCTCGTCGCTTGAGGTGAGCGGACCGACCTCTCCAGCTCAGCTCCGACGAGGAAGAAGAAGAGTAAGATTCTCTGCTGTACTTGTAGTTCTTCAATTCTTGCTGTTTTGTCTTGTATCTGACTTGCTTTACTCCAAACTCACTCCTTTTCAGGACTCTAGCCCAGAGAGCAGCAAAGAGAGCCAAGGTCCCAGTGATTGTCATCGAGGACGAACCCACCGCAACAGCAGGGGGTGTTTCCGAGACCACCTTGCCGGACCCGACAACTATTCCCCAAAGCAGCACCTAGCGCAGCCCCCAGCGTAAGTATATGGTTTACTTCCCATGTTAAGTAGGCGTATGGGTACTCTTCCTTCTTGACATCGACTATTGGTTTGTGTAGGAAGCGAGCAGCCTCACCGAGGCGCTGGAAGCCGCCCCCGACATGCCATCTGCTTCGACTACACCGCCAAGGGAGGGTTCCCCGGCAAGGGAGCGTTCTCCGGCGAGGGAGGACTTTCCGGTAAGGGAGAAGTCTCCGGCAAGGGACAGCACCAACAACCCCCCGGTGGCGGAGACCATGACTGCAGAACCCAGTAGAGGTAATCCTTTTGCTTGAAAACTTCCCTTGGGTTCTTCTTCTTCTAATTTTCTTTTTGGATATTTGCTTGACTTTTCTCCCTTTTCCGGCCGTCAGATCCATCTGCCACGGAGCTGATGGAGACCGAGGTTGCCGGCGAGGAAGAGCAGCAGCAATACCGGCAGCGTCGCAGCTACCGAAGAGGCAGCCGGCGCTGATGATCCTGCCGGCGAGGAGGCCGCCAAAGCTGCCGCCCTTGAAGCGGCGAGGTGCTGCGATTACCCAGCAGCCCTGAGGCGCGAGGCGCTAAGGCGCTTCGCCGACCGCCGATCCCTCCGCCCGCTGCCGCGTCGAGCTCGAAGAGCCCAGCCCGACACCTATTTGAGGGCCGGCGATGGCGTCTTCATCAAGCTCCCCTAGGCGTCAAGCTCCAGGGCGCCGATCGAAGGAGAAATCTTTGATGAAGAGGTGCTCGCCTCCGCTGGGCTGATGCTAGTTGACGCGCCAAGTGGCAGCAGCGGCGAGCCTGAGGAGGAGCGGCTGCTGCGGAAGCTGTTGTCGCTCTACCGCGCTCGGCAAGCCAAGTTGGAATCCCGAGAAGCGCTTGTCGCAAAGGGGGGAGTGAACATCGAGGAGCGCGCGGAGGAGCTCCGGGGTCTCAACCAGGAAGCTCTCCGGTCCCTGGCAGAGGAGCGGAAGCAACTCGCCGAGGAGTGCAAAGCCTTCCTCCTCGAGAAGGCTGAAGTTGAAGAGCAACAACGGCTTGCCACCGAGAAGCTGTCTGCGCAGGAGGGCGAGTTGGCGCAGCGGAAGGTCAACCTCAACAGCCATGAGGAGGAGCTTGCTGCAGCGAGCAAACATTTAGTGGGGCTCTCAAGCAAGCGGAGGATCTTGCCGCGCTGCCGAGGCCGCCAAGGGAGGCTGGAGGCAGAAGGTGGCGCAGGCTGGAGGCCGATCTTAAAGCGGCGGTGAAGAGCTTGCTGCGCTCAAGCATGGCGAGAAGGGCGCCTCTGACTTTGGCGGCTGCAGGTCGTCTCGCCGAGAGGGCAAGGAGCTTAAGCGCGCCAAGGACTCAACGCAGATCTTGAGTTGAAGTGACTACTTTGACCAAGGCAGCTGGACAGCGCCGAGGGCAGGAGGTGGCCTTGAAGGAAAGATCAAGGCCGGCAGGCGCTCTTGGCGAGGACTCTTGTCACCAGAACACTTTTAGGGAGAATGTGGAGCCTTTGGACGGAGGTCTCGTGGATGTTGCCGCAGCCATCGGCGAGGGAGGCTGGCGCTTGCTGGGGATGGAGGATCTTGGGTATCCCTCCGATGAGAACCTCCAACCCAGCGCCAAGCTCAGCTTGTTCTTGAGCGTGGTGGCGGCCCTTGGCGACTCGGGAGAAGATCCCAAAGCAGCTGGCCGGCCAGTCGCGCAAGATCTGTGACAGCTCTTCAAAAGGTGTTGGTGAAGGTGGCCTTCCGCAACACAGGCCTCAACCTCACCAGCGTCCTCGGGACCTTGCCGCGGATGCCGATCTGGGGCGCTCAAGACCCTTATCGCGCCCATTGTGGACAAGGTGGCGGGATCAAGAGGGTTGAGGCGTCGCGTAGATTAGGCCGCTGTTTTCTCCTTTTCTTGTCGCTGCGGTCATGTTATGAGAACAATCTGTTAGAGTTGCGACAAGCTATCTTGTAATATAACTCTATTTTGGGTAGCGATTGCTATGTTATTTCCTTTACTTGATTCCTTCCTTTGTATGTTTTGCCCCTCGCTTTTAGGGAACCTGCGGTGCAGGCACCTTAGCCCTTGTTGAGTGCGGGGACGTCGGCAGCTTCTTTGGCGGTGCCGCCACCGAACAAAAGCTTATGCATACTAGTGCAGACTCACTTAAGTTGTTGGCGGACTCGAAACAAAGTAAGGCGCAACTAGCTACGAGTTGGTTCCTCCAGCATGGAGTTTTCCATACAAAGCACGGTCATTCGAGGAAGATAACTTAAAAATTTAAAACTGATTGCTCAAACTTTGGCAACAGCTTTTACATTGTTTGCTTCGGTAAAGTGAAGCTTTCTTGAGCGACCTTTGGTCCACACCATTATATTCTCCTTTCCCCGGCAAACTTGTGGGCGAGGAACCTTACCTTCTTTAAGAAAAGAAAGGAGAAAATAAAGATATGGAGCCTTACGGCTCGTTATTGCTACTACGGGGTAGGCCTTGCACAAAGTGTCGGATAACACATGCAAAAATAGAAAGCATGAAATTGACAAGATGTGCGGAGACACATGAGCTTTACTTATGCAGAGTCTGCTTGGCTTTGTACAAAGGATTACATGCAACAGCAGCGAGACTTGTACAAAAGGTGGTTGCGGAACAGGTTCGGCAGCCGTGCTTCTCTGAGTAAAACTTACAAAGATGCTCAATGTTCGAGGAGTTGCTCACGGAATGCCATCTTTGGTCTCAAAGCGGACGGCGCCAGGCCTAGTGACTCGTTTCACCCGGTGAGGCCTTCCCGCCAGCGTCAACTTGTTGGAATTCTTGGCGGACTGAAAGCGCGAAGAACAAGGTCGCCTTCCTCGAGACTTCGGCATTAACTGCGGCTATGGTAGCGGCGCAAAGCTTGTTGATATCGAGCAGCTCATCTGCGACTGAAGCGGTCCTCCTCAAGGAGCAGCGCGTCATCTTGTCGCAGCTGCTCTTGCTCAAACTCATCATAAGCAAGCACTCGAGGTGACCCGTATCTGAGTTCCGTGGGAGAACGCCTGCTGCTCCATAGACTAGAGCAAAAGGTGTGCGGCGGTGGATCAATTTGGCGTCGTCTGATCGACCAAAGAACCACCGGCAGCTCCTCAATCGATTATTTCCGCACTTGCGCAGCCTATCGAAAGTCTGGTCTTGAGCCCGCGCAGCACTTCAAAGCATTGCCCTCTCGCTTGACCGTTGCTTCTCGGGTGAGCAAGCGAAGCGGCAGAACCTTGGCGCCAAGATCTTGGGCGTCTTTGCATGAAGGTGCGGCTCGTGGTGCGTGCCATTATCGGTGATAATCTGTTAGGGATCGAGCGGCAAACAATCGACTGAAGAACTTGATCGCTAACTGTGCTGTCACCTTCCTCCTTGCTTCCACTTCCGGCCACTTTGTGAACTTTTCGATTCGGACGTACAAGTACTCAAAGCCCCGACAGCTTCGGGGAAAGGGGCCAGGATGTCGAGCCCCGGACGAAAATGGCGGGATAAAGGGATCGTCTGGAGAGCTTGAGCTGGCTGGTGTATCTGCTTGGAATGGGCTGATGCGCTTCACACTTGGTTACTTGTGCGATTGCATCACGGAGGCTGTCGACCAAAAGAAACCTTGCGGAGCAGCTTTGCGGCAAGTGCTCTTCGCCAATGTGGTGACCACATATACCTCCATGTATCTCGCCAACAGCTTTTGTCCGCCTTCGGTGAATACACTTCAATTTCACACCGTTGAGTCTTCTTACATGCGAGTGTGTTGTCGACAAACTGGTACATACTTGACTGCCGGGCTACTCTTTCCGCTTCTTCTTGCTCTTGGGAAGTTCTCTGTCAGAAGAAGCAGACAATCTCTTGTGCCTACACTTTGGAGCTTGCGACTCGACAACAAGGACTAAAGGCACATCTGCTGCTGCAGGAACATCCGCTTCTACGGCGAGAACCTGCGTCTCAGCCGGAGCTTGACGTTCCCCAGCAAGCTTGCCGGAGCAAAACTTGTCGGGAGCGTCTGCTTCAACGGAACAAACCCTAGGGCTTGCCGGAGCAGACTGCTCCTTAGCACCCTTGGCGTTGATCTTGGGGACCTTCTTGGCGGCGGCTTTGGGGAGCTCTGCCGGAAAGTAGTCACTAGAAATCAACTTCCTTTTCTTGCTCTGTCCAGCTGATGGCGTTACAGACAGTTGAGTCAGCTTGAGCACGAAGATCCCTGGTTCCACAGGTAACTTAAGTGCGGCGCACTTCAACAGGCCATCGGCAATGTCGTTATCAGCTCTTGGAACATGCTCCAGCTGTAGGCCGTCAAAGTGCTCTTCTAGCTTTCTCACTTCATCAACGTAAGCTTCCATCAACGGACTCTGATAATTCTTGTTCACTTGGTGGACAACAAGCTGCAAGTCACCCCTGACGATGAGCTTCTTGATCCCAAGGTCTACCGCGATCCTAAGACCGGCAAGCAAACCTTCATACTCTGCCGTATTGTTTGTTGCTTGCTCCCTGGGAAAGTGCATCTGGACTACGTACTTGAGGTGCTCTCCGGTGGGTGCAACAAGTAGCACGCCCGCACCGGCGCCTTGCAGCGAGAAGGCACCATCAAAGTACATCAGCCACTCTTTGCTTGCTTCCTTGATGGGGATGCTCGTTTCTGGAATTTCTTCATCGGTGTTGGCGTCCACTCGCTATAAATTCTGCCAATGCTCTGCTTTGGATAGTTGAAGTGCTCTCAAACTTGAGGCCAAAGCTTGACAGTTCGATGCCCACTCGACAATCCTGCTGTTGCTTCGGATTCTGCAAAGATCCTCTTGACCGGAAAACGCAGTGACAACTGTGATCTCATGTGCTGGAAGGAATGGCGCAGCTTTCTCGATGCCATGAGAAGACGAAAAGCAATTTCTGCACACAGTACCTCGACCTAGCCCCCTGCAGAAGGGAACCGACAAAATAAACGGGCGCTGCACTATTCTCTTCTGCATCTCCTCACGCGCCTGCGCAGATCCTCCTTCGTCGGGACCAGAGCTTGTCGGTGAAGTCCCCTGCTTGTCGCTGGATGCATCTGCCGTGGTTGCTGGCTCATCATTCGCCTCCTCTCCGCTACTAGCAGCACTAACCACTTGATTGGTTGCCGCTATATACTGCAGCAACTTCTCTTACGGCTTAGGTGCGACAAGTGTTGGAGTGGAGGACAGTATCTCTTTAAGTCTGCAGCGCAGCCTCCTCTTCTGGAGTCCATTTCATTGGACCTGCCTTTTCAATATTTTGAAAAGCGGCGAGAACGCTCAACAGAACCTAGAGATAAACTCTGAGAGCAGCCACATAACCGGCAAGTCTTTGTACATCCTTGGCGTGCTTTGGTGCTTCAATCTGCTCAATGGCCTTGATCTTGTCGGGATTGGCTTCAATTCCCACCGAGACACGAAGAACCGGAGAAGCTTGCGGAGGGACTCCAAGCAGACACTTCTCGGGGTTAAGCTTGAGGTTGATCTTGCGCAGATTTGCAAAGGTTTAAATCTAAATCTTGAATCGAGTTGCCTTGTCCTTGCTCTTGACCACTATGTCATCCATGTAGGCTTCCACATTTACGTGTATTTGTGGCTCAAAAGCGTCATGGACTACCCTTGCAAATGTTGAACCAGCATTCTTTAAACCGAAAGGCATCCGTCACGAAGCAGTATGTGCCACATGGAGTGATGAATGCGGTCTTCTCCTCATCCTCTTACGCCATGAAGATTTGATGGTATCCAGTATCGTCAAGAAATGAAAGCAAGTCACATCCGGCCGTGGAGTCAACAATCTGGTCAATCTGGCGGCAAGGAAATGGGTCTTTAGGACAACCTTTATTAACATCGGTAAAGTCGATACAAAGCCTCCATTTCCGTTTGCCTTCTTGCGCGACTACGAGATTGGCCAACCACGTAGGATGGAGCACTCCTCGACAAGGCTGCTTGCTTCCAATTTCTTGATTTCTTCTGCGATGAATTCTTGGTGCTCCACCGCTTGTTTCGACTTTACGCTTGACGGGCGCGCGCGATGAGGACGACGGCAAGATGGTGCTCGATTACTTTCACAGGAACACCGGGATGTCGATCGGTTGCCCGCAAAAAGCGTCGGCGTTCGCCCGTGGGGAAAGCAACGGCGCTTTCCTATTTAGGGTCGAGAGTGGCGATGGTGAAGGTACCACCGTGTCGTCCTCCTTGGCGGACACCTTCTTGGTCTCGGTGGAGCTGCCATTGTCTTCTTACACTTTCCGGTGGAGCTCGATGGTGCGTCCTCGGCGGTAGCGCAGCACTCGAAGAGGTGCGCTTGCGGGCCAGGCATCGTAACTCTTGCGGACTTGGTCTTCTTCTTCCCCGGGGCTTCAGCGGCAAGCGACTTGCGATCTGTTCGGCTCTTTGCTTCTGGTAGATCTTGTCGGTGCGAGATAAGAGCATCCTTCTTGTCGCCGAGGGCGAGATGACACTTATCGGGCTGGCATCTTTAGCATGTTGTATGCATAGTGAGAGGCTGCCATGAACTTGGCGAGTCTTTGGGCGGCCAAGTATCCCATTGTAAGGCAATGGAAAGTCGACAACGTCAAAAGTGACCCTCTCGATCCTGAAGTTCAACTTCGCTGCCAAATGTCACCGACAACGTGATCTTTCCCTTGACTTGCTCCTTCCGGATTGATTCCTTGGAATGTGTCGGTCTCTTGAGCTTCTTGTCGAGGATCTGGAGTTTACGGAGTACCGCGGAGGAGATCAGGTTCAAGCCGGCCCGCCGTCAACTAGCATCTTAGTGACCTTGAGGTTGCGGATAGTTGGTGAAACCAACATCGCCAAGCACCCGACCGCAGATTATGCGGTCGGGGTGATCCTCAATATCAAAGATGATAGGCGTCTTTGGACCATTCGAGGCTTGCGTGACTCGACGGGTGGATTACGCGCATTGACTTCCCGCACTTTGCTTGAGCTGGCGGTAAGAAGTATGCAGAGAAGCACCGCCGTCAATGCACAGGATCTCTGTGGCTTTCTGGAACTCCTGCTCATCGGTCTCGTCATCATCCATATCTTCATCGTCGTCGTCATCTTCAACCTTGTCGCGGCCGCGGGGAGGTCTGTCTCCTTGCCGCTGCTTGGCCTTGCCGCGGCGTCCCCCTCGGCCGGGGCATTTCTTGCCGGCTCCTCCGGCACCTTCTTGGGCCTTCTCCTTGTCGCGTCGCTCGTATTCAGCTTTTTGCTGCTCGACAAGCTGCTCGACCTTCTTGCAGCTCTGGAGGTCATGGCCCATGGTGCGGTGGATCTTGCAGTACTACTTGTCGGTGCCGTCCTGCTTGTCGGCGACCACCACAGCCTGGTAGTTGGTGCCTGCGGCAATCTCCTCGCAGGAGCTACCGGCTTTGGCTTTCTTGGCGCCACCTCCGTTGCCGGACTGCTCAACGACTAGCACATCTTTGCCTTTCTTCTTCCTGTTGTTCCGCCGCCGGTTTTTCTTTGCGGGGCAGCATCCTCGCTCTCGAGATCCTCCACTTCATATTCTCTTGAGAGTTTCCTCCCTTCCTCAAACGTGCACACTTGTCGGCGGGGCATATAGCTCACAGCGTCTCGATCTTGCACATCGCCATCTCCTCCGCATCCTACGGTTTCGCATGTTACGATGGAGCGCTGATGACCTTGATAGGGTGGACATCTGAGATGTTGTGCTATACACGGCTGAATCTCTGAATGTACTTGCGAGGGTTCTCCTTCCTTACAGGCGGCGGATGAAGGTCGCTCTCTTAGCCATGAGGCTTGTGGTCGCTGTAAAAGCGCCGACAAACCGATGGCATAGGTCTGCCCAGAGGATATGGAGTTGTCCGGCAAGTGCATGAGCGAGACGACATTGGGCTTGAGCACCAGCGGGAAGTAGTTGGCAGGATCTTGTCGTCTCGCCCCGCAGCTTGCACCGCGATGGTGTAGATCTTGAGGAACTCCGACGGATCGACTTGCCATCGTAATTCTCGTACGTCGGTTTGAAATTCTTCGTCTGGGCCCTTTGGACTTGCCGCATCTCACGAGTGAGCAGCAGGGCAACCTACGCGTCTGACAAGTCACTGGTTCCCTGGCGCATGCATGTCGACAGAGGGCCCAGTAGCGCTGGTCCGATTGGCGCCGCTTCTCTTGGCGCTCAATGCGGTCTGGCGTCTTCTTCTTGTCGTTCGTGAAGAACTTGGCGCTGATCGCGGCGAGCTCGTGGATCTGATGATGCGGTGGAGTCGCTGTCGAGGTAGATCCGGCAAGTCGGCGATCTTGGCCTTGAGGTGGAGAGTGCGGTGGTCGCACCCCACGGTTTTGTCGCCATCGGCTCGTGCCTTACAGTCTTGCAGCGGCTGCGATGTACTCGGCTGCCGTGGAGTGTCGCCGTTAAGCGGCCGATGAGACTCTGAATGGTGGCCCTCCATTCGTCGATCTTGTCCGCCGTTGGAGGGTAATCCAGGAGCAGTTGAGCTCGGGCCAAAGCTTCAGCTGGAGTGGTGGGTGGTAGTGGCGAATGGTGCGAAGAGCGGGATATTCTCGGACTTCTAACTGTGTTGGAAGGAGCAGTATCCCGTCTAGGCGACCGTGTCTCGCTCGTGCCAGCATGTCGGCGTGCATGCTGGTCTTGAGCCCCCTAAGATCCTCCGGCTCGATCTTGGTCCAACGAACGTATGGTAGCGCGAGTACCATGACGCTGTCGGTCTCGCGCCTCCTGAGATGGGCGCGGTGCATGTACGGACGCCGAGGTCTGCGCAGCCTTGTCCTTGGATCTGGCAGCACCGTGAGCTCCCTCGTCGACGCCCGTTTTTCCGCCGGCGTCTACCCCACCACCCGTTTGCTCCGGTGGTGGTGGGATCGACGCGGACGGAGTAGCCGCCTCCAAAGCCTTCTACTTTGGTGGCATGTCGATGAAAAAGATGAAGATCTAGCTCGTGTGAACGCCGGATCAGGTTCACACAACCTCGACGCCCCCTACCTGGCACGCCAAAGATGTCGGGGGAAGCTGATCCACAAACACCTATGGGACCGGCGGACCGAGCCCCTTTCGGTTCGGCGGGGGCGGATCGCCTGAAGAGTGGATCGGGCGAAGCACCTGACAGTTTACCCAGCCGAGCTCTCCGGAGAGATAATACTCTTCTGCTGCATGTCAGAGTGTATTGAGTTCTTGCTCGGGGCGCTGAGTGCTACAGACACACTAGCTGCTACTTGAGACCCGGCGTGAGTGTTTTACGCCTTCGAACCCCCTCTCGTTGCGCATGGGCCTCCTTTTATATGCTCAAGGGTAACCGGCAGGTGTGCAACGAGACAAGGGTAAAATTGGAAAGATGTTGTGGTTGCTACAACTACCTGTACAGTGTATCATACCTACACCTGACGGCAGGGGACAAAGGCATTAAATGCCCGTCTGCGTCGCCCAAATAGTATAAAAAGGGACCGTCGGGGACGCCACCGCTTGCCACGATGGCAATCTTGTCGGCGCCATTAAGCCACAGCGCGCGGCGGCTGCCTGACCTCTTGCCACAGCGCTACTGAAAGGTCGAGGCGACACGTTGGTGGATGTCTTTGGAGCCTTGGTCTGAGTGGTAACTTGCCACGGCAAGCGCCTTGCATGATCGTTGTCTTGTCGCGTCCGGAAGCTTGTCGCTCACCGGGCCTCGCCGGGACGCGTGGCGCGTCACGGCAAGTTCCTTGAGATGCCTTGGTTGGCCTTCCCGGCAAGCTCCTCTTGCCGGGGCCTTGTCTCCTTAGCTTGAATACTTTGTTCTTGAATGGCTCCAAAGGAACCACGGAGGACCTTGGCGGTCACCCGGCAAGCCCTGCCACGGGGTGCTGCGACTGCCCGTGCACAAGTTCGGGATACTAGGGTACCCCTACTCTAGTACACCGACAAAGCATACACGAGAAGGGAGCTATAGTCGCCACTCAACAATTCCCTGCATCGAATGCGTGTGCCCGACATGGACAACCACAACAACTGCAGGGCCATCAACAAGTCAGCACATGATGCTCACTCCTATGGATGGCGGCCAGATAGGTTGTACCCTCATCTTACTTGTGTGCAACATTTATGGCTTTGTTATTCATCTAAGCATGGAAAATATATTATCACATTTCACTGTATATTCAAGCTGATCTCTTATGGGTCTTGTTCAGGAGCTAATGTTGTTCCATAGTTCAGCTAAGATACTTGTTCTTTAGGTAACGTTGTTTGAGGGAGTCCTGGATTAGGGGGTGTCCGGATGGCCGGACTATGACCTTTGGCCAGACTCCCGGACTATGAAGATACAAGAAGAAGACTTCGTCCCGTGTCTGGATGGGACTTTCCTTGGCGTGGAAGGCAAGCTTGGCGATACGATATGAAGATCTCCTCCGATTGTAACCGACTCTATGTAACCCTAGCCCTCTCCGGTGTCTATATAAACCGGAGAGGTTTAGTCCGTAGGACGAACAACAATCATACCATAGGCTAGCTTCTAGGGTTTAGCCTCTCTGGTCTCGTGGTAGATCAACTCTTGTACTACCCATATCATCAATATTAATCAAGCAGAGTAGGGTTTTACCTCCACCGAGAGGGCCGAACACAGGTAAAAACTCGTGTCCCTTGTCTCCTGTTACCATCCGCCAAGACGCACAGTTCGGGACCCCCTACCCGAGATCCGCCGGTTTTGACACCGACATTGGTGCTTTCATTGAGAGTTCCTCTGTGTCGTCACCGACACCTACCCGAGATCCGCCGGTTTTGACACCGACATTGGTGCTTTCATTGAGGGTTCCTCTGTGTCGTCACTGATAGGAAGGATGCCGCACCCCGTCTTTAAAGACGGCACTGTTGCTAAAGAAGCTTTGGCTATCGGCCAAACTCTCCGGCTAGGCAGTTTTTTGATGACCGCCTGTTCGGCCGCCGCGCCGGCGATGACCTCTCGAGTCATCGAAAGCAATCTCCAGATCAGCTCGAAACCTACTGATCAGTTAGATCCGATGGAGCTCTCTTCCCTAAACGAGCTCTTGGATCGCATCGCCGCCCTGGGAGTCGCTACAGATTACGGCCAGATTGGGCTTAAACCTGATCGGAGAGAGATCGACTCTCCCCAGGTCACCCAGTACGTTGAAGTGGTGGAAGAACAATGCGGCGAATCTTCACCCATCCTAAGGACCAGATGTATCCGGATTCCTGACCCCTCCAAGCCGGATATCCGCGGAGGGGAGGATGTCGCCCAATCCCTGAACCTAAAGTCAGGCAGCAGGCCTGATTCATTGAATAACGTCTAAGAAAACAAGCTTCCGAGTTTAGAAATTTCTTGGCCCCTGAATCTTAGATCAGGCGAGGTTCCGGATTTAAATCCACCCGCCCACCCAAATATAAGGGATCTATCCCAAATACGGCAAGAGCCAGGGGAAACAGTACACCACTACTGGGCCAGATTCCTCCTGGTTATGAACAGGATAAAGGACTGCCGTGAGAAGGACGCAATCTCGTTCTTCTGTAACAACTGCACGGACATCGGAATCCTCAACGACATAAGTCGCCGCGAAATTACACGCTTCGCCGACTTGACATCCATAGTACGAAAGTACTGTGTGATAGAAAGCATTCGGAAAACAGAAACTAAATTCTGGGACAATCCGGTCCTGAATACAATCCCAGTCCGAAACAAAAGGGCGCATTATCGCCAGGCACCTAAGCCAAACAGCAAAAAACAAAAACCCTCTATAGGGTATGGGACCGTACTGGAGGGATGGCTCAATGGACCCTGTAACATTCATAGTTCAGGGGAAGTCACACCAACTCACAGCCTTAGAGCATGTTCGATACTCCGGCAGGTGGCCAGAAGTGGCGAGGAGCTTCTAACTCCAGAATCCGCAGAGTACCACCCCAGAAACGCCAGTACGGTGTCAACAGTCTTCGAGACTTTCAGATCAAACAATGTGAGGAAACGAACGCTCCACAGCCTTACCGAAGTATACCAAGTAGCAACAATAAACCCATGGAGTGACACGGCTATTACCTTTAATGCCGGTGACGAACCTAAATTCCGGACAGCCCGAGCACCAGCCGCACTGGTCCTCAGTCCGATAGTGGACGGCTTCCGGCTTACAAAGGTACTCATGGACGGTGGCAGCAGACTAAACCTCATCTACGAGGAAACCCTGCGAAAAATGGAAATAGACTGGAGCCGCATTGAGCGAAGCAACACAACCTTTAGAGGAATAATCCCCAGCCAGGAAGTGTGTTGTTCAGGAAAAGTCACACTGGATGTGGTGTTCGGCACGCCGGATAATTACAGATCCGAGGAGGTCACATTTCAAGTAGCCCCGTTCAGCAGCGGATACCACGCTCTGTTAGGGCGAGAAGCATTCACAATTTTTCAAGCTATACCCCATTACGGGTACATGAAGCTCAAAATGCCCGGACCCAACGGAATCATCACTCTTGCTAGTGATCCGGACACAGCACTCCGCGCCGAAAACAAGACAGCCGCACTGGCCCTCGAGGCATTATCCGAAGCCCTGGCGACCGAGGAACTAACTGTGTTGCGCTCCACGGTGGACAGGGACGACATAATACTCGACAAAAGATCCAAGTCCACCACCTTCAAGCCGGCAGACGAAATAGTCAAATTTCAAGTCCATCCAATGGACACTACAAAAACGGCCTCCATCGGGGCACAACTAAAACCTGATGTAGACGCCGCACTTAGAGAATTTCTACGAGAAAATTGGGACATTTTCGCCTGGCACCCTTCGGACATGCCAGGAATCCCACGTAGGCTGGCCGAGCACAACCTGAACATCCTAAAAGGATTCAAGCCCGTTAAGCAGACACTTCGGCGTTTCTCCAAACCCAAGAGACAAGCCATGGGAGAAGAGCTAGCAAAACTACTAGAGGCCGGATTCATCGGAGATATAAAACATCCGGACTGGCTAGCAAACCTGGTGATGGTACCAAAGAAGGACAAATCCTGGCGCCTATGCGTCGATTTCAAAGAGCTAAATAAGGCCTGCCCAAAGGATCCCTTCTCCCTCCCCCGCATTGATCAAATCATCGACGCCACTGCAGGACACAATTCATTGTGTTTCCTCGATGCATACTCTGACTACCACCAAATCAAGATGGCAGAGTCATACCAAGCCACAACAGCATTCATCACCCCATACGGCCCATTCTGCTTCAACACCATGCCCTTCGGGCTCAAAAACGCCGGCACAATATATCAGCGCATGATTCAGACATGTCTGGCCAACCAGATCGGCAAAACAGTTGAAGCGTACGTGGATGATGTAGTCATCAAATCCAAGCATGTTGAAACTCTAGTAGACGACTTGAGGCTCACATTCGACAATCTCCGAGCATATGACATTAAGCTGAACCCGGAAAAATGCGTTTTCGGCGTACCAGCCAGAAAGCTCTTGGGCTTCATCGTATCCAGTAGAGGAATTGAAGCAAACCCAGCCAAGATTTGAGCTCTGTCACAATTGGATATCCCAAAATACCTCAAGCAAATACAAAAATTGACTGGATGTGTGGCGGCTCTAAGCCGCTTTATCTCCCGCTTAGGAGAAAAGGCATTACCCTTTATCGCCTCCTGCGGCACAATCAACACTTTGAGTGGGCGGATGCATACGGCCGACTTCGAAGAAATCAAAGCCATACTGGCAACAAATCTAGTCCTGGCCGCACCCAGCACGGGCGAACCAATGCTATTATACATCGCGGCAACCCATCAAGTTGTAAGCGCGGTGCTCGTTGTCGAACGAGAAATGGACGGACACAAGTTCCCTCTCCAAAAACCAGTTTACTACGTGTCCACTGTCCTAACTCCATGCAAGTCACGGTACCCGCATTATCAAAAGATAGCATACGCTGTGTTCATGGCATCCCAGAAGCTGCGACACTATTTCCAAGAGTGATCGACAACAGTAGCCTCCGAAGTACCTCTTAATGACATTATGAACAACCGCGATGCAACGTGCCATATTGCTAAATGGGCCATTGAGCTCCTCCCATTCGACATAACTTACAAGCCACGGCGAGCTATTAAGTCGCAGGTTTTGGCTGACTTCATCGCCGAATGGACTGAAGCCTAGCTCCCTAAAGAGTACGACGCATATTCCAAATGGATCATGCACTTCGACGGCTCCAAAATGTTGGCTGGCCTAGGGGCTGGCGTCGTTCTGACGTCCCCAACCGGAGATACAGTCCAATACGTACTTCAGATAATGTACAAAGACTCCAACAACGCAGCCGAATACGAGGCCCTTCTACATGGTCTCCGGATGGCAGTCTCCATGGGCATTCAACGCCTAGAGGTCCGCGGGGATTCAAACCTCGCGATATCCCAAATAAATGGAGACTTTGATGCCAAGGATCCGAAAATGGCAGCTTATCGCAATGCCGTCTTAAAGATGTCAGCTCGGTTTGAGGGGCTCGAATTTCACCATATAGCCCGGGAGAACAACCAGGCAGCAGATGTGTTGGCACGCATTGGCGCGAAGCGCGATGCCTTCCCTCCCAACATCTTCCTAGAGAGGCTTTTCAAGCCATCCGTATCATGGGAGGGAGAGTTCGGAAACAACAGCCCGGACACAACAACACTACCCCTCACCGAACATTCTGACACAGTTGGTGGCTCCGCCAACGAAACAACACCGTCAGCCCACACAATAATGGCAGTCATTGCCCCGTGGACAGAATCATTCCTAGCCTACCTAACTAGGCAGGAACTTCCCGAGGACCAAAACGAGGCCCACTGCATAGTGCGGCGATCTAAAGCCTATAAAGTCCACGAGGGAGAGCTTTATAAGAAAAGCACAACCGGAGTCCTTCAAAGGTGTATCTCCGAAGAAGAAGGGCGAAATCTTCTGGCTGAAATTCATGCCGGACTCGGCGGGCACCATGCCGCAGCCCGGGCCCTTGTAAGCAAGGCCTTCCGTACTAGATTTTACTGGCCGATGGCCCGGGCAGACGCTCAGGACCTAGTACAGCGATGCGTCGGCTGCCAATTATTCGCTAATCAAAGCCACATGCCGCCTACCGCCCTACAAACCATACCCATTACCTGGTCTTTTGCGGTCTGGGGGCTTGATATGGTTGGACCCCTTAAGGCTTTGTTCGGTTATCCCCACCCCCGCCGGGATCGGGCCGAAACCCCGCTGATCCCCGTGGGTTTCGCCCCGGCTGGGGTCGGATCCCGGTCTGGCTTCTAACAACCTTCGTTTAGACCCGGCCGGGATTAAACCCTTCCCAAACCGCGTGGAAATCGCCGGGAAACGACCCACGCGTCCCGACTCGTGGAAACAAACCCCGTCTCTTTCTCGCTCGAAACACCACGCCCTCTCTCACCCGTCCTCTCTCGTGTCGCGGCGCCGGAGAAGGAGGCACAGCAGTAGCAGCGCTATTGGAGGAGACTGCGGCGGCGTGCTCACCCCACCCCTGCACTCCTCCCTCTCACCTGTCCAACCGGCGCCGCCACATCTAGTTGCCGCGGCTCAAGCTCGGCGGCGACACGGATGTAACTGACGGCGGCGACGGCCCTTCCAGATCCGGCGGCAGCGGCCCTCTCCCTCCGACGTCCGTCAGTCCGAGGACTCAAAGGTCCCTCCGCTGCCTCCGTCGATTGTGCGGGTACGACCCTGCCTTCCGGCTGCAGTTCCGGCGTCCGCAGTGGCGCAGTTCCGCTGCTCCGATTGTCCAGCTCGTTGTCTGGGCGCTATAAGCCCCAAAACGATCCATCTACTGATCGTAATTTCATCTACTGATCGTAATTTCATCTGCTGATCTGCAAAAGTCCAAGGTAATTTCTCCTCTGCTTTTCTTAACAAACCAGAAGTTTCTTTTTTTGACTCCAGTGAATCGATTGCTATTGATTCCTATTTCTTGTAATTGTCACTGATTGCTCCCACTACTGAACAAACTTGTATTACTTCTGTTGTGCTGATGTGCCGTTGTATACTGCTGTATACTTAGAAGTGTTTTTGCTGGTGGGCGTAATCGAACAGACATTAGGTGATCCATCTGGTGGAATGGTTCCACGTGGGGATTGGGTGGCGACACCAAAACCCTGCACGGATTAGATCCACTAGTGGATATAATCCCTTGGAACCGAACATAGCCTAAAGGAGGAACCCACAAGAAAAAATATCTACTGGTCATGGTGGACAAATTCACCAAATGGATAGAGGCCAAGCCTGTAAAGACGGCCGAATCCGGACCGGGGATAGACTTCATATCCGGGGTTGTACACTGTTACGGCGTCCCCCACAGCATCATAACTGACAATGGCACAAACTTTACAGCTGATGAAGTTAAACTCTTGTGCAAAAACATGGGCATCAAGCTCGACTACGCTTCAGTCTATCACCCACAAACTAACGGTCAAGTCGAGCGAGCCAACGGTCTCATCATGAGCGGCATCAAACCTATACTAGTGCGATCCCTCAAGGAATATAACACGCACTGGATAGAGGAGCTTGACTTCGTACTCTGGGGGCTGCGGACCAAGCCGAACCGCACTACCGGATTCACACCATTTTTTATGGTATACGGCGCAGAGGCAGTCCTGCCCTGCGACATAATTCACGACTCACCTCGCGTGCGCATGTACGAAGAAAGAGAAGCCGAGCTCGATCGGCAGGACAGCTTGGACACATTGGAGGAGGAGCGCGACGTGGCAAAAGCCCGTTCCGCATTTTATCAACAGCAGGCTCAAAGATATCAAAGCAGAGAAGTACAGGCCAAAACTTATAACGTTGGCGAACTAGTTCTACGCCTGCCGGACAAGAAGAAAGACAAACTAAAGCCCCAATGGGAGGGTCCCTTCATAATCGACCAAGTACTGAATGGTTGAGCGTACCGTCTGCGAAACGCATCGGACAACCGACTCGAGCCGAACCCATGGAACGCAGCACGCCTACGAAGATTCTACGCCTAGCGCCGGACTCCGTGTTCGTCTCCTTCCTCTGTTCCCTTTTATTTTTATTTCAAATTAGTTGCCTGGTATTTCTCTCCTTCTCCCTACCTTTTTCTCCCAAGCCCTTAGGGGCTTGCCTGCGCGTTGTTCGCACATCCTTGACGCACCACCCGCGCTCATTATACCCGGGGGCTTCTTTATCAGAAGTTTATATAAACGGGCCTCATGCCCAAAACATGTGTGACACTTCTGCATGAACCTTTTATACACCATTATATGCATCGATATGACTTAAGTTTTGGCCAAGATGGGTTGCCTGGCTCTTGTGCTTAGCCCCTACGTTCCCGTTTGTTCGGCTAGGTGGTAAAGGGAGCACCTCTACAATTGTTACTGCCGGGTCAGCCGAATGTGTACCTCAGACTGGGTGAAGCCGAAAGCTAGCGTTCTTAAGGGAATATTCGGTCGGTGAACTAAAAGATGATTTTTCTTGCTTATTTATCTGCCCCCAGATGCTTTTTCTGTTTTTTCTGGCAGTTTGGGCATGCACTTTAGGGCATGCCTCCCAGGGAAAGGAACCCCTAACGGAATTATTCTCCCTGGAAGATGTTTCTTACTAACCATGTAATATAACATAACTAGTTGGGCACTTGTCTGCTAAAGCACTTATGACCCCTACGCCTTGTCTCCAAGCATGCCCCGGTTCTTACATAACCGCGAGGGTATTCGGATACACTCCGGACTATCGGGTCCAGAGGTTGAAGCGAAAAGGTCCGCAATGACACGATCTACAATCCGGCTAGAAGGCATTTTTTCATGTCATTTTAAATTACATAGTCAATTCGACTCGGTATATTCTTCTTCAATACCATCCAACAGGCTGTCTAATTTATAGTCCTGTTGAGAATACTTGGCAGCCAGCTCTACCTGGCCATACACTAAACTGACAGGGATCTCCTTTCCGTCAGGGCCCACAGAGCCAACCTCGGGCATGTGGTTCGGGTCAACCTTCGTGTACCGAGTCTTCACCATGGCCTAAGCCTCCCTGACACCTTGACGGCAGGGTGATATCTTCCACAATCGGAAGCACCGCCACACTCCCTCCAGCTTCTTTGCAAGCTCCCCAAGGCCTTCGGGCATGGACAGGGATGGCCACATAGCCTGGACGACGCCTTGCATCGCCTGCCAAACTCGTTCGTGAAGTTGCAACAGCTCGGGAAGAAGGTCCCCTGCTAAACCGGGCATTTCCTCCGCAGGACGACCTGTCAACATATCTACAGACATAGCTTTGTCAATCGACTTCCTCGCCGAACTCTTTTTTCGAAGATTCGTTCAAGCACTTACTAAAAATGCCACGTCGAAGTCGCCGATTCTCCTTTACGGAATCAGACAGCTGAGCATGAACATCCTTTAGTTCCTCGCCCAGCCGGGTATTGGCGTCTTGAAGCTTGTTCTTCTCTTGCCTAACCCTCGTCAGCACGCTCTCGCCAGCCTTTAGTTGGTGTAGGAGATGTTGCTTGTCCGGATTTACTCCGGCCCCATCTGCATTGTTATCGTCAGAATTGCACACATGTCGCACTTCACAATGGAATTATCTTTCGAAGCATATATTACCTGAGGGGGTCGCCTTGGCACTCTCCGAAGCGGCCAGTGCGGCCTCGAGTTGGGCCTTGCACTCTTCCAGCTCCTGGGGTAGTTGCGTGTTCTTTTTTGTAAGATCCTGCATAACATATGATCCTTAGAATAGTTATCTTAATTGTTTCAAGTCTTGGGGGCTACTGACATATATGACCATCAGATTTACTTACCCGTATGTCTTTCACATACTGCTCTGTGGCTCTGGCTAGACCATTTTGAGCGGCACGGAGGTACACATCTCCCGTATTAAAGGCGTCCAACGCCTCTGGGGAAAAACATGCGTCACGAAGAACAGTCCGGCGAGGCCTGTGGTTCATGGCACTCTCCACCTCTGAATTAGTGGCAGATAGCCCGTCTGCGTCCTCTGTCGGAGGAACGCCCGATGCGCGCCCCGTGTTCGCCTCCGCTTCCGGACCCGGCCTTGAAGCCTGCCTGGTGGATATAGTCCGACGGGCTCTCTTCTTCCTGAGGAGAGCATGAGCGTTAGTGTGACTAGAGGGCATAAACCCTAGGCATTAAATTTACACGCCGTACCGTTGCGTCGGAGTCTCGATCTGGTCCGCACTTCTTTTTGGCCCGCTTGGCTTCAGCGGCCCTTGCTGGCTGCCCACCGCGGGCTCGGCCCTCCGCCTCAAGGATTTCCCCTGCAAAACGAAACTCTATTGGTTTACGGCATTCAAAATAAGGCATGGATGGATCTTCTTGGGAGTACTGGGACTTCGGTCTCGGTTACCTTTGAGGCTGGAAGTAGTCCGGGATAGTCGGCCGTAATGGCCACTAAGGTATTGCCCTTACTCAATTGATAAAACAACCCATCAATTAACTCCACACATAAGTCCGGGTCCTCTTGGGAGTCCGGATCGAGGGACCGTTCTGGGTCCTCGGGTTGCGGAGGAGGGATGTTTATCTCCTTCACAGTCTGGCGCAGCTCCTGCGTTGACATCACTAGACTAAGTACTCAATTATGGGAATTTCAAAAGCGGGTAGACAAGTGAAAGTGTTCGCTCACCCAGCTTGGAGGACTGTACATAGAGAATCCGCCCCGTGGGTTGACACGGAGGAATTCCTCTTCTTCTCCCTTGTACAACGCGAATAAGATCTTCGTTAGAGTGGCAGCTGAATCCGGCCCCTTGCGACCGCACCAGGTGGCGTCGTCCACTCCGTTGAAATCCCACATTGGGTGGCCTCTGTATTGAAGCGGCTGCACCCCCCGCATAATGCATATGGCCATGACCTCGATCATGGTCAATCCGGAATGAGCCAGCAATCTTATCCGGCTCATCAGGTAAAGAACGTCCCTGTCAGTTTCCCTTCAAGGGTTCCGTGGGCGCCAGCTCAGGCGTTTCTTCAACAGAGCGTTGTTGAACTCAGGGAGGCCGATCCGTACAGGGTCCGGTAGGGGGATGTCATCCATATAAAACCATTCCGAAGGCCAGTCCTTGGACGCCTTCTTTGAGGTACCAGATAGATATCCGGTCCGGGCGATGCACCATAGTTCGGCTCTGCCCACTTGATAAATTGACCCCTCCTGAGAGCGGGGCACAAGGCAAAACAACCTCTTCCACAGCGCGAAATGAGCCTCGACGCCCAAGAACAGCTCGCAGAGGGCCACGAAGCCCGCAACATGCAGTACAAAGGCAGGCGTGAGGTTGTGTAGCTGGAGGCTGTAGAACTCCAGTAGCCCTCGGAGAAACGGATGAATTGGAAATCCGAGTCCTCTTATTAAATAAGGGACTAGGCATATCCGCTCTCCTCGAGAGGGATTGGGGACGCTCTCCGCCTGCTCTCCGCTGCTATAGGCGGCGATCCTGGCTAGAATTGGGACCATATATGCTGGGGGAGGAGCCCCTTTGATTGAAGCACTACTAGCTCGCTATGCGGGACGGAGCACCGCATCCAATCTCCGGGCCGAGGGCTGGAGAGGCGAGAGGAGGAGCTGCTCTGACCGGCCATGGTGGAATGGATCTCGGTCGAAAGCGCTCTGATGAATACTCGCGGAGGGAAGGTGGTGTGAATTGGATCTAAACCCCCGTCTCTTTTATGGGCGGCTCATTTATGCGACTAGGGGGATAAATGTAAAAAAACCTGGCTTTTCGCATTCGTTCGACACATGGAAGATGGCCATTATGGGGCACGGAAGTTGAGGAGAGCAATGCGCATCAGAAGCCGGACACTATCCGATAGGTACATGGAATTTGGAGAAGAACCTGCCTTGCAATGCCGAAGACAATCTGCGTGCCGGACTCATCGTCATTGAAGCCTGGTTCGGGTGCTACTGAGGGAGTCCTGGATTAGGGGGTGTCCGGATGGCCGGACTATGACCTTTGGCTGGACTCCCGGACTATGAAGATACAAGATTGAAGACTTGTCTGGATGGGACTTTCCTTGGCGTGGAAGGCAAGCTTGGTGATACGATATGAAGATCTCCTTCGATTGTAACCGACTCTGTGTAACCCTAGCCCTCTCCGGTGTCTATATAAACCAGAGAGGTTTAGTCCGTAGGACGAACAACAATCATACCATAGGCTAGCTTCTAGGGTTTAGCCTCTCTGATCTCGTGGTAGATCAACTCTTGTACTACCCATATCATCAATATTAATCAAGAAGGAGTAGGGTTTTACCTCCACCGAGAGGGCCCGAACCTTGGTAAAAACATCGTGTCCCTTGTCTCCTGTTACCATCCGCCTAGACGCACAGTTAGGGACCCCCTACCCAAGATCCGCCGGTTTTGACACCGACATTGTTCCATAGTTATCATCCATCAGCCAATGCTATACCACAGGCTGGTGATTATAGTATTATACCACTTCTAGTATTACCTATGTTGTTCTTTAATACTTTTGTGTGCCATCTAGTTAATCTCGAGTACAAACGTAGTTCAGCTAAGATACTTGTTCTTTAGGTAACGTTGTTCCATATTTATCATCCATCAGCCAATGTTATACCACAGGCTGGTGATTATAGTATTATACCACTTCTAGTATTACCTATGATGTTCTTTAATACTTTTGTGTGCCATCTAGTTAATCTCGAGTACAAATGATACATATTTTGTAGCTTTCATCTGTGTTCTCCCTTTAGTTTTTGAGACCTATTGCTGCTAGTTAACCGCAGTCCTACTATTTATGTCGTCTCCTACAGGCACTCATTACATAAATCTAACTACTAGTTATCTTCCATGCATGTCAGATATAATTGCACACACTGATATATCCACAAGAACCTCACGGAGCAATGTAAAAGCCAATAAACATGATGTCAATGATACCCAATATGATGGAACATGTAAAGGTTGTTCTTCAGAAAACTTGCAGAAAGATGTTGAATTCTCTTCACCCCACACGGTCCTTGCTCTAACTTGGCCTGTGATATGGCTACAACATGCATATAATGTCCTGGAGTGTATCTACTCTGTTGCAATGCCATGTGCTTAGCATGATGATCATGCATGTAAATATGTCATGCCTTCCTGTTTTTCAGTACCTATTCCATTCATGATGACAAGTTTTCAAATTCAAGACATCATGCTTCTGAATATCTTATCCATTGTTATTCATCAGTATGTACTTCATCTGTCTACCATACCATGTTTTTTTTACATTGAAGTGTTGTTCTAGTGCTCTGTTGCAATGCCATCTTAGTTTCCAATCATACACGTGTATGTTGCCTTAGTTTTTTCTGTACGTATTCCACTAGCATACAGTTTTACATTCAACTAGTGTTTTTTTACCGTGTTGTCCTGTCGTATCCCTAGCTCTTACACCATACTCCCTCCGTCCGGATTACATGTTGCCGAAATGGCTAAAAAAGGATGTATCTAGAACTAAAATACGTCTTGACCCATCCATTTTTTCCGGATGGAGGGAATACATGTCAATATGTCATGCCTTTCTATTCTTTAGTACCTATTCCATCTCCCTGATGTAACATGTTTTATAATTGAAGCACCATTCTTCTATACAAGGCATGCAAGGGGAAGACGACTATGTTAGAATATGAAGGGTTACAAACCAGGTCTTTGCAAAAGATCCAAATGCCAGGAGATAATAAACCAACTCCAGTTTTTATAGATACTGCTCCAGCACAGAGAAACCCAACTCCTATTGATAATAAGCAGATTCCAGTGGCCAAAGAACTAGTCTGCTCCAGTCCAGCAAAAATATGTCAACTCCATTCTAAGAAGCGTGTGCGTATCTTTGCATCATGAAATTTTATAGCATGTTGATCATATTTTCTAAATGTTTCTTACCCATCTCTCTTTTAGAAAATAAGCTTAACAGATAGAAGAATTTCTGCACTGGTATCGTCTGTGAGGAAAGATTCTTGCAGGAATTCTCTGTGGTCTAATGCAGATGTAAGTACCTGTTGTATATCACTATATTTTTACATCAACATGTATTTTGTTAATCGGTGTGAATCCAACCTTTATCTGATCCAAATTTAGTTGTAGCAAAATGTATGATTAAAGGCCACAATGTTGATTTTTGTAAGGAAAACTGCATGGTAGTTTTGCATCTTGAGCTGCATGAGTGTACTATCTCATATTAGTGGGTTTGATTACTTTGGTTCTGCAGTGGGTTTTCAGTGTTTTTTTACTGTGTTGTCCTATTGTATCCCTAGCTCTTACATCATACTCCCTCCGTCTGCATGACATGTCATAGAAATGGATAAAACTGGATGTATCTAGAACTGCAATACGCCTAGACCCATCCATTTATTTCCGGATGGAGGGAATACATGTCAATATGTCATGCCTTTCTATGCTTCAGTACCTATTCCATCTCTGGTGTAGCATGTTTTATAATTGAAGCACCATTCTTCTATATAAGGCATGCAAGGGGAAGACGGCTATATTAGAATCTGAAGGGTTACAAACCAGGTCTTTGCAAAAGATCCAAACGCCAGGAGATAATAAACCAACTCCATTTTTATAGATACTGCTCCAGCACAGAGAAATCCAACTCCCACTGATAATAAGTAGATTCCGGTGGCCAAAGAACTAGTCCGCTCCATTCCAGCAAAAGAACGTCAACTCCACTCTAAGAAGCGTGCGCGCATCCTCGCATCATGAAATTTTATAGCATTCTAATCATATTTTCTACATGTTTCTTACCCATCTCTCTTTTAGAAACTAAGGTTAACTGATAGAAGACTTCCTTCATTGGGATTGTATTCGAGGAAAATATCTTGCGGGAATTCTCTGTGCTCCAATGCTGATGTAAGTACCTGTTGTATATCACTATATTTTTACATCAGCATGTATTTTGTTAATCAGTGTGAATCCAACCTTTATGTGATCTAAAATTAGTTGTAGAGAAATGTTAAAGGCGCCCATGTTGATTTTTGTAAAGAAAAATGCCTGGTAGTTTTGCATACTGAGCTGCATGAGTGTACTGATACGTCTTCATTGTATCTATAATTTTTTATTGTTCCATGCCAATATTATTCAACTTTCGTATACTTTTGGCAACTTTTTATACTATTTTTGGGACTAACATATTGATCCAGTGCCCAGTGCCAGTTTCTGTCTGTTGCATGTTTTTTGTTTTGCAGAAACCCAATACCAAACGGAGTCCAAACAGGATAAAAACCGACGGAGATTTTTTTTGGAATATTTAGGATTTTTGGGAAGTAAAATCAACGCGAAACGGTGTCTGGGGTGGCCACGAGACAGGGGGGCGTGCCCTCCCCCCTGGGTGCACCCTGGACTCTCGTGGGCCAACCGTAAGGCGGTTGACGCTCTTCTTTTGGCGCAAGAAAGCTAATTTTATGAGAAAGATCTAGGCGAAAGATTCACCCCAATCGGAGTAACGGATCTCCGGATATTTAAGAAACGTTGAAGGGGTAGAATCTGAGAACGCAGAAACAGAGAGATAGGTCCAATCTCGGAGGGGCTCTCGCCCCTCCCAAGCCATGGGAGCCAAGGACCAGAGGGGAAACCCTTCTCCCATCTAGGGAGAAGGTCAAGGAAGAAGAAGAAGAAGGGGGGCTCTCTCCCCCTTGCTTCCGGTGGCGTCGGAGCGCTACCGGGGGCCATCATCATCACCGCGATCTTCACCAACACCTCCATCATCTTCACCAATGTCTCCATCACCTTCCCCCATCTATATCCAGCGGTCCACTCTCCCGCAACCCGCTGTACCCTCTACTTGAACATGGTGCTTTATGCTTCATATTATTATCCAATGATGTGTTGCCATCCTATGATGTCTGAGTACATTTTCGTTGTCCTATCGGTGATTGATGAATTGCTGTGATTGGTTTGAGTTGCATGTTTTATTATTCGTGTTGTCCTATGGTGCCCTCCGTGTCGCGCAAGCGTGAGGGATTCCTGCTATAGGGTGTTGCAATGCGTTCATGATTCGCTTATAGTGGTTTGCGTGAGTGACTGAAACACAAACCCGAGTAAGGGGATTGTTGCATATGGGATAAAGGGGACTTGATACTTTAATGCTATGGTTGGGTTTTACCTTAATGAATCTTTAGTAGTTGCGGATGCTTGCTAGAGTTCCAATCATAAGTGCATATGATACAAGTAGAGAAAGTATGTTAGCTTATGCCTCTCCCTCAAATAGAATTGCAATAGTGATTGCCGGTCTAGTAACATAGTCAATTGCTTAGGGACAATTCCACAACTCCTACCACCACTTTTCCACACTCTCTATATTTACTTTATTGAATATTTATTTAAATAGCCCCTACTTTTTATTTATGTGTTCTTTATTATTTTGCAAACCTATCCTATCACACCTACAAAGTACTTCTAGTTTCATACTTGTTCTAGGTAAAGTGAACGTCAAGCGTGCGTAGAGTTGTACTGGTGGTCGATAGAACTTGAGGGAATATTTATTCTACCTTTAGCTCCTCGTTGGGTTCGACACTCTTACTTATCGAAAACTGTTGCGATCCCCTACACTTGTGGGTTATCAAGACTTTTTTCTGGCACCGTTGCCGGGGAGTCATAGCGTGGGGTGAATATTCTCGTGTGTGCTTGTTTGCTTTATCACTAAGTAATTTATTTGCTGTTCTAAGTTGTTCTCTATCTTTAGTTATGTATATGGAACGCAAAATACCAAAAAAAATTAGGTATACTTGCTACTCATGGAGATGGGGTAACTCCTAAAACCCTCGATTCTCATTATGTGAAAGATATTATGTACTACTTTGATAATCCTGAGAAAACCCCATTCAACTTTATAATGGGAGACATGTCGGATCAACATTAATTCTTTAGGGATTGTCGCTCGACACAAAAAGGGAAACAATTATGGGATCAATTTATTATGTTGTGTTGGTATGCCTGGAATCTATGCTTGAGATATGATATTACTTGTTGCTCTAGGATGAAGGCTCCACACCTTCCCTTTTCATGCAAATTTAATGATAATGAAACCTTAGCTTCTTATGCTAATGGTATATATGATTACTATGATGTGGAACAAATAGAAGAATTTGTTGCTTTAAGGCTGCTTATGAAATTGAATCTTTGTTTGAAAAGTATGAAGCTTTAGATGATGATGCTTATAGGCCTGAAAATCTTGCTATACTTAGATATTGCTATGAAAATTATGAATACAATTACTATATTAATGCATTTATTGAGAAAGTCTCCGTTGTCCAAGAAGAGACTAATATTTTGTAGGAAGCTATGGAAGAAGAAATTGATGAAACAGTGAGATCATTGGATGAAAAAGATGATGAGGAGAGCGAAGAACAAAAGGGGGAAGAGCAGATTAGCTACCCGTGCCCACCTTCTAATGATAGTAACCCTCCAACTCATACATTATTTAATTCCCCTTCGTGCTTACCGAAGGATGATTGCTATGATGATTGCTATGATCCCTTGAATTTGTTTGAAATATCCCTTTTTGATGATGCTTGCTATGCTTGTGGCCAAGATGCCAATATGAATTATGCTTATGGAGATGAACTTGCTATAGTTCCTTATGTTAAACATGAGATTGTTGCTATTGCACCCACGTATGATAGTCCTATTATCTTTTTGAATTCTCCCTACCACACTTTATCGGAGAAGTTTGTGCTTATTAAGGATTATATTGATGGGTTGCCTTTCACCATTGCATATGATGGTTTTGATGAATATAATATGCATGTGCTTGCTGCTCCTACTTGCAATTATTATGAGAGAGGAACTCTATCTCTGCCTCTTTATCTTTCCAATATGATAGAATTGCAAGAAACTGCTTATACTATGCATTGGCCTTTACTTGGTGTGCATGAATTGTTCTTTTATGACATGCCGATGCATAGGAAGAGAGTTAGACTTCGTCATTGCTTGATATATGTTACTTTGTGCTCACTACTAAATTACAAATCATTGTTAATTAAAATTGGCTTTGATATACCTTGGGATCCGGGTGGATTCATTACTTGAGCACTATATGCCTAGCTTAATGGCTTTAAAGAAAGCGCTGCCAGGGAGACAACCCGGAAGTTTTAGAGAGTCATTTATTTCTGTTGAGTGTTTTCATATAGTTTAAAAACAAAAAAATAAATAAAGAGGGGAACCTAAAAACTTTTCAAAAAAGGAAAGTGAAAGTGAGAAAGACAAGCATTGTTGAAGTGGGAGAGCACCTTGATCTTTGTTCATGCTCACGGAAACTTTGTGAATGTTGATTACAGAAACTTTTCATCAAAAATAATTATCCCCTTGTATAATTCCATTGTATTATAAAAATAATGTGCCAAGGTTTGCCTTTAGGATGTTTACAATGCTTGTTGGTTTGTACGGTGTAGGACAGAAACTTTGGCTGTAGTGCGCGATTTTACATTTTTAACTGGAACGTCAATTGTTTCGGATTATTTTTGCACTGTCTTGCTATACAAATTGTTTATTTTTACTAATTTTTGTAGAATATTTGGGGTACCATAAGTATGGTGGATGTTCAGATTGCTACAAACTATTCTGTTTTTGACAGATTCTATTTTTGATGCATAGTTTGCTTGTTCTGATGAATCTATCAATTTATATTAGTGGATTAAGCCATGGAAAAGTTATATTACAGTAGACACAATGCAAATACAAAATATGAATTGGTTTGCAACAGTACTTAGAGTGGTGATTTGCTTTATTATACTAACGGATCTTACCGAGTTTTCTGTTGAAGTTTTGTGTGGACGAAGTGTCTAAACGAGGATGACTCGATATGAGGAAAAGGAAGAGAGGCAAGAGCTAAAGTTTTGGGATGCCCGAGGCACCCCAAGTAAATATTTAAGGAGACTCAAGCTTCTAAGCTTGGGGATGCCCCGGAAGGCATCCCCTCTTTCTTCAACAAGTATCGGTATGTTTTCGTATTTGTTTCGTTCGTGTGATATGTGCATGTCTTGGAGCGTCTTTTGCATTTAGTTTTCACTTTTCTTTTATGCACCATGCTGGTACGAGATAGTCCTTGGTTGATTTATAGAATGCTCATTGCACTTCACTTAAATCTTTGGAGTGCGACTTTATAGAATGCTTCATGTGCTTCACTTATATCATTTGAAGTTTGGATTGCCTGTTTTTCTTCACATAGAAAACCGCCATTTGTAGAATGCTCTTTTGCTTCACTTATATTTGTTAGAGCGTGGGCATATATTTTGTAGAAAGAATTAAACTCTCTTGCTTCACTTATATCTATTTAGAGAGATGACAGGAATTGGTCATTCACATGGTTAGTCATAAAATCCTACATAAACTTGTAGGTCATTGAATATGATATGTTTGATTCTTGCAATAGTTTTGCGATATAAAGGCGGTGATATTAGAGTCATGCTAGTGAGTGGTTGTGGATTGTAGAGACACTTGTGTTGAGGTTTGCAAGTCCCGTAGCATGCACGTATGGTAACCGTTGTGTGACAAATTTGAAGCATGGGGTGTTTCTTTGATTGTCTTCCTTATGAGTGGCGGTCGGGGACGAGCGATGGTCTTTTCCTACCATTCTATCCTCCTAGGGGCATGCGTAGTAGTACTTTGCTTCGAGGGCTAATAAACTTTTGCAATAAGTATAGGAGTTGTTTATGACTAATGTGAGTCCATGGATTATACGCACTTTTACCTTTCCATCATTGCTAGCCTCTTCGGTACCGTGCATTGCCCTTTCTCACCTCGAGATTTGGTGCAAACTTCGCCGGTGCATCCAAACCCCGTGATACTATACGCTCTATCACACATAAGCCTCCTTATATCTTCCTCAAAACAGCCACCATACCTACCTATCATGGCATTTCCATAGCCATTCCGAGATATATTGCCATGCAACTTCGCACCGTTCCGTTCATCATCATCATGACATACATTACTTTTGTCATATTGCCATTGCATGATCATGCAGTTTACATCGTATTTGTGGCAAAGCCACCATGCATAATTTTTCATACATGTCACTCTTGATTCATTGCATCATCCCGGTACACCGCCGGAAGCATTCATATAGAGTCATATCTTTGTTCCAGTATCGAGTTGTAAGTAAATAAAATTGTGATGATCATCATTATTAGAGCATTGTCCCCAAAAATAATAAAAAATAAAGGCCAAAAAAAAGAAAGGCCAAAGAAAAAAAAGAAAAAAAGAAAAAAAGAAAAAAACAAAAAAGGGGCAATGTTACTATCTCTTTTTCCACACTTGTGCTTCAAAGTAGCACCATGTTCTTCATGTAGTGAGTCTCATATCGTGTGCTTCAAAGTAGCACCATGTTCTTCATATAGATTGTCTCCTATGTTGTCACTTTCATATACTAGTGGGAATTTTCATTATAGAACTTGGCTTGTATATTCCAACGATGGGCTTCCTCAAATGCCCTAGGTCTTCATGAGCAAGCAAGTTGGATGCACACCCACTTACTTTCTTTTGTTGAGATTTCATACACTTATATCTCTTAGTGCATCTGTTGCATGGCAATCCATACTCCTTGCATTGACATCAATTGATGGGCATCTCCATAGCCCGTTGATTAGCCGCGTCGATGTGAGACTTTCTCCTTTTTTGTCTTCTCCACATAACCTCCATCATTATATTCTATTCCACCTATAGTGCTATATCCATGGCTTGCGCTCATGTATTGCGTGAGGGTTGAAAAAGCTAAAGCGCGTTAAAAAGTATGAACCAATTGCTCGGCTTGTCATCGGGGTTGTGCATGATGGGGGCATTTTGTGTGACGAAAATGAAGCATGGCCAAACTGTATGATTTTGTAGGGATAAGCTTGCTTTGGCCTTGTTGTTTTGAAAATACATGATTGCTATATTGGTACGCTCGAAGTATTATTGTTTTTATGTCAAATGATAGACTATTGGTTTGAATCACTCGTTTCTTAATATTCATGCCATGATTAGACATATGATCAAGATTATGCTAGGTAGCATTCCACATCAAAAATTATATTTTTTATCATTTACCTACTCGAGGACGAGCAGGAATTAAGCTTGTGGATGCTGATACGTCTCCGTCGTATCTATAATTTTTGATTGTTCCATGCCAATATTATTCAACTTTCATATACTTTTGGCAACTTTTTATACTATTTTTGGGACTGACATATTGATCCAGTGCCCAGTGCCAGTTCCTGTCTGTTGCATGTTTTTTGTTTCGCAGAAACCCAATATCAAACGGAGTCCAATCGGGATAAAAACAGACAGAGATTTTTTTTGGAATATTTATGATTTTCGGGAAGTAAAATCAACGCGAAACGGTGTCCGAGGTGGCCACGAGACAGGGGGGCGCACCCTCCCCCCTGGGCGCGCGCTGGACTCTCGTGGGCCACCCGTAAGGCGGTTGACACTCTTCTTTTGGTGCACGAAAGCTAATTTTATGAGAAAGATCTGGTCGAAAGATTCACCCCAATCGGAGTTACGGATCTCCGGATATTTAAGAAACAGTGAAGGAGTAGAATCTAAGAACGCAGAAACAGAGAGATAGATCCAATCTCGGAGGGGCTCTCGCCCCTCCCAAGCCCTGGGAGCCAAGGACCAGAAGGGAAACCCTTCTCCCATCTAGGGAGAAGGTTAAGGAAGAAGAAGAAGAAGGGGGGCTCTCTCCCCCTTGCTTTCGGTGGCGCCGGAGCGCTACTGGGGGCCATCATCATCACTGCGATCTTCACCAACACCTCCATCATCTTCACCAACGTCTCCATCACCTTCCCCCATCTATATCTAGCGGTCCACTCTCCTGCAACCCGCTGTACCCTCTACTTGAACATGGTGCTTTATGCTTCATATTATTATCCAATGATGTGTTGCCATCCTATGATGTCTGAGTAGCACTACTAGGGAAAAGCCTAGCAGCAGCGCGGGTTTTGGGCCTATCAGTAGCGCGGGCACAAGCGCTACTGATAAGGCGCTACAGCTAATGCTTAGCAATAGCGGCTTGACGACGCCATCGCTAAATTGACTTACTAGCGCGTTCTTTAGAACATCGCTATCGTTATTTAGTAGTAGCGCTTCTCCTAACCCGCTACTACTACTATTTAGTATTTTATTTCTTTTCTATTTCATGTTGTATTCATACACCTTTACACAAGTTTTCATACAACAGGAATTTAGAGATTGTTTTACATCATAATGAGTTATTACATCATGGGGTGAAAGAATCAGTGGACTAGTTTCAAGTGGATGTCCATCCACTTGAAACTAATCCATGTTCTTTCACCCAATGATATAATAATATCATCATCATCATCATATCATTAACAACTTAGCATCATAATACATCATTGTCATATAACACCTCCTCAATATCATCATTTTCATCATTGACATCACATAACACCTCCTCAAGATCATCATTATCAACTCTAACACATTACCACATAATAAACATATTGTACCTCATAGGACCTATTACATTCGATTAAGACCTACTACATTTTCTAAGGTAAAATAACAAAAACAAGATAGCCCTGACTCTCCATTATGGAGAATGGAGATTAGCCTGTCTCCCATTCTTGCCTTTCGCTGAATGTTACTTCCAAGAACCTCCTTGCGAATGTCCATACATTTCTTCCATTCTCTCGATGATCATGTGTTCACGGTTTTAGAAATCCGATATGCACAGTGAGCTCCCTAGATTTACTGGCAAGATGTTCGAATCGAGAGGCGACCATGCGCACACATCGATGAGGCACACAATCCATCGGGAGTTTCATTGAAAAACATAATAATAACTTTGTAGTTAGCAATGATCTACTAGTTTTAGAAGTATGAAAAAATGCATGAATGTCGTAATAGTAAAAAATCTTACCGGGTATCTCCGGAGAAGTTATCGTTGTTCAACACATGCACTAGTGGCACGATTCACCATAATTTGGAGGAGTTCGATAATAGGCATTGTAATTCTCAAGAAGAGTACAAAATGCGATCGATGATTTTTCTCCTTATATGTTAATTGGGTGCCTTCGGTGTAGTGGGTTTTATCTACCATCTTCCGCACAGTCTTTGAAGAATCAAAATAAGCTGTCAATGGAAATAAGCTATCAACTATTTTGAAATAAAGAATATAAATTAGTTAATAACTATGTTTGATAAACTCACATAGCGGTACAATCGGCAGCGATCAACAAGGACCCAAATGTCCATATTGTCTTCCTCATTGTCGGGATCACCAAGATCCATGGTGATAATCATACCCTCATCAAAACCATATATTTTGCAAAGTGCTTCCCAATTTTGGCAACCAAAATGGGTTACGCTCTGAGCATTATACAGATTTACTTCAAAATCCATATCATGATGGGTCCTTAGGTGTATTTTCTTTGTTTCAAAATTTTCATGGTCTTCAAAACCCATCCTCTCCAAGACATAGCGTCTTGCATGGCATGGGATAAGCTAGTCGAATTGTAAAATATGAAAATTAGACGTTGAAATAGTTGAAGTCATGCTTAATGGAGAAAAAACTATTGTCGCTGCTATGCATCAGATGAACATCGCAGTCTCCTCGAGCTTAATCTTTGAAGCGGCGATCGTCGTCCACCGAACGAACCTGTCGCACATACCTCGATCGTCGTGGCACCAGCTACACTCCCGGAGACCGTCGTCGTCCGAAAGTACGACATTTCCTACAATCATAATTCAAAGATTAAACTTGTACATATTCTAGCACAAGTCATGTCGAATTCACGACAAAATCCGGCATGACCTTTGCTAAAAAGGACATATCGGCGCTGAAATTTGCGGAACGAAATTAATCAACACTCCGACAAAACATAGGCCACTCGGAGATGTAAACTGAACATGAACGGCCACTTGGGCAACCACATATCCTATTTGAGCAACAACACAAAATATACAAGGATATTTGGCTGGTCTCACCTCGATGTCGGAGGGGTACGTCGGTGACTGGGATGACGGCCGGGTTGTCGGAGGGGGTCGGTGGCAGGGACGACGGAGGTCACCAAACCATATAAGTTATCACTAGCAACAAAACATGTTCAACTAGTTTTATTAATTCAACTAGTTCTTACTAAATATAAACTTACTACAAATAGAAAAAAACTAGTTCTTTCTAAACATAAAGTAGTTCAACTAGTTATATTAATTATCTTACTAAAAATAGATTAGTTCAGTTAATTCAACTAGTTCAACTAGTTTATTAATTTACTTACTAAACTAGTTCAACTACAACTAAAGTAGTTCAACTACCACTACTACTACTAAAAATCTAGTACTAACTAAGCTAAATTAACATCTACTACTACTAAATTAACATCTAGTACTAGCTAACCCTAAATTAACATCTACTACTAAATCTAGTACTAACTAGTGGCAGGGGTGGGGCGGCGGAGAGGTAGCTAGGGCGGCGAGGTCGAGGGCGGTGGGAGGCGGGCTGCGGAGGAGGAGGAGGGCGGCAGCAGCGGATGGAGGAGGGCGGCAAGGAGGAGGGAGGGCGGCAAGCGAGAGGGAGGATGTGCGAGGAGGATGGAGGAGGACGGAAGGAGGAGTACCTCGAGGCGACGAACGGCGGCGGCGGCGACGACGACGACGCCGCGTTGTAGCGGCGAGAGTGAGCGTGTGAGTGAGGGCCGGTCTCCGTGGGGATAAGGTAGGGATAGTTGTAGCGCGTGCTTGGCAAAAGCGCCACAGCTAACGCAAGTAGCGATGCGCTTGACATGCGATGTAACGCGCCATCGCTATAGCTAGCGGGGGGCCAAGGTCATGGCAACTATAGCAGTAGCGCGGTATGCCCCAAACGCGCTACTGCTACTTCCAAGTTAGTAGCGCGTTTGGCGGACACGCGCTGCTGCTAAGTAGCAGTAGCGTGGTATTTTGAAGCGCGCTGCAGATAAGATTCTGTGTATAGGCTTTTCCCTAGTAGTGT
Organism: Aegilops speltoides; assembly: GCA_021437245.1. NCBI lineage: Eukaryota > Viridiplantae > Streptophyta > Magnoliopsida > Poales > Poaceae > Aegilops > Aegilops speltoides. The sequence continues at coordinate 278,936,693 of CM038145.1, read as the reverse complement.
AGATTTTCGTTGTCCTATCGGTGATTGATGAATTGCTATGATTGGTTTGAGCTGCATGTTTTATTATTGGTGTTGTCATATGGTGCCCTCCGTGTCGTGCAAGCATGAGGGATTCCCGCTGTAGGGTGTTGCAATGCGTTCATGATTCGCTTATAGTGGGTTGCGTGAGTGACTGAAACGCAAACCCAAGTAAGGGGATTGTTGCGTATGGGATAAAGGGGACTTGATACTTTAATGTTATGCTTGGGTTTTACCTTAATGAATCTTTAGTAGTTGTGGATGCTTGATAGAGTTCCAATCATAAGTGCATATGATCCAAGTAGAGAAAGTATGTTAGCTTATGCCTCTCCCTCAAATAGAATTGCAATAGCGATTACCGGTCTAGTAACATAGTCAATTGCTTAGGGACAATTCCACAACTCCTACCACCACTTTTTGACACTCTCTATATTTACTTTATTGCATCTTTATTTAAACAGCCCCTACTTTTTATTTACGTGTTCTTTATTATCTTGCAAACCTATCCTATCACACCTACAAAGTACTTCTAGTTTCATACTTGTTCTAGGTAAAGCGAACGTCAAGCGTGCGTACAGTTGTATCAGTGGTCGATAGAACTTGAGGGAATATTTATTCTACCTTTAGCTCCTCGTTCGGTTCGACACTCTTACTTATCGAAAACTGTTGCGGTCCCCTACACTTGTGGGTTATCATGTACTATCTCATATCATGCACATTACTGAATTGTAGTGCTGCTCTAGTTGCCCATTCATTCATTGTGTCAATGTTGCTTTCATATTACCTTACCTGGCTGATGATAGCCGTGCCATATTGTGTTAATTTGTTGTTGGCTAGTTGCCCAAACGTTCGTTGTGCCGATGTTGCTTTCCTATAATCTGACTTGGCCAATGATAGCAATGCTAGTGTCTTAATTTGGTGCAGGCTGCTGAAGATAAGAAGACAAACTCTGAAAACAGCAAGGCAACCCCATTGTTTCTTTCCAATAAATCTAGGCCAGGTAATATGGCAATAACTTATGATTAATCTGTTTGGTTCGCCTCCTAATTTATGTTATGATGCAGTGGTCGAGGCACTCTCCACTATCAATAATACAAGCCTGCCAAAATCGCCATCTGAATCTATTCAGTATCCTCTGTCCCAAATGCAATGGAAAAAATGTATGTTTGTGAACCAATTAATGGTTGAAGGAATGATGGAAATGGTGGAGGAATCAGAGGTGCAGAGTCGCGCGACACAACAACTGATCAATGTTTTCAGAGACAGTGTAGCAAAGCAGCAAGAACTTAAACACATGCTTATGGGCGTCATCCGTGCTGAGGTTGCAGATTGTGACGTTGTAGATTATTAATTAGGTTCTGTTCATTTATTTGCACTGGCATCAATCTTTGATTGCCCAGTGGATGTAATTTCATGTAATATATGCTGGATGTGCAACGTTTTTCCCTGTATGTCGTACCTTTGCTTGATCGGTTTTGATCCTGCGCATAATGGCTCGTCGTAATGGGCTCAAATTATCTAATTTGGCCTAAAGACATGTACGAACTTTAGTGGGCCCATTAAGTTAATGGGCCATTACCAGGCCGAAAGTTAATGGTCGTCCCTCTTAACTCCCGGGTCGTTAACAGGCTGACATCGAAGCGGGCAACAAGTGGGCCCAATTGATTTCACGGGCCGTTAACAAGCCGTTACTAAGTTCATGCTACATATGGCCCAACTATACTATGGGCCTTTAGCAGGCCGAACACTACAAGAAATATGTCAACTTGTGACCCTCACTATTGGCCGCTGAAAGGTCATAGTTTTCCATTTGTGACCTTTTTGTGACCAAAAACAGAAGGTCAAAAGCTGACGGTCGTAAACTGAAATTAACAACCTTCTGTAAAAGGTCGTTGGTTCTTCGACCAAAATTTTGATCACTAGCAGCCTCCCCGGACCACGTAGGATCCAGCGTGGCAAGCTGACGTGGATAAGAATCAGCTCGATCCAGTTTGGTGTTTTACATGGGCCAAGCCCAACAATTCAGCCTTTTTATATATTTTTCCTATTAATTTTAGTCAGCCACATGGGCCAGGCCCAACATTTTGGCCTTTTTATCTTTTTTTTCTGCCAAATTATGTTTAACCAAATTAGTCCAGCCCAATGTTTTTCAGGCTTCTTCTTTCCTAGGCCTTGGCCTTTCCACATTCATTTATTTTCGTTTCATGTTTTACCCAAAATATTTGTCTGGTATAATTTGATCCTTGGCCTCTTTAAGGTCCAACTCCAGCCCATTTAACGAACATTTTCAAACCAATTTGAATAACAATATGAATCACCACCAATTAGCTGAATATTAAAGAAATATCTCAAAACTCACATTCTACAAATTTCCATCACATTTGTATTTTTATACAGATCCAAGCAACCTACAACATTACGTATTCAAGCATTTAGCTGCTGAAATACTCTAGAACAGGAAAGAATAAATATAACTATCTAGTGCTTCACAACAAGAAAACATGTAGTCTGCTTCTTCAAGTACTGCTTCTTCCTTAGCAATGACAGGTTGATGCAAAACATATGGGCATTCAAAAGAGAACAAAAAGTATGTCACTGATATAAGAAATATTACACGAATACTTTTAAAATTAAAACTAAAGGCACGTGAGATGGAAACAAGTAATTTGAGATGGAAAGTTAGCCAACAGAATTTATATAAAAGATCTTTTTGCAATACAATTATCTTATGTACATATGAATGACACCCAGGTAATTTGAGATGGAAACAAGTACATCTAGCAATCTAACATGTATAGTGGCACCAGCAAAAGAGCAAGACACGGAAGAATTTTAGCTTTACATAATGTTTACAAGAACAGGACCCTGATACAGGATTTAGCTTGTCCTCAACACTGTTAACTAGGTATTGAAAGTAGCTATGTGCATCAGCCTCACCAAGTCTTATCATGAATTGGTTGCTTTTAAAAACTATACTATATTTCTGGATAGCAAACTAAATAGACGGCTGCTCTCAAACCGTACATCCAAACAAAGCAAATAAGTACTCTATGGAAACCTTAGAACATGCTTTACAACTCATATGTAGAGGCCAACTTGAAATTATGAGCATAACGAACTCGTTTTTCAGTTAGAAGCTCGCTGTCCAAAACTGTCAGGTAGTGCAGTTTTTTAACTGGACCAAATTCAGTTTACACAGAGGTAAGGCACTACTTCAAAAACTGAGGTAAGTAAGGAACTGCTTCAAAAACAGAGGTGCTAACAATGTTTACACAGAAAAACTGTACTATATTTCTGGACAGCAAACTAAAATAGACGGCTGCTCTCAAACCATACATCCAAACGAAGCAAATAAGTACTCTACGGAAACCTTAGAACATGCTTTACAACTCATCTATAGAGGTCAACTTCAAATTATGAGCATAACGAACTCGTTTTTCAGTTAGAAGCTCGCTGCCCAAAACTGTCAGAAAAGCGTATAAATAGATTCAGACCAATTGGTAAAGCGTATAAAATGAAATTTCCGCCGATTCAGTAAAGCGTATAAATAGATTCAGACCAATTGGTAAAATGAAATCTACTCCATGAGATTTAGTCAACTTTAGGGAGCATCGCAGATTCAGACCAATATTTGCAAGCATGTAAATACTGGTTCAACACTAGGGAGTACTGACTTTTTGTGGCAGCAAGAAAGCAACTCAATTTGGCAAGCAGTGCAATGCCAAGTGAATTTAGTCAAACATGCAAGTGAATTTAGAGTAGTAGCACTAGGGACTAGGGACTGACAGCAGTAGCACTAGATTCAATCAAGTGAAAGTGAATTTAGAGCAGCAGCAAAATCAGGGAGTGTGAGAGAGGTAGAGGGAGGCTCAACCATGAATTGCTGCTGCCCCATGGTTGGGTATGTAATTTTTGCCGCTCCTCCTTGTGGATGCCGAGGTCGGAGACGCCGGATCCGTGTGGGCATCCACCCCCATCCGCACGAGATGAAGCAAACCATAGCAGATGAACATCATTTAAACAACAATGAACATCATTCAGATGCATTAGAAGCATAACAGAGTGAACATCATTCGCATGCTCTGAAGTATGATATCTCAGATTTTTCAACTAAGCAAAACATGCATACTGTAACACTTCAGTACGAATGTAAGTAATGTATCTTCCATCATCATCTTCTTGCGTAACAACAAACGAGAGGATGCACACACTTTAGTCTCACCAATCAGTCCGGTTATCTGCTATGCTAACATACAAATAACCAGACTCCTCTTTATTGATAAACATGACATAGCTGTCAGCCATGTGGAAAAGACAAGCTTATGATGTTACATGCCGATTACAGAGGAGTATTTTCGTGGAACCTGAGCCTAGAGAAGAGAATAAAGGATAAGCAGTGGTTCTATAGCAGCCTGGAATATGTGGACGCATATGCATACTGAACAAATGGTACAAGCAGTTGGGGAGAAAACATCACAATGGGTCATGCTATCGCCAGGCTTAAATTGTATCCTCATTAGATACTTTGATGTTGATGGTTCCTGATAAGTATGCGCAACCTTGTACCGAGCGACAAATTAATGAGAAGCTTGATGTCGATGGTTTATACAACCTTGCACCCATCGACAAATTAATGAGACACTTGATCTTGATGGTTGCTACACAACCTTGTGCCTATTGGCAAAATTTTGGTATTGTAGAGTACGACCAGCTATCTACGACGGAGCTGAAGGAACGGTTGCACGGGTCGATTCCTCGATCGCGATGTCCCTAGAGATCCCAAACGGCTATCCTGTGTAGGACATGTTTCCAAATTCTGAAGGCAGTAGGAACCATAGCAAAATGATTTTATTTACTTGGAAGCGGCTTTGTATGTTCAGTTAGCATAGCAGATAACATTTGCGTAACACTTCAGTACGAGTGTAATCTCACCAATCAGTCTGGAACTGCAGGAATCTTGGCATGCACACATTTTAGCAAGCGTCTTCCCTGTGATGGAAACAACACCGACGAGAGATGTCAAACACAAGCCTCACGAAAATTTAGAATAGCAAGGGACAAGTACCGAACGACAGCAGGAAGAAACCACACCTGAGATGTAAGGCTGCGAAACACCGGCACCGCGGACGCCCGGCCATCCAGCCAGCCAGCCTCCGGCAATGGCGGCACGCGAGGTCACCAACCACGGATGCATGCCTGAGATGAATGTAATCTGTCTAGGTCCCGCCGTACATGAGAGGAGATGGAAGACTTGGCAAGGACAGCGTACATACCTTGGGCATCTAGGTCCCGCCGGAGATGCGCCATCGTCGACGGCCACCGCTGTAGCAATCTCTGGTGTGGTCCGATGTGCCGCACTAGACCGAGAGCAGGCGGTGGATCCCAATGCGGCCGGCCTCCATCACACAGGTGGGTGCGGATCCGGCGCCGCCGTCACCGGAACTGGTGCGCCCCATCCATCCATCCATGGGTGGGTGGGTGGATCCGTCAAAAAGGGGGTTTCCATGGGTGGATGGATGAGATGAGGAGGGAGGTCGGCCGGAGGTGGGGATGGGGCCGGAGATGGGGAGACGAGGTCGCCGGCGGGGGTGGGGATCGGCGGCGGCGGAGGAGATTTGAGAGGAATCGGGGGTGGGGAAGAGGAGCAGTTTGCAGTCAGCTTCGCGGGGCTCCACTCGTGAATCTGGGCACGGGCTCGATCTTGGGTCTGCCTCGACCTTGTCTACGGTGAGGGTCGTCAATGTGAGGGTCGTCTACGGTGGCGGTGGGGGTGGGGTTGGGGGCGGCGACGGATCGAGATCTGAGGGACGGAGATGGTTGGTGGCGGCGGCTGTGGATGCGTAGGAGCGGAGCTCTAGGGTTCGCGCAAGAGGGAGAAAGGTTGGATGAATGGATCGATGCACAGATGTTTACTGCGGTGGGCTGCATGAATGGATGGATGGATGGATGTTTGCCATGTCATTGATCCATGCCACAACAGATTGCACCAATCATAATTCACCTAGTGTAATTTTGTTTTTTCCTTCTGTTTTCTTATATTGTGTACCCTCTTATACTGAATAAACATTCAACATATTACCCGTTTATATAAATTTTTTCAAATGGCCCAATATTTTGCGCATTTGCGTATCTTGGGACAACAAACAATGTTGATTTGAGAGGTTTTCATTTTGTTTGCACAAAAAATCATTTTTCAATTTTTGGAGTGCCAATAATTGATTTTTGTGAAGAACCTACCATATATTTGTTACAAAATGGTACCAAATCATTTTTCTAAAATATTAGGCTATATTTTACGCACAACTGACCAAATGGTTGGGTGTTAAAAGATTTGGTCCACCTACAGTAAAAAAGACAAATTTCCACCGATTCAATAGGAAGCGGCTAAAATTTGAACTGCAACTGCCTCATAGTTTGCTCTTTATTTTTTCCAAAAATCATTTCTAGGTACATAAGTATCTATTTAATCAGAGAAACACAAAAAAATTCAAGATTCAACCACTAGCTAGGAACAGTCATGCCCGCCGTTTTGACTGCACTTTGAAACGGGCATAAACAATTCAAAAAAAATCAAAAAATTGGAAAAACTTCGCATTGTGTCATTATATGTGACCAAGTTACCAGGAAAAATAATAAACTTGTGATACGGCAATTCTTTTAAAAAAGTGTTCTCAGAAATGAGCTAATGTGTGTGAAGATTCATGGCTTTCAACCCAAATGATCAATCTTAAGGCCACATTCATGGCATAGTTTGTTTAAATGATCTCATATTGTGCACAAGGGTGCATATTGGAATGGAAAATAATGTTGCCTAAGGGGTTTTTCATTTTATTTGGACGAAAAAACCATTTTCCATTTTCCGAGTGCCCGAAATGAGTTTCTTTTGTGGAGTACCTACCAAATAATTGATGCAAAATTGGACCAAATCATTTTTATACAATACAAGGACATTTTTAATGCACAATTTACCAAATGGTTGGGTGTCAAAAGTTTTGATCCACCTCTTGTGAAAAAGACAAATTTCCGCCGATTCAGCTAGAAGCGGGTCAAATTTGAACTGCGGCTGCCTCATAGTTTGCTCTTTATTTTTTAAATCATTTCTAGGTACATAAGTATCTGTTTAATTAGATAAACATCAAAAGTTTTCCAAGATTCAACCAATAGCTAGGAACGGTCATTCCCGCCGTTTTGACCGCATTTTGAAATGGGCATAAAAATTCAAAAAAATTCAAAAAATTGGGAAACCTTCGCATTGTGTCATTATATGTGGCCAAGTTCCCAGGAAAATAACAAACTTGTAATAGGGAAATTATTTTAAAAAAGTGTTCTCAGAAATGAGCTATCATGCGTGAAGATTCATGGCTTTCAAGCCAAATGATCAATCTTATGGCCACATTCATGGCATTGTTTGTTCAAATGATCTCATATTGTGCACAAGGGTGCATCTTGGAATTCCAAACAATGTTGCCTAAGGGAGTTTTCATTTTCTTTGCACGGAAAAATTATTTTCCACTTTTCGAGTGCCCAAAAGGAGGTTTTTTGTGAAGGACCTCTCGAATAATTGTTGCAAAATTGTACCAAATCAATTTTCTAAAATACTAGGACATATTTGATGCACAATTGACCAAATGGTTGGGTGTAAAAAGTTTTGTCCACCTCTCGTGAAAAAGACAAATTTCGCCGATTCAGTTGGAAGCGGGTCAAATTTGAACTGCGACCGCCCCATAGTTTGCTATTTATATTTTCCAAAAATCATTTATAGGTACATAAGTATCTATTTAATCAGAGAAACATCAAAAGTTTTCCAAGATTCAACCACTAGCTAGGAACAGTCATTCCTGCTGTTTTGACCGCATTTTGATACGGGCATAAAAAATTCAAAAAAAACAAAAAATTGGGAAACCTTCGCATTGTGTCATTATATGTGGCCAAGTTCCCAGGAAAACTAACAAACTTGTAATACAACAATTATTTTAAAAAAGTGTTCTTAGAAATGAGCTATCATGTGTGGAGATCAATGGCTTTCAAGCAAAATGATCAACCTTATGGCCACATTCATGGCATAGTTTGTTCAAATGATCTCATATTGTGCACAAGGGTGCATATTGGAATGGCAAACAATGTTGCATAAGGAAGTTCTCATTTTCTTTGGACGAAAAAACCATTTTCCATTTTTCGAGTGCCCAAAAGGAGGTTTTTTTGTGAAGGACCTCCCAAATAATTGTTGCAAAATTGGACCAAATCAATTTTCTAAAATACAAGGACATATTTAATGCACAATTGACAAAATGGTTGGGTGTAAATTTTTTTGATCCACCTCTCGTGAAAAAGACAAATTTTCGCCGGTTCAGTAGGAAGCAGGTCAAATTTGAACTGCGGCTGCCTCATAGTTTGTTATTTATTTTTTCCAAAAATCATTTATAGTTACATAAGTACCTATTTAACCCTAAATACATGGTTTGGTGGCGATATGTCGAGGTTTGGGCGGTGGCCGAGGGCCCCAACTCTAGAGCGCGTAAACTTGCATGCCCGCCGTGTGGTCACCGCGTGACCGTGGCGTTGCCATGTGTTTTGGGCGGCCTAGGCATGTCTAGTGGGTTGGGCACTCCCCAGGTAGGTGCTAGGAAGAAAATTACAACAAAATATTCTCACGAGGAGACCGATCGATGCTCAAACATGAATTAGCAGCCAAGTGTTTGATTAGAGTTACGGGAAATATACATGGCTAATGGGCATGAGTTTTGGATGAGGATGATCAGTTACTAAGAAGACCGTCTTCACAAATTTTCAGCTCAAAAGGAGGAGCCTAGGTGGAACTTGCTTTGCAAAGTACCACACTGGACATAAATACGAATATTGAAGTTGGGCTCAAAATAATGAATGGATTGAGCTGGCATTTGGTGGAGGATGGTTATTTGGGCATAGGAAAGCACTGTAGAAAATGGATACTATTTGGACATGCCAAAGTGGTACTTCCTTCACAAAGTGTTGTTCTGAACAGAATAGGAGAATGAATATTGTTGAATTATTTTTGAACTAGGCAAGGAAGTTTTTTTTACATATTTGACGATATATGACCCAAAGAATTTATGAGATTTTTTTTGTGATTTTTGGGAATGACAGAAATATAGGTTGCTTCACAACCTGGGGCAAAAAATGCCACATGGACATGACACATAGGCAAAACTGATGAGGTGCCGCCTAGTCATAGCAACCCACCACAATTTACAAGGTTATGACCATCTATATTGGTCGTGATCAGCTAGAAATAAGGCAGCGGACCAGTGCTATCTGCTTTATGACCATTTCGTGTAAGGAAATTACGACCTTTCTGACCAAAATGGTCGTTATAGTTTAGGGTTTGGAGCCCCCCGAACAGCTTTTGACCAATTGGTCTGAAATGGTCATAGATCTATGACCAATGCTTCTAGGGTCACTAACAGAAGGTCACTAGTTGACATATTTCTTGTAGTGGAAAGAGACAGCGGGCTTGTACTAGAACATGAAGAGCATGAGCCGCTAAGAGGCCGAAAGTCAGGTCGTATTGTAAATGGCCCAACTGTGTTGTGGGCCTTTAGCAGGACTAAAGAGAAACCGGGCTGGGATTGGACCATGAAGGGCATGGGCCATTAAAAGGCCAAAACTCAGGTTCGACTACAAATGGCCCAACAGATATATGGGCCGTCAACATGCTCAAAGACACACTGGGCCAGAAATTGGCCCAACACTTAAATGGGTCGCTAAAAGGCTGAAACTCAGGTCCGACTACAAATGGCCCAACTAATTTATGGGCCGTCAACAGGCTGAAAGACACATCGGGCCGGAAATTAGCCCAACATTTAAATGGGTCACTAAAAGGCCGAAAGATGTACATCGTGAAAATTGGCCCATCCACCGAATGGGCCGTTAACAGGCCAAAATTTAATCAGGCCGATATTGAGCCAAATATATAGCGGGCTATTAACGGGCTCGAACTGACGATGGGTTGCAATGGTGTCAAATCTTTAATGGGCCGTTGACGGGCCGAATTGGCACATCTCGTATGGGTCGTGGGCTTAAATGGACCTGTCACAAGTAGGCCTTATATGGGCCGGCCTGCTAATTTTTACTAGGCCGGCCTTTTTCACCAGAATGGGCCACTGTTGGGCCGTGCCGCATGTCGACGCATCATAGGCGCCTTCGGTCCAATGAGTGGATGACATCTGTCCCAATGGTGAGCCGACACGTGGTTCCTATGGCCAATGAGAAATTTACACGTGGAAAATCCCCATTGGTCCGGGCTCTTAATGGGTTATCGGATCCAAAACTGGACCTGATAGCTTAACGGCATTCCGTTATGGTGGATGCCACGTGTCGGTCACCCTTGATGAAAGCACTTCTGTGACGCGCGATTTATCTTCATGGAAGTGGACACTTCCGTGATGATAATTTTGGTAATGTCATGGAACACTTCTACGACAGCACAGGTGTGACTATCTTGATTCTCTCATAAAATCGTCATGGATGTACATGCATGACAAAAAACACGACCTACTGTGACAAAGACGTATCATCACGGAAGTGTATTTTTTTTTGTAGTGTGATGCCCCGTCCACGGCTGCAGATCTGCATCGTCGACACCATCCTTAACCCAACCACCAGAGTAGCTTCACCGACGTCCTTGTCCATGGCCACAAATCGGCTTCACCCACACCGTAGTCCACCCTACCGGAGCTGCTGCACAAACACCTTACTCGACGATTCTAGATCTCCTTACCGGACCCCGACAGCCAGCGTAGCGTCATCACCCTTGACGTTTCTAACCTGATTCCCACAGTCTGGCAAGATGCCAAGCACTCACCACGGCCTAGGTACTTGTCACCTTTAAACCCGTCCAGCATCACCTGCCCGATACACTTCAAATATACTAACAGGTCCTTTTACCTGTTATGCAGCTGGCAAAAACTACAAGAATGATGTTTCTTCTGGATCTAACAGCTTGGCCAACCAAGATCGTGGACTGAGGCATTGCTATGATCTTGTAAGTGCGTCTCTCTCTTTTGTATTATTGTGTGCCTGCCGGCCTACTTTGCTAGGATTTTCGACCAGTAATCCCTTTGTGCAGACAATGATTTCTACTACTGACTGCTAAATTAGATATGTAGATGTCATACATGATACTACCTCGTACCTCCGTTCCTAAATATAAGTCTTTCTAGAGATCCCACTATAGGCTACATACGGAGCAAAATGAGTGAATCTACACTCGAAAATGCATCTATATACATTTGTATGTGGTCCATACTGGAATCTCTACAAAGACATATATTTACGAACAGAGGTACATAGTAAATTACACAAAATCATAGGTGGCATGTGGGAATTCCAGTGCACTACATTAGGCTCCCTTAGAGTGCCTGCTAGTCCAGCACATAGAGTCATGGCTAGTTTATGCTATGCACACAATCGTTAATTGGTGGTTTAAATACGCGCAAGGGATATGCAATGTATTATCATGTAGATATGTGTGAAATTAGCCGTGTCAACTTGCAGATAGGGTTACACAATGAAAAAGTACAAGAAGTATATGGCAATTTCATGGAACATCGCAAAAAAGGAGAGGCGGCGGTGAGCCTATACAATGTGCTATGGTAGGTCACTCTTCGATTGCAATCATCGTGACATGTTATTTGTATGTCAGTTCGATTGGCCAAGTTTCTTAGGGAAAGTTATTACGAGTTATCCTAAGAAAATAAGCACCTGTGAATATTAGCTCTAGGTAATAAGCCAACCAGTTGTTTTCATTGCCTTCCTTTTCAGCTTATCTTTGGTATGGTCAGTGAAAAGTCTAGATTGCATTATATTTCTTCATTTTGCTACCCATATGAAAATTAATTTGACTTGCAAACATCACAAATTTAACCCAGTGCAGTAATTAATATGATAGGAAAACAGACCATCTCTATTTGTTCAAAATGCAAATACAAAGACACCATCTACTTGGCACAATCTACTTTGGTCCATTGTTAAGGAAATCGATAACTGGTACCTGCTCAGTCAGCTTGAGAGTAGCGATTAACTGGTGAATCGGCCTATTAACTTGTCGGCGTCCTGGGAACGGGGGTCCCCAGACTTGCCAGCCTGCGGCCCACGGCATGGCTCACCAGCAGCCTGGTACGGCCCGTCTTCATCACCAAACATTCAAGACCCCCGCGAGGCAGACGATGCAAGACCTCCTCAGGGGCAGCCTCACCAGGCTGGCTCGCGAGGGGCGGAGAGATCAAGGCGAGGGGCACCTCGCGAGGTTAATGTGATGCAAGCCATGACGACCAAGGCCAGGCGGATGCGAGGGCACAGTGTCCTCGTTTCCTCTTTAGTGCTAAAGAGGCAGGCGCAGGTGAGGAGTCCCGAGGCATCAAGCAAAGGTTTCCATATTGGTGCCGAGACCAAGACAAGCAGGACGGCAGGACGGAGGTCACCGTGGAGCCCAAGACGTCGTCACCACCAGAGATTTTGGCATGCGAAGACCACCTTTAGTTAGGATAACTTGCACTGGTTGTCCCCCTTCAAATTCGGCCGTTTTTGGATCCCTTACCGCTCAATATTTGGGGAGAGGACCAGGGCCTCTATAAATAGGACTATACACCACCATGGATGGGGACGGATCATTCGGACCACCCTCACACTCACCAGCTCATCGAGCCCAAGAGCACCTCTCCTTCGGAGGCTGTTCTTCCCTTGTACTGTTCATCATCAGCCCAAGAGGCAATCCACCACCACACACTGGAGTAGGGTATTACACCACATCAGTGGCCCGAACCAGTATAAATCTTATGTCCCTTTGTCGACGGGAAACGACACCTATGGGATCACTGGAATCCCTACTACGGTTGCGGAGCGCTGGATCGTGAGAAGAGCGGGACTAGTGGACAACATAAAGGGGATTTACCCAGGTTCAGGCCGCAAAGATGTGTAAAACCCTACGATCCTGATTTGGTGGATGTATTTTGTGTTCTTGGGCTCCTGAACTAGCTCTGGGTGCTGCCAGGTTCCAAAGAGCCGAATCCCTCTCCAGTGCACCATGGGCCTCCTTTTATAGGCGAAAGGGGCTGTCACAGTGGCACACTGGAGGTGGAAAGTACTACAATGATGTGAGCTTATCGCTGGCATTATAGGACAAAGCGCATTTAATGCGAGGCTTAGGTGTCCCTTCACTTTATCGGGGATGGGAGCGAGGCCCGTCTCGTCCGTCGCCGCTCCTTCTTGCTTTGACACGCGCCCTGGCCAACGATGCATGTGGTGCCATGTAGGCAGGCAGGTAGCTGAGGTGGCGCGGTTGTGGAGCCTCCACGAAGGGTTGAATGTTGCCACGCAGGTGCCTACCCAGCTGGCTGGGTCGGCAGCTGCATGCGAACGGCGGCGGAGACTTGGCTGGTATGGGCCTAGCAGTGGCCCTGCTGGCGCGCTTGGTGAGGGCCTTGCCGGGTGGCCCGACAAGGGTCTTGCTATGGCACACCGTCATCCCCGGCAAGGACCTTGCCGGGGGTCTCATGGGCTTCCTCGGTAAGAACCCTGCCAAGAATTATTGCCTTCCTATCCTCATTCGATCTTGACTATTCTTTGTCTTCAGAAAGATCTGCATGCCACCACGGAGGTGCCTCCCGAGCCCTGTCCCAATGTGTTTGTCTAGCATTGGTGGGCTCAAAGGTGGCTCGCTCGGCTGGTGTGGGCGAGCTGCCCCGGCAAGGGTCTTGCCAGGGCCGCTGAGGCTGCCCCGGCAAGGGTCTTGCCGGGGCCGCTGAGGCTGCCCCGGCAAGGGTCCTTGCCGGGGAAACCTGCTTTGTCCATCCGATCTCTGTGGCCTTGGTCCTTGTCGTTGCTTTGTTTGTCTTGTGCCTTCGGCTTCCCTCTGGCTTCCCTTTCCTGCCCTGTTATGCGTGGCCGTGGCGGGTGCCTCTGACTGCCCATGCACAAGTAAAGGGGTCAAAAGCAGATCCCCTACTTTTGTACACCGACAGGAGGCCCCGGGCCTGGGCCATACATAAGCGCAGCACATTGTTGGGCCCGACCTAGAACGGTGCGCGGGCAGTTAGGGGTGGATTTTTACTGCGGTAACTGCTCCGTCCGCTACGCTTCCCCATGACCCGTGTTGAACGCGCGACATGGAGGTCATGCACGGGCGCATGACGTGGGTGGCGTGCGTGGGATGGTTCTTGCACACATGCGTCATATCGTAGTTAATGGGAAAGGAGGCGGCCCGCGCCTTCCCCGTAAAAAGGAATAACCGCGGGCGCGCTGCTCACTTTACCCCCCTCCTTGCGTATTCTCCAATCTCAGAACCGCCGCCCCCTTTCTTCCTTCTTCCTGAGCCCCTCTGTCTCCGTCCATTGCCGCCGCGCTTCCGCCATCATCTCCTTTATTGCCTCTCGCATTCGCCATGGAGCCTAAATCCACCAAATGCAAGGGGGTGGCTAAAGACGTCGGGGCGACGGAGCAGCCGAAGAGCGAGCTGGTGGCGTGACGGGCGCAGTCCGCCTACTTCCCCTCGACGGTCGACGTGTCCGAGCTCCGGGAGATGTTCAAGGACCTGTGGGAGTGAAGATGGGGGGAGAGAAGACGGGGCATCCAGCCATGCACATCGTCCCTGCCAGTGCCGGGGCCTCCCCAAATCGGTACCCCTTCTTCGTCGACCATTTCTCTGCGGGCTCTGTCCCCCTTTTCTGATTTCTTCAAGGATATCATGCACACCTACGGCTTCCGCCTCCTAGATTTCACCCCGAACACCGCGGCGTGCATGGCTCTTTTCGCACATCTCTGTGAGGGCTTCGTCAGGGTGCACCCTAGCATGGCGCTCTTCCGCCATTACTTCTCCCCTCGGATCCAAAAAGGGGGCGCCATCTTTGGCTGCATTGCCTGGATCCCGAGGGCCAAGGGAGCATACCCAGACGGTGCCACGACAGAGAGGTGGGAGGAATGGCGGGGCCGGTGGTGCTGGATTGAGGAGAAGGACCCGCCAACATTCTGCAAGGTTCGCTAGGAGCCGCCAGTCCATGGGGGCGATTGGGGCGACGTCGATGCTGATGACGCGAAGCTTACATTCGCCACCAGCAGGATTCTTCGGCTCACCTAGGCCGGGCTCACCCTCGAAATGATCGAGGCGTACTTCATCTGCCGCCGAATTTCCCCTCTGCACGACAAGGGGAGCCGGCCTAGCTCTTTGTGAACGCTGCCGACAACATGAGGCTCTGCCATTGCCTTGACAACAACCTAACGGTGCTGAGGCACGCCCATCTCTGCCAATGGATCTTCGAGCTTGAGGTTAACGATGAGGGCGAGGTCGAGCAGTCCGGCAAGGTTGCCAGGGCCGCTACGAAGACCGGCAAGGTCGTCAAGGAGCCCATTTTCAGACTGCCGGCGGGAGTGGTCCCGCTGAGCAACATCTCTCGCCGGTCCGAGATCATTGACATGATGCCGCTTTTCAACATGCATGGCCTTGACCCGAATTTTGTTAAGCCGGATGGGTTCAAGGTGCAGGAGTTCTTTGACACCTTGCATGAGGTGTACATCACCGCCGAGCCGCGGCTTATCCAGGCCACCTCTCCGGTGGAGCTAGACTACATCGCCTCTAGGGTGGAGGAGGCGAGGCTTGCTGACGAGGAGGCAAGGCTTGCCGACGAGGCTGGCAGCGCCGGCGGCATGGCGGACAGGGCCACGACGGAAGCGGAGGAGGGGGAGCTCGCCCGGTGGGCAGCAGCCGCTGGGGAGGCCAGCGACGCTGGCACCGGGGCTCCCCTCGTCGAAGACGTAGCCGACGGGTTTTCGTTGGAGGAGGGCAAGGGGGAGAAGACCGCGAGTGTCAATCCTCCAATCGCCAGAAAAGGGCGGGTCCTGCGGCGGGCCACCTTTGGTGAGACGGTCTGCCTCGACCGGGCCGCGCAGCTGCGGCAAGCCCAGGAAGCGCCTGTGCGCCAGACGAGGGCGGTGGCGATGAAGAAAACGGCAAAGGCCGTGGCATCGAAGAAGAAGACATCTGCTTCTTCATCGTCCAAGCGTGCTCGGACGCCATCACCTCCCCCTTCGCCGGTAAACATCGGCGCGGGGATTGCGTTTGACTTCGGGCCTCTTAGCCCTGAGAGGAAGAGGAAGACAGCAGAGGAGGAGGAGGAGGAGGAAGAGTAAGCGCTGCTTTCTCCCTGCCCTTTCTTTTTTTCTCCAATGGTGCCGTCCATTCTGAATTATCGTTATCTTGCAGGGATGTGGAGACGCTGGCCCAGAGGGTGAAGAGGGCCAGGATTTCGGTGAGTGGCCAGCCCCGGCAGGCACCTTCAATACGTCACTGGTGGTGTTGAGCAGCCCGGACAGCAGCCCCCAGCCCAGCCCTCAGTGTGAGTCCATCACCCATCCTTTGTCAACGTACGTAATGCATGACGCTTTGGTACTGACCCTACCGTGGATGTAGGAGGGGAGCAACACCAATGGGAGCCGCAGAGGGCTTCTCACATCGTGCCGCCCCCATCGACCACGCCACCCCAAGGGGCATCCCCGGCAAGGGCACCAAGCATCGAGGCCATGCACTCGGAGGAGGAGGAGGAGAACACAGGCACCGGTGGCTTCGCCTCAACACCAAACCTCGGTGGAGAAGGGACTTCCGCCTCTTTTCCCGGCACGGGTAAGCCACTCGCTCTCCACTTCTGCTTGCGTTCTTTCTTTCCTCTTTTGCTTACTGGCTTTCGATCTCGGCTTCGCCCTGTCTCCTTCTTGGCATCCAGACTCCTCCTCGATAGATTCAGAGGACGTCGACACCGTCATCAAGGATGTCACCGCGGGTGCCGTGGTGGAGGCGGAGAAGATTGTTGCCGAAGAGAGCGCCGGAGGCGCCGCTGAGGACGCCACCAAGGGGCCCGCCGAAGAGCCCGGCAAGGGGTCTGCCGGGGAAGCCGGCAAGGCCACTGCCGAGGAGGTGGCGTTTGACGACCTGCCCTTCTCCTCCGCTGCCACTGGCTCCGGCAGGTACCTGAGGGTAAGCGACGACCTCTTCGTCCACCTCCTTGGCGCGTCGAGCACCAGGGCTCCCTTTGAGGGAGAGGTGTTCGACGAGGAGGCGCTTGCCATCGCCGGGCTCGAGGTCATCGATGAGCCGGGCATCGGTGGCGTCGACTCCCAGGAGGAGCGGCTGCTCTAGGCCATGGGTGCCATCTTCTGGAAGCTTCGGGCGCTCCACCGCGCCCGTCTGGACAAGGCCAAGTCCAGGACGGCGGTGGTGGAGAAGGCAGAGACGGACTTTGGAGGGCGCGTCACCGAGGCGCGAGACTGGTTCCGCCAGGCCTAGGACAAACCGAAGGCCGCCCAGAGCGAGCTGGCCAACCGTGAGGTGGACCTCATCCTGAAGCTGGCAGACGTCGAGAAGGCCCAGGAGACGGCGAAGAAATTGGCCGACGAAGCCGAAGCCGCCCGGACCCAGCACGAGGCCGCACTAAAAACCCAGGAACAGGATCTTGCCGCGCGCGAGGAGAAGCTTGTCTCCACGCTCCACGGCAAGGATGAAGAGGTGGGCAAGCTCGTTGTGTAGTGGACCCAAGAGCTGGAGCAGAGGCATCAGGAAGCACTCAATGCCCAGGCTCTTGCCCACACTGGCAAGGTGAGGGAGCTAGAGGAGCAAGCTTTGAAGCTATCCACAGAGAAGGACACGCTCAATGGCGCCCTGGTGGAGGCACAGGGCGTGGTCATCAGCAAGGCCATAGAACTCTCCGAAGCCAACAACTCCATCAGAAACCTCAAGCTGAAGCTGGGAGATCTCGAGAAGATGCTGTCGGAGGCCAAAACCCGGGAGGGGATCCTGACCAAGGAGCTGGAGACAGAGAAGCAGCTGCGGATGAACGAGACCGCCAACCTCGAGGACCATGTGGCGGGCGAGAAACGTTAGCTTGAACGCCTTGCCGTCGTTGCAAACTCGGCCGCCAATCAGCTGGCCATTATGGGGATGCCGGAGATGAGGTACGCCCTAGAGGCGAACCTGAGCCCCAGTGCCAACCTGACCATATACTTTGAAAAGGTCGTCGGCGCCCTAAGGCGGCTTCATTCCAACCAGGCGGCCTCCCTGGCCGAAGAATCCCGGATACTCTACCGGGGGACCATGACCAGGGTGCTCACCAAGATTGCACACTGGCACCCAGACCTCGACTTCGAAGTTGTGCTGAAGAGCTAGCCAGAGGATGCCGACATCGCGGCGCTCAATGAGCGTATCCAGCCCATCCTCAGCCGCATCGACAAAATCAAGAGGTTGGAGGGCCAGCGCCGGGACTAGGCACCCCGTTCTTCATCGCTGCTGCGGGTTCATGACCAAGACAATGCTATCTTTAGTTAGAACCGCGGCGGCAATTTGTGTAATATAACTCTGCAGTGCTCCTGAAATTATGCATGTTATTTTCCTGTTTGATTTTCCTTTGTATGTCCACCCCACGTCGACCGGGTAGGCTTGCCAGCACGTAAACCCAGGGCGGTGGTTTGAGGACGGATCCTCATTAGCCTGCTGGGCGTGCTTGTTGCTGGGCGAAGCACCTTACCGCCCTTGGCGCGGCCGCTCGATCTGTCGAGCTTGACTCGAGTCAGAACTGAGAGCGTTTCTCATGGCGAAAGGCTACCCTGCCACTCTCGACGTGGCCGCTCGAACTGTTGAGCAGACTCAAAACAGAACAAGGGCGTTGCCGAACAGAGGAGGGCCCCTCTGCGTACAGGATCTCCATACATAGGCCGAACCGTCGAGGATAATAACCTTATATCTAAGGAGAAAAACTTAAAATTCAGCATGACTTAGCTCTCTCGTCGCTGCCTCGGCGTCCTTCGCGCCAACGGGCAGTGCCGCCTTCTTGGCCGCCTTCTCTGCAGGAGCTATGGCGATGATGAAGTGCTAGGCCTACCACTAGACCCAATTCTCACAATTGTGATCCACTACCTGGCGCGCCAAAGATGTCAGCGGGAAGCGACACCTATGGGATCGCTGGAATCCCTACTACGGTTGCGGGGCGCTGGATCGTGAGAAGAGCGGGACTAGTAGACAGCAGAAAGGGGATTTACCCAGGTTCGTGTGGCAAAGATGCATAAAACCCCACGATCCTGCTTTGGTGGATGTATTTAGTGTTCTTGGGCTCTTGAACTAGCTCTGGGTGCTGCCAGGTTCCAAAGAGCCGAATCCCTCTCTAGTGCGCCATGGGCCTCCTTTTATAGTCGAAAGGGGCTGCCACAGTGGCACACAGGAGGTGGAAAGTGCTACAGTGCTGTGAGCTTATCGCTGGCATTACAGGACAAAGCGCATTTAATGCGAGGCTTAGGTGTCCCTTCACTTTATCGGGGACGGGTGCAAGGCATGTCCCGTCCGTCGCCGCTCCTCCTTGCTTTGACACGCGCCCTGGCCAGCGATGCATGTGGTGCCATGTAGGTAGGCAGGCAGCTGAGGTGGCGCGGTGGTGGAGCGTCCACGAAGGGCTGCATCTTGCCACGCAGGTGCCTGCCCAGATGGTTGGGTCGGTAGCTGGATGCGAACGATGGCGGACACTTGGCTGGTATGGGCCTGGGAGTGGCCCTGCTGGCGCGCTTGGCAAGGGCCTTGCCGGGTGGTCCGGCAAGGGTCTTGCCGCGGCACGCCGTCATCCCCGGCGAGGACCTTGCCGGGGGTCTCGTGGGCTTCCTTGGTAAGAACCCTGCCGAGGATTGTTTCCTTCCTATCCTCATTTGATCTTGACTATTCTTTGTCTTCACAAAGATCTGCATGCCACCACGGAGGTGCCTCCCGAGCCCTGTCCCAATGCGTTTGTCTAGCGTTGGTGGGCTCAAAGGTGGCCCGCTCGGCTGGTGTGGGCGAGCTGCCCCGGCAAGGGTCTTGCCGGGGCCGCTGAGGCTGCCCCGACAAGGGTCCTTGCCGGGGAAACCTGCTTCGTCCATCCGATCTCTGTGGCCTTGGTCCTTGTCGTTGCTTTGTTTGTCTTGTGCCTTC
Organism: Aegilops speltoides; assembly: GCA_021437245.1. Taxonomy (NCBI): domain Eukaryota; kingdom Viridiplantae; phylum Streptophyta; class Magnoliopsida; order Poales; family Poaceae; genus Aegilops; species Aegilops speltoides. The sequence continues at coordinate 278,916,706 of CM038145.1, read as the reverse complement.
GGCTTCTCTCTGACTTCCCTTTCCTGCCCTGTTACGCGTGGCCGTGGCGGGTGGCTCTAACTGCCCGTGCACAAGTAAAGGGGTCAAAAGCAGAGCCCCTACTTTTGTACACCGACACCCTTGTTCTTCGGTTTCGACACACTAAGCCTTGAGATCGCGGTGAGGGAGTGAGCTAGGGAAGAGAGAGATCTTCGTGCGCACCATAGAGTTTGAACCTTAAGGGTTTTGCCGGAACCTAGAATTCGACATTTGGCGCGCCAGGTAGGGGTACGCCGAAGCTTTTCTTCCGTCGATCCACGCTCCACCATCTCCGCGCCTAGATCTCATGGCGGGCGGTGCTCCTCGAACTGGGTCGGCGGACGCCCACGACGTCACCTGGGGGCTCGATGCCTTTACTCCCGCCTTGCGGCAGGTGCAGTGGCCGCCCAAGTTCAAGCAGGAGATGCCGCCATGCTATGACGGTGCAGCGGATCCGTCGACATTCCTGCTGGCATATCAAGGGGCCATCCTTAGGGCTGGAGGCGACGACAAGGTCATGGCCAACTGTCTTCCCATGGCCCTCGCTGGTGCACCACGTGCCTGGCTGCTCACCCTCCCAGGGTCCACAGTAGCCTCTTGGGAGGAGCTGCGCGGCCTCTTCATCAGGCGCTTTGTGGCACTGGTGCACCTCGTCGTCGCAGCTCTCCTCGGTGGCTCGCAAGCGCCGCCTTCGGATCGTCACACCAAGCAGTTCTATCGCCATATTGGCGCCCCTTCCGCGTGGTAGGGCGCTCCCTCGGGTTGGGCGAAGCCCAAGGCCAACCTGATCTTCAACTCGGGGGACCACCCCATCACCACCATCGGTTCAGGCATGCCCCTATTGCTCTGAACACCCACTATCTGCAGCGTGGCTATCACCAAGACCCTCATCGACAGCGGCGCTGGCCTCAACGTGCTCTTTGTGGAAGCTTTCAGCCTGCTTCACGTACTGTTTGAGCGACTCCGCCCTAGGAAGCCCTTCTCCGGGGTTGGCGATGGCTCCATTAGCCTCCTGGGGTAGATCCGTCTCCCCATGACCTTCGGCACCAGCGACAACTACCACACCGAGCTCATCAACTTCGACATCACCTGCATTAGTCTCCTGTACAATGCCATCCTAGGGTACCCAGCTCTGGCCTAGTTTATGGAGACGACCCATCCAGCCTACAACCTCATGAAGATGCCCGGGAGCAAGGGTGTCCTCACCTTTGGCGGCGCTCAAGCTCGCCCTAAAAACTGCCGCGGCAGCACGATCGACCGACAAGGCCACCTCTGGAGTCAAGGGGGCTGCGCCAACTAAGAAGAAGCAGTTGTTCACTCAAAACCGGGCCAAAACCAAGCAGGTGCTGGTCGAGGAAGATGGGTCCTCGGGAGCTACCTTTACCATATGCGCCGGCCTCGACCCGGATCAAGACGAGGCGTGGGTGAGGTTCCTGCGCGCGAACAAGGATGTCTTCGCCTGGGAACCCAAGCAGCTGGTTGGGGTCCCGAGAGGGGTGATCGAGCATCACCTGAGGGTGTGCCCCATTGTGCGCCCTGTGAAGCAGAAGGCTTGGCGATAGTCTACAAAAGGCAGTCCTTCATCGTCCACGAGACCCGCAAGCTGGAGGCAGCGGGTGTCATCCGCGAGGTCTGATACCCTGAGTGGCTGGCAAACCCCGTCGTCGTACCAAAGAAAGGCGGGAAGGAGCGCATGTGTGTTGACTTCACCAACCTCAACAAGGTATGGCCTCAAGATCCGTTCCCACTTCCGCGCATCGACCAAATTGTTGACTCCACCGCCGAGTGTGACCTGCTTTGCTTCCTAGATGCATTTTCAGGTTATCACCAAATCAAGATGGCAGTAGAGGATGTGGAGAAGACGGCCTTCCTGACCCCGTGTGGGGTGTACTCTTACACTTGCATGTCGTTTGGGCTGCGCAACGCAGGCGCGACCTTCTAGCGGCTGATGCACATCGCCCTGGGTTAGCAGATCGGGAGGAATACTGAAGCTTACATCAACGACATCGTGGTAAAGTCTCGGGAGGCGAGAACGCTAATCCATGACTTGGAGGAGACCTTCACAAGCCTGCGCCAGGTGGACTTGCGGCTCAACCTAGAGAAGTGTGTGTTTGGTGTCCCCTCAGGCAAGCTACTAGGCTTCCTCGTGTCCCACCGGGGGATCGAGGCTAAACAGGAGAAGGTAAAGGCGATAGAAGGCATGAGCCCACCGCAAACCCTCAAGGAGATGCTGAAGCTTGTGGGTTGCGTGACCTCGCTGGGGCGCTTCATCTCCACGCTGGGAGAGCGCGCCCTACCATTCTTCAAGCAGATGAAGAAGAAAGGCCCATTCGAGTGGACCCCGGAAGCTGACCAAGCGTTTCAAGACCTCAAGAGATACCTGACCAGCCCTCCGGTGATGGTGGCGCCCCGCCCTCTGGAGTGTTGGAAATATGCCCTAGAGGCAATAATAAAATGGTTATTATTATATTTCCTTGTTCATGATAATTGTCTATTGTTCATGCTATAATTGTATTAACTGGAAACCGTAATACATGTGTGAATACATAGACCACAACATGTCCCTAGTGAGCCTCTAGTTGAATAGCTCGTTGATCAATAGATGGTCATGGTTTCCCACTACTAGGAAAAGGGCTATAGATGGAATTGACACTAATGGCGCACCAGACATGTGGTGCGCCATTAGTATATACTAATGGCGCACCACCTTCTGATGCGCCATTAGTGTTGAAATTACTAATGGCGCACCCTGCCCACGGTGCGCCATTAGTACCAATTTTTTTTGAACTAGTGCGCCTGTCCAAACATACTAATGGCGAATCCCTGGTGGTGCGCCATTACTAGTTGTAACTAGTAATGGCGCACCAGCGAAAAAGGTGCGCCACTAAAGTTATTTTTTTATTATTGTTTTTATTCCTTTTTTTGCAAAAGTACTAATGGCGCACTCACACGCGGTGCGCCATTACTAGTTCAAACTAGTAATGGCGCACTCACACGCGGTGCGCCATTACTAGTTCAAACTAGTAATGGCGCACCGTGGCAAAGTCGCCATTAGTATGTTTTTTTTGCAAAACTACTAATGGCGCACCACCGAGTGCGCCATTAGTAACCTGGATTACTAATGGCGCATTTGTAGCTGGTGCGCCATTAGTAAGTGGGCAGCAACAAGATATTTTGGACAGCCTCTCCTCCCACACTCACTTTCTCCCCACTTCATTCTCTCCACCGCCTCCTCCTTGTCTCCGGTGCCTCCTCTTTTTCACCTCATTTCCACCATAGATTCATTCAAATTAAGTGGTTAAGTTACCTTGTTTTGCTAGGTAAGTAAGGGGGGAAGCTATATTTATGTTGTTCTCCCTACAACAATGTGCACATGCACTTTTTATGGCCTAGCTAGATCTATGTATGTTAGTGGTGTTGCATATGTTTGTGGTGTTGCATATGTGTTTGTGTTTGGAGGTGTACGGTATTTGAAATCGATAGTTGCCAATATTTTGCTGGAATGTTGATTCATTTCATTTTCAAGCGAAATTTTGGCATTAAGCATTCTTTTAGTCCTATTTTTAGGAAAGTCATGCCAAATTTTTCTTGCTTCTAAAATATCGTTTTGCTCTACCCTTGACGACCATAGTCCGCACGATGACCGAAGGCATCGTGAATAGGTTTTGAGGTCATGAGGCCGACATGCTTCAAAAGAACGAGGCGGAGATAAGATGTCCTTGTCGAAGATGCAAGCTGAATAGCCTTATTACGGACCCGGATTCCGGGCAGGTGTGTGACCACCTGCTCTTGCGTGGTTTCATGGATGGCTATCGGTGGCAAGGTGATGAAGATGACTACGAAGTCGTCCATGGGGGCGAGCAAGAAATGAGGAAGGGCAAGAAGACAACCACCGCGGCTCGGGGGCGAGAAGACGGAGAATCCCGGAGATGATCACGATGGTGATGTTGTACACATCATCATGTAGAAGATGCAGGACATGATGATGATGCGGCGGAGCGGCATTTACTGGACCATCGATGGGCTGGGTGCAGGACCCTCATATTCAAGAGCTGCTTCTCAAGCGGACGGATAACGCAAGAGCTGCCGCCCGAGAGAAAGCCAAGATGGATCAACTTGAGTTAGACGGTTACTCCATTGTATGAAGGATGCAGGCCGAGGATACCCGCTGAAAGTAACGCTCATGGCTCGGAGATGAAGGTAAAACACAAAATGACCGGCGCGTGCTTCGACGAGAACATGTCATTACAGCACTAACGTCTTCCCAAGGGGAACAAGTGCCCGACCAGTTTGGAGGAGGCGAAGAAAATCGTGTGTCCTCTGGATTTACCGCACGTGAAATACCATGTGTGCATGAACAATTGCATCATTTATCGGGGCGAGCACGCGAGTCTACCATATGTCCGGTGTGTGGTGTCACTCGATACAAGAAGAGGAAAAAGCTCCTCGAAAAGTGGTGTGGTAGTTTCCGATCACTCCTCGTCAGTAGCGGTATTCGCGGACCCTAAGGTAGCAAAGCTCCTGCGTTGGCACGCCGGATAGGGAGGAGAAGAAGCGAAGATGACGCAAATGATCCGGAGATAGATAAAAAGACATGATGCTGAGTCACCCTAAGGATGCGAGCGGTGTAGCGTTGAACTTCAATACCGAATTTGGGAGCGATCCAAGGATCATCGTCTTTGCGCGAGCACCGATGGAGTCAATCCATTTGGTAGCGAGAGAAGCACACATAGCACCTGCTTTGTGTTTGTGTGGATGTACAACCTTCCCCTGGTTGTGCATGCGGAGGAAGTACATTCACATGAGTATGCTAATTGAAGGGCGAAACAACCGAGGAGCGACATCAATCAGATGTCTGGGGCTCTTGAGAGGAGCTTGACACGCTGTGGAAAACGCCACCAATCGTTGGGCGCCGCAGAGAAAGAATATTTCCCTATGAGAGTTGCCTTTGCTCACGACGGTGCACGACTATCTCGATTCTGGATATCTTGCGGGCGGTAGTCCACGGATTTTACGGATGCGTAAGGTGCATGGATGACACAACGATCGCCAGCTAGATAGAGATCCGGGTCTTCGAAAACCGTGTTCATGGGACATCGAAGGTGGCTTCGCGACGATGACCCGTGGAGAAAACGCAAGGATCTGTTCGATGGTGAAACCGAACCCCGAAAACGCCCGTGTACGAGGAGCGGCGAGGAAATAGACAAGCTGTTGAAAAATTGGAAAGACTGCCCACTGCCGGGAAAGAAGCAAAAGGCGCCAGAGCCGGGAAAGAAGCAAAAGGCGCCAGAGCCGCTGCTGAAGGTATGGAAAACGAGGTCATTTTACGGGACTTCTTTGATTGGAAGATCCACCGTGTGCCTCACAGCCTTGATGTCATGCATATCACGAAGAACGTGTGCGAGTCTGCTTGGTACCGCTGCTCAACATGCGAGAGAGGACCAAAGATGGGCGAAAGCAAGGGCGGACTTGAAATCAATGGGCATCGGCGGAGCTTCACGCTATATATGATGATGATGATGATGATGATGATGATGATGATGATGAGGCGAAGCAGGACACAGAAAGTCGTCGCAATGGCAAAAAGTCCGAGAAGACCGGAAATGACTACCCTCCCGTGCTTCACTCTAAGTCGAGGAGGAGATCGAGCAGTTTTCATCCGCCTCCTAGGAGTAAAACTTCCTTCTGATTCTGCGGGAAGATAAGCGGATACCTAGACCCAAATGAAGCGAAGTTCAGCGGGATGAAGTCTCACGACTGTCACGTGCTGATGACGCAGATACTTCCAGTTGAAATTCGTGGGATCATGGACGCGCACGTCCGTGAAACGCTATTTGGCCTATGCAACTTCTTCGACATCATATCTCGGAAGTCGATTGGCGTGAGGCAACTTAGAAGGCTACAGGAAGAGATCGTGGTGATACTATGCGAGCTTGAGATGTACTTCCCGCCCGCATTCTTCAACGTTATGGTGCATCTGCTGGTCCATATAGTGGAGGATATCATCCAACTCGGGCCGACGTTCCTGCACAGCATGATGCCGTTCGAAATGATGAATGGTGTCATCAAAGGATACGTTCGCAACATGGCACGTCCAGAAGGAAGCATAGCCAGGGGCTTTCTGACCGAAGAGTGCATCTCCTAATGCATGAATTATCTAGGCATCGAGAACCCCGTTGATCTGCCCGTCAACAGGCACCTCGGCAGGCTCGCTGGATGGGGTCACCGTCAGGGTCGCCGCGAAATGCATGTCGACTTCGAGGGTCGACTCGCCGACTTTGAAAGAGCAAACCTAGTCGCGCTACAACACATAGACGTGGTCGATCCTTGAGTGGTAGAGCACAAAACCTTTATTAAGAAGACGTACAATGACCGAGGCCAACAGAGGATGGATGGAGATATACTCAAAGAGAACAACTCATGTTTCACGCGTTGGTTCAAGCGAAGCTTCGTACCCTTTACATGAGGATTCTTCAGCGGAAGAACAACTCATATTCGCCTTGTCACGGTATGCCGAGTACAACCTGATGACCTATGAGGCATACGTTATCAACGGCTACACATTCTACACCGAGGCCAAGGACATGAAGAGCGATGGTTATCAGAACTCCGGGGTAACGATGGAATCCTACACCGGTAACGACAAGGACAGATACTACGGAAGGATCGAGGAGATCTGGGAGCTGAGCTACACTGGAGAGAAGGTCCCGATGTTCCATGTCAGATGGGCCAAGAACGTCATAAAAGAAGACCGGTATTTCACCACCATGGTTATACCCGAAGCCAAATCCAAGACCGCGGGCGCAAACGTCACCGCGAAAAATGAGCCATGGGTACTAGCTTCCCAAGTGGACCAATGCTTCTTCATTACCGACCCGGCCAAGCCCAGTCGTGTTGTCGTGAGGAGAGGCAAAAGGAAGATCATCAGAATGGATGGAGTAGCCAATGAGCAAGACTTCGACAAGTATGGCGACCCGAGGATCGAACATGACGACGATGATGAAGTAGTAGCATACACCACAAGAAGAAGCAGGACCACCCTACCTAAGGGCGTCCGTTCCACGTAAGAACTCCATTTGCGAAAAAGAAGGGCAAGAAGATTGTGAGCAGATAGCTAGCTAAGATCGATTGTATTTAAATCGTAACCTTCATTTCTCGATTGTATTTCATCGACAGTTTTTGAACTATCATGAATATTTTAAATTTCATGGACACTCGATCTCGATCCCCCTCTATCTTGATCGCTATCCCACCTCGCCAGATCCGGCCGTCCCCTCGCCTTGAGCACCCCTGTCCACAGGCCGCCCCGCTGACCCCGCACCCACAATTCCCTACTCAACCGCCGACCCCCGCACCCTCCCTACTAAACCGCCGCCGCCCGACCCCTGCACCCCACACCTCCCGCTCCACCGGCATTACTGTTTGATGATATTTTAAAAAAAATTATTACTGTCTTATAAAAAAAATTACTGATATGATTTAAACAAGTTTGAACATATTTAAACACAAATAAGTATCAAACAACATTTTAAATGCATAAAAAAAATTGTGGAGCCTGGGAATCGAACCCAGGACCTCCTAGTGTGAGAACTGGCTGCTGACCAGTCGAGCTAGTAGAGGGGACTTGATGTGGATCAGCTCAGGTGGTAGATAACCTGTTGGCTCGAGCAAAATACTAATGGCGCACCAGGGTGAGGTGCGCCATTAGCATGGATGTACTTATGGCGCACCGAGGGGTGGTGCGCCATTAGTATTGTGCCGCCCCCGCCCATCCATACTTCCTCCCGGCCCAAACCTATCGATCCCCTCTCTCTCCCTCGATCCCCTTCCCCTCTCCTCTCCAGCGCGCTGCCCGCCGCCTCGGCGCGCCCGATCTGCTGCCCGCCGCCTCGGCCCAGCACCCGTCCACGACGCCGCCCTTGCCCCGCGCCTCGACGCCGCCCTTGCCCTGCGCCCTTGTGCCTCGGCGCCCGACGTCTCCAACCACCGCCTCGGCGCAGCGGAGGGCTTCTCCACCCCTCGGCGCCAGCAAGCAGAGCTCCTCCTCCCTTCGACGCCAAGCAAGCGGGCGGCTCCTCCTCTCCCTCGGCGCCAAGCCAGGTGAGCTGCCCCCTCCCCCCTCGGCTGCTTGCTTCTATCCATCCTAACCCTAGCCCCTTCTCCATTGCAGGAGCCCGCCACACTCCTCTCAAGGAGGAGAGGAGAGGAGAAACCCGCGTAGCGCCGTCATTTCCCGCACAGCCTCGGCATCGTCTCCTCCCCTCCAAGCTCCATTGAATCCAAGCTGCTGCTAAGGTGAGCTTTTGCATCTGAATTTTGCATCTGAATTCTCCTCCTGTGGAATGTGGGTGTCAATTCGTACTTTGATGTCAATTGGATCATTCTTCTTTAGGTTTCATTGGTTGGCCTGTTATTTTGTTTGCTGCCGTCTTTGTTTAGTAAATCTGCCTGATTAGGTTTCTGTTCAACCTCAGAATGCTTTCAGTTCTGTTTTGTCAGGCTGATATTGACTATACTGTTTAGTTTATACACTAGTTACCCAGAAAGTTGGTCTTCCTCCTAGCAAGAATATACATATTAGATAATACATGATGGGCGATTACTACTTGTCTATTTACAATGAGACAGGGGCCCGTGGTATCATTATGGGGCTGTCTGCTGTATTATGCCTATAAAAACACTTGTTCGGTCAATTAAGCAGGGCATTGAAAATTGACAGGCATTTTTGTTTCATTGAACCTAAGCAATTTCATACGCTTGACAAAGTTGATGCTTTATTCTGATGTATAATTTGTTTGTCACATACTCTTTGTTGATCCCAAGTTTGATGCATAACAATTGTTGTATGAGTTCTCCAAATGAGCAGGAGTACTCCTCTATTTTGATATGAAATCACCATGATAGGTCCACATGCTCTTGTTGTCAACATGATAAATAGTTTCAATTAGTTACCTCTAAAACTATTCCTAATTAAGCAAGAAGAGAAGAGAGGAGGAGTAGTTTATTTCATAGAGTAAACATTAGCACTATTTGACATAAAGGTTTTAGCTAATTTGAATTAGCTGAAAGCAGCGATACATCATTTTATTGACAATAAAATGTTCAAAGAAACGAAATATCAAGTACAATAGCTAGATTACACTATCGATACACTACCAATAAAATGTTCATTTAGTTTGATAAACAAATATTGCCAAGCATGACATGGCCTTTGTGAGCTCCTTTGTATAAAATGAAATGCAAGGTTGCCGACATCAGTAACCAGATCACACGATCAAAAAAAATCAATTTATGCAACTGTAAGAGTACCAACCAGATTACACAAATCATTTTTTCTTCAGAAGTGTGTCATAATTTCCCTGTCCTAATTGTTGTTTTGATTCAGAAGTGATGATTTGCTACAACCAGTGCATGCATGCCTTTTTTCTTCTTCAATTTTAGTAAAGTGCTCTGTTCTGGGTCATGGACTTTGTGCCATGGACCAGTGCATGCATGATGCTGCTGCTGTACTACTTGTCAAGTGATGCAGAAATCATCCATCAAGATGTCCTTCGTACCTCGGGGCAGTTCTACCTCAACAATCAACCGTCCAACAGTGACATCGACACAATGCTACAAATGCAGGCTGACAACGACCGTTATTTCATGACTCCCACGATAGACGGCGGCTTCATCCACGCTCCGGTCCCTTGAGTCGAGTCGAAAGCGGTGATCTTGTGTCTAGTTCTCAAACATCGATTGGCTCATGTTGTAATTAAACTTTAATGAACTTGTAGTATGTCTCTTTGGTTTCGAGAGTTGTTCAACTTAGATGTCATCGATGCTATTAATGTCTTGCTTTTCTCTTCCGATCGTTCTGTTGCATACTTATATATTGCTTATGTATTGTCTGTGAATTGGTACTAACGTTTACGTTTGGCTAGTGCATAGCGATGCCGGCGTATGTTGTGTACAAGGGTAAGGTTCGAGTCTCGATGGTCGGGAGGAGTGTCGGAGACAGGTTCACCGATTCAGCGGTAATAGTTACAAAGGGTACACCACTAGGGCGAGGCGAATCTAGATCGCCCGCTATCTAGCGGAGAGGGAGGGCGTTGGAGGAACCAGATGAAGGCGAGTTTCATCGTGATGATGATCATCGTGATGACCGCAACTCTCTTCTATGTGATGGTAGTTTAGATGATCGATATCGACTTGTAATGTGAAGACAAACTCGCTACTCGCAGTGTCGAGACTTGTAATATAATGTTCTATCTTTGTTTGGTCTTTTCAATTCGGAGACTAATATGATGAATTGTATTCGGAGACTAATATGATGAATTGTATTCAAAGACTAATCTTCTATTGTATTCGATGAATCTGTTGTTGATGTGTGATGTCTATATTTTGTCAAATTATACATTTTGTAACCTGTGCAAAAACAGAAAATAAAAATAAAAAACCTAATATTCATACTAATGGCGCATCACATGACGATCGCCATTAGTATGACGATCACATACTAATGGCGCATCCTTTGGATAGTGCGCCATTAGTATCTCCACGATACTAATGGCGCATCTGTGGTAGTGCGCCATTAGTATCTCCAAAGCACTGGTATACATGGCCTGGGAGGCATACTAATGGCGCACTCGCCTATACTAATGGCGCACTGCGATGCGCCATTAGTATACTCAATACTAATGGCGCACCGGTGGTGCGCCATTAGTAAAAATTACTAATGGCGTGCTATTAATGGCGCACCACAGATGCGCCATTAGTAGGGGTTTTTCTAGTAGTGTCCTGACCATGGACATTAGATGTCATTGATAGCGGGATCAAATCATTAGGAGAATGATGTGATGGACAAGAACCAATCCTAAGCGTAGCACAAAGATCGTGTAGTTCGTTTGCTAAAGCTTTTCTAATGTCAAGTATCATTTCCTTAGACCATGAGATTGTGCAACTCGCGAATACCGTAGGAATGCTTTGGGTGTACCAAACGTCACAACATAAGCGGGTGGCTATAAGCGTACAATCTGAGCATCTCCAAAAGTGTCATTGGGTTGTACGAATCGAGGCTGGATTTGTCACTCCGTATGACGGAGAGGTATCTCTGGGCCCACTCGGTAATGCATCATCATAATGAGCTCAGTGTGACTAAGTAGTTAGTCACGGGATCATGCATTACGGAACGAGTAAAGTGACTTGCCGGTAACAAGATTGAATGAGGTATTGGGATACCGACGATCGAATCTCGGGCAAGTAACGTACCGATTGACCAAGGGAATTGTATACGGGATTGCTTGAATCCTTGCCATCGTGGTTCATCCTATGAGAGCATCATGGAACATGTGGGAGACAACATGGGTATCCAGATCCCGCTGTTGGTTATTGGCCGGAGAGATGTCTCGGTCATGTCTGCATGGTTCCCGAACCCGTAGGGTCTACACACTTAAGAGGTTCGGTGACGCTAGAGTTGTTATGGGAAATAGTATGTGGTTAACGAAGGTAGTTCGGAGTCCCGGATGAGATCCCGGATGGCACGAGGAGTTCCAGAATGGTTCGGCGGTGAAGATTGATATATTGGACGAAGGGTATTGGAGTCCAGAAGTGTTCTGGGGGTACCAGGCTATGGCCACCATGATCGAAAGGTGTTTCGGGAGCCCCGACAAGTGTTGAAGGGCCTCAGGGGTTAAAGGGGAAGGGGAAAACCAGCCCACTAAGGGATGGTGCGCCCCCCACACCCTTTCCCACATTACTTGGGGAGGTGGGGCGCCTCCACCTGGCTTGGGAGGCAAGCCTCCACATGCTTGGCTTGGGGGGCAAGTCTCCCTAGGATTTTCCCTAGGGAGATCCAATCTGCTTGGCCGCCGCCCCCTAGGGGAAACCCTAGGGCGCCTCCCCCTCTCCCCTTGCCCCTATATATAGTTGAGGGGTGGGAGGGCAGCCGCACCTCTTCCCTGGCGCAGCCCCCTCCCTCCTCCAACACCTCCTCCTCCTCCGTAGTGCTTGGCGAAGCCCTACCGGAGAACCACGAGCTCCATCGCCACCACACCGTCGTGCTGCTAGAGTTTTCCCTCAACTTCTCCTCTCCCCTTTCTGGATCAAGAAGGAGGAGACGTCCCCGGGCTGTATGTGTGTTGAACGCGGAGGCGCCGTCCGTTTGGCGCTAGATCGGATCTTCCGCGATTTGAATCGCCGCGAGTACGACTCCATCAACCGCGTTCTTGTAACGCTTCTGCTTAGCAGTCTTCAAGGGTATGAAGATGCACTCCCCCTCTCTCTCTCTCTCTCGTTGCTAGAATATCCATAGTTTGATCTTGGTGATGCATAGAAAATTTTGAATTTCTGCTACGCTCCCCAACGGTGGCATCATGAGCTAGGTCTATGCGCAGTTTCTATGCACGAGTAGAACACAAGTTGTTGTGGGCGTCGATTTTGTCAATTTACTTGTCATTACTAGTCTTATCTTAATTCGGCGACATCGTGGCATGAAGCGGCCCGGACCGACCTTACATGTACGCTTACATGAGACAGGTTCCACCGACTAACATGCACTAGTTGCATAAGGTGGCTAGCGGGTGTCTGTCTCTCCCACTTTAGTCGGATTGGATTCGATGAAAAGGGTCCTTAGGGTAAATAGCAATTGGCATATCATGTTGTGGTTTTGGCGTAGGTAAGAAACATTCTTGCTAGAAACCTATAACGGCCACGTAAAAACTTGCAACAATAATTAGAGGACGTCTAACTTGTTTTTGCAGCATATGCCGTGTGATGTGATATGGCCAAAAGGATGTGATGAATGATATATATGTGATGTATGAGATTGATCATGTTCTTGGAATAGGAATCACGACATGCATGTCGATGAGTATGACAACTGGCAGGAGCCATAGGAGTTGTCTTAATTTATTGTATGACCTGCGTGTCATTGAATAACGCCATGTAATTACTTTACTTTATTGCTAAACCGTTAGCCATAGTAGTAGAAGTAATAGTTGGCGAGACAACTTCATGAAGACACGATGATGGAGATCATGGTGTCATGCCGGTGACGATGATGATCATGGCGCCCTGAAGATGGAGATCAAAAGGAGCAAAATGATATTGGCCATATCATGTCACTATTTGATTGCATGTGATGTTTATCATGTTTTTACATCTTATTTGCTTACAACGACGGTAGCATAATTAAGATGATCCCTCGCTAAAATTTCAAGAAAGTGTTCCCCCTAATTGTGCACCGTTGCGAAGGTTCGTTGTTTTGAAGCACCACGTGATGATCGGGTGTGATAGATTCTAATGTTCGAATACAACGGGTGTAAGCCAGATTTCCACAAGCAAAACACTTAAGTTGACATGACGAGCCTAGCATGTACAGACATGGCCTCGGAACACAAGAGACCGAAAGGTCGAACATGAGTCGTATAGCAGATACGATCAACATGAAGATGTTCACCGATGATGACTAGTCCGTCTCACGTGATGATCGGACACGGCCTAGTTGACTCGGATCATGTATCACTTAGATGACTAGAGGGATGTCTATCTAAGTGGGAGTTCATTAAATAATCAGCTGAACTTAATTATCATGAACATAGTCAAAAGGTCTTTGCAAATTATGTCGTAGATTATGCTTTAGTTCTACTGTTTTAGATATGTTCCTAGAGAAAATTTAGTTGAAAGTTGATAGTAGCAATTATGCGGACTAGGTCCGTGGCCGAGATTGTCCTTGTTGCTCGTAGAAGGCTTATGTCCTTAATGCACCGCCGGTGTCTTTGAACCTCGAACGTCGTCTGTGGATGTTGTGAACATCTGACATACACATTTTGATGACTACGTGATAGTTTAGTAATGTTAAACGGTTTAGAATTGAGGCGCCGAAGACGATTTTGAAACGTCGCGGAACATATGAGATGTTCAAAGGGCTGAAATTGGGATTTCAGGCTCGTGCCCACGTCAAGAGGTATGAGACCTCTGACGAGTTTCTTAAGCCTACAAACCAAGGGAGAAAAGCTCAATCATTGAGCATGTGCTCAGATTGTCTGAGTACTAAAATCACTTGAATCGAGTGGGAGTTAATCTTCCAGATGAGATAGTGACGGTAGTCCATAGTCACTGCCACCAAGCTATTAGAGCTTCGTGATGAACTATAACATATCAAGGATAGACATGATGATCCTTGAGCAATTCACGATGTTTGACACCGCGAAAGTAGAAATCAAATAGGAGCATCAATTGTTGATGGTTAGTGAAACCACTAGTTTCAAGAAGGGCAAGGGCAAGAAGGGATACTTCATGAAATGACAAATCAGTTGCTGCTCTAGTAAAGAAACCCAAGGTTGAACCCAAACCCGAGACTAAGTGCTTCTGTAATGAGGGGAACAGTCACTGAAGCAGAACTACCCTAGATACTTGGTAGATGAGAAGGCTGTCAAGGTTGACAGAAGTATATTGGATATACATTGTATCAAATGTGTACTTTACTAGTACTCCTAGTAGCACCAGGGTATTAAGATACCGGTTCGGTTGCTAAGTGTTAGTAACTCGAAATAAAAGGCTATGGAATAAACGGAGACTAGCTAAAGTTGAGATGACGATATATGTTGGAAGTGTTTCCAAGGTTGATGTGATGAAACATCGCACGCTCCCTCTACCATCGGGATTGGTGTTAAACCTAAATAATTGTTATTTGGTGTTTGCGTTGAGCATAGACATGATTGGATTATGTTTATCAATGTCTGATATTCATTTAAGGAGAATAATGGTTACTCTATTTATTTGAATAATACCTTCAATGGTCGTGCACCTAAAATGAATGGTTTATTGAATCTCGATCGTAGTGATACACATGTTCATGCCAAAAGATATAAGATAGTAATGATAGTACCACCTACTTGTGGCACTGCCATTTGAGTCATATTGGTATAAAACGCATGAAGAAGCTCCATGATGATGGATCTTTGGACTCACTCATTTTTGAAAAGATTGAGACATGCGAACCATGTCTATTGGTATATACGCATGAAGAAACTCCATGCAGATGGGTCGTTTGGACTCACTTGATTTTGAATCACTTGAGACATGCAAATCATACCACATGGGCAAAATGACTGAAAGGCCTCGTTTTCAGTGAGATGGAACAAGAGAGCAACTTGTTGGAAGTAATACATTTGATGTGTGCAATCCAATGAGTGCTGAGGCACGCAGTGAATATCATTATGTTCTTACTTCACAGATGATTTGAGTAGATGTTGAGTATATTTGCTTGATGAAACACAAGTCTGAATAATTGAAAGGTTCAACTAATTGCAGAGTGAAGTTGAAGATCATCGTGACAACAGGATAAAATGTCTATGATATGATCATAGAGATGAATATCTGAGTTACGAGTCTGGCACACAATTAAGACATTGTGGAAATTGTTTCGCAACTAATACCGCCTGGAACACCATAGTGTGATGGTGTGTCCGAACATCATAACTGCACCCTATTGGATATGGTGCATACCATGATGTCTCTTATCGAATTACCACTATTGTTTATGGGTTAGGCATTAGAGACAACCGCATTCACTTTAATAGGGTACCACGTAATTCCGTTGAGATGACATCGTATGAACTATGGTTTAGAGAAACCTAAGTTGTCGTTTCTTAAAAGTTTGGGGCTGCGACGCTTATGTGAAAAGTTTTGCCTGATAAACTCGAACCCAAAGCGGATAAATGCATCTTCATAGGACACCCAAAATAGTTGGGTATACCCCCTATTTCAGATCCGGAAGCAAAAGCGATTGTTTCTAGCAATGGGTCCTTTCTCGAGGAAAAGTTTCTCTCGAAAGAATTGAGTGGGAGGATGGTGGAGACTTGATGAGGTTATTGAACCGTCACTTCAACTAGTGTGTAGCAGGGCATAAGAATTTGTTCCTGTGGCGCCCACACCAATTAAAGTGGAAGCTTATGATAGTGATCATGAAACTTCGGATCAAGTCACTACCAAACCTCATAGGTCGACAAGGATGTGTACTACTTCAGAGTGGCACGTACTCTTGTCTTGGAGGTCATGTTGCTAGACAACAATGAACCTACAAGCTATGGAGAAGCGATGGTGTGCCCGGATTCTGACAAATGGCTCGAGGCCATAAAATCCGAGAGAGGATCCATGTATGAAAACAAAGTGTAGACTTTGGAAGAACTACTTGATGGTCGTAAGGCTGTTGGGTACAGATGGATTCTAAAAGGGAAGACACACAATGATGGTATGTGTCACCATTAAGAAAGCTCGACTTGTCGCTAAGATGTTTTCCGACAAGTTCAAGGAGTTGACTACGGTGATACTTTCTCACTCGTAGCGATGCTAAGAGTCTGTTGGAATTGTATTAGCAGTTACTGCATTGTTTATGAAATCTTACAGATAGGATGTCAAAACATTGTTTCCTTGACAATTTTCTTGAGGAAAGGTTGTATGTGATACAACCAGAAGGTTTTATCACTCCTAAAAGATGCTAACAAGTATGCAAAGCTCCAGCAATCCTTCTAAGGACTGGAGAGCATCTCGGAGTTGGAATGTACGCTTTGATGAGATGATCAAAGATTTTGGGTTTATACAAAATTTATGAGAAACTTGTATTTCCAAAGAAGTGAGTGGGAGCACTATAGAATTTCTTATAAGTATATGCTGTTAACATATTGTTGATCAGAAATGCTGTAGAATTTCTGGAAAAAATATAGGGTTATTTGAAATGTGTTTTTCAATGGAAAACCTGGATTAAGCTACTTGAACATTGAGGATCAAGATCTATAACTATAGATCAAAAACGCTTAATAGTACTTTCAAATGAATACATACCGTGACAAGATTTTGAAGGAGTTCAAATAGATCAGCAAAGAAGGAGTTCTTGGCAGTGTTATAAGGTGTGAGCATTGAGTAAGACTCAAGATCTGACCACGGCAAAAGAGAGAGAAAGGATGAAGGTCGTCCCCTATGCTTCAGACATGGGCTCCATAGTATGCTATCTTTGTGTACCGCTTTGAAGTGTGCCTTGCCATGAGTCGATCAAGGGGTACAAGTGTGATCCAGGAATGGATCACAGGACAGCGGTCAAGGTTATCCTTAGTAACTAGTTGACTAAGGAATTTTCTCAATTATGGAGGTGGTAAAAGAGTTCATCGTAAAGGGTTACGCCGATGCAAACTTTGACACTAATCTGGATGACTCTGAGTAGTAGACCGGATTCGTATAGTAGAGCTGTTATTTGGAATAGTTCCAAATGGCGCGTGGTAGCTGCATATAGGAGATGACATAGAGATTTATAAAGCACACAGGTATCTGAAAGATTCAAACCCGTTGACTAATAACCTCTCTCAAAAGCGAGATATAATCAAATCTAATGGGTGTTGGATTCATTACAATCACATAGTGATGTGAACTAGATTATTGACTCTAGTGCAAGTGGGAGACTGTTGGAAATATGCCCTAGAGGCAATAATAAAATGGTTATTATTATATTTCCTTGTTCATGATAATTTTCTATTCTTCATGTTATAATTGTATTAACTGGAAACCATAATACATGTGTGAATACATAGACCACAACATGTCCCTAGTGAGCCTCTAGTTGACTAGCTCGCTGATTAATAGATGGTCATGGTTTCCTGACCATGGACATTTGATGTCATTGATAGCGGGATTACATCATTAGGAGAATGATGTGATAGACAGGACCCAACCCTAAGCGTAGCACAAAGATCGTGTAGTTCATTTGCTAAAGCTTTTCTAATGTCAAGTATCATTTCCTTAGACCATGAGATTGTGCAACTCCTGGATACCGTAGGAATGCTTTGGGTGTACCAAACATCACAACGTAACTGGGTGGCTATAAAGGTACACTACGAGCATCTTGAAAGTGTCTGTTGGGTTGTACGAATCAAGGCTGGATTTGTCACTCCGTATGACGGAGGGGTATGTTTGGGCCCAGACGATAATGCATCATCATAATGAGCTCAATGTGACTAAGTAGTTAGTCACAGGATCATGCATTACGGAACAAGTAAAGTGACTTGCCGGTAACGAGATTGAACGAGGTATTGGGATACTGACGATCAAATCTCGGGCAAGTAACGTATCGATTGATAAAGGGAATTGTATACGGGATTGCTTGAATCCTTGACATCATGGTTCATTCGATGAGATCATCGTGGAACATGTGGGAGCCAGCATGGGTATCCAGATCCCGCTGTTGGTTATTGGCCGAAGAGATGTCTCGGTCATGTCTGCATGGTTCCCGAACCCGTAGGGTCTACACACTTAAGGTTCGGTGACGCTAGAGTGGTTATGGAAAATAGTATGTGGTTACCGAAGGTAGTTCGGAGTCCCAGATGAGATCCCGGATGTCACGAGGAGTTCTGGAATGGTCCGGCGGTGAAGATTGATATATTGGACGAAGGGTATTGGAGTCCGGAAGTATTCTGGGGGTACCAGGCTATGGCCAGCATGACCGAAAGGTGTTTCGGGAGCCCCCGCAAGTGTTGGAGGTCCTCATGGGCTAAAGGGGTAGGGGCAAACAAGCCCACTAAGGGGCGCCCGCCACACCCTTTTCCACGTTACTTGGGGAGGTGGGGCGCCTCCACCTGGCTTGGGAGGCAAGCCTCCACATGCTTGGCTTGGGGGGCAAGTCTCCCTAGGATTTTCCCTAGGGAGATCCAATATGCTTGGCCGCCGCCCCCTAGGGCAAACCCTAGGGCGCCTCCCCCTCTCCCCTTTCCCCTATATATAGTGGAGGGGTGGGATGGCAGCCGCACCTCTTCCCTGGCACAGCCCCCTCCCTCCTCCAACACCTCCTCCTCCTCCGTAGTGCTTGGCGAAGTCCTGCCGGAGAACCACGAGCTCCATCGCCACCACGCCGTTGTGCTGCTGGAGTTTTCTGTCAACTTCTCCTCTCCCCTTGCTGGATCAAGAAGGAGGATACGTCCCCGGGCTGTACGTGTGTTGAACGCGGAGGCGCCGTCCGTTCGGCACTAGATCGGATCTTCCGCGATTTGAATCGCCGCGAGTACGGCTCCATCAACCGCGTTCTTGTAACACTTCCGCTTAGCGATCTTCAAGGGTATGAAGATACACTCCCTCTCTCTCTCTCTCATTGCTAGAATCTCCATAGATTTATCTTGGTGATGCGTAGAAAATTTTGAATTTCTGCTACATTCCCCAACATGGAGCCCCTGGTGCTTTACCTTGCCACCACTCCATACTCCGCCAGCGTAGCTCTAGTGGCGTTTCGGGAAGAGCACCATACTAAGGATACGTCGTGCCGCACCCCCAACCAGGGCAATGCAAGACCCGGAGGGCACCACAAAGACTACAGCAACTCCAACGAGCGACCAGAATCTGGGGGTTCCACCACCTCAGGAGGCGCCTCACCTTCTGACGGGCGCGGGCTCCGCTGACGCTCCTGCCCTTGTCGAGCACCCGGTGTACTTCGTCAGCACGGTCCTGCGGGATGCGAGGGCACAGTACCCCATGCCTCAGAAGCTCTTGCTAGCGCTCCTAGTGGCCTCGCGCAAGTTGCGTCACTACCCATTGGAGAAGGTACTCAGGAGCCCCAACGCATCTGGAAGAGTCGCCGAGTGGAACATCGAGCTGCAGGCATTCCAGCTAGGGTTCAGCACAACCAGGGTCATCAAGGGAGTCGCGCTCGCCGATTTCATGGCCGAATGGACGGACGCCCCGGGGCTTGAAGCAGGCAAGGATCGATCCCTCTCACCGGGGAGTGAAGCACTAGATGGCTGGTTTATGTATTTCGATGGCGTGTTCGCATGCCAAGGCACGGGGGCTAGAGCAGTGCTCATCTCGCCAACTCAAGACAAGCTCTACTATGCCGTGCAGCTCTGATTCCAGCAGGGCGAGAAGGTCTCCAACAACATTGTGGAGTACGAAGGCCTCATCGGTGGCCTTAGGGCTGCGGTGGCCCTGGGGGTGAAGCGGCTCACCATCAGGGGCGACTCGCAGCTCCTCGTCAACTTCTCCAACAAAGTATATGAGCCGATGGAAGAGCACATGGAGGCATACCTCGCAGAGGTACGCAAGATAGAAAAGAAGTTCTTGGGCCTAGAATTGCATCACGTGCCCCGTGGCACCAACAAGGAGGCTGACGACATCGCCAGAAGGGCATCCAAGTGGCAGCCCCAAGAACCTAGCGTCTTTGAGGAGCGGCTCTTCAAGCCGTCGGCAGCACCTCCGCTTTCGGGGCCGGCGCCTGATGAAGTCATGTACCTAGGGTAGGGTCATAGACCTGATCTAAGTACCCTACCCAAGGACACCCTCAAAAGAAACTACCTTCCAGTCGACCGAGAGAGACTTCACTCGACGGACTCGAAGGACTCGACCATGAAGACTCACTCGACCACCAGGAGATCAAGAGCCATTCTGCACCGCAACGGTCTGTAATTAAGTAGTCTTTATGACATTTAGGACACTTTATGTGAGGCATTACCAGAAATGCCTAGACTTAATGTACTTTAAACCCTGCATTACTGAGGGCTGGAGGGGTCTGGCGGACACTATATAAGCCACACCCCTCCTCAGTGTAAAGGGTTCACACCCCTGTAATCCATACACACATAATCCACTCGACCGCCTCCGGGCTCCAAGACGTAGGGTTGTTCCTCCGAGAAGGGCCTGAACTCGTACATCTCTTGTGTTTACAACTGCTCCATAGCTAGGATCTTGTCTCTCCATACCTACCCCCCACTCTACTGTCAGACTTAGAACCACGACAGTTGGCGCCCACCGTGGGGCTGGTGTCTTAGCGATTTTTGGAGAAGTTGCGATTCTTCCGATTACTTTCATCATGGTTGCTGGTGGAGTTTTCTTCGAGGGCCACGAGATCCGTCTCGGCGCTCTCACCTTCATCGCTGACGACTCTGCTTGGCTCCAGGAGGCTCCACTCGACGTTGATGCGCTCCCCGTCCGCGGTGCGACGCATTTTCGCGCATGTGTCCGCAGCGTTCTGCTGCGGCAACCGTCGACTCCATATCGGTCGACTCCCTCATCGATCACTCTCTCGGTCTCCTGCCAGCACAAGCGCTCTGGTCGGTCGAGGCTCCAACGGTGGGTGAGGCACGCGGTGGCTCGCCAGACGGCCACCACCCAAGTTGTGGCAATCGAGCCCAATGAATCTCTCTACGGCCTGTTCGATATGTCGACTGGCTCCGTAGAGACTGCATCCAAGTGTGATAGCAGTGATCCAGCGGCAGAGGTCTTGATGGTCAACGGGCCTCGCAGCCCTCCCAGTTTCCCTCGCGAGGGCCAGGGTAGACGGTGGGCGACCCGCTCAAGTTCATGAAGAGTACTAGCTCGAGCCACTTAATTCCTGTGAGGGAAGAACTTAGCCGCAGGAACATGGATGCCTGCATACTCCCATCGGGAGAAACCCCGAGGCTCGCGCCTTGGAGGAGGCACGTTTGTAACTTGGCTGAGCACGCTCGTCTGAGAACCTTCAGCGAGCACTCGGCGAGCTGTGCGGCAATGAGTACCGACTCAATCGGCGTCAACTCTTCCCGCCGACTCGTATATCGAACCCGATTCAGAATTTAGCAACCTTTCGTATAGCGAGTCTATCCAGCCCTCTCGATCGGAGGCTGGCGGAGGCTTGATCACGGATCGAGATTTGCTCCGAGCAGCGAGAGATCGAAATTCAGCCGTGTCGCGATCGCAATGTAATTCTGTCGATCCGTCGCTGCGAATCTGTTCGATCGCTCACGATCCCACATCGCCTCCCTGGCGTGAAGGACGCGAGAATCGGCGAGACCAATATGGTGATGGAACATGATTGCGATGATAGGCGTCAGTGCCCTCCTCCCGAGGGGTGGGTCTTCACGCCTCGGCGGCGGGATGACAGCATCAACTCGATGTGGGGCGAAGAGTTCGGTCGACCCGAGGAACGAGCTTTGACGCGATCCATCATCGTGCAAGGCTTGGTCAATCGAACAGGGCTCATCGAGGTGGCCAGACAGAGATCGCCCTGGCGATCGAGTGCATGTTTACGGTCGGAATGTTTGGCGAGGCTATCGAGCAGCGGTGATTCCCCCAACTTCAGGTTGGTAACGAGTAAGCAAGTTCACGGTGAGTCTAAGCCCAAACTTGGCTTGAGGACTACTGAGTGGCTGTACAGATCGGCGGTGGGAATGACGAGGTGGCCATGAAGCACTTACCACTCATGTTGGAAGGTTCTGCCAGAGCATGGTTGAATCAATTACCTCCAAAACAGCATTTACACTTGGGAAGATCTTTCCCGAGTGTTCGTTAGAACATTTGAGGGAACTTGCAAGCGACCAGCTAGATTGACAGAGCTGCAAGTTTGTGTGCAGAAGACGAATGAGACTCTAAGAGAGTATATTCAGAGATGGATCACTTTGCATCATACCGTGGAGAACGTGTCGATCATCGAGCGTCTGCGCCTTCAAGGATGGTGTTAAAACAGAGAATTGAGTTTGAAGTTTGGTCGGGCGGAGATATGACCACGAGTAGAATGATGGAGATTGCCACCAAGTATGCCAACGGCGAAGAGGAAGACTGACTCCGAAGCGGCAAGTACAAGCCGAGTCAGTCGGAGAAGGGAAACACCAGTCGGAAGCAGAAGCGGAAGGCCGAACCAGCAGCTCCTGGAGAGGCTCTGGCCGTGACTCAAGGCAAGTTCAAAGGGAAACCCAAAGGATCCTGGAACCCCAAGAAGGTGAAGGATAAAGAAGGAAATGACGTGATGGATATGCTGTGTCACATCCACAAGAAGAAAGACGAAGAGGGTAATATCATCTACCCGAAGCATACCACTCGCCAGTGTCGACTCCTGATCCAGCAGTTCCAAGGAAAACAGTCCAAGGACAAGGAAAAGGAGTCGGGCAAAGCCGAAGACAAGGAGGACAGTGAGGGAGGATATCCTCATGTTAATTCCACTCTGATGATCTTTGCGGATGTGGAAAGCAAGAGCCGACTGAAAGTTATTAACCGTGAGGTGAACATGGTCGCCCCGGCGACACCTAGTTATTTGAGATGGTCCCAAACTCCCATTACATTCAACCAGTCCGATCACCCGACTCATATAGCCACCCCTAGGAGGCAAGCATTGGTGGTCGATCTGGTTGTCGAAGGCACTCGACTGATGAAGGTGCTAATGGACGGTGGTAGTGGGCTGAACTTATTGTATCTTGGACCTTATTTGAAAGGAATCGCATTCCGATGTCGGTGAGCACCGTAACATGAGTTTTCATGGAGTTATACGAGGAAAGAAAGCTGAGTCACTCGGCCAAATAGCTCGGGCGTGGTGTTTGGTGATTCAAAGCATTTTCGCAAAGAGAAGCGGCGTTTGAGGTCGTGGATTTTGGCGCTTACCACGCTATTTTGGGGAGACCAGCTTACGCACGGTTCATGGCTCGACTATGTTACGTGTACCTCAAGCTGAAGATGCCCGGCCCCAAAGGAGTAATCAACATCACCGTTGATCGGAAAAAGCGTAAGAGTGTTTCGAAAGGCTCAAAGATTGCGATTCCTGTGGCAATGGTCGAGTTTGAAGAATATAAGCAAAATGCAGATCCGAGTGATTTCTTTGCGAGCCAAGAAGCCTGCCATAGAGTCGACATTTCATCGTCCGGTGAGGCGAAGCCCGTCCACATTCACTGACCGACCCCAATGCAGCTCCGACCCATATCTCCACAACACTCGACCCGAAATAGGAAGAAGCGCTCATCCAGTTCCTCCGTGAGAACTGGGACATCTTTGCATGGAAGCCAGCTGACATGCCGGGTGTTCCCAGGGGACTGGGTGAGCATCGTCTTAGAGTTGACTCAGCAGCAAAACCAGTTAAAGAACATCTTCGGCAGTCTGCCGTCCAGAAGAGAAAAGCTATTGGTGAGGAGGTGGCTCGGCTATTGGCGGCAGGATTTATCCGAGAGATATACCACTCCGAGTGGCTCGCCAATGTCGTCATGGTTCCTAAGAAGGACAACTCACTCTGAATGTGCATTGATTTCAAGCACATCAATCGGGCCTGCCGAAAGATCATTTTCTCTCCTCGCATTGATCAAATTGTTGACTCGACCGCGGGATCACGAGATTGTCTTTTCTAGACGCCTATTCCGGGTACCATCATATCCGTCTGTACGGACCCAATGAGATAAAAACAGCTTTCATCACTCCATTCGGGTGCTTCTGCTATATCACCATGCCATACGGCCTCAAGAATGCCGGAGCCACGTTCATGCGAATGATTGAAGTGTTTGCTCACTCAAATCGGTCGGAATGTGGAAGCGTATATGGATGATATCGTGGTCAAGTCGCGAAAGGGTTCCGACCTGCGACCGACCTCGCCAAACATTTGCCAACCTCGGGAGGTATGATATCAAGCTCAATCCATCAAAGTGCACATTCGGAGGTCCCGTGGCAAGTTACTCGGTTTTCGTTTCGAGCGAGGAATCGACACTAATCCAGAAAAAATCGGCACTATACTCCGAATGAAATGCCCCGTGCGGGTGCACGATGTCCAGAAGCTTACTGGATGCTTGGCCGCACTAAGTCGATTCATCTCACAACTCGGTGAAAAGGCATTGCCTCTTTACCGATTGATGAAGAAGGCAGACAAGTTTGAGTGGACTCCGGAAGCTGACGCAGCGTTTGCCAAGCTAAAAGCTCTGCTCTCCACCCAGCCGGTGCTTGCTGCTCCAATCAGCAAAGAGCCTCTGTTGCTTTATATCGCAGCCACAGGACAAGTCGTCGATCTGAGATTTACGGTCGGCGGGAAGAAGAAGGAAAGCCTTCAAAGTTCAGCGCCCGATGTATTATCTGTCGAAGTTTTGACTCCATCAAGCAAAGATACCCTCATTATCGAAGCTTGTGTATGGGATCTACATGACCACGAAGAAGGTTGCTCATTATTTCTCGATCATTCCATCACGATCATCGTGACGCTCCACTTTCGAGAGATTACGCACAATAGAGATGCAAGCTGGTTGAGTGGCGAAATGGGCGATTGAACTCCTTCCCTTGATATCAAGTTTGAGGCAAAAAAGCCATTAAGTCCCAAGCAATAGCAGATTTCCTTGCCGAGTGGATTGAACAATAGCAGCCGGTGAAGTTCACTCGAGCATTGGACCATGTTCTTTGATGGCTCTAAGATGTTGAATGGTTCCGGTCTTTGGGGTTGTCTGGTTTCCCCGGAGGAGATAAGCTCGGATATGTGCTCCAGATTCACTTTGATTCCTACAACAATGAGGTAGAATCTGAGGCCCTTTTGTATGGGTTGCATGGCCATCTCACTTTCGGCGTCCGTCGCCTTATGGTTTATGGCGACTCAGATTTGGTGGTCAACCAAGTGATGAAAGAGTGGGGCGTTAGAAGCCCAGCCATGATTTGATCTCTTAATGTCGATGAGGAAATTTGGAAAAAGAAGTTTGAGGGTTAGAGCTCCATCATATACCCCGATTGAAAAATCAGCGGTGATGATGTGGCTAAGATAGGTTCCAAGAGAGAAGCCATTCCGAGTGGTGTGTTCTTGGAGCATATCCATACTCTGTCAGTAAAAGAAGATCCTTTCACCGAAGAAGCTCCGCAGCCCAAGAGTTCCACAGATCCGACTGAAGTAGAAGTCCCAGCAGTGGTCGACTTGATCATGGAGGTCTTAGTGATCACTCCCGACTGGACTGTTCCATACATCGCGTATATCCTGAGAAAAGAGCTCCCGGAGGATGAGGAAGAGGCTCGACAGATCGTCCGTCGATCCAAGGCCTTTACCATAATCAAAGGATAGTTGTACAAAGAGAGCGCGACTGGAGTTGGTCAGAAGTGCATAACGCCAGAAGAAGGTCGAATCATCCTTGATGATATCCACTCGGGGACTTGTGGCCATCATGCGTCCTCTCGGACCATCGTGGCCAAAGCATACCGAGCCGGATTTCACTGGCCAAAGGCAAATGAGATGGCAAAGGAAATAGTGGACAAGTGCGAAGGATGTCAGTTCTATTCAAATATGTCACACAAGCCTGCGTCAGCTCTGAAGACCATACCACTCGTCTGGCCCTTTGCAGTATGGGGGTTGGATATGGTGGGCCCCTTGAGGACAGGTCGAAGTGGTTTCACGCATGTACTGGTGGCAGTCGACAAGTTCACCAAGTGGATTGAGGCTAAACCCATCAAGAACCTTGACGCCGGTACTGCTGTTAGCTTCATCAGGGAACTGCTATTCAGATACGGAATCCCACACAGCATCATCACAGACAATGGGTCAAACTTCGACTCGGAAGAATTCAGGGATTTCTACACATCTCAAGGCACACGAGTCGACTACGCTTCGGTCGCCCATCCACAGTCGAACAGACAAGCGGAGCGAGCCAATGGCTTGATCCTCAAAGGGTTGAAACCTCGACTGATGCATGACCTTAAGCATGCGGCTGGAGCATGGGTCGATGAACTTCCCTCGGTGCTTTGGGGTCTGAGGACCATGCCTACTCGGTCGACCAGAAGGACCCCATTCTTCTTGGTCTAAGGAGCTGAAGCGGTCTTGCCGAGTGATCTGCTCCACAATGCTCCTCGTGTTGAGCTCTACAACGAGACTCAAGCGGAACAAGCGCGGCAAGATGCAGTCGACCTTTTAGAGGAGGAAAGAGAGATGGCTCTGATCCGATCGACCATCTATCAACAGGACTTGCGTCGCTTCCACGCTAGAAACGTGAAGAGTCGAGCCTTCCAGGAAGGAGACTTGGTTCTCCGAGTGGATCAGCAGAAACAACACAAGCTTGCTCCTTCTTGGGAAGGACCCTTCATTGTCACCAAGGTTCTCCACAACGGAGCGTACCATCTCTACAATGTCAAGCACAATATCGACGAGCCCCGAGCTTGGAACGCGGAGCTACTCCGCCCATTTTACAGTTAAGTTTTCACTCGGATGAGTTGTAATAAAAGTACTTCTGTAGTTCATGTTTTGCAAGATAATAGTGTCATAATTTCACCAACGATTTTTGTCACTTTTATTTGTTCAGTAAAATTTCCCCCCTCAGTGGGTGACTTAGCTGCGAATCCGTTTCGCCTAAGTTTGTAAAAAAAATCCTTACCGAGTGGTGATCCAGCCTCCGACTCGGGGGCTTAGCTGCGAATCCGTTTCGCCTAAGTTTCAATAAAATCCTACCGAGTGGTGAGCCAGACTCCCACTCGGGGGCTTAGCTGCAGTCCAAGTACTCGCCTAAGTTTCAATAAAATCCTACCGAGTGGTGAGCCAGACTCCCACTCGGGGGCTTAGCTGCAGTCCAAGTACTCGCCTAAGTTTCAATAAAATCCTACCGAGTGGTGAGCCAGACTCCCACTCGGGGGCTTAGCTGCAGTCCAAGTACTTGCCTAAGTTTCAATAAAATCTCAGCGAGTGGTGAGCCAGACTCCCGCTCGGAGGCTTAGCTGCAGTCCAAGTACTCCTTCGAGCTACGCCACAAGTACAATGTGCGGTAGCAAGGAAGACGAGGTGCAGGTCTACTGCGACCCTCTCCTTCGAGCTACGCCACAAGTACAATGTGTTGTAGTAAGGAAGACGAGGTTTAGGTCGACTGCGATCCTCTCCTCCCAGCTACGCCACAAGTCCAATGTGCGGTAGCAAGGAAGACGAGGTGCAGGACGACTGCGATCCTCTCCTCCGAGCTACGCCACAAGTACAATGTGCGGTAGCAAGGAAGACGAGGTGCAGGTTGACTGCGACCCTCTCCTCCGAGCTACGCCACAAGTACAATGTGAAAATCCTACCGAGTAGAGAGCAGACCTCCCACTCGGGGGCTTAGCTATAGCCCAGTGCTCGCCTAAGTTATAAAAATCCTACCAAGTGGAGAGCAGACCTCCCACTTAGGGCTTAGCTGCAGCCCAGTGCTCGCCTAAGTTATAAAAATCCTACCGAGTGGAGAGCAGACCTCCCACTCGAGGGCTTAGCTGCAGCCCGGGGCTCGCCTAAGTTATAAAAATCCTACCGAGCGGAGAGCAGACCTCCCACTCGGGGGCTTAGCTGCAGCCCAGTGCTCGCCTAAGTTATAAAAATCCTACCGAGCGGAGAGCAGACCTCCCGCTCGGGGGCTTAGCTGCAGCTCAGTGCTCGCCTAAGTTATAAAAATCCTACCGAGTGGAGAGCAGACCTCCCACTCGGGGGCTTAGCTGCAGCCCAGTGCTCGCCTAAGTTAAAAAATTCCTACCGAGTGGAGAGCATGTCTCCCACTCGGAGGCTTAGCCGCAGCCCGATGCCTGCCTAAGCGAATTAGGGAACAAGTCGACTGCAATGAGCACATTGCTTTAACCTGAAAAAGACATCTCAAGCCAAATGCAAGCATATTCGAACGTCGAATCCAAGTTCGGATAAATACCTAATGGAACCGAAAGTGCTCAGGTGCTAAGCCTGTTAAGGTTTATCGGTTACAAAATCACTCGGCATTCCGAGGCAAATTTAAAGTGTCGAGCTCAAGAAGTTTTTTACCCCTCCTGTGGAGGGCTGGAAGGTGCAACAAACTCATCAAGATCAATTCCGTCTGCGATCCGAGTAGCAGCAGCGATGAAAGTCTCCATGAAAGACCGGAAATCGTGCTTCTTGGTGTTAGCCACCCGAAGAGCCGCCAGCTTGTCCTCTCGTGCATCCTTGCAATGGACTCGGGCCAGACACAGAGCGACATCTGCACCACACCTGGCAGAGGACTTCTTCCACTCCTGCACTCGACCAAGGATTGTGTTTAGTCGAGTCATCAGAGACTCGAGGTCGATTACGGGCGTCTCCACAGGCGAGGCGTGGTGTCGATGCGGGAAGTGGTGACCTTCAACCTTGCGAGATAGTCGATGACGGCAGCAACACGAGATTCTAGCCGGAGCACATTCATGGCGACTTCATCATTCACCGGAGAGTTGATGGGGTCCAGGTTAGGCTCCAGTCGACCAGTCTCCTCTTCAAAGTTTTGACAAAATTTTGCAAACACAATCACTGAGTCAAACAATGGTCGAATGGAAAGATCACTGTAAAAATAATCGTTTGGTGCAAAGGATTACCTTCGAGCATGAGGAACAATTTCTTAGCAAGACCACCCAGATAAGCCTCCAGATCGTTCCTCTTCCCCGCCAACTCATTGACCTTGTCATTCAGAATAACTTTATCGCCCTTCAGTCGACTGACCTCCTTGTTGGCAATAGCGAGAGCATCTTTCAGATTGGTGTTCTCTTCTTCAAGTTTGGTGACCGAAGTCAACTTCTCGTCTGCAAGTTTGGTTTTCTCCAAAGCTGTTTTCTGCATCTCAGCCAACTCAAGGTCTTTCTTCTTCTGGGCCTCCTTCACTTTGCCTGCAAAGTTACAGCAAGATCAGATTTTGAAACAAATGAGGGGCAAAAGCAGTCATCGTGGCCTCACCCAACATACCTTTGGTCTCCTCCTTCTCCTTCGCCAGATTCTCCTGGACCAGCTTGAGATCAAGCTCGAGCTGGATATGCTTGTTCTCCAGCTCGGTGTAACGAGCCGCAAGGTCGCAGGATTTCTACAAAGACCCAATCGACAAAATGTCAAAGATAATTCACTTCCGAGTGACTAAGGAAAAATCATGCGTTTCTAAGACTACAGCCGAATACAAACATTCAACCGTAGGCTCGGGGACTACACCCAGTGGGTGCACTCAGTGTGCCCCCACTAGTTCTATCAAGATAGAGTCGACCATTCGACCAACTAAAAAAAACAGGACGTGTTCTTCAGACTGTAACCGACTGCCAGCAGTCGACCACAGTCTCGGGGACTACACCCAGTGGGTGCACTCAGCGTGCCCCCAACGGTTGGAGAAATCCATTTGACCTAGTCGAATGAAGGAAGAACTTAACTTATAAAGCCTATGGTCGACTGCCAGCAGTCTACCATAGCCTTGGGGACTACACCTAGTGGGTGCACTCAGCGTGCCCCCACTAAACCGGAATTTCAATCGACACACCCACTGGGTGACTACTACGGATTCCGGAAAGAAGAATTTTCAGAGATCATATCCTAACAGAACAGGCGATGACCGACTGACCTGAACGTTGCTTTGAAGAGCGGAACTGGCGTCATAGGCTGCCTGGCTAGCTTCCCGGATGGCCTTCACCTGCTCCATCTTGACTCCCGCCTGACGTATCGCTTCTTTTGCAGCACTGGCTTGGTCCTCTGGAACGTAGTGGGTCGAGAAGAGCGAAGGCTCTGCAGCACTCGACGAAGCGGGGTGAGCACTCGTCAACGGCACAGCGAAAGATACGGTGTGCCGAGTGGTGTTCTCCTCCTCTGCGATCAATGTCTCAGGTGCTGGCACGTCCAGAGTCACCCTGCCAGCAGACGCTTTCCTATTCCTCCGGTGCTTCAGCGGTTCCTCATCATCGTCGTCGTCGGGAAGGGTGATAACGACATTGGATGGAGCTACAGAAAAGAATCAGAATCAGAGACCAAGAGCCAATCGACTAAAAACGGAATTAAGAGAGTGGTACCAGGTTTTGAGGTTGCAGCATCTTCCATCTCATGATCGTCAGCCCTGGATGAGGTATCAGAAGTAGCAGCACTACAATTCCAAAAACCAGTCGGTTAACTCATGAGTCGACCAAGGACAAACTTGTGTAGAGCAACAAGACTCAGATAGCATTTTTTACCCTGGTATGGTGGGAATCGACACCTTCATCTTTGGCAAGACCTTCGCTGGTTTCGACGGCACCGTTCGAGATTGCTTCGGAGCATTCTCAGTCGGCGCCGGAGAAGTGGTCCGAGGACGCTTGGTCGATCAGGCGATACCGACCCCTTGCCACGTTCATCAAGAGGTCGTGAATGAGCTTCGATCGTCTTTCCGTGCGAGGCAGTGCGGTTTCCTCCTCCTCCTCCTCCTCCTCTTCCTCCCCATCGGAGTCGTCATCATCATCATCGTCAGCAGCGCCCGAGTCCCACTCCTCCTTGCTTTCGCCCCCACTTGCTTCCTCCTCTGCAGTCGGCGTCTGTGCGGCATCGAGTATAGTTCGGTGAAGGCCTGAAAGACAACAAGATAGAGATCAATCGACCAATTTGCAGCGAAAGCAGAATAAGTATGGCAGGATTACAATTGGAAATAAAGTAGGCATACCTTATGCGGAATCTTTGGAATGGTTGAGTGGCGGAATTCTCCTGCTCCTCGAGGTTGTCCTTGTTCCCAAAGATGACCGCGGTCATCCACCTCTCCGGTGTGGCGTCGACATTTATACGGATGGATCCGAGTCTCATCCTCGGTTCCACAAGACAGCCACATGCAATGGCCTCGATCTTGAAGGCTGGATCGCCGCTGAGAAAGACCTCCGAAGGTCCATACCGTCCTCCTTCCCGAACCAAGCGGACTACGCGCCCATCAAGATCTTCATGTCACGACCGGTTTTTCCGGTAATAAATTTCAAAAAGACCGTCGTGCTCATCAGCCCCGTGATTCTTGTTAGGCTGATGAGGCTCCAACTTGATCTGAAATTCCAAGCAAAATACAAAATATGTAGTACAAGACCGTTCTGGCCTGTGAGTACAACAAAAGGTTTCCAGTGGTTGATGGCGGAAGCGGGTTGTGAAACATCATTGTCTATGGGACTCCATTTCCCACAGGAACAGCTGACCAGGTTAACTCGTATCTTCACGAGGCTGCTATCATCGTTGCTTAGGTTCTGGGGCTGTCATCACGTCGCTCCTCTCCGTGCAAGAAAATCTGGCCAAGACAATAGCCAGGGACAAGCCAGTGAGTACTTTGAATGTACTCGCAAACATTATGAACACAGGTATAACATAACAATGGTGTGCTGAAAAATATTTTATGCTCATGACGTCAGTCACAAAAGATAAATAAAACTCTGATGCGTGCAAGCAAGTTATTTATAAAAATGCAATAACATAGTAGTATTAAAATTTATGAAATTAATAACAAGCAATGCCACGATCGAGGCGTCCGAGCGACACCACATAAAGGGCTTTAAAAGAAATGCCACGATCGGGCCTCGGCGACACCACATAAAGGGCTTTAAAAGAAATGCCACGGTCGAGCGTCGGCGACACCACATAAAGGGCTTTAAAAGAAATGCCACGGTCGGGCGTCGGCGACACCACATAAAGGGCTTTAAAATAAATGCCACGATCGAAGCGCCTGGCGACACCACATAAAGGGCTTTTAAAATAAATGCCACAGTCGAGCGTCTGAGCGACACCACATAAAGGGCTTTTAAAATAAACAATCATAGTGAATATCCCGGAGGTAGAACCATCACAGAGATACTCGATAATAACAATAATATCACGGTTAGTCAACAATAATAGTAATCATAATTATCACAAGTCACAAGTAGTAGTTCCAGTTCTGGTTAACAGTTTCGCCTCCGAAGACCGACACTAAGACCAACACTTGACCCATCCCAGACTGTAATCCTTAACCATGGACACGGCTATTCGAATAGTTTTAATCTCTGCGGAGGGTGTACTCTTTACCCACGAGTAACGGATTCCTTTAGTCCATCGGGACTAATTCCGCTTACGGTCTTTTAAATGAAAACACACCTGACTTGCACACACCAGCTTAACTTACACGTGTCTAGAATCACCCACGACACCTGTCAAGCAAACTCTAAGTGGGGAGGCTACAACCTCGCGTAGCATGGGATCAAATTTATATCGCGCGCTCTAAGGGCTGGCCTCCTCTCTCGGTCCCAACCGGAAACACCCATGCCCCCTGACCGGATGACTGGCTTTAATCCATGGCCATGGTACCCTCATCCCGCCCCTCATGCACGTGTGTGCTAGAAAGGGGTTGACAAATTATCTGAACCGTACCCTACATGGCAGGGACAAGTGGTAACACTGAAACAAGTGTGGGGGTTCTTTGGAACAAGACTCGGTCTACTGATCGACTCAGGAGGTTCATAGTTTCCTGCATGACATGTATAACAAATATATTTCAACCAATACAATCAACACTCATTATATCTTACCATGCCATACCGGACATACCCGTCCCGACAGAGACCGGCGTCAAGCTCACGCCTACCCAAGGCAAAGGCTTTCCCGGATTCCTTTCCGGCATGCATGCAAGATACATGAGGATGATTACCATCACAAGTATACTCATTTCCAACAGCATGGAAATCACTAATATGCATCCATGCAAATGATCATATCACATGAAATAACAAGTCCTTCGAAATGAGGTGGTGTTATAAACGTGTCAACGAACACACCAAAAATATTATGCCGGGGTTCAGAATGCTTGCCTTCAATGTGTGGAAAGGCAGGGTGCACTCCAAAACTTGAAACATTCTCCTCTCCTCAAAAATCCTATTTTAGCAATATAAAGAATTAACACTGAAAATAAAAACAGCACCAAAAGTTGTTCTGAAATTTTTTCAAATAAATTTAAGAAAAAACTAGGTGAAATTTGAGAGAGGTAGGAAAAAGAATCATTTCATTTGGAGTTGTATTTAAAAAGATAAAGTCAGTCAAAGATTTGGTCAAAATCTGTTTTTAATAATAAAACAGAAAAGAAAACGTTTTGGCAGAAATACGCTTTCGAACAGGGGAAACGTACTCGGGGTTTTGCGCTTCCACTTACTCGCGTGGACCGGCGGGTCAGCGACAAGGGTCCTAGGTGGCCCACTAGTCAGGTTTGACTAGTCGTCCTCCCTCTCCTTCCTCTGTCCCGAGCGGAGGCGGAGCTCCGGCGATCGTCGCCGGCGACTGGCGGCTCCTCGCGGGGCCCCGAGGGCGGGGATGGATCTGCCACTCCAGGGCGGTCCTCCCGGTGGTCGTTAGGTAGGTGGGGACGGAGGGAGCTGCCGGCGGCGAGCTTCGCGGCGGAGGAGGCTTCGGTGGCGAAGTGGTTTTGTGGCGGCGAAGGCGCCCGATCAAAATCAAGTAGGGGGTTGGGTTCCTGGAAGGAAGTAGGTGTTCTTGGCGAAGAGAAATGGGAGGGAGAGGCCCTGGTGGCGCTGGGAGAGCTGGGGCCATGGCGGCGGCCGCTGCTGCGGAGGTGGGAAGTTGACCTCCACAGGTCGATTAGGCTGCCCCAAGGGGTCCTAGGGGAGTGTACTGAGGTTGCATGCGTGCGGAGACGAGCTCGGGCTCCTTATATAGGCGAGGCAAGGCGGTTCCGCGGCGGCCGTGGATAAGCTCATCGGCGGCCGCCTTTTACTCAGAGTCAGCAGGCATCGTGGCGACGACGAGCTAAGGCGACACCCTTGTGGATGAGCTCGGGCTGTGCTAGGAGCAGTGTGCGAGCCGAGGTGGCTTAGGCGGCGCCGACATGGCAGAGGCGCTGTCGCCGGTGGTGCCGCCAAAACTCGTGGCGGCGCCAGTAGGCATGCTAGGGTGGCTTGGCACGTTCTTTGGGAGCGGATGAGGTCGGGGTGCAGCTCAGTGGCGAGCAAGGGCGGGCGTGTGCTGGCGGCCCGAAAGCACGACGCAAAGCAACGCTCTGGGCGCGCCAGAGCACGCTTGAAAGGTGTTCGACACAATGCTTTGGCATGCTACAGGTCACAGGTGAGGCTGGCAAGCAACAGAACTAGGTTACAGGTAGAGGGAAACTTCAGGGACAAGGTGGTTTGGTCAGGTGGCCAAGTTCATAGTGTAGACTTGAAATCATGCCAATTCAGTCCATGCACTCTAGGTGTTTGTCAAAATGCCAAAGGCACCTAGGCTATTCTTGGAGTGGTCAAAATATCCAGATCCTAGTCTCTTTGGATGCACAAGAGGGTGGTGAGGTTAGTTTGCCAAATGAAGAAACTTGTTAGTGCAAGTTTTGCAAAACTTCAATTCTGGACAGAAAGCAAATGGCATTGTTGCAAGCACTTAGAATCATCCAATGGGTCCACTCTCCTGGACTTAAGGGTTTAACATGGAGGACTACAAGTAGGATAAAGAATCAAGGGCTATAGAGCAAGAAAAAATATGGTTGTCGTACAAACCATCATGTTGGACTAGAATAAAGATGAGGTTGTTTCACTCAAAAATTTCAAAGAACATCACTGGATGTTTTGCATATAATGGAATGATATGCTCCTACTGACATCCCATAATTTTGGTGGAGGCTAGAAAGAAATATTTAAAAGGGTTGTAGTGCAAAATTGCTCTCTGGACCAGAGAAGAAAAACATGTGTAGAACTCAAAATATTTCAAGAATAAAATATATTTTTGTATAAAAGTGATTTAAAAACATCACATGACATCTCCAAATTTTGGTTGGATTTTTAGATAAATCTATCAAATGGTTGCAGTTCAAAAAGAGCTCCAAATTTTAAAACAACTCATTTTAATGAATAAAGTTCAGAGTGAAATAATTTAATACATAAATTTCCTGATAGGGAAATAAGTCCAATATGTTTTGGGAGGATTCACTTGGGAAAAACTCCTTAATATTAAAAGAAAAGTTTTGAAATCAACAGATATATTCTTGCAGGCAAAAATTTTAAACTCTTGGCAAAATTTTAATAACTAAAACCTGGTTAAATTTTTTTTGGGGTGTTACACTTCACTTGGGCTTTCTCCTCAGGGAGCACCTTCAGAGAAGAGGGCTTCTGCGCTCGGTCCATAGAGAACGGAGGGAGACCACTCGACTGCCCCGGCGTCGACTCGTTTTGGCAGTAAAACCAAGTCGACTGCCATCCTCTGACCGACTCAGGGAGGGTGATGGCCGGAAAGGTGCTCTTGTTTCTCATCTGGATCCCCAGACCTCCACACATCTGAATAACCTTGGTCTTATCGTCATCTGGACTCGCCTTTTTCACTGTCTGAGAACGACAAGGGAATATGTGCTTGAACAGACCCTAGTGCGGTCGGCAGCCCAGGAAGTTCTCGCACATGGACACGAAGGCAGCAAGGTATGCGATGGAATTCGGATTGAAGTGATGGAGTTGCGCACCAAAGATATTCAAGAAACCACGGAAGAAAACACTCGGAGGCAGAGAAAATCCACGGTCGACGTGGGTGGCCAGAAGAACACACTCACCCTCTTCCGGCTGTGGTTGACACTCGTTCCCCGGGAGCCTCGCTGCTCCGTGGGGGATCAAACCATCGTTGGCCATATCAGTGAGATCTTTCTCGGTGATGGTCGACCGCTTCCAATCCCCTTGGACCCAGCCTTGCGGCAGGCGGGAGCTGGACGAAGACCCGCCCCGACTGGTCGCTCTCACTTTTGCCTTCCCCGTCGCCGTCGCCTTCTTCGTGCGCTCTAGCGCCGCCGTCTTCTCCTTCACCATTGTTGCCGGCGAAGCGTACGAGGAGCGATTGGGCGGAGGCGAGAGCGGGCACAGCGGGCGGAGGCGGAGAGGGCAGGGGGAGAATGGAGAGATACTGTTCAAAAACCCTCACCGGGCGCCTTTATAGGAACACTTCCGAGTGGATGACAGGTGGGCCCAGGCAATACAATCACATCCCAAAACAATCAGCGTCTGACGATCATTACGAAAAAAAGACGGCGCTGAGGAATAGGCGTCTTTGCCCTATCCCATCTGAGCGCCGCGGTCCGCCCCGCTTCGCATGCTTCCCCAAAATTCGGATCCCACAAAATCCGCGAACAGCAAATCTATCTGTCAGACGAGAGATTTCCTGTGATCCGTCGCTCGGAGATTGCTAAGGTCAAAAGTTCAGTCGACGAAAGAAAAGAATCGATCAAGGCGACTGAAAGAAAAGTTGCTGATATCTACAAAGAGATCATTAGTCCAAGATGGTACATGTCCAGAACACAAAAGCAGGTTGGAAATATTGCCAACTCCTTCCTCACTCGAACCTCGATCCATTCGGGGGCTAATGATGAAGTCATGTACCTAGGGTAGGGTCATAGACCTTATATAAGTACCCTACCCAAGGACACCCTCAGAAGAAACTACCTTCCAGTCGACCGAGAGAGACTTCACTCGACGGACTCGAAGTACTCGACCATGAAGACTCACTCGACCACCAGGAGATCAAGAGCCACTCTGCACCGCAACGGTCTGTAATTAAGTAGTCTTTATGACATTTAGGACACTTTATGTGAGCGTTACGAAGCGCCTAGACTTAATGTACTTTAAACCTGCATTCTTGAGGGCCGGAGGGTCAGCGGACACTATATAAGCCACCCCCTCCTCAGTGTAAAGGGTTCGCACCCCTGTAATCCATACACACATAATCCACTCGACCGCCTCCGGGCTCTGAGACATAGGGCTGTTACTTCCTCCGAGAAGGGCCTGAACTCGTACATCTCTTGTGTTTACAACTGCTCCATAGCTAGGATCTTGCCTCTCCATACCTACCCCCACTCTACTGTCAGACTTAGAACCACGACAGCGCTGCCTCAGGAGGAGCTCCCGCAACCACCTGCCTCGGGAGCCCTGGCCTGTGGACCGACCTCAGGAGCGCGCCTGCTCCTAGCCCTCGAGTCTCAGGAGGGGTGCTGGACCAAGGAGTTCAAGGAATACCTGAAACAAGGGACGCTGCCGGAGAAAGGGGAAGACGCGGAGCGCGTGGCACGACAGGCCACTGCATACTACATCCAGGACGGTGAGTTATAGAGGAGGCCGCCAAATGACATTTCCTTGCGTTGTATCTCTAGGGAACAAGGGAACAAGTTGCTAGCTGACATACACGGCAGAGACTGCGGGCACCACTCGTCATCACGAACCGTCATAGGCAAGGCATTCTGCAGCGGGTTCTACTGGCCTATGGCGCTCAATGATGCAATCGAGCTGGTGAAGTCCTGCGAGGCTTGTTCAATTCCACGCCAAGCAGATCCATCAGCCAGCTCAGGGCCTCTAGACCATCCCGCTCTCGTGGCCATTTGTGGTCTGGCTGCTGGATATCTTAGGCCCGTTCCCTCGAGCGCCCGGGGGCTACCGCTACCTCTACGTCGCCATCGACAAAGTTCACCAAGTGGGCGGTGGTGGAAGTCGTCCGCACTATCCCAGCCGGATCGGCGGTCAAGTTCATCAAGGGCCTCGTGAGCCGGTTCGGGGTCTCTAATCGCATCATCACCGACACCGGCTCGCAGTTCACTAGCAATCTCTTCAAGACATATTGTGCTAACCTTGGAATGTAGATGTGCTACGCTTTTGTGGCACGCCCTAGGAGCAATGGTCAAGCTGAACGCGTCAACGTGGAGGTCTTGAGAGGCCTCAAAACCAGGACCTTCAAGAAGAATCTTGAGGCTTGCGACAGGGGCTGGCACGATGAGCTCCAGGCTGTGTTGTGGTCCATCCGCACTACCGCCACCAAGCCAACAGGCGAGACACCATTCTTCCTCGTCTACGAACCACAAGCGGTTCTCCCTCACGAGGTCAAGCATCGCTCCGCGCGGGTCCTGGCGTTTGATGAGACATAGTAGGATGCCATGCGGGGGATGGACCTCGTGCTGGGGGAGGAATGCTGCCGTGAAGCCACGCTCCGAGCGGCAAGATACCAACAGGCGCTGCGGCGGTATCACTACCGTAGCGTCCACTCTAGGACGCTTGAAGTGGGTGATCTCGTCCTAAGGCGGGTGCTCTCTAGGGAAGGTCTGCATAAGCTCTTGCCCATGTGGGAGGGCCCGTTTAGGATCGCCCATGTCTCCAGGCCTGGCGAAGGCACCTGGACACGCAGGACGGGGTCCCCATCCAGATCGCTTGGAACATCCAGCACCTCCGGAAGTTCTACCCATGAAGCAAGGCCCCGTGCCTGTGAAGGTCTCCGCTCGAGACACTCTCACGTAATAATGAGTGGGGATGTACACGCCCCAAAGTCTCAGGAGTGCTGCCCTCGGGCCTCGGGGGCTCCCTCCCACGTCCTAGTGGCAACACTTAGCTCCGCGCTGGTGAGAAGACTAGATTAGGTGTCGGACGCCGCATTTTCATTTGCTTTCTGCAGTTGGCTTGCCTCTCTTTAATGGAAATTCGCATTCGAGGGTTTCTTGCCTTGGTTTGATTCCTTTTTCCTCTTCTCCTTCCTTCGGTACTTCTCTTGGCTCGTACTCTCCCTCGCATGCCTCGCGAGGGGGCTGGACGGGTGCACTCGTGAGCTTTTCTTTTCGTCTTCGCGAGGCACCCTTCGCTCGAGCCGGCATGCTTGCGCACCTCCCTCTCTTAACAAGTCCATGCCCCTTGGGTACCACGACGCGGAGTGCTGAGTCATGGTCGGGGTTTGGAAGAATAAAGGGTTCCTTAACAAATTTTGCAGTCCCTCGACGCCTCCTGAGCCTACGACAAGGAGCTCTCGCCAGGCGATGGGAGACGCACACCTCCTCCGGACACGCTGAGCTAAGTTATCTCTAGACGCCTACATAAGACACTGATACTGCAACAACGCAGGAGAAATAATCATAACATAGTAATCTAGAAATCATAGTTTGTTGCACGCCAACACAGGGCCCCATGCTTGTTTCTTTTACACATGCAGGAAAGGAAAGAACAATACACCACCACACACTAGAGTAGGGTATTACACCACATCGGTGGCCCGAACTAGTATAAATCTTGTGTCCCTTGTTCTTCGGGTTCGACGCGCTAAGTCTTGAGATCACGGTGAAGGCGTGAGCTAGGGAAGAGAGAGATCTTCGTGCGCATCCCAGAGTTCAAATCTTAATGGTTTTGACGGAAACAGAATCCGACATAACTAGATTAATCGGTCGACGATTAATTGGTAAATTAAATAGGAATCTTCCAACATATATGAAAAAATAATGTATTATACCATACTCTCATGATCTCAACTATGTATTATACCAAATATGTGACGATTTGGTCGAACCCTAGCTATTGAGGAGCGAGAGGGGAATGGTAGCGGTTAGGGTCCAAACATTTGGGCTTTGTATGCCCCTAAGTTAATGGGCCAGCAGCGATTAATCAGCCTGATAACCTATGAATCAGTCTCATAGGCAAGTTAATCAGCCTAAAAAGTTAATGTGACGAATAGGTGCTATTCGATTCGGCCATCCTAAGAGTAGTGATTAACTACCCTGTTAACTGATTAATCAGATGAATTCTTCAACAGTGCTTTGGTCAATGTCTTCCATAGAGATCCCATTGCCTAATTTAAATGAAGAACGCATGACCCACATTTAAATGAAGAACAATTATTTATTGAAATTCGGTGGTCCAAGTGGCTGGTTATTATCATATAGCAGCACCACCTGAAAGCATCATATAGCAGCAGCAACAGCTCATAGCAACTCATCATACATCAGCAGCAGTGTGCAATTCATCATATACTAGCAGCATCTCATAGCAATTCATCATATAGTAGCAGCAGGAGCAGCTCATAGCAATTAAACACATAGCAGCAGAAGGACGAGCTCATACCAATCTATTATATAATTAAAACAGAAGTCAAATAAGACACCACGTTCTTCCACATAAGTTAAAATAATGTCCAACGTTGATTAGTAATATTTACGGCTAAGATTGAAAGATATTACGTTACATCCAAAAGTTACATGTGTTGTATTGACACGTACAAGTTGCACGAATAAAAAGTTGGAAGTACACAAACTACAACTATTTTATTTAAATATTGCCGGACATACATGTGCACATCTCAAAGTCCAGCACATACACGGGGGTAAGCACAGCCACGTACGTGCTACAAGCACTTAAAAAAGCTGTTGGGATAAAACTTGGAAGAGTTTGGAACGGATGCAAGTAGGAGACGTATCTCACATGATGAAAATTCCGAAATAGGAACGAATACATGCAAACCTAAACAAATAAGGACAACTTTTCGATCTCACGTGATGACAATTCCAAAAAGAAAAATAGGACAAGGTTACAATCAGATTTCCACACGTCTCGGCCACCTGAACCCAT
This sequence comes from Aegilops speltoides, assembly GCA_021437245.1. Lineage (NCBI taxonomy): Eukaryota > Viridiplantae > Streptophyta > Magnoliopsida > Poales > Poaceae > Aegilops > Aegilops speltoides. The sequence continues at coordinate 278,875,921 of CM038145.1, read as the reverse complement.
CTAAACAAGTACAGTCGGCCACACAATCACACACCAAGCAATTAGAAGTCGACAATCACCATGACTTGAACAGATTGAAGTCAACAGAGCTACCATGAAAATCCATGCCCAGCCGCTTCACTCGACGTCCGACAAAGTTACGCCAAAGCATGCCTGACGCCTGACGAAGCCATGCCCAATTGCTCCAATCAATGTTGGAAGAAGTCACGCCAAAGCGCTTCTGCCTGAATCATCAGATTTGGTGATTGTTATTTATCAAGCTTACTTTTTCTGGCTAGAATCTTCATCAATCCTATATTACTTAACATAGTGTTTCCTATTAATTTTGAGGACATAACACTATCGCATACAAGAAGTTGAGCGACAACTACAAGCGGACATAATAAGGACATTCAAGTGAAGACGAAGTGTGGGATTCAGTCAATCCTATGACCAATGAGCTTATTAGCCTAGATATGATACTCATGGATGAGCATGTTTGTTTTTTATATATTTAATTGGAAGTTTTTCAAGTTAAGAAGCAAGTTACTAACCATATCGATTGTTTTGACAGGGTGAAACAGTCCAGGCTACTATCTGGAAGAATCTAATAGGCATGTTTAGATCAAAGATCAATGAGAAATCTATATATGCATTCAGCAATGTTAAGGTTGTGGAATCTAAAAAATATAGGCCAATGAGCAATAAAATTAAAATATATTTTTGCATACGATACACATGTAAAAGTTCAAAGGATCTTCGAAAGTTTTTCCGGATTATTGCCGCGAGTTTGCTACCATGGGCACACTACAAGGACAGAAAAAGATACACAATGTAGTTGTAATTACGACTTCCAGATAATTGATATTTCTAATTGATCAATAATCTCCAAATAAACAAATGTTATTGGACTACTAACACAAATGAAGCCCGTGGAGAGAACAATAACTTGCTTAATACATCTACATCTCACTTGCTGAACTCACTAGATGCGAAATCAGAAGAAGCACCAAAGATTATTCAACAATTATGTGGGAAAAACTCATATTTTGATTCAAGCTGAATGATATAATCTCACCTTTGACACACAAAACTATGCAGTAAAAATATATTTGTGTCTGATAATAGGCTTGAGATGCTCTACTTGAACGATAAAGCCGAGGAGGTAAAGGTGCATTAACTTTTTATTCAAAAATATGAAGTACCATCTTTAGAATTCCTTAACTAATTCATCTTACATATGTTGCACAGGAATCGATGGATGATAAGGTGAACACCATGTTAAGGAAGAAGCAGAACATGCCAGATAAAAAGGTGATTGATTTTTTTAACTATATACACTTCAGATTTTAGAGACGTGTCAAATTTTTAAAATTTATATGTATGCAATCACAGAATAATAAAGTTTCACCTGATAAACTTTCATGCGAACTGGTGCGTGTAAAAGAGAAACTACATTGACAGTAATGGGAGTACATTAAACAAAGATGGGCGTCAAGACAAAATATCATCAGCAGCAGCACGTGAGCCCCACGGAGACTAGGATCTGTTGTGATATCAGATGGCTTAGTGGATGAATGCATTGAGACAAATTTTCCAGAACAATAGGAAAAAGGTGTCCGTTGGAACAATAGGCGTGTTATACAAAAGCCAAAAATACAATGCTTGAAGATGAAGTAAATAGTACAACATACTATTTATATTGACCAAGTTAAGTAGGACTACCTGACATCTATCAGGATAAGGATAATTATTAGATTAAGCCTATGAGTGTTAGCAATATTCTTAGTACAAAAAGATTAAAAACTTTCTTCATGTAGTTTCCTTTATGTACATGCTATTTTATCCGAACCTGTACGAGGCCAGCACAATGTACAAGAACATACTACAAGACTAGAGTTTGAGACATTAGGATTCACTTCACAATTTGAAGAAACTATACATTGGCAAATCTATATGATGCCACCACAATAGACAGGAACATACCTTGCTTCAGTAACTTAATAGCAGAACCGGATAGCAAATCAACGGCCTCTACTGTTGCATAGCGCTAGCTTTGCCCGGCGCCGCCATTCTGACCAAAGACAAGGTTCCCATATTTAGACTTAGCAGCAAAGCAAATCCACTATCTAATCACATTAATTGCTAGGTCACTAAAAAATTCTGGCAAGCTGAACATTGTTTCTTGGTTACTTGATGAGGTGACCAGAAGTTACTTGAGATTCAACATGTGAGCTTCTTCTGAAGAAACCTATACCCAAATTAATATCTAAGGTGACATACTAACACACAAAAGGTAATATAATTACCAAGGCAGAGCAGAATAATCCATCCAATTAATTTTGGCAAAAGGTTTATATTAAAACCTCAAATAGGATGAAAATACATGGATACAACTACAAGACTATCAAAAGCAGTTCATATTATATATTTTAGAATTACATTCATACATGCACTTCTTTCAGTTCATTGTTCTTGGTAACCATCTATCTCATAAGGCCTTTGCAGTTTAAGGAAATAATGAAAAAAATCCCATTAACACATATGAACCAACTTTCGGTTCATAAAGCCTTTTTTCAGATAAAAAGGCATCATGAATAAATCATTTCTTGATAACATCAAACTAAAAAGAGATAATCTTCATTACAAAGGCCGCATGTCATCAATTGGTACTTACATTTGGTAGTAGTCTGATAGCACCAACAATGAGGAGGCAAGCATCTCACGGAGGACAATAGCAGCAGGGCTAGCCTCTGTCCCGTACCTCAGGTTCCAAAACCAACAATCACCACCAGTCGGTGATTCGGTGATTTCTCTCACATGCTCCTCCACGGGGCCAAGCTACAACACCTCAGCAACGGCCCTCTAGCCGTCGACCATGAAGAGGTTGAGCAGTGCAGCTTTCCTGTTGTCCCTGCTCCTCCCCATGGCCGCTCCGCCGGACTCGATGAGGTCGTCGAGCATCGACATCCCTCAGAATGAACAAACGCGTCCACGCACTCCGCGCACATGGCTAACTGCAGCAGTAACTCGAGGAGGAGAGATTGGAGAAATGAATCGAGAAGTGGAGTCGGGATGGCTTGGGAATCAGTTCGGTGATGGCTAGCGGCGACATCTTCATCCACCGGCGGCTAATCGGAGAAGATGACGCATGTGGATGGATAAGGATGTTGGTGGGGAACTAGGTATAGACTGAGATGATAACATGTTTTTTTCTTTAGACTGAGATGATAACAGGTTTTTTTTCTTTTTCTTTTAGAAAATGGGAGAGTTCACCGTAGATGGACCTGTACGGGCAGGGCCGCAGGGGCACTCAGATTTGGGCAGCAGCCTCGATTTCCCCTTTCAAAGACGATGAAGAAAAGAAAGGGAATGTGTTTTCCCCTCATAGAAGACAGAGACGTACACATTCTTCTACAAAAACAAGGATGTACACATGGTGGGATGGGAAGCACGTGGACCAATTGATTAGCCTAAATAGAGAAAGGTAAACAAGATATTGATTAAAAAGGAAAAAGAAAAAACGGGCACAAAACTAAAATAACAGATAAATATAATTTAAAGAAAAAGAACCGCATATGAAGCCAAAAGATTTAAACATGGAGGTTTCCAACAGAAGATGTTACGGAAAGAAAATCAACATGATTGAAAAAAAAAAAATTGGAAGTCATTTATCCAAAATATAAAATAAATCAAAATCTAACTTATGTTGCCGACACTCTTCACATCTTGCTATTTCTCCATCAATCTCCTTAACATGTGTATCATTTTCCTCAAGTCCAACATGTGTCATTTACTATCGGCCTGTGGCTGGATGGTTAGGAGCCACAAGGGTTTAAATCATGGTGCTCGCATTTATCCTGGATTTTTTCAAGATAATATGCCGGCTCACTCTCTCGGAGGTGCTCATAGTGGTAGGGTGTGCGTGTGTGCATTCATAGGGGTGAGTGTATGCGCCGTATATATGAGCGATTGCATCTATACTATGTTAAAAAAATATAGATGACCCGCTGCCAATGACCTAAGACCCATCCAAACAAATTTGTTACCCTTAGGAGGCACCATGAATTTTTTTTCTAACATAGTACAACCGAAGTTGCTCACATAGATGAGCATACACTCATCACTATGAACGCACGCACGCACGAGCACCTCCGAGAGACTGAATTGGCATAACATGTTGAGATTTTACGAAGTCACCACAGGCGCCTCACAGTCGGCGAGAAAATCTCCTCGCACTTAAGGAACATCGCCGAAAGCTTAAAATAAATTCAGGAATAATGCGAGCACAAATGTTAAGTCTAGGACTTGAACCATAGTGGGTTGGGGATACCATTGTCCTCCTAACCATCCAACCACATATTGGTTCCGAAGAACCATGAATGTTAGAATCAACATTTCTATTTGAAATGCTAAGTGTGATTTTACATAGACAAAATTATATTATTCTCTAAGAAAATAAATAAGAGTCTGCACATCATAACCACCATTTATATCATCCTGATAGGATACATGCCTTGGAATACACAAAGTAAGGATGAGCAAATTACTATACCAAAAAATAAAAATAAAGCAGAAATAAAAGTATATAGTCCTACAAAGGTAAACACCATGATACGAATGTACTAAATAAAAAGTCAAATATAGAAATAGAAAAGTTTATTCTAGCCGCGCAAATGTGCGGGTGCACCTGCTAGTTCATTATATAGCAGCAGTAGGAACAGCTTATAACAACTCATCATATAGCAGCAGTAGCAGCTCATAGCAATTCATCATATAGCAGCAGCAGCTCATAGCAATTCATCATATAACAGCAGCAGGAGCAGCTGATAGCAATGCATCATATATAAGAAGTAGAAGCAGCTCGTAGCAATTCACCATATGGTGGATCAGAATGAAAATTTGGCAAAAAATCAGAGGAGATCCTCACCTTGTTAGATGAGCTCATCCTTCAATAGCACCTCAAGGCCACAGCCTGGGAGGAGGGGAGGGGGAATAAGGTGCCTTCTGCCGTAGTGTGGCATCAGTCGTAGTTGTGTGGTGCCCGCCAGAGTAGTGCGTTGGACGAACCACAATTGAGCAGCTGCTAGAGACCATGAGAATGAGGGGCGGTGCCAGAGGAAGGAGCAGCCGGGCAGATTTGGCCCTACCCGCCGGCCATGTAGCCTAGCTGGATAGAGCATCGTCGAGGACTAGGCCAGATGGGACAAGTGGTGACGGCTCGCTGGAGGAACCCTAGTGTTGCAGGCAGAGGATTGAGGTAGAGGGAAAGGGGAGAGGAGATACAAGCGGGCAGGGCAATCAACACTTGCATGTTTGTTTTTACTTGAGAGTCAGGTGTGACGCGGGCGTGAGCAGTTGCATTTTGAGTGTAATATAGGCAGACAACAGAGTCATTTCACTATTCCCCTTCCCTTCAATTTTTAGTGAGCTTCTACTCGAAACACCCCCTCCAAAGCGAAATAAGTTAAGCCCAAGCCCATAACTCAAAATGACTTCTTTACATCTTTTATGGCTTATTTTGACAATAATCTCTAAAAAGGCGGAATAGAACCGGCCCTTAACCTGCAATTCAATTGTGTGTGCAATGATGAATCACTCCTGCCTGCTATAGTGTACATTTAGGCATCATCATACATGGCATAACCTAATACATGTGCATTTCATTGTAGAATCTGGAATATGCAATGTTTATGTTAGTTCATATGTTGCACATGATGTTTAAATGCCCCTTAAATCTGGTCAGTCAAGTGATGGTCTTTAAGCCTCCTTCTTTGCTTCTTTCCTTGATATGTAAGATTTGCTCACACATCTGTTCAATTCCTTGTTTGCATCAGCCAACCATACTAGAATTGTTTGCTTTGATTACTTGTTGTTCTTGACCTAATACTCTAACAGAGCTTGTCCATGATTTAAACACTAAGGGCTGCTGTAGTGGGGGCTTGTCTAACTCATAGGTGACATAAAGGTTTGGCTGTACACTAAAGTAGGCTCTCCAAGAGTACCTGGAGATCCCGTTCGAAGGTATGCCCAGTTTTTACATAGTGCACACATAGTAAATGCTCATTTCATTGTGTGCAAGTGCAAGAGATGTGGCATGTTTCATTATGTGGTGTTGTTTTGTTATAATCTCATCCTTTTTTGTTGTTCACAGACTGGAAAGTATGCATATTTATCTTCCAAGGAGATGAGTAACTAGTTTGTGTCACCTTGCACAGGGGGTGCAATGAAGATAAGATTGAGGATTTACATGTACAAGATGTTAGGAAGGAGCCTTGCAAGAGAAGTAGGAGCAGCGCTGAGCCTGTTCAACCTGTTAAGGTAAGTCACTTTATCCAACTCAAAAGTTCAATTCCTTGTTTGTTTCAGGCATAGTTAATTTGCTCTTTTCAATTGCTTTATTTGTCCTCGGTTAATGAGAGGCCCAAACAATGATGCCTGATGTTGGGTAGTTGTATAACTATTAGTTGACATAATTAAAGGCCATACAATTTAATTACTCTGGCAAAGTGTGCTTGAAGCTTTGAAGTCTATTAACAACCTATTACTGCATGAGGCTCAAAATCTAGTTTATACTAGGCTAATGATTGCATAGTTTTGCTTGTTGTAGTAGGCATTTTGAATGAATCCCTCTGCTGTTCATTATGCTCCCTAAGATTCTAATTGTGCTACAAGATGGTCAACTGCTTGCTTACTTATACGCAACATGCTGTCTAAATTTGTAACTTGTCTGTATTTTGGATTTGGCCCCAACATCATGCTCCTCTAGTGAGCTAAGAGAGATTTCTGTATGCAAGATGCACATAATACCATTTTTATAATTTTTAAAATATCACCTACTTATGCTTCATGACGTGTAACATTATTGTTAGTCCTGTTTTGCCATGTACAAAATAGTCTATTTTGCTCGCTTCACTGTTGTAACTATACTTACAGAAACATTTCAGGATGAAGTGACATCGACACAAAGATCTGCGAGCAGTGCGACATGGCCGTTACCGAATGAATATGGATTTGAATTGGAATGTGCTGATGTTCTCGAGCATCACTAGAGGTGGCAAGACAATGTGTACATGATTCTCAACGTACAATCAACAAGTTGAGACTGAACATGCAGGTATTAGATGCACGACTCAAAAAAATGAAACAAGACACTGAGGTAACTATCGGTGTCAAAACCGGCGGATCTTGGGTAGGGGATCCCGATCTGTGCGTCAAGGCTGATGGTAACAAGAGGTAAGGGACACAGATGTTTACCCTGGTTCGGGCCCTCTCGATGGAGGTAAAACCCTACTTCCTGCTTGATTAATATTGATGATATGGGTAGTACAAGAGTAGATCTACCACGAGATCATAGAGGCTAAACCCTAGGAGCTAGCCTATGATGGTATGATTGTAATTGTGATCGGCCTTCTAAGGACCAACCTCTCCGGTTTATATAGACACCAGAGAGGGCTAGGGTTTACATGGAGTCGGTTAAAAGGAAGGAAATATAATATCCGGATCGCCAAGCTTTCCTTCCACGCCAAGGAAAGTCCCCTCCGGACACGGGCCAAAGTCTTGAGTCTTGTATCTTCACGCTTCAATAGTGCGGACGTTATACACAGTCCGGCTGTCCGGATACCCCCTAATCCAGGACTCCCTCAGTAGCCCCTGAACCAGGCTTTAATGACGATGAGTCCGGCGTGCAGTATTGTCTTCGGCATTGCAAGGCGGGTTCCTCCTTCGAATACTCCAAAGTGGTTATCGAACATGTAGACCGTGTCCGGATCTGCAAGATGATCTTCGTATGGTACAGATCTAATTTGCTGGCAATCTTCGTGCGCCGTGCCCTTGCATCTGGCTCGGTACAACATGAACCGACGTTTCCTACCCCACAACGACTCGTGTTACGAGGCAATTTTATTGGCACGTCCCGCAGAGGCAGAGATCGTGTCCCTTTTATTACGGGATTTTCCATCAATATGAGCGTGCGTGACCCCCACGACGGCTGTTGGTATTACCCCATGTGTTTTTAGATAAGCCTCAAACGGTCACACTGAGGACTCTTGATATTCACCCTCTTTATAAAGGGGTCGAGAGCTACGCCTCTTTTTTCACCTTCATCGCGCCTTCTTGCACCTCGAGTTCTAACACCCAAAACCTAAGCTCCACCCTCCGGAATCCTCCAATATGTCCGGATCTGATGCTCAAGGTCGGTGGGTCGCCACCTCGATTGAGGAGAAGGACATTGCAAAGCTTAGGGAGGTCAGATACCTAACCGCAGATATCCAAAGACAAAGCTTCTGCTCGGGGCAAGTCATCCCCACGGAGCCCAATGAGTGTGTTGTTTTCGTCCCACACTTCCTCCACGGTGCAGGTTTCACCTCGATCCTTTCGTGAGGGGCTCATGTTCTATTATGGGTTGGATTTTCATGATCGGCTCGGGCGCTATCCTCCATATCTCGTCGTTCATTATCGTGTGCGAGGCTTTTCTCCACATCATCCCGCACTTCGGCTTATGGCTCAAGACCTTTAATGTGAAGCCGAAGATGATGGGGGAGACATGTGGAGTGCGGAGGTGCCGTAATAAGCACAAACGCCGATGCCCCATGGCTGGAGGGTACCTTTCCAGAAGTATCCGATGTATGGCAACAGAGGTGGTTTTATGTCACAGCTCCCAGAGGCACAAAGTGGGCGGCTACCCCTGAGTTTCGCTCGGGCCCTCCGTCACAGTTGGCGTCTTGGACAGACGTAGGGCGAAATTGGTGACCCGTTGGTGATATACCAGTACTGCAGGATCACATCCGGGAGCTTCTTGCAAGGGACATAATGCAAGTTATGTTGATCCGGCGGATGTTGTCGTGCCAACGCCGGCCTCTCCGGATGTGGGAGTTCAATCCGGAGGGTCCGCGGACCGTCAAGCACTTCTTCGGCCTGAAGCTCAAAGAGATGTGCAAATTATTCTTTGGACGGAAAGTGATGTGTCCGGACACCACCGAGGATGCGGGCCTAAGCTGCAATCGCCTAGACACTCGAGTAAGTATCCTTGATACCGGACACCCCGTTTTGTATTTATCATGATTGTTTACTCTGAAAATCATCCGCGTCCAGGAATGGCTCAGCAAGGTGGAGAGAATCAGGTGTCCGGCGCCACTTTCCGAAGGCTTGCCCACTCCCACCATGGCCAAGATGCTTGACTGAGTACTCAGCAGGATGCCCTTGGGGAAAGGCGAGGGGAGGGATGAAAAATCTGAACCCCACACGCTATGCATCCGAACCGGGCGAGTTGCTACCTCCCGCAAGGAGGATAGTCGGGGAGGAGAGGTCGAGGCCTCCTCCCCGTGCGGGAATAAGAGGGCCGCCTCCGAAGATTTGGAGGTAGAGATGCCCCAATTGGGGAAAAGGCATCCCCAGGGGGCCTTGCCCCGACCGGCACCCTCACCGCACCATGCCCTCCAACGGGCCAGCCCTCTACCAAGGTATAAGTCAATCTACAATCCGAAGGTACTGCATTTCTCCTCAGTCAGTAACCAGGATTCAAATTTTTGCAGTCCGGCCAGCAGCTCCTCTCAACAGGGTTCGTCCTCGGGGGACCTTCCTCCGGAGATGATGGAGAGCGAGACCCACCCCCTTCTCTGACTCATAAAGCGGGTGACATCGATGTGTCATCACGGAGGAGTCCGGATCTACCGAATCCGGCAGTCAATTCGTCAGCCGCTCTGCACCCGGAGCATTTGGCTACAATGGGGGACGACGGGAGGAGTCCGGCGCAGTTCGATGTCCGGCCGGACGTACTAATGAGCTTGCTGGAGCGACCTGCGCTCTCGGAGGAGCACCGCTCATTAATGAGCGTGGTGCTTAAGAAGATTTCATCCGCTACGAGCGGTTTGAATGAAGCATTCACAAGCCTACTCAGAGGCTTTGAGGTATGTAATGGAGAATCCACCGTTTCTTTAATTGTGAGGCACGCGCTAGGTGTGCTCCATATAGATAGTAGCCCGTGAGACGCTGGTTGCTCGCCTTAGGCAGCAAATGGGGGATCATAAACCAAAGATTTATGTTGTAAATATGTGCAGGTACCTGTGGGTCCGGCCGCTGGCCCGTCCATTGAAGTGGCCGAACTGACGAGGCAAATTGGTTCGGTTGGTGCCGATATCACTCTGATGAATGAGCGTCTGGATAAATCGCAAGGTATGTGTCCTCTCTTTCATGCATAGGAAAATATTTAAGGTGGTATATAGTAATGTAATATGTTCGGACTGCAGATGGTGTTGCTGCCATCGAGGCCCTGAGGGCGGAACTTGCTCTAGCCAAGGAACAGGTTCGGGTGAGCCATGCGGCTGCCCTACAAGCGGCCGAGGAATTGAGAGCCGAATAGGCTGCTCATCGCCGAAGCGAGGAAAAGGTAGCCGAAATGGCTATCAAGTTAAAAAAATGCCGCTGACCGGTATGAGCTCCTGAAAAAGGAGCATGAGGATAAATCGGCTAACCTGAGCAAGGCACTTAATGCCACCAAGGAAATACGGACCGAGCTCAGAAGTGTGCGGGAGGAGCTTCAACAGGCCGGTAAGATCACGACTGGAGGCTCCTATTTGCTGTGGACGAAGTTCTTTGATCCAAAGTATGCTCCCCTAGATGGACGCTGGAGCTCGCCAAACGCATACGCAAACCTGGCGAAGAGTACGGCTGATGTTGTGGAGTTCTTCAAAGATCAGGGTGATGTAACACCCCGGATTCGATGCGCCAGGTGTATGCCAGTTATTCATCGCTGTTTCCAGGTGATTTGCTTGCGTGTTGCATTTTATCATGTCATCATGTGCATCTCATTTTGCATACATGTTCGTCTCATGCATTCCGACATTCCTATGTCATCCGGCGTCCCTTTCTTGCCTCTTCTCATGTGCGGGTGTTAAACTTTCTCAGAATGGCCCGAGGTTTGCCAAGCAGCCTTAGTATAGCACCGGTAGACCGCCTGTCAAGTTTCGTGCCATTTGGAGGTCGTTTGATACACCAACGGTTAACCGGGTAACCGCAAAGCCTCCTTCTCTTTGCAGCCCAACACCCCTTCCAAAGTGGCCCAAAACCCAGCAAACCCCCTCCATGCTCTCCGCCGTTCGATCACGATCGCGTGGCCGAAAACCGCACCTCATTTGGACTCTCCTAGCTCCCTCTACCTATAAAAACGTCTTCCCCTCTCCATTTTTCGGATCAATTCCCCCCGAAACCCTAGCTCCCCTCACCTCCCGCCGCCGGACACGTCCGTTCGCGCCGGACACGTCCAGCCACCGCCGCCCGCCCAACCGGAGGCTGCCACGTGGCACCGCCCGCCAGCGCCACCGTCTAGCCGCTCGGGCCGTGCTAAACCCTCGGCCCGACCCACCTCGCCGCCGTCCGCGCCATCCGCCCAAGCGCCTCCGCGCCTCCGTCGCCCGGCGCGCCGCCAAGCCGCCAGCGCGCCACCGCCTCTGCCGCGAGCCCTCACCGAAGAGTCTTCCCGCCGCCTCGGCGCCGCGCCGCCAAATCCGCCGCCCCGTCCCACGCCGCACGCCATGGTGCTCCTCCGCCCTTGCACCGGCCCCTCACCGCGCCCCCCTCGCCGGCCTTCTTTCCTCGTCGCCGGCGCCGCCCAGCTCCGGTGAGAGCTCGGCCCCGCCCGGAGCCTCCGGATCTAGATCTCATCCAAGGTTGACCTCCCCCCCCCCTCCGTTTTCACTAAGTCCCGAATATTTTTGCATAATCATGTCATGTTCATCGCATCATATCTCTCTGCATACTGCTCCGTTTCGTGCGTGTAATATGTCAAATTGTTCGTATCGACGAGTGCTTAATTTTATCTCACTGCATCATTTTCATTTGAGCTCATCTTGATGCCCGAAATGCTGTTGGAAGAGTGCATGTTGCTATTAATCTGCTGAAACTGTTATAACATGCACTTTTGTCATTTTTGCCATGATTGATGTGTGCATCCTATGAGGTTGATGTCTACATGTGTTTTGATCTATGCCATGCCATCTTTACAGGGGTGCCATCCATGTATTTTTGTGATTTGTGTACTGAGTGCATCGAGCTTGTTAAGTAGGGTACTTGCTTTTGCTATTTTGCTAGGCAGATTCTGTTATTTTGTGATGCCATGTAAAGCTGCTGCTACTAGTCATTCTATGCATAATCTGGAGATGTTCACTAAGGATGTTTTGTTATACATGTCTTGCTCTATCCATTTGTGCCCCTGGTTGCATTTATAGCCTGCTGTAACATGTTGTAATCTTGCTCTCAAAGTTGCTAAATAATGTTGCTGTCAGCCTATTAACATTAATTACAGTTTTGGCCATGTGCTTTTCTAGTGATCCATGCATCCTATGAACTTGTTCTTGCCATGCTTAGCTTCATAAACATGTCTTCGTACTGTTGGTTGCCTTGCCATGCCATGTATTGCTCTGTGGTGAGTGGTTCAAGCTCACCAACATGCCTACTTATTGTTGTTCCTGCCATGTATGAATCTGTCATATAACTTGCCATGTTTACATGGGTGCCATCATATTTTCAGTGACCTTTTGGCTCATGGTCAGTAAGGGTCTTTTGTTCTATGCAATTAGTATATTCATGCCATGCCTTCGTTTGCCATGTTAAGTTCTTGTAACATGTTGTTTGATAGCTCTAAACATTGCAACCTGATGTTATTTCCTGATAAGTCTGAAACTGTTATTATTTGCAATCTTCCCATGTCTTTTTGAGCATGATCTAGTGATTTATGGAGATAGCTCAGTGTTCATGTTTTGTTGTGCTTTACCTGTACTTCATGCCCATGCCTTTTGTTATTACGTTGAGATGTTGTAGCATGTTGTTTTGATGCTTGCAATATGCCTAGTTGCTGTTTTGGACAGATTGTTGCTATAACTTGTATAGAGTGCATGTGTTGAACCGTTGCTCCGTTTTGAGTGTGCTCTATATGAAACTTGCTTGATTTTGCATGTAGTTTCATATTATCATGTTGCATCCTTGTTTTGAGGTGTTTGCTTGATGTTTGTATGCATTTTGCATCAATGTCATGTTTAACTTGTTTTGCTCATATCTTCTAGGCCGTAGCTCCGAATTAAATGAACTTTATATGTAACTTGACTAGAATCTCGTGTAGATAATCTTGCTCCATCTTAACTTGCTGTTTAACAACTTGAACATAAGTTTTGTTCAGATCTGGACCAATTTCGAAATTTGCATATGAGGACTTACCGGAATTGTTATATGTTGTTTCCGGCCTCATTTAAACTTGCTTTGATGTGTTGTTCTTGTTTGCATCATCTCTTGCCATGAGTAGCTTCATGTAGCCTTGCCATGCATCATGCTTGTTGTGCATCATGTCTTGTCTATGTGTGGTGTGTTTACCATGTTGTGTGCTTCTTCTCGATAGTTCCCGTTTCGTTGCGATCGTGAGGATTCGTTCATCTACGCTTGGTATTCGTGGCTTCATCTTCTTCATGGACTCGTTCTTCTTCCTTGTGGGATTTCAGGCAAGATGACCGCTACCCTGGATCTCACTACTATCATTGCTATGCTAGCTGCTTCGTTCTATTGCTATGCTGCGTTACCTATCTTTTGCTCCTCAAGCCTCCCAAATTGCCATGAACCTCTAACCTTTGACACCCTTCCTAGCAAACCGTTGTTTGGCTATGTTACCGCTTTGCTCAGCCCCGCTTATAGCGTTGTTAGTTGCAGGTGAAGTTGAAGATTTCTCCATGGTGGACAGGGTTATGTTGGGATATCACAATATCTCTTTTATATTATTAATGCACCTATATACTTGGTAAAGGGTGGAAGGCTCGGCCTTATGCCTGGTGTTTTGTTCCACTCCTGCCGCCCTAGTTTCCATCATACCGGTGTTATGTTCCCGGATTTTGCGTTCCTTACACGGTCGGGTGATTTATGGGACCCCCTTGACAGTTCGCTTTGAATAAAACTCCTCCAGCAAGGCCCAACCTTGGTTTTACCATTTGCCTCACCACCACATACCTTTCCCTTGGGAGTAATTAACCCAAGGGTCATCTTTATTATAGCCCCCCGGGCCAATGCTTGTCTAAGTGTTGGTCCAAACTAGAGCACCATGTGGGACCATCCCTAGGCAATTTGGGTTACGTCGGTACCCGTACGCTTAGCTTATCCGGTGTTGCCCTGAGAACGAGATATGTGCAGCTCCTATCGCGATGTCGGCGCATCGGGCGGTCTTGCTGGTCTTGTTTTACCATTGTCGAAATGTCTTGTAAACCGGGATTAGAGGCGATCGGGTCTTCCGGAGAAGGAATATCCTTCGTTGATTGCGAGAGCTTATCATGGGCTAAGTTGGGACACCCTGCAGGTATAAACTTTCGAGAGCCATGCAGCGGTTATGTGGCGAGATGGGAATTTGTTAATGTCTGGTTGTAGATAACTTGACACCAGATCCGAATTAAAACGCATCAACCGCGTGTGTAGCCATGATGGTCTCTTTTCGGCGGAGTCCGGGAAGTGAACACGGTTTTGGGTTATGATTGACGTAAGTAGGAGTTCAGGATCACCTCTTGATCATTGTTAGCTTCACGGTCATTCCGTTGTTTCTCTTCTCGCTCTTATTTGCATATGTTAGCCACCATATATGCTTAGTCGCTGCTTCAACCTCACCACTTTACCCATTCCTTTCCCATTAAGCTTTGCTAGTCTTGATACCCATGGTAATGGGATTGCTGAGTCCTCGTGGCTCACAGATTACTACAACAACAGTTGCAGGTACAGGCTATGCGATGATCGCGACGCGAGAGCGATGTTTGCTTGTTCGGAGTTCTTCCTCTATTTCTTCTTCGATCAGGGGATAGGTTCCAGGTCGGCAGCCTAGGCTAGCAGGGTGGATATTGTTTGAGTTCCTGTTTATGTATCATCCGTAGTCGGATGTTGATCTCTTGTATGATGATGTTGTATTCGTGTGGCATTGTATGCCTTTTGTATGTATCTCCATCTATTATGTAATGTTGATGTAATGATATCCACCTTGCAAAAGCGTTTCAATATGCGGGTCTATCCTTGGTGGGACCTTCGAGTTCCTTTTGGATAGGGTCGCATATTGGGCGTGATAGAGGTGGAGAAGCTTTTCTAGTCGCAGTTCAATGCTCCCACTCGCTCGCTGCCGTTAAGTGATAGGATGTCCGCTTTAGCGGAGCTTCATAGGATGTACGGTCTTGCAATGCGGTCTGTAATAAACCATCTTTGGCCAAAGGGGCCTAAGCCGGACAGTTACTTTGGTTTGGTGCAACAGTTCCTTGGGGCCGTGCCTCGGATCGATGCCATGAGGAGGTCAGCATGCATAGAGGGTGCACGGATGGCCCTTGCCCGCGTTAAAGCGTATATGGATGCCACTATGGTAGCGTCTCAGGATCCGGTGGGGGGCTAGTATCCGGCCGGGCACTACTTGGCGCAGGTCATGGAGGGTGCCCGCCTGATAGAGGCGCAGTGCCCGAACAATCTCCTCTTCGAGTGATGATTCAAATCATTGTAAAAACATTTTGATTAGAGGGTTATATTTATAAATTTTATCTAAAAATATGATTGTGTCCCCTGTGCGGCTGTATATATATATATATATATATATATATATATATATATATATATATATATATATACACACACACACACACATGTGTGTGGGGGTAATCCGAAGATAGAAGTCATTGGCTTATTTCCACGCATACAATGCGGGGTGTTCGCGAAAAAATGTGCTTAATCACTCTTTATCCAACGTCTTGGTCCGGCAAGGAGGTGATCGCACGTCGAACTAGGAAACCAGACTATATAGTTGTAACACTTTCGCTTAGCATCGGGATTCTAACGTTGGGGCTACTATGTAGCCCCTGGTACCTTCGCGTGCATCCGAATACGGGCGCATATGTACCTGGCCGGGAAATGGCCCTTCATTAATGCGGAGGAATCCTACAGATTCCGGGGAGTTGTCGAGTGGTTAACCAGTCTCTCGCTGTATCATGACGGTCAGTTTTTGGCTTTCTCTACTGAGGTGCTCATCCAGAATAACCAGGGCACAATCGCAGTAGTTCTCCTTTGGCCACCCTAGCCGATTATAACGGAATGTAAGGCGGCAAACCCAGGAGCCGGGCAAACCCAACATTTGACCAAAGACATGGTTCGGAGCTGGTGCATATAAGGCCAAACTCGTGACGCCGAACACTCCCAAAGGTATTCGGACTTTATAACAGATGATGGGCTCAAGAATGCCCATTCATTATAAACCCTGTGTTTCCCGGTACGTGCATTAATCTGTCGTGGCGAAATGCCAGAAACGGTAGTATCCCCTATGGGTATGGAACGCATGGGATGATGAAACAACAAGAGGCAATAGAAGAGGTTTACACAGGGGCTTAATCTAAAAAGAAACCTGTTGAATGGGGCCCTGCTACACGTCTGCGCCTTTGTCTCCGTTGTGTCGCATCCTGGAAGGGTATCGCGCGAATGTTGTCTGCAGAAAAGGGTGCATCATAAGTATGCGATGGATAGTAGAAAATGTCAGATTCTGGCCTGCCAATAAGGTTGAGCCGAGTGTGGGGTTTTATTATTAGCCCCTGGTGTCCACTATAGGATTACATATACAGTTCCCTCGTTTAATATGGGCTGCCGGACTAGTCTAACCGTGTCCGTGGTCTTAATGACCCGGTATATTTTTGTTAGAGGCCGCTTATAGTCCGGCCGCTAGAGCCGTCACGTATTCCTCTGCGCGCAAAAAGCGCTTTGTTATTCCGCTAACGGTGATGACACCACGTGGACCGGGCATCTTAAGTGTAAGGTAACCATAGTGCGGCAATGCGTTGAAGCGGGCAAAGGTCGTTCTTCCAAGCAATGCTTAATAGCTGCTTTGGAAGAGTGCGATGATGAAGACTAGTTCTTCGCTTCAGGAGTTGCCTGGAGAGCCGAATGTTACCTCTAGTATGATGGAGCCCCTGCTGTAGGCTTCAACGCCTGGTATCATCCCTTCGAAGGTGGTGTTGATCTTGCTGATTCTGGATGAGTCTATCCCCATCCTGCGGACAGTGTCCTCATATATTAAATTGAGACTGCTGCCGCTGTCCATGAGGACATGAGTAAGATGGTATCCATCGATTATTGGTCAAACACCAAGGCGTTTGATCCTTCGCGTCGAATACTAGTTCGGCCGTCCAGACGATCGAAAGTGATCGGACAAGTCATCCAGTAGTTAGGTGTGGGTACGATGGGGTCTATATCGTGCGCGTCTTTATGGGCGCGTTCGTGCCTTCACAAGGACGTGCGAGTCGTGTGGATCATGTTTACTGTTTTAACCTCTGGCGGGAATTTTTTATGTCCCCGAGTGTTCGGCTGGCGAGGTTCATCCTCATCTTCACTTGGTTTTCCCTTTCCTTGTGTTCGGCGTTTAGTTTGTCGGCTCGCTTGAAGACCCAAAGACTCTCTATGCGTGTGGTTCGCAGTTTGTCGGAGGTGCCATGAATTGGCATAGTCCGCCCGAACTCGCTTTTAACCGGGCGGTCCTTCTTTCTTGCTTTTAGATTGCTTGTTTTGCTGGTTAGGTCGAGAGCCCCTGAATCCGGCATTAACCGTTGTATTGTCCGGACTCTCTTCCTTGTTTTGGCGTTTGTTTTTATTATTCCGCGGCTTCCCATTGCCATCCCTTATTTCGGATGTGCTGGGGTGGCTGGTGCCTTTACGGGCTAGCCAGCTATCTTCTGCCACGCAAAAGCGGGTCATAAGGCTAGTTAGGGCTGCCATTGTCCTTGGATTTTCTTGGCCGGGGTGTCTGGTGAGCCACTCGTCATGGATGATGTGTTTGAATGCCACTAAGGCTTCGGTATCCGGACAGTCAACGATTTGATTCTTCTTAGTGAGGAATCTGTTCCAAAGCTTGCGGGCGGACTCTCCGGGTTGTTGGATTATGTGAGTTAAATCGTCAGCATCCGGAGGCCGGACATAAGTCCCTTGAAAATTGGCCCTGAAAGCATCCTCTAGTTCCTCCCAGCTCCCGATTGAATTTTCGGGAGGCTTTTCAACCAGATGCCGAGCTGGTCCCTTCCGAGCTTGAGGGAAGGTATTTGATGGCGTGGAGGTCATCCCCACGAGCCATGTGTATGTGGAGGATAAAGTCACGGATCCGCACCCACAGGTCATGCTGTTCCGTCGTATGCCTCTATGTTTACAGGTTTAAAGCCCTGTGGGAATTCATGGTCCAGTACTTCATCAGTAAAGCACAGGGGGTGAGCAGCCCCTCTGTATCTGGACGCGTTGTTGCATGCCATCGGCTGTTGTTGTGTTCGGTGTTTATTCCAAACTAGTGTTTGGTTGTCATAATTGTTTGTACGACCATGGTCCCCGCCGGGGTGTGTCCTTTAGATCCGTAGATGGACCTAGCTACGCCAGCTTTCTTCTCCAGGTGCTCACGTAGATCGTGGGCATCTTTGGTAGTTGATTTATTGTGGTTATGAAGTGGTACTCCTGGTCTCCTGGTCGTGTTATTCTTCGGTGGAATGGCCTCGTCGTCAAATTCTGGTAGTAGCTTGCGTTTTGGGTAGCTCTTTGTATGGCGATCATCGCCATATCTTTCTTCAGTGTCTAGCACTTTGTTCCATCTGCGATTGAGCGTTTCCTGTGCGGCTTTAAGCCGTTGCTTCTGCTTCTTCAGACTTCTTGTTGTGGCCATAAGCTTTCTGTGGAGGTTCTCCCATTCCACGCGTTCTTCCGGAATGATGAATGCATCGTCGTCCAGACTATATTCTTGTCCTGGGCCGGTTTGATGAACTCGTCCTTTTGGATCGTTTTCTTCTGGCGTACGCTCCGGACTATGTTCGGCGTGACCTGGTCCGTCCTTCTCCATCGCTAGTTCTGTTTGGTCGTTATTGCCTTCTGGGTTGACCGGAGTATCCGTTCTTCTGGCGCTCTTGCTGATGTTGTTACTGTTACCGGATTTGGAACGGCGTCTCTGCCGTTGCTTTGGTTTTTGCCCAGGGGTGTTATCTTCCAGATTATCACCATCGCCTTCCTTGGGCATATCCACCATGTATATGTCGTGTGACGAGGTGGGAATCCGGTACCCCATAGATTCGGAGTCTTCTCCTGCATCATCGTCTATACCGTCGATGCCTTCGGAGTCGAAGTCTAGCACGTCGGTTAAGTCATCAACCGTGGCAATCAAGTGGGTGGTGGTTGGGTGAGGAATTTCTTCATCGCCTGCTTTCCACTCGAGCCTTACATAGTTCAGCCCGAAGTTCTCTGTCAAAGAGAGGGTTTTAAATGAGTTTATTATGTCGCCAAAGGGCGAATGCTGAAAGATGTCCGCCGCGGTGAACTCCATCACCGGAGCCCAACCAGGATCGGCGGGCTCGGGGACACGCGGACTGGAACCTACATCCGGATATGAATTCGGGGGTCCGGAGTCACAGGTTCCTGCGGAGGTGAGACCTGTGTTTGGCTCTATCACCAACGAGGGTATGGCCTACGGGATAGGGACCAGCCCTCCGTCCTTAAGCAACGCAACCTGCCCCGGATTTAGACCCGAGGCTTCTGCCGGGGTAATATCCCGAGCATCGTCTGACGGCAGGTCCAAGCCATGCTCATCATAACTATCCAGCGATCCTGACATGATCTGCTCCAGATGACCGAGCGGATCGGCCCGTAGTGTGAAACCGCCGAACACGAAGATCTGTCCGGGGAGGAAAGCCTCACCCTGGACAGCGCTGCAGATGATGATTGAAGGAGCCATCAAACCTTGTGGCGACGTCACAGAGGAACTCTCAATGAAAGCACCAATGTCGGTGTCAAAACCGACGGATCTCGGGTAGGGGGTCCCGATCTGTGCGTCAAGGCTGATGGTAACAAGAGGTAAGTGACACAGATGTTTACCCAGGTTCGGGCCCTCTCGATGGAGGTAAAACCCTACTTCCTGCTTGATTAATATTGATGATATGGGTAGTACAAGAGTAGATCTACTGCGAGATCGTAGAGGCTAAACCCTAGGAGCTAGCCTATGATGGTATGATTGTAATTGTGATCAGCCTTCTAAGGACCAACCTCCCTGGTTTATATAGACACCGGAGAGGGCTAGGTTTTACATGGAGTCGGTTACAAGGAAGGAAATATAATATCCGGATCGCCAAGCTTGCCTTCCACGCCAAGGAAAGTCCCCTCCGGACACGGGCCGAAGTCTTGAGTCTTGTATCTTCATGCTTCAATAGTCCGGACGTTGTACACAGTCCGGTTGCCCGGATACCCCCTAATCCAGGACTCCCTCAGTAACCACGAAGGAATTGCAGATTTTGCAAACTGAAATTTGTGCTATCTGAATTCGGCCAATCCTATTTTCTGAAGAGATTATAGTTCAAATGGTAAGTTCTGTTGATGCGTGTCCATGATGTATGAGCTTTATTTGTCCAGTGTATGTAATTTGTTGTTTGTGTATGCTTTATTATCACTGGTGTCGAACTATAATGCCCAGTGGGTATATTCGGCTGTAATTTCTTTATTGTATAGTGTAGGATTATTCTACGTTTCTATGCCTTAGTATTTTTATTGTATAGTGTATGTTTTTTAGAGGCGATGGTATAGAGTAGGTTAATTCTTAAATATGCTATATCATTGAAACGGGTGCCAACACGCCCAAACATTTCCTGGACGCCATACAAATGAACAAACATGTGTAGTCAAAGCGGGCCTTAATTGGCTGGTCAAAATAATATTAAGTGGATCCCAAATGATGTGGCCCACCGTAACAACAGCTCTTAACAAGCCGTTAAAAGGCCAAAAGCTTGATAGGGCCGTATAAATGGAAATGGCCCGCGAGCCTCTAGCAGGCCGAAATAATTGTAAATTTTGTCTCGGCCCTTTTACTTTACGGGCCAGTAAGAGGCCAAAAGTGTTATAGGCCAGAAGAGGCCCAATTTGCAAACTAGGCCTTTAACAGGCCAAAAGTTGAGTTAGGCTGAAATGATGCCCTGCGAAACGGGGCCCCTAATGGACCTACAATCAAAGACCCAACTATTGTGCAGGCCGTTAACAGGCCGAGAGACAAAATGGGCTAAGAGTTGGCCCATTTACCTAATGGGTCGAGGACAGGCCTAATGTCACATCGGGCTAGAATTGTCCCAACTGCAGAATGGGCTGAGAAAAGGCTGAAAGACGTTCCGGGCTGTTAATGGGCTGGAACTGATGATGGGCTGCTAACAGGCCAAAACAAGCTCGAGCCACAATTGGGCCTAAAGACGTAGTGGGCTGTTAACGGGCTTAAACTGATGATGGGCCGGACATTGTCAAATCTAGAATGGGCCTTTGATGGGCCGATTTTGTGTAACTTGTATGGGCCATACTTGTAAATGGGCCTACTCAAGTAGGCCGTTGATAGACCGGCCCGCTTATTTTGAAAGGCCCGACCATTTAACCTGAATGGGCCACTGTTGGGCCGAGACACGTGTTGATGTATCATAGGCGCGCTCCGTCCATTCGCTGGATGACAACTGTCTGAACACCGGACCGACATGTGGATTTGTCGGCCAATGAGAATTTTACATGTGGAAAATCCCCATTGGTCCATGCTGTTAACGGGTTATCGGATCCAAACCGGAACCCAATAGCTTAATGGCGACCCATTACAGTGGATGCCACGTGTCGGTCACCCTTGACGAAAGCACTTCTATGACGCGTGATTTATCGTCATGGAAGTGGACACTTCCGTGATGATAATTTTGGTAATGTCATGGAACACTTCTACGACAGCACAGGTATGACTATCTTGATTCTGTCATAAAATCGTCATGGATGTACATGCATGCCAGAAAACGTGACCTACTGTGATAAACATGTATTATCACGGAAGTGTATTTTTTTTGTAGTGATGGCATTTTAGTATGCCACCATCTTTGGATCTTTTGCATCGAATTCTCCATTTATTTGGGATATTGCAAGGTTCGAATCCCCATGCATCTCTAGGAGTTTTATGCCCATAGAAACAGCCATTCGGAGACCATGCAGTAGTGCCTCGTTTTCGGCCATGTTGTTGGAGTCCGTATACATGATTTGTAACACGTAGTGGACTGTGTCCCCTGTAGGGGATGTTAAGATGACACCAGCCCCCAATCCGGATAACATTTTAGAGACGTCGAAGTACATTACCCAGTTGGAGTATGTGTTGTACTCTTTAGGGAGTTTAGCTTCCGTCCATTTGGTGGCAAAGTCGGCGAACACCTAAGATTTAATAGCTCGGCATGGCTTGTATGTTATTTAAAATGGTAAGAGCTCGATGGCCCATTTGGCTATACAGCCGGTGGCGTCCCAATTATTTATCAAGTCATTGAGTGGTACTTCTGATGCCACCGTGATCGAACACTCTTGAAAGTAGTGCCGCAGCTTCCGAGATGCCATGAAGACCACATACGCTATCTTTTGATAGTGTGGGTATCGAGATTTGCATGGTGTAAGGACCGCTGATACATAGTACACTGGTTTCTGGAGTGGGAATTTGTGTCCCTCTTCCTCTCATTCAATGACGAGTACGGCACTCACCACCTGGCAAGTCACAAATATGTAAATCAACATAGCTTCACCAACACTTGGTGCGGCAAGGATTGGGTTGCTTGCTAACAAAGTTTTTATTTCTTCCAATCCGGTTGTAGCTGCATCCATCCATTCAAAGTTGTCTGTGTGTCGGAGCAGTCGATAAAGTGGCAGCGCCTTTTCTCCCAATCTGGGGATAAAGCGGTTCAAGGATGCCACACACCCAGCTAGTTTTTGGACCTGCTTTAGGTCTGTTGGCGTAGCCAATTGTGGCAGGGCTCGGATTTTGACTGGGTTCGCTTCAATTCCTCTATTGCAAACAATGAACCCGAGTAGTTTTCTGGCTGGAATGCCGAAGACACATTTTCCGGATTGAGCCGTATGTCGTATGTTCGAAGGTTGTCGAATGTGAGGCGTAGATCGTCCACCAATGATTTGACGTGTTTAGTCTTGACGACTACATAATCTACGTATGCCTCCACTGTCTTGTCAATTTGCGTTTCCAGACATGTTTGAATC
Organism: Aegilops speltoides; assembly: GCA_021437245.1. Taxonomy (NCBI): domain Eukaryota; kingdom Viridiplantae; phylum Streptophyta; class Magnoliopsida; order Poales; family Poaceae; genus Aegilops; species Aegilops speltoides. The sequence continues at coordinate 278,852,905 of CM038145.1, read as the reverse complement.
ATGCGTTGGTAAGTGGCGCTAGCATTTTTGAGCCCGAAAGGCATATTATTGAAGCAAGAAGGCCCGTATGAGGTAATGAATTGTAAGTGCATCTAGTGCCCCTTAGTGATTTTGATGTATTGAAGACTTATAGGTTAGGGGACTAATGTGTTTGTGAGTGTACACAGGTCTATAAGTCTATGAGGAGTTTGATATTTACAGAGAAAGTCAGCCCCTAAAAATGAATATCTTCGATTGAAGACTTTGGTTTTCTAAAGACTTTGAAAATGAAGAAATTGGTGTGACCTTGAAGACTTGGTATTCATGCGAGGAACATGAAGCGTGAAGACTTTTGTTTTTGTAGTTTCATTTTCTCTTTCTTGAGTCATAGGAAACACCGTACTGTTAAAGGGGTCAAGGAAATACTAAGGAAAATTTCCAAGTGATGCTCAACTCAAAATCCTACACCTACCCAATCCTTTCGAGTGAAGCCATTGGAAATCTCATACAGTTCAGTCAATTTCTTCAGTGACATATACAAAGTTCTTCTGGTCTCTAAGGAATTTTTTCTGACTGAGGAGTTAGGAATTCGCCAGTGCAGATTGCCTACGAGTGAGGAACATAATAGCCCTGAGGAATTTGATAGTCAAATTTCCGACCGTTGCAGTGCCATGCGCCAGCTGTCCCAAAATATCTACCCACCTAATGGTCATATAGTTGAAGGGCATTTATGTCTTATCATGTTGGGCTGCTCCCTAGGCTATAAATAGCCTCCCCCTACAACCACTAGCTGGTTGGCTGCTCCGAGAGAAACTAACACTTATCAACTGAGAGCATCCCATCGTCCGAGGACTTTGAGCGAAAATCATCAAGTGAGGAAAGCCCAAACCCAAACACCTACTGTCGGTGTGAAAACCGGCGGATCTCGGGTAGGGGGTCCCGAACTGTGCGTCTAGGCGGATGGTAACAGGAGACAAGGGACACGATGTTTTACCTGTGTTCGGGCCCTCTCGATGGAGGTAAAACCCTACTCCCCGCTTGATTAATATTGATGATATGGGTAGTACAAGAGTTGATATACCACGAGATCAGAGAGGCTAAACCCTAGAAGCTAGCCTATGGTATGATTGTTGTATATGTCTATCGACTAGCCTGGCCTCGGTTTATATAATGCACCAGAGGCCTAGGATAACAAGAGTCCTAGACGAATACGCCGGTGGGGGAGGAGTCCTTGTCTTGATCGCGAAGTCTTGTGGAATCTTCCTTGTATGCGGCGACTGTCCGGACTGGCCCATGAGTATACGGCCATGGGGATCCTCGGCCATATCCACCTGATCAGGAGACGACGTGGTGAGTACCCCCTAGTCCAGGACACCGTCAGTAGCCCCCTAAACCGGTCTTCAAGTTAGGGACACTCCTCGATTCTTCCGAACTGTTCTTCATCTTCAGTTGCCGGTCTTGAAAACTGGTTCAACAAATCTTCTCATCTTCGATCTTGAGGATCACCGAAATGCATTCGACAAGTTTATACGTCGGGTATCCGAGGAGCCGCTTTAAGTTTCCGGCCTTTATCAATGCCTTGTTATTTTATGCCATGCCTCAGGTTTGAAGTTATTCCCAGGAGGCAGTGTCCTCTTGCGTCCGAGCTCTAACGTTGGACTGCATTCGAGGTATCTTTTGCAGCCGAGCACCAACGCTAGACTGCTTCCGAGCTCTATCGCCAAACTATGTATCCGAGCTCCAACGCCAGACGGTATCCGAGCTCCAACGCCGGACTATGTATCCGAGATCCAATGCCGGACTGTATCCGAGGTGTCGTAAATCACCTTGGTTCAGAGAAGTTTGAAGGAGTTCAGCCGAGCTTAATGCCGGAAATGCCCTCTATGGAGCCAGCCACTAGCGTCCGAGCTTTATGCCGGACTGCTTCCAAGGTGGTGCACCACCCCGAATGTGGGCCGATTTTTGTCAATTTTTTTGACTGGTGCAATTTATTCCCTAACGAGATATATAGCCAGTAGCCCTCAAGGTGTGTATCGGTCTAAAACCCGAGATGCACCTGAAGGATGACATAAGACCGTTGATCCCTGTAACCGCTGAGACTCAAGTTGATTTGCAAAATCGGCCTGAGGATCAAGTCCTAGCTCGGCAGAATACTTCGGAACACAAAAAGCGGTGTGCTCAGTTCTCGAGACTCAGGTTGGGTGCGGCCGACCAACCTGAGGATCAAAATCTCCTCGAGATCAGATACATCGAAAATTTTACGCATTGGACAGCAATGCAAGAGCCCCGAGACATCGGGTCGTGGCAACACCAGATCAGAGGATCGATATGCCCCTTTAATATTTGTAAATAATAAGCCCGAAGCCTAGTAGCCCCCGAGCCTTAATGCGGGCACGGGTGGCCGAATTAAGGGTTGATATCCATAGTAAAATCATAAATTATCTGTAATGACTCTATGTATCCAAGTACTTTACGTCATTAATGCTTGGATCCGTATTGTACAAAACTTTGTTGACCGACCATCGGCTTCCACCTCCTCGGCCAATAGTCGAGGAGTGTTTGTCCTACTTTATAAAGCCTTTATGAGGGCAAAGGTTTACAACAAACAACGCAATCTGGCCATACGGTTTTATAAACAAAGGTACGCGGAGAGATATGTTATATTACTGTTTAAGAAATGTCTTCCAAAGAAAATAGTCCTGCTATCGGTTCCTTTCTTTGGGTTGTCATGCTAAGCATGATCATGAAACCTCGGCTCCAATGTAAGAGCAAACTATCAAGGATTTAGTTTGGGGGGCCAGTTAATAGCCCCCGGTAGTGTTTGGCGACAGTTGAGGTCAAGCCGTAAACACTTCGGCCATTGTTATGAATGGCCCGTCGTTTAACACCGTCATCGGATCGCCGACCAGTTTACGCTTATTGTGACAGTCAGTTTTTGGCTTTCTCCACTGAGGTGCTTAACCATGTGAGCTGGAAGCACAATCGCAGTGGTTCTCCCTTTGCACACCTAGCCGAACAAAGCGAAACGTAGGAGGCACGCGTAGGAGCCGGGCAACCCAACTATTGACCGAAGACACAATTCAAAACCGATGCATATATAGCAATATTCGAGAATGTTTTTGCCGAATCTCTAAAGGTGTCCGGCGTTGCACTGCGAGACTTGTGTTGAAAACACACAAATAGTAAAAAGTGCCATGGGCTCGAAAAGCCAAAAAAACTTATTCAAAAGGTTAATGTCCGAACTAGATCAAATGTTCGGTGCCAATCCAAAAATTGGACTTTAGAAAAAAAAAGGTGCATCTGCCGTGCTTTAACATGACACATCCTATCTCAAAACTTCAAGCGGGTCAGCCTACGGCTTCAACCTCCTATCCCGGCGGCTGAGTTCTTACTAGGCCGCTTTAGCAAACTAAACTCTAGCGGCTTTGAGAGAGAAATTAGGCTCCCCGGCTAGTGACCGCACACTTGTGTCGAAGAAAGGAGTGATAAATAATAAAAACTTTGCAACGACTAAGAAGAAAAACACTTATTATAAAACGGCTCAAATAAACATAAGAGCCCCCAAGTGACTTGGGTAAAAGAATGATTGTATGTACCGAAGTACTTGTATCATATCTATGCTCAACCGAACTTTAAACGCGTCTTAACCAACCGTCGGCTTCTCTCTCTTCGGTCAAGGACCGAAAAGTGTTATGTACTCCACCTGTCGAGAATATCGACGGTGTTTCCGATAACCAGGCAATCAGGCCATAAGGTCAGTAATGCATAAAGCGCCAGGAACTTATGCTATATTACTAACAAAGTGTAAGAAGCATCTTCGAAGAAAATAGTACCCCCACCGATACCTTTCTTTGGAGATCATTATTATTATGAGACCTGTGCAATAGATTTTTTGTACTCATGAGTTCCGTTGTGTGCGGACCCATTATTGAAAACAATAAGAGCGCTAGCTTTCGGCTTCACCCAGTCTGAGGTCCAGCTCGGGTGACCCGATCATGACAATCGCAGAGGTGCTCCCTTTACTCCCTAGCCGAACAATCGGGAACGTAGGGGTAAGCACAGGAGCCAGGCAACCCAGCTTGCAAATCGCTTAAGTCAATATGGTGCATATTGTGGCATAATACACGAACAAGGAACGAAGCCGTACAAGTATAATCATATGCAAGAGGAAAAAGCTTCATGAAGGAAGCCCCCAAGTAAACGGGGTATTTGAATTTGCGCGTCACAAACAAAGTTTGGACAAGGAAATTTTTACAAGCAACTTTTTTCCAAAAAAAGTATAATGCTTGGTCAAGCCGAACACAAGTTAAAAATTTAAAAATTTGAGCATGAAGGCAACTTAGCTGGTTAATGTGTTCGGTATTGATGACACGGTCCGAGCTTGATAAGGGACAAGGTTCCATCCCCAAAGCCGGTCCCGAGGTGGCGGAGCAAAGAGCTCGGCACTCCGAAGTGGTGACATAGCACGGTCAATGCAGGACGGTAGGGTGATGCCGAAGTCCCCGGCATGGGGTAATGAAGTGTTGACGAAGCCCCTCGTCCAGCCAAGGTGACACCAAAGGATATAGTCCGGCTGGATCATTTTCCTGTGCACAAAAAATAGTGCAAACCAGAGATAATAGTAATAATAATAATAAAAATTCGTTGCATAACAAATAATTTATGCAAAGTGAGTAATAAAAGAAATATGGCCTGGCGCCGAAGTCAATGTCGATGCAGGGCGGCGGCGTGATGCAATAAAGGCATGGCAAGGCCTGAATTCATAGGTCGGTTCGAGTTCCGGATGCGGCATTTGCCGGACTATGTACGGAAACTGACCGAAACACCATGCGACCGTCGTTAATGCGGCCACCACTTGATAGACCTGCGTACATATGATGGACAAAGCAGAGTAATAATTCGTTGGGAAAAATGAACCCAAACAAGCAAAAAATACTAGGATTAATAGCACCTGGCTTATTTGTTGTAGCAATCCGAAGAAAGGTGATTCCCAAAATTGGGACTCGATCCGCACACCTATCGCCTGATGGGCGATAAAGCAACGGCATGGCGATGCTCGCAAAGGTTGGCTCGCCGAGGCAAAGCCCTCGGTCCAGCTAACGTGATGGAGCTGGTCGGCTAGCGACGCCGAAGTCTCCGGAGTAGGTTGATGAAGAGATGATAAAACCCCCAGTCCAGTTAACGTGATGAAGCCTCGGTGTCAGCCGATGAGTCAAAGTAGGTCGGTGTGATGGACACCGGCTTGAAAAAACAATAGTGCGGCCCTGCCGATGCAGGTCGTGACGTGGTCGATGCCGGCTTGATGAAGCGACCGTGCGGCGATGCAGGTATGCCCGCTCCGTGTAATCCATGGGGCGGCGATGTTGGTGATGATTTATCCTTCGCGATGCTGGACTCTTGTTCGGCTTGCCGAGATGATGATCCGAAGAAGTTGAGCTCGGCTCAACAAGGTGACGACGTGTCTAGCGCAGGTCGGCAGTCGTGGAGCAATATCGCCGGACTGGTTTGACACCAGAATGATGTTGAAGATCATGTTCAAAAGATTTTAAAGTTATTGGGATGTGTTCGCAAACCACAATACCCTATTCAAAACTTCCTTCAAAAAGGATGTCCGAAATCCCGTTCATAAAAAAGACGAACTCGGGTCGGATTCGTTTTCGCGCAGAAAACAGATCCGAAAAATGATGCACTAATTGGAAGGTTCCCGGAGTTTGGACGGTCGGATCGAGCTGAAATTTTGACGGGTGGTAGATATAGGAATTCTGCAGCCGATCAAAGGTTGGATCTTCCAAAGGATGTCCGAGCTAGAAGCTGGACACCACGCCCTAAACTCGTCCAGATTCCCGTCCAGATTTGACATGGCTCCAGTATATCATGGATTGCCGGAGATTCCTCCATTGGAATTCGAAGAAATTTTCCAGGGTTGTTATAGACTCAATTCCGCACAATTCCACCGAAGCGATCGTTAAAATGACACTCGAGGAGGCGGTAGCGGCAGACACAAGTACGCTGTCCAGAAAAACAGTACGGTCGACTGAGGGCAATGTTGACGTTGAGCCCCCGGGCTCCCTGGATGATTCCTCCATGATCTTGATAGAGATCGGAGTTGATGTTGATGAAGGCCCTCATCCGAACATGACAATCGGAGGCAGGACGCAGTCCTTGGTCGAACCAAGGTGACCAGCAGAGCTGGTGACAAAGACGCCGAAGTCGCAGTTGATCTGCAGGCGAGCCATCGACCTTTTGCCGAACACAGTGGAACTCTCAATGAAAGCACCAATGTCGGTGTCAAAACCGGTGGATCTCGGGTAGGGGGTCCCGAACTGTGCGTTTAGGCGGATGGTAACAGGAGACAAGGGTCATGATGTTTTTACCCAGGTTCGGGCCCTCTCGGTGGAGGTAAAACCCTACTCCTGCTTGATTAATATTAATGATATGGGTAGTACAAGAGTTGATCTACCGCGAGATCAGAGAGGCTAAACCCTAGAAGCTAGCCTATGGTATGATTGTTGTATATGTCTATCGACTAGCCTGGCCTCGGTTTATATAATGCACCAGAGGCCTAGGATAACAAGAGTCCTAGCCGAATACGCCGGTGGGGGAGGAGTCCTTGTCTTGATCGCCAAGTCTTGTGGAATATTCCTTGTATGCGGCAACTGTCCGGACTGGCCCATGAGTATACGGCCATGGGGATCCTCGGCCCAATCCACCTAATCGGGAGACGACGTTGTGAGTACCCCCTAGTCCAGGACACTGTCACCTACAAACCCAAAGTGATTGAGCATCACTGACGAGATTGATCCTGCGTGGATCCGACGCTTGTTACCTTTGAAGACTGTGTATCTTCCAGACGGTTAGGCGTCATGGTCTAGAGCATCTAGGAGGAAACCGTGGATCGCTGAGTGACTGAGTTTGTGAAGGTCTGGAAGTCACCTGAAGACTTACCACGAGTGATTGGACGAGGTCTGTGTGAACTTAGTTCAAGGAGAATACGGTGAGGACTGTTTGTCCTCAGGTTTACGTACCTAGCCGCTCCAACCAGACGTACAACTGTCACAGTAGTTGGAACTGGTCTACCAAATCATTGTCTTCACTGAGCTTACTGGTTCTATTTCCTCAACTCTTTCATTTCGTCATTACCGTGTTGTTTGCTTGTTCATATCTGTTTGAAGGCTTTGACCGAAGACTTCCTCAATTTCCTCAGTTCAATTTCTTCAATCTGTTTGTCTTCATTCTGTTTTATCCTGTTCTTACACTTCCTGTACTCTATGTCTGTTTTCATTTAATCATGATGACCATGCTTATGTTCTGTTATGTTTGCATCTGAGTACTTATTCCGCTGCAAGTAGTTCTTCGCTAAGGAATTTCCTCACCCTGAAGTTCCTCAGTGAAGAATTCATAAAAATCGCCTATTCACCCCCCCCCCCCTCTAGTCGACTTAATGCACTTACAATTGGTATCAGAACAAGGTACTCCCTTGTTCTGTGTGATTTTGGTTTAACTGCCTGGAGTGTTAGTTATGTCGACTGCAGGTATGATCAAGGTCTCTGCTGGGTGTCCTACCTTCGATGGGACGGACTACCCCTACTGGAAGGATAAGATACGTATGCATCTTGAGGCAATTGACAATGATATCTGGTACGTTGTGGAGAATGGCGTTCCCACTGTCCCACCTTCCCTGAACGCTGCTGATGTGAAGAGATTCAAGCAACTCGATTCTCAAGCGAAGAACATCATATGTGGCCATCTAAGCAAAGGGCAGTATGGCAGAGTGAGTGCTTTGGAGACAGCTAAATTTATCTGGGATAGGCTGTCTAAGGTCAATGAAGGAGTCTCAACACAGCGTGACTCTCGAGTTGACGTTCTTCGCAATCTCTTCAACCGCTTCAAAAGACTCGACAATGAAAATGTTCAGCAAAACTTCGATCGCCCCACTGACATCTCAAATGAGCTTCAAGCACTTGGTGCCACTGATATCACCAGCCATGAAGTGGTGAAGAAATTGCTGAGATCGCTTGATTCCTCATTTGATACTCTGGCACTGATGATACAAGAACGTGGAGATTACAAGTCACTTGATCCCACCGATATCCTCGAAAGGCTAAACACTCATGAGTTCCAGCTTGCTGAGTAGAGAGATCTCTATGGTTCGAGCTATGGCAAATCACGCGCCCTGAAGGCCAAGGCCATCTATGAATCTGAAGGTGAAGATTCTGGTAGCAGCCTTGGTGACCCTAAAGAACTGAGCCAGGAGCTAGCATTGCTCATGAAGAAATTTCATAAGTTCTCAAGGCGTGATTGTTTTGGAAAATCCTCAAGGAGTGATGATTCCTCATCCTATGACTACAAGAAGAGGCTATGCCACAAATGCAAGAAACCTAGTCACTACATTCAATATTGTCTTTAGTGGGAAAAGGAATTAAAGAAGAAGAAATACAAGGATTACAGTTCTGATGACTCAAAGAAGAAGAAGAAGAAATCTTCAAAGTCCTCATCATCAAAATCCTCTAAGTCTTCATCTCACAAGAAGAGCAGCTCTAAGAAGGCTCGGGCAATCATTGGCAAGGAAATGGACTCTGAAGCTGAATCTGAGGAACATAAGGAAGAGGAGGCATCTCAAGAGTCAGAATCTGGTGTGGCGAGCCTAGCCCTCGCTACTGTGTTCGTCAGCAAGTCCATCTTCAACATTGAAGAAAATGGCTTCTACAACAAGGCTGATGATGACGATGATGACTACGCTCCCACCTATTACTTCATGGCAAAGGGTGCCAAGGTACTCAGATATCCCTCCTCTGAATCAAGTGAGGATGAATATGATGAAAACCTCAAGCCTAGCTACTCTAAACTTGGTAAGATTGCTGTAAAACAACAAAAGGCTTTTGAAAAGGTTCAAAATATGCTAGACAAAAGTGATGATATGTTGGGTGAAGAAATGGATCGCACTAATACCTTGACTGAAAATCTTCAGAGACTTCAGTCTAAGTTTGACAACCTTCAAAGTCATCATAACACTCTCTTATCTGATCATGAGAAGCTTTCTTATGAATTTCTTCAAAGAAAGCAAGATCTTGAGAAGCTAAGAGTGAGTTATAAAGATCTTCAAAAGGAGCGTGATTCATTACTTACTCAACAAATCAGCGCTGCTTAGGAAGAATTCATTCCTCCATGTTTAAAGTGCATTGAACGTGAATCTGCTAATTCTTCACCTGAATGTTCAAATGCTTCTACTATTACAAATTCTTCACCTGTCTCTGCCATCACTAATTCCTCATCTGAGGATATTTCTAATATCACTGACAATGCAGGGATGAAGGAATTGTATATGACAGGCATGTACAAAATCCTCAAAGGGCATCAGGCTCTTTGTGATGTGCTTAAAAAGATGATCCTCAACAGGAACCCTAGGAAATAGGGTATTGCCTTTGAGAGGAAACTAATGCTGATGGGACATACTGGAAGCCTGAGCAGTATCCCAAAACCTCATGGGTTGCTGCAAAGGGACCTCCAGGAGATACATCTACCTTATTTAGCTTTACATGTGAATCTCCTCATTCTTCTGACGAGTCATTTGACTCCAACTATAAATTGTTCAAAGATCAGAATGGTGAAGTATTTGCTAGATATGTTGGCACTAACTGCAAGAACGGTTCTCCAATGAAGAAAATCTGGGTTCCCAAAAGGTGCCTTGAAAGTCTTCAGGTGAATGTCATCATGACACCACCTATGAAGAATAGGTACCCCAGATCAAATTCTTCAGATGGATCCAAGTCCTCATACGGACCGAATTCCTCACATGGATCGAATTCCTCAAATGGATCAAAATCCTCACATGAACATCATCATGCTAACACTTCTGTTTTGCAGGGAAGATCTAAGGGCTATGAATATGTGCATTATTATTCAAACCATTATGTTCATAAGTCCTCGAAGAATTTCTCTTCTTATTCATATGCTTACCCTAACCCCTCTTATGTGAAACAAAGTGGATTGGCTTCTATGCCACCTTTCTCATATGGAGCTCGCAGAATGATGAACTCTTTGCCGCCCCTTCAGATGTGGGTGGTGAAGAAAAAGAACTAATCTCTTATGCAGGGTCAGGTCTCCAGACGTGATTGAACGTCTGAGGAATTTGCTAGAGACTTGAAAAATTGCCTGAATGGACGCAGGCTAATCATGAAGAAATGAATCCTCATTTCTCACGTCCTCATACTGCTTTATCTGTTTTATTGCTTGATGAAGTTGATCTGATGAATCTGATGTCATATTCTTCACTAATGAAGTATATGAGTTCGTAAGCTGAACTAATACATTTGCAGGATGATCAACCCAAAGCCAATGAGTGGGTCATCGATAGTGGATGTAGTAATCACATGACTGGTGATAAGAATCTATTGATGGACGTTCCCTTATCTGCATCGCATCTGAAGCATATCATCTTCACTGACAAAGGCAAAAGCAAAGTATTGGGTCTAGGTAAGGTTGCGATCTCAAAGGATCGACACATGGACAAAGTCATGCTTGTCGAGTCCTTAGGATACAACCTCATGTCTGTCTCAATGCTTTGTGATCTTGATATGGTTGTCATCTTTGGCAAGTATCGTTGTGTTGTGATCATGGAAGCTGACAAGTCCAAAGTCTTTGAAGGCTTTAGGAGAGGAGATCTGTATATTGTTGATTTCTCTACAGGACCACTACCAGCTATATGTCTACTTGCAAAAGCTTCAGAAGGCTGGCTATGGCATCGACGACTTGGTCATGCTGGCATGACGAATCTGCACACGCTCATGAACAAGAAGCATGTCATTGGCATTGAGAATTTCAAATTCCTCAAGGATCACTTGTGTGGAGCCTGTGAAGCTGGAAAGATGACCAAGGCCAAGCATCCAGCAAAGACTATCATGACTACCACTCGACCATTTGAATTGCTTCACATGGATCTCTTTGGTCCTAACCATTACTCTGCATTCACAAATGAAGCATCTCTTTATGGCTTTGTTATTGTTGATTATTATTCTAGTTACACATGGGTGCATATTGTTACTTACAAACGTGAAGTGCAGGAAGTCTTCAAACGATTTTCCTCGAGGGCTTCAACAACTTTGGTGTGAGGATCAAGCACATTAGAAGTGAAGATGGAACTGAGTTCAAGAATACTGGTCTTGATGAGTATCTTGATGAACTTGGTATTACTCATGAGTTATCTGCTCCTTGTACTCCTCAGCAGAATGGCGTCATGGAGCGCAAGAATATGACTCTTGTTGAGATGGCCTGCACTATGCTTGATGAATACAAGACACCTCGCCATTTCTGGACTGAGGCAATTGATACTGCATGCCACATCATCAACAAGGTATATCTTCACAAATTCTTCAAGAATACTGCATATGAACTCCTCACTGATAAGAAACCCAATGTGAGTTATTTCAAAGTCTTTGCTGCTAAATGTTGGGTTAGAGATCCTCATCACAATTCTAAATTTGCACCGAAAGCACATGAAGGTTTTATGCTTGGTTACGAAAAGGACTCGCACACCTACAGAATCCTCAACAATGTTCACCACAAGGTTGTTGAAACTATAGATGTGCAGTTCGATGAAACTAATGGCTCGCAAAGAGAGCACCTACCTTCTGTGTTAGATGAACAATCACCTGAGGAAACCATCAAGTTCAAGGCTACTCAGGATGTCATTCCTACCGAAAGAATCTGCTGAAGAAGTTATTCTAGAACATGAAGAACATCATGCTGATGCACCTGAGGAAAATGATGCTGAAGGAAATGCTGATCAAGTTCCTCAACGGCAATCAGCTCATCCTCGCGTCGCAAATGAAGTGCAGATTGATAAAATCATCATCGACATCAACATTCCAGGTCCTCTCACACGCTCAAGAGCTTCACATTTGTCTAACTTTTGTGGGCACTTTGCTTTCGTCTCTATCACAGAGCCCACTAAACTAGATGAAGCATTTTTGGAGCCTGAGTGGATTCAAGCTATGCAAGAAGAATTACATCATTTCGAGCTCAACAACATCTGGAAACTGGTCAAACGTCCAGATCCTCGCAAGCACAATATCATTGGCACAAAGTGGATCTACCGCAACAAGCAAGATGAAAATGGCCTTGTGGTGAGGAATAAGGCACGACTTGTAGCGCAAGGCTACACACAGGTTGAAGGAATTGATTTCGATGAAACTTATGCACCTGTTGCTAGACTTGAAGCTATTGGCATATTACTTGCTTATGCTAAACATCATGAAATCATCTTATATCAAATGGATGTAAAAAGTGCATTCCTCAATGGTAAGCTTGAGGAAGAAGTATATGTTGATCAACCCCCAGGTTTTGAAGATCCAAAGCATCCTGACAAAGTCTTCAGACTCAACAAGGCCCTCTATGGCCTCAAGCAGGCCCCTCGGGCGTGGTATGATACTTTGAAGGAATTTCTCATGAAGAAAGGCTTCAAACCCGGTCACTTGACCCAACTCTTTTCACTAAATCTTATGATGGGGAATTGTTTGTCTGCCAAATATATGTTGATGATATTATCTTTGGTTGTACTAACCAACGTTACAGTGATGAATTTTCCCATATGATGAGTGAAGAATATCAAATGTCTATGATGGGAGAATTAAAATTCTTCTTAGGTCTTCAAATCCGTCAACAGCGCAATGGTGTATTCATATCTCAGGAGAAATACCTCAAGGATGTATTAAGGAAATTTGGCATGCAAGATTGCAAAGGAGTCAAAATCCCTATGCCCACAAATGGCCATCTATGTACTGATGAAAATGGTATTGACTTCGATCAAAAGGTATACCGCTCCATGATTTGCTCTTTATTGTATTTATGTGCATCTAGGCCAAACATTATGCTTAGTGTTTGCATGTGTGCCCGATTTCAATCTACACCGAAGGAATCACACCATAAGGCTGTGAAGCATACTCTTCGATATCTAGCTCACACACCAACACTTGGATTATGGTACCCCCAAGGGCTCGGCTTTTGATCTCATTGGATATTCAGACTCTGACTATGCTGGTGATCGTGTGGACCGCAAGTCAACATCAAGCACATGCCATTTCCTCGAACGATCCTTGGTCTGTTGGTCCTCGAAGAAAGCGAGCAGCAGATCACCGCTCTCTTTGAAGCTGAGTACATTGCTGCTGGTTCGTGCTGTGCACACTTGCTATGGATGAAGCAAACCCTCAAGGACTACAGCATCAATCTAAAGAATGTGCCTATCTACTGTGACAATGAGCGTGCCATCAAGATTGCTCATAACCCAGTTCAGCACTCGAAGACAAAGCACATTCAGATTCGCCATCATTTTCTTCATGATCATGTGTTGAAGGGCGACATTTCTATTGAACATGTGAAGACTGAAGAATAGCTAGCCAATATCTCCACAAAGCCCTTGGATGATAATAGATTTCGCAAGTTGCGGTGTGAGCTAAATATCCTAGAATCTTCGAATGTCCTTTGAAAAGGACACACATCCTAACACTTATGCAAAATTGATGTTACATGTGCAACACATGAAGTAACATTTTTCTTCAATCAATGAAGACTAACCCTCTATGTGTGAAGAAATTAACGAAGAATTTGATTCTCAGATCCCTACGACAATTTATGCGGTGTCTGAAATCATCATTCTTATAGGGTGGGTCTCGCCACCACCAAAAGTTGACAATCTTCAATTTGAGTTTTTCTTGATTTTGAATTTCCTCAGTTGTTCGATTTCCGCAACTTGGCATTATCTTCACTCATTCCGTCGTTTTTCTTCATTGGCTATATATATATATATATATATATATATATATATATATATATATATATATATATATATATATATATATATATATATAAGTTTATGTCCTCTACAGCATTCACTTATTGCTATTTCTCTGAGTTGCCTTTTCTGCTAAGTGAATGTGATCGGACCCTTCCCCCTCTATGCTAAACTCAACCCAATCTATTCACAAATTCTTCATGTGCGTTCTATTTGAAACTCATTCAAAATCTTCATTGTGTCCTTGTCAGCAGAAGAATTTGTGAATGAAACTATAAAAGCTAATCTTATCTGAATTTTTGGTGTTTGTCGCTCAAACCGTCCGCATTTCACGATATATTATCCTATTCACCCACGATCGCACACGATCGCCACCTCTCAGTACGTGGGTGACACATGTCATGCGAATGAGAAGGGTCAGGGGCACATTCATGCAATTTCTTCAGGCGAACTGTTTTTCACCACAGCTATAAATACCCCCTCCCTTCCTCACTTCACTTTTTACTCTACTCGATCTCGCTCACTCGCTCGAGCTCTCAAAACCCTAGCGCCGCCGCTACTTCCATCGTCGCCGGTGAGGAAGAGCTTCACTGCCTCGACCTCGTCGCCGTCGTACTCACGCCGACCGTGGATTTCTTCACTCCTTCGCCACCGTAGCTGTCTTCCTCCGCCAAAAGTTAGGGCGTGGAAGATCTAAACCGACGAGCTTCAAATCTACACTTCCCAGTTCGTCGTGTTCTTCGTCAAGGGTAATTAAAATTCACTTTTACTGCCCTTATTGATTCTAATGTTTTCTACAAAATCTTCAAAAGGTGTTTATTCTTCAATTCTTCACACACTAAACACCTCACATGTCATCTGTTCTTGATCCATTTCTCTAAGCTATATTTTTCTTCAAGATTCCTCAATTGTGTGGATTTACGAACTTTACAACTCTGGAACCTAAGACAAAGAACGCTTAGTGAAATCCTTTGAGGCTCATCTAGTCAAATTCCTCAAACTTGTTCTTTTTGCAAAAACTTCTGAGAACGCATATGACCTTTCCAAATTCTTTGCAACTATATTCTGCCCATAGGTACACATGTCCGCTGCTGAATCTCTAGGTTCTCATCAAGTTAACTCATTTGCAGTGTTCCTTGAAGAAAAATTGCACACCTCTTCAGAAAATTCTATTATTCAGATTCCTCTGTTGAAGAAAATGGCTGATGGCAAGAAATCTCAGAAGGGAGGAAAAATACCTGAGGTCAACACTGCATTTGAAATCCCTGATGACATCTATGCAGGGTACTACACACGCCCTGAGGAAACAAAGAATGAGCGCAAAGTGCGCATTCAGAGGATTGAAAGGAGATGGGCACGGGAGTGGAGAGAGTACAGATATGTGTCTCCAAAATACATGAAGAAATTTGTAGTACACCCTCCATGCCCAAGACCTCCATTGGCACCAAGCCAAGAAGCTGATCCCTCTAGTATTAGGAGAGATGAGGAATTTCCGAAGGAATGGGCCAAGCGTCAAGCCAAGCTAGCCAAAATGGCAAAAGAAGCAGTGAAGAAATTCAATGAAGATTCTGCTGCTGCTGCTGTTGAGGCCTCTACTAGCAAGCCAAAGAAGGTTATGCCTAAGAAGCCCGCACACAAGCCAAAGGCTTCTGCACGAATGTCCTCATAGCCAAGCTCATCTGCAATGCCCTCACGACCCAGCTCAGCAAAGCCCTCACGGCAAATTTCTCAAGCTGCACCAGCTCCTCCAAAGTCCTCAGCTCCTCCTTCCAAATCCTCAGCACTTGTGCATCTCACCTCGTGCCAAAGGACAACAGGCATTTCCATTGCCTCAGGAGCCTCTGCAAGTTCTTCTGCTCCTCCGCATTCTTCAACTGGCCCCACTCTACTGAAGACTAAGGCCACTGCTGGACGAGGTTCTCGACCATGTCCTCACAAGAAGCAAGTCGCCTTTCAAGTGCCGTCTGGTGAAGACGAAGCTGATGACGAGGAACTTGTTGAAATCATCAGAGATAGATAGCAACGGGCCGCTAGAGCCAAAGGCACAAATGCGCCTCTGCTTTTGGATCCAAAGTTGATCCTCGACTTTATTGATCTCTGGCACAAGGACCCCAACATGCCTATGCCAGACTTCAAGCTGACTCCTGGCCAAAGTCACATGCTGACCGCCTTCATAGTCGAAGAAAAATGGAAATTTGGGAAGGCCAGGCAGTTGAAGAAAGCGCAGTACAAGAAGGAGCGCTTTCTGAAGAAGAATGTTGTCACTATGACCACTGCTGAACTTGTGGCTATTCAATCTGAGATCAAAAACCTCAGTGATGAATTTGACGCATATTGTGCTGATTGGCTGGGAGCCAAGGTCAGATTTGTGAAGTTATCTGAAGAATTCACTACCAATGTTGCAGCCCCAACGCAACAACAAATTACTCAGGCTGAAGCATCTGCTCAGCCTACTGAAGAGCATGCCAACACCGCTGATGAAAATCAGGTTGCTGATGATACTGCTAGTGTCAGGGCTGATGACTGCATTCCAGCCTCTGATGACTCTACCAGGGCAACCACTAGTGTTGTGCCTGAAGAAACTATCAGGACAGCTGAAGCTTTAACGGCTATGCCTGAAGAACCTAAAAATGCGAGGGCAACTACATCAGTTGTGCCTAAAGAAAATGAGCCAATTTTCTTTGCTCCTCCTGCACCTACACCAAGTTCAGTTCTTCTTTCTGCATCAGATGTGAAGAAAACCAAGGCTGTAGAGCGGGCAACTGTGAATAAAAGGAAAGCATCAACTTCATCAGAATCTTCAGCTCCGAAGAAGATGAAGAAATTGACCAGCTCTTTTGAGAATCCAATTGATGTTGTTCCAGTCTCATCCATGCCATCAAAGGAACTCATTCCTTTTGGTAAAGAATATGTGATCCCAAGCGGATCTGATGAAGATATTCCTTCTGCTGCTTCCTCAGAGCAGTTGGATGAAGAAATTGAAGTGGATACAATCCCTTCAACACCAGTTGTCTCATCTCCCATTCCTCGGTTCACTGCTGAAGAGGCCGGCATTGAAGAAATGAATGAAGATGAGGATGTGGACATTGGGAGCACCACACCTGTGATGAATGATGACTTTTGGGAAGTCAGCACCCCAATTCCCCCTTGTTCACACCTCTGCAACAAATTCCTCAGTCCCCAGTGCATACTGAAGTTCAAATGGGCTCTGAAGAACGCCGCACCATTCCATCTGTCCATGAAGATATTCCAGCCACTAGTGCTGATGAAATTGCTCTTGAAGAATTGAAGACCCAGGCTGCCACTGAAGAAGAAACTGAAATTCCTCAACCTGCAGAACCTGAGATTGCGATTCCTGAGGTGGTGATGCAATTAACTGATACTCCTCAGCCCAAGCCGAAGGATCCCTTCTCGAAGAAGCAAAAATTCAAGGTTGATGACTTCTTCGGCGAGCATGTGTTCTTCACCGACTATAACCATCTGACTCTGCTCATCTTAGAAGGAAGCATTTCTGGACTGCCAGCCAAGCCAACTTCTATTCCTCACTGCTTTTCAACAAATACAAAGTCTTCGACCATGAGCATATTCCTCATGTGGACATGGAATCACTGCCTTGCTTCACTCCAGTCCTCAGTGTTCTTTCTGATGCTGGACTGTTGAAGTTCTGTAATAATATAGTTGATTGGAATGAAGAGCTAATTCTTCAGTTCTATGCAACGCTGCACATCACCGGCAATGCTGAAGATGCGAACTCTTGGGTATTGGACTGGATGATAGAGTACACTCACTTCAAAGCACCGGCCTCTGAATTGCTTCATGCCCTGCCTGTCAGTCCTCCCCTTGAAGGTGCTCATTGTATCTACCATGAACCCGAGCTTAAAGATCACTATATGCAAGTGCTAATGAAGCCTCAGAAGCCCGCTCAAGCCCCACAGACCAAATTCCTTGTGAAGGAATTGTTGTATGTGCCTCGTACTGTCTATCGCATTCTGACGAAGACATTGAGTCCAATCAAAGGCCACGACTCGAATGATGAAGAAGTTGTTGGCATCATGAAGAATTTGCTTTTCAACATCATTCATGGCGTTCCTGTCAACTACCATGATTTCTTCATGAGGACTCTAGAAAATGTTGCCTTATCGCCATTTGAGTTGAAGCCTTACGCTCCTTGGATTATGAGATTCCTCAGATCAAGGTCTTCAATCAATTACAAGGCTGACACACTCAACCATGGCAGATACTTGCCCCCCATTGAAGTCCTCAAGTGGAAATTTTCCTCATCTAATGAAAAGGGCAAGGCCACTTCTATTATTGATGAAGGCATTCGTCCATTGGATGGTCAGTTCCACAAAGCTGCATCTTACTCCACCAATGATGACTCTGCTACTCATGACTCTGCCGCAAAATGCTTCAAAGCAATATCCTCAAGCCATAGCTCCAAGGGTGATGACTGATCGTGAGCTTCTCCTCAGTCTTCACCGGGAGGCCGATCGCAACCACCAATGGGTTAAGCGTCAGTTTGGTTCTGTTCTTCACAACATGACTGCTACACACAATGCAGTGAAGAAAAACCACTATACTACCTCCATGAAGTCTTCGGTTGCACCTAGGTTGTTCTGTCACATCTCTACGGTGAAGAATATCTGAAGCAAATGGGCCTCCAACAGGACTTTGACTGGTCTCAACCACCAACGAAGAAATTCAAGAAAGTCAAAGTTCCTTCAACGGTAGCCAACTCATATTCTTCATATCGCGAGACGGATAAGCATGAAGATTTGGACAACACTACGGCAGGCCCTACTACAACAACCGACCCCAACAACTTTGGCGCTCCTCCTTCATCATGATATTCTTTAGGGGCGTTCGTCCTCATTTTTCGATCCTTTTGGTCATTCGATGACAAAGGGGGAGAAATTTGAGTTAGTCTTCAAGCGGGTCTACATTTATGGGCGTTTTTTTGCTAAGTTACAACTCTCGTTCTTTTGATGACTTTGTTGGATCGAGTTGTAAACTTAAACCCTATGGTGGTCTGATACTTTTGCTATGTTTTTATGCATGCTTTTTCCTCATATATGTTGATGTACGCATGCTGAACTACATCAGTCACCATATTTCATCATGCATTTCAAATTCTTCATATTATATGTTAAATGTGTGTATGAATTACAAGATATGGGGGAGGTCTCCATGATTCTACTATTCAAGTGTGCAATGCTTCAAAAGTAATTTCCTCACTATGCACATCTTCAGGGGGATTTCTTCTATATCTTGCAATAAAATTCCTCAAAATCAGTATTTACACTTCATATGTTTATCCCCGTTGAAAACTTAACCTATATTGTCATCAATAACCAAAAAGGGGGAGATTGTAAGTGCATCTAGTGCCCCTTAGTGATTTTGGTGTATTGAAGACTTATACGTTAAGGGACTAATGTGTTTGTGAGTGTACACAGGTCTATAAGTCTATGAGGAGTTTGATATTTACAGAGAACGTCGACCCCTAAAAATGAATATCTTCGATTGAAGACTTTGGTTTTCTAGACTTTGAAAATGAAGAAATTGGTGTGACCCTGAAGACTTGGTATTCATGCGAGGAACATGAAGCGTGAATACTTTTGTTTTCGTAGTTTCATTTTCTCTATCTAGAGTCATAGGAAACACCGTACTGTTAAAGGGGGTCGAGGAAATACTAAGGAAAATATTCCAAGTGATGCTGAAGTCAAAATCCTACACCTACCCAATCCTTTCGAGTTAAGCCATTGGAAATCTCATACGGTTCAGTCAATTTCTTCAGTGACAGAGACGAAGTTCTTCTGGTCTCTGAGGAATTTGTTCTGACTAAGGAGTTAGGAATTCGCCAGTGCGGATTGCCTACGAGTGAGGAACATGATATCCTTCAGGAATTTGATAGTCAAATTTCTGACCGTTGCTGTGCCATGCGCCAGCTGTCCCAAAATATCTACCCACCTAACGGTCATATCATTGAAGGGCATTTATGTCTTATCATGTCGGGCTGCTCCCTAGGCTATAAATAGCCGCCCCCTACAACCACTAGCTGGTTGGCTGCTCCGAAAGAAACTAACACTTGTCAATTGAGAGCATCCCATCCTCCAAGGACTTTGAGCGAAAATTATCAAGTGAGGAAAACCCAAACCCAAACAAGCCCAAAGTGATTGAGCATCACTGAAGAGATTGATCCTGCGTGGATCTGATGCTTGTTACCTTTGAAGACTGTGTATCTTCCAGACGGTTAGGCATCATGGTCTAGAGCATCCATGAGGAAATTGTGGATCGCCGAGTGACCGAGTTTGTGAAGGTTTGGAAGTCACCTGAAGACTTACCACGAGTGATTGGACGAGGTCTGTGTGACCTTAGTTCAAGGAGAATACGGTGAGGACTGTGTGTCCGGGACTATGTGTCCTGAGGTTTAAATACCTAGCCGCTCCAACCAGACGTACAACTATCACATCAGTTGAAACTGGTATACCAAATCATTGTCTTCACCGAGCTTACTGGTTCTATTTCCTCAACTCTTTCATTTCCTCATTACTGTGCTATTTGCTTGTTCATATCTGTTTGAAGGCTTTGGCTGAAGACTTTCTCAATTTCCTCAGTTCAATTTCTTCAATGTGTTTTTCTTCATCCTGTTTTATCCTGTGGTATTGCTGTACTCTGTGTCTGCTATCATTTCATCATGATGACCATGCTTATGTTCTGTTACGTTTGCATCTGAGTACTTATTTCGCTGCAAGTAGTTCTTCGCTAAGGAATTTCCTCACCCTGAAATTCCTCAATGAAGAATTCATAACAATCACCTATTCAACCCCCTCTAGTCGACTTAACGCACTTCCATGAATGCCGTTGCGGCCTGGTCAGACTCCTTCATCTTAGTTTGATGGTATCCGGAGTATGCATCGAGGAAACACACTGAGTCATATCCTGCGATCGCGTCAACGATTTGGTCAATGCAGGGCAGTGGGAAGGGGTCCTTAGGGCAAGCCTTATTGAGGTCTTTGAAATCGATGCAGAGGCGCGAGGATTTATCCTTCTTCGGTACCATGACCAAATTGGCTAGCCAGTCCGGGTGGTTGATTTCTCTAATGAACCTGGCCTCGAGTAGTTTGGCTAGCTATTCGCCCATAGCTTGTCGTTTGGGCTCGGAAAAGCGCCACAGCGTTTGCTTGACTGGTTTGAACCCTTTTATTATGTTGAGGCTATGTTCGGCCAGTCGCCATGGGATTCCGGGCATGTCTGAAGGATGCCAGGCAAAGATGTCCCGATTTTCGCATAGGAATTTTCTTAGGGCGGCGTCGATCGTCGGATTCAGTTGTGCTCCAATGGAGGTTGTCTTGTTAGGATCCATCGGGTGCACTTTAAATTTGACTATTTCGTTTGTTGGCTTGAAAGAAGTGGACTTGGGCCTCTTATGGAGGATTACATCGTCTTTGTCCACTTTGGAATGTAGAGTGGTTAATTCTTCGGCTGCGAGGGCCTCGGATAGTGCCTCGAGGGCCAAGGATGTGGTTTTGGTCTCGGCACGGAGTGCTATATCCAGATCGCTGGATATAGCTAGTGATTACTTGTGGCACCCCGATCCGCATGGAGCAGGGGGCCTTCGCACGTCAGCCCAGGAAAACACCTGACGCACGATAGGTCCATGATACAACATTCCAGGTACAACAATATTCAATACATGTGTATATGATTACATCAGTGATGAATATAATCTTCTGGCATAGCCCTAAGGCTATTTACATGACAGCAGAAGTCTATTTAAATGGCGGCGGAAGTCTTGGCAGCATATAACTCTGGCCGGGCTCCACAACTCACAGGACTAGCAAGATTATGGCCTAGCATGACAGAACAACGAACATTTCTGGCACGACCTACAAAACTGGCATGACACGCCACGCCAGTACATTCAATGTACTTGCAAGACAACCAAATACATAGCATCCAAACAAGCAGAAGACAAAGCAGGAACCAAGAGTATGCAACAACTTGTCTCATATCAGAAACTAAGCATGGCATGATATCAACCAAAGACATAAAGCAAACAAACATCATGGCATCTCCTAGCATGGCAACAACATGGTATATCAAATTTACTTCTAACATGGCAACAGCAAAACATAGCATATCATCTCAGTCATGGCATAATTTAACATATCAATCAAAACATGGCATGGCATCATGAAACTATGCTGAAAATAAGCTACCAATCATATCCAATGCAGACATATATAACATGCTACCTTCATGCAATCATCTCATGTTCTCCGATGGTCCTTTAAATGCAAATAAAAACTTACTACTCATGCAATGCAACCAAACTGGTGCACTGAGTCCCTCGGACTCTCATACCAACGGTTACCTTGCGACCAAAACGGTGATAACTCACGAATCACCAACATACCACCCTCGCGGTATTAACTAGAAATATCTCGTGATCTTTCTGGTGATCACAGCCACAACCAATATTTGGTCTAAAACGGTGATCCTTACGGCGATCACAACCACGACCGATATTTGGTTTAAAACGGTGATCCTTCCGGCGATCACAACCATGACCAACACTTGGTCTCCAACACTCACCGAGACCTCGTCTCGTGATCATATCAACACATCGTCATGACTTCTCATGACTATCTCATAGTCCAAGTCACCACATTCTCATTACCACATTAATCAGCATAAGTATTTCAGGTTTATCCTCCATTTCGACGAAGACCTGATAGTGTGACGTACTACGAACTTGTGCCCATGACTGAGGATGTGACTATCGATAGATTAAATACACTCTGCAGAGGTAGCACACTGTACCCATACCACGGTACCCATGGCCTCATCATCCCATTTGGGTGGACCAACAGAATTCCGACGAAACCGACCTACTGTCATGACACTCTCCCGGCCACTCTGACTCACTCCCCATTGGGCTAGTCCTGGGTGACCCCGTGTCTACCAAAGACACAACGACCACCGTCATAGCCAAAACATAAACGATCCCACACGTGGATCCAATACCATAAACTCAACAACGGGCACACAAGGCTTATGTCCGTCTACCTGATCAGGGTAGCGCGCGCCCATAACCTTCCCTAGTTGGAGGCACCGACCAGAGGCATGACAATAGATCGCATTAAGGCCGTCCCATACCAGCAAATGTGGCTGCACTGAAAAAGTTAGATTTGGTGGCACTAAGACTCGATCCCATCGATGACGGAGGAGGTTTGTTATTATTAAGTCATTTTATTTCCTTCTCCATCATCATGAACATGAATGCAACAATGAGCATACATCATACAAATGCTTTGATAAAATATCAAGCTTCTCAAGTGAACAACGATAACATTAAGAACATGACAGTACCAAGTACTAGCATACCAACGGTTCATTACAGTCATCATAGCATTTTATAACAATGACATGAAAATAAAGTAGAGTAGTGACATGGCATTATCAATAACAACATTCTAACTAGCATGGCAAAATATATCATGAAAACACAAGCATGCATGATAGACACAATGAAATGACTGCAACGAAAACGATAAGAAACAACTACAACTACACACACACAAGGTGCTAGCAAAGTCAACATTCAAGTTCGGGGCTCATGATAAGAGGTTGGCTTGCCTGGGGTCGACAAATACTCCGGGAAGAAGTGAGAAACGACCGCGGAAAAATTTGCTTTAAACAGCTTCTCTCTCGAAGAAATGCATTTTACGGACAAGGGCAAAATGGTCATTTTCAATATGTCAAACCATAGTGAAAATGATGGGCATGGAACGGGCTCGACGAGACGAAGACGTGGGCGTTGGATTTACCTCTATTGAAGTTACGGTTGCAAAGTGGTGGCCGTTCACTTTTTAGGCAGAAAATGCACTAAACAGTAAACATTCACAATTTAAGCATTTCGGCGGGCTGGGGCTGACTGGGCATCCGCTCGGCTAATGACAAGTGGGGCCTGCACGAGGGTGGGGTTCACTCACTTAGCCATGCTGGCAGGACCAGGTCAACGCCCCTGGGTCACTGCCAGGTGGGGTCGAGGGGAGGGGCCGGCTAGGTCGTCTTCTTCTCGTTCTCCAGACAGAACAGAGGAGGGGGACAGAACAGGGCGTCGCCGGCGGCGGCCCAGGCTGCTCCAGCCGCCCTCGGTCAAGGCGAGGCCACCGACGAGTTCAGGGCGGAGTGCCGCACCCGTTCAGACGAGGGGCACTCGCTGGGGATGCGCAGGTCTGCTGCAGCTCGAGGCGACAGAAGATAGGGCGGGCGGCGATCGCTCACCGGGACGAGGCCACACGGGCACTCCGGCGGCTAGAGGAGAGGATGGGGAGAGTCTATGGGCTCCGGGTGGTCCTATGGTGGAGGAAAGAGGGAGGGGCGCGCCCGCCATTGCTCGAATTTGAGCAGGCAGAGGTAGCGGCCATGGCGATGGGGAAGGTCGAGGAGGAGCTCCGAGCTCGAGGAGAGGCTTGGGGAGGGGTTGAGGACCACGATGAAGCTCGAGGCATGCTTAGATATCCGCGGGGAGAGCTTGGGAAGGAGGTCAGGAGGTGGCACGCGGCGGGCGACGTGTCCGCGCGTCGGCGACGGCGCAGCGTCGGCAGGCGCGGCCAATGCTCACCAGGAGGCGACGAGGAGGATTCAGTCGAGCAGTAGGGGCTCACGGAGGCGAGCAACGCTCGCAGACGAGAGGGGAAAGAAGACAGAAGCGAGGAAGGCGACGGTGCACACGGGCGCTCACTGTTCGACCTTTCGCACGGCTCGTCGGAGAAGAAAACGGAGGGGGAGCGGGGTCCAGGCGAACGAAGACGACGATGCGGAGCTACTGGACATGCGGGGATGAGCCAAATCCAGCTGGAGCAATGATGCCGAGGCCAACAGTGGCTAGACCACTGTTTTGGCTGGCTTCCTTCATGGTCACCACTGGCATGGCGCGCTCTGGAGGTTTTACTGATGCCATCTCATGTCTACCGCGTAGTCCTTCAAAGATAGAGCATTACCAGGGTAAAGATTTGGACAGAGACAAATAGAGTTGAGTAAACCAAGCTCCACAAGTTTACTGCAGCCAACTTGGCCATATCCTAGAGAGTAAACTATAGAGGGAAAAAGGTAAACTTGAAGTCTAGGAGGCTTAGGGTAGCAAGGACTACGGTCCTGGTAATTATGAGGGCATTAGGACAATTATTTAACATAGTTGCTTTGCAACTGCTAAAATATGTCCAGAAACTAGATGATGAACAAGCACTCACTAGGAGTGTTGGATTGAGCTATAACTTGGAAAATCCTCATGATTTGGTCTTAAGTGGATGCTGTAAAAAGATCATACCAAATGGACTTGCCAAATTGGTACTTGCTTCACAAGCATTACTTTTGACCAGAAACTTGGGAAAATTCTAGGAAAATATTGGATAAATGAAATTAGTCAAACTCTTGGGTAGGTGGGTTATATGGATATTAAAAGGCTTGGAATTATTTTCAGCTATAATGGAAAAATATAAAATATACTTGCTTCACAAACTAAAAATTTGGACAGAAAGCAAGAATTGCTCCTGTGCTCACATAGCTCAATGAAATGAGCTGAGTTTGGGTGAAGGCTAATTATTTGGGATACTTGAGAGGATGGCCAAGTTTCACCCCATTTGAAAACTCTATGAAGGTACTTCCTTCACAAAGTGACAATCTGGTCAGAAACTTTGAAACATTGCACATGGATCTAGGATGATTGGAATGAAATCATCTTCGGTATTCATGGGTGATTTTTCAATATTAATCACCCTGCCAAATTTTAGCTCAAATGGAATTAGGAATAAAACACTTCCTTTGCAAAATTTCAAAGAAGGCAGAAACTTGCATTGGATCATGTGCCCAATTTTTGATCTGTGGAACATGAGATGATGATGGAACTAGTGATTATATAGCAAGGACAAGCTCCACAATTTATGTGGGAATTTTCCCTGCTATAAAAATAGTAGTTCCTTTAGAAAATGGCAGAATTAGAATATTGGTATTAAATAGGAAAAGGCAATTTTCATTATTTAATTATGGCCAATACAATTGCCAGAGCTTGGATTAGGCATAATTATCAACTCCACCGATTCACATGAATTTAGGAGATGGCTAGCTATGCCTTTGGATTTTATTCCTTAGAAAGGCAAGAAAAGGTATAAATCACAATTCAAAAATATTGCATGGCACTTGGCAATATTTTTGCATATCCAAGGTTGAAAAGGATAGGAGGATCTCTAGGAGCAGATGGGATGATCAACAGATCAAAGAAAATGATGGCTCCTTTGTAATCACAAAGGCCACATTCAAATGAGGAATCAAATCCAAAGATGATGCAACTGAGGTATTTCCCACTGAAAAAGACATGAGCAAATTTCGAAAGGATGGAAATGACAAGAAATCTCAGAGTCATCCGACAAACTCATGATTTTTTTTTTGAAAATGGGTGCCAGGAAGGAATAACAGCACAAAAATTGATAACCCAATTGTCGGAGTAATGGGCCATGGGTAGGCTGACCCAGGACCCAAGATCTTTCAGACATCGGGCGGGCCGCCCTCACCGAGTCCCAAAGAAGCGACCTTCGAGAAGGCCGAGTCCCACTGGCGACCTTCAAGAAGGCCGAGTCCCACCGGCGACCTCGAAGAAGCAGAGTCCCAGATGGCGACTCAAACAAGCCGACTCGGCTTATGACCTCTCAAGGGGCCGACTATGAGAGTCGGCCCGCGACCTTTCACGAAGACCGATGCGGAGTACTGCCCCGACGTGGCCGCCCCTCATGACCCACGGGAGGAAGGCATGGCTACAGTAAGCCGCGTCGCCAGAGATCTCCGGTGGCGCGACATCGCTGCCATGCCTCCTCGACCTCACCACAATGCACGAGGCATCGTGCCCACACGGCAGCCACAGACGCCCAGATCGCCGGCCCCTGTCGCTGAGATAGAAGAAGACGGCCGGTGAGCTCGAGGACGGCCCTGCGGGAGCCGGCCTCTTCAGAGTCGGCCGCCTCCCGGCTAGGGCCCCACAAGCCATAAACCAGATTGGACGGGGAGTGGCGGCGGTGATCGCTGACAGACGGCGGCACTGCTCCCACGACCCCATGACCAAGCTGCGTCATCGAGTCTTTGCATGTTGTCTCGCTGTTCATGGGCCCGCCAATGGCGGGCCCCGGGCAGCAGGAGGACGGCTGCAGAGGTCGATATTGGGGCCACGCCAACGGACATCACAGTACCCCGGGTAGGCCTATATAAACCCCCCGGGGCACCCATGCAAAGGGTTCGGCCCTAGACAGGTTTTAGACACATAGCAAGAGGGGAAGGAGCTAGCCTTGCTCCTCTCTGCCACCAAACAGCTCGAGGAGCACCTTTGTACTATCATACCATAGTGATCATGCGGAGACCCAGAGCAGCAGTAGGGGTGTTATCTCCTCGGAGAGCCCCGAAGCTGGGTATGATTCGTCGGCGTGCATGTCTTCGCCTCATCCCGCTTCTGTGCACCGCGACGCTCTACTCGCCCCACCATGATAAGCCACCCGTTGGCATATGTCGCATCCAACCTCGACATTTGGCGCCCACCGTGGGCGAGGTGCACCGTCGTCCGGAGATCTGCTCGACGGGAACCCTGTTCCTCCTCGCGGCGCGCGCAGCCCGCTTCGCCAGATGGAGTTCATCGACGCATTGCGGCGGCGCCGCCGAAGCCTGCTAGCGAAGCGGCCTCGCCGAACTCATCGGGCGAGGTGCGCCTCTCGACGAACCCGTGCCGAAGCGCAGCGCGGGTGGCCCTAAGAACCTTCTCGCGGGCCTCTCGACCAACTTCAAGTCGCCGGCGAGCCCGCCAGACTTGGAGTCCGTAGGCTCCTCCGACCCGATGCTGGTCGACTCCGACGCCGTATCGCTTGATGTCTTCCCCACCAACGTGGTGGTCTACGACGAGCCGCTTCCGTATGAGGAGAGAGACGGAAGCGCCGTCACGGAGGTGCTCGTCATCGGCCACGGCGAGCACTCCGGTGAAAACGCCAGACCCGCCGCTGCGTCCGCGCAGACTGTCCGCGCCCATCCTGCAGGACGCGGACGCAGAGATGTTGGAAGAACGCCGCCTTGATCATTGAAGGCGCCAAGAAGTTGGCAAGCATGAGATGCTTGTCCGGAGCATATCAGCGCGAGATGGATCGTGCTGTGGGCGGCTCGCCGGCTCCGACCGGGCCGAGCCGCCTCGGTGTGGTCCGAGAGCGGCGCGCCATCGCCGATCTGTTGAGCGGCGCCTGTGTCGCCACCTCGCTGAGAACATCCGCGCCGCCCAAGTGGCGACCGAAGAGCTAAGGAACCTCGAAGGCAAAGAGCGCCGTGTAATAACGGAGCGAGTCCAGCAGCTCCTCGATGCGGTTGCTGCGCAGAATGCGGCAGGCGGCCGCACCGACGCGCAGCAGCAGTAGCAGAATGACGACCTACCCCCTTGCCGAGATCAAGGCGCGACCTCCCGGACGCCGACCGGCGGAGTCCGCGGGAGGAAAGAGAAGGAGCCGGCTGCGAGCCACAGCCGGACTTGCATCACCGTCGAGCGCGACCAAGATGGCCGCCCGAGAGCAGTGGAGCGGCGAGATGATTATCTGCCTCCCCCGCCCCGAAGAGAACGGCGGGTCTCTCCGCCGCCTGTTGAGCATCCGACTCTTGGAGGTCGCCTTGTCCGCCGAGAGGGAGTCGGAGAGAACGATGCCCGCCACCGGATCGACCGACTCCACAGATCCCTGGCGTTAGAAGAAGAAGATGAGCTGGGTCCGCTTTGCTTGGGCCCCGTGATCGAGACGAGCCCTTCCCCAAAGGGTTCACGCCCCGAGATACGCCCAAGTACACCGCTCCGTGAAGCCGAGGATTGGTTGATAGACTACTCCACAGCCGTCAACGCCATCGCTAACGGCAACAAGTGGGTTGCCGTAAAATATGTTCCCTCATGCTCCGAGGCACGGCTCGGACATGGCTGAACAGCTGAAGCCCCGCAAAGATCAACAGTGGGTCGACTTCACTGAAGCCTTCATTCGTAACTTCACCAAAGACGCATAAGCGACCTCCCAAGCCGCGCCAGCTCTCCTTGTGCGTGCAAGGCCTCGAAGAATTGACGCGACTATCTCACGCTACCGGGCGAACTCCGAAACTCCTGCGAGGGCGTGCACGAGGTGCAGGCCATTGAGTACTTTACGGCCGGGTGCCGAGAGGGCACCCTCCTCAAGCACAAGCTCCTCTGCGATGAGCCCGAAACCCTCGACGAACTGCTAATCATAGCAGACAAGTATGCCACGGCCGACTCCTCTATGAAGACGGAGATCCAAGTCAACGCGGCTGGCAAAGTGACTCCCCAGGCTCCCAGAACCCCGGCCGAGACGCCACGGCGACAAAGAATGAATGACAACAAGCGCCAAAGCCCCGGCCGACTTCCAATAGTCGGCAAGTCGCGCAACGAGAAGATCAACAACCGGAGGGCAGCCTCGCCAAGCGCGTAGGCGGCAAGTCCAATTGGTTGCCGCCTTCTCCTATGAGCGAACTGGATGGTCCTTGCAAGTTTCACGGCGGCCGGCCGCCAAACCACACCACCGTAGTGCCATCGCTCGTCCGGATCGCCAAGGGGACGGCCTCGCCCGCGCGCCCATGGGCCGCCGCCACCTCCGCCTCCAGCCGGGCGGCTCGCCACGTCAGCCTTGATCCAAGACGAGTTCCCGAAAGAGCACGGAGCATACGTTGTGTTCACCACTGGCGAGATGATCGGCAGAAGAAAGCGCCAGCAGAAGAAGAAGTCAACGCAGGGCGAAGCTCCCGAGTTCATGCATTGGTCCGAGAAGCCTATCACCGAGTCGGGCGGATCACCCAGAGGTGATGCCGAGTCCGGCTCTACGCCTTGGTTCTCGGAGCAACCTTGGCCACCGATAGGCGGGCCGCCCGTTTCTCATGGTCCCGATAGACGGAGGCAGCCGCATAAACATCCTGCATAAGGATACCATGGAGAAGCTTCGAATCAGCGGAGGCAGCCGCAGAGCAGCCGCACCGTGTTCCATGGAATCGCACCGCCTCTCCTGCTCACCGATTGGCAAGATTCGATAGACGCCCTCTTGGAGACAAAGATCACTTCCGCCGAGAGCCACCGTTCGAGGTGGTGGATTTGGAGAGCCTGCACCACGCTGCTGCTAGGTCGGCCAGCCTTGGCCAAATTCATGGCGGTTCCCCTCGCCTACCTCGAGATGAAGATGCCGAGTTCCAAGGGATCCCGACCATTGCGGCGACTACAAGAAGTCGTCCGCCAGGCGGCCGAGAGCGATCGGCTGGCCGAAGTCTTTGGTGATCGCGGCGAGAAGCGGCTCCTTGATTGTGTCGTGACGATGGCTGGGAAGCAGCCGAGATGTCGCTGACCCCAAGGAGTCGGAGGCGTAGGATCATTCAAGCCGCTAAGGAAACCAAGAAGATACCCTTGGACCCGGCACCCAGAGGAGTACGTCATAGGCTCGCCTCGACAAAGAAATAGGAAGGCGAGCTCGTCGGTTTCCTCCGTGAGAATCGACATCTTCGCATGGTCCCCCAAGGACATGCCAGGTGTACCGACGGAATTCGCCGAGCACAAGCTACATGTCAGGCCGGATGTGAAGCCCGTCAGGCAGCCTTTGTGCCGCCTGTCAGAAGAGAAGAGAAGAGTCGTCGGTGAAGAGATAGCCCAGCTTCTGGCAGCCGGATTCATCATGGAAGTGTTTTTTCCGGAATGGTTGGCCAACCCTGTGCTGGTATTGAAGAAGAATAAGCAGTGGCGGATGTGCATCGACTACACCAGCCTCAACAAAGCCTGCCCGAAGGACCCGTTTGCTCTTCCAAGGACCGATCAGGTGATAGACTCCACAGCCGGATGCGAGCTGTTGAGCTTCTTGGATGCATACTCAGGATATCATCAGATCAAGCTGAATCCAGCAGACAGACTGAAGACCGCATTCATCACGCCGTTTGGAGCCTTCTGCTACCTGACGATGACGTTCGGCTTGAGGAATGCCGGCGCCACCTTTCAGCGTTGCATGTAGAAGTGCCTCCTCAAGCAACTCGGCAGGAATGCCCATGTTTATGTAGATGATGTGGTGGTAAAGACAGAGAAGCGTGGGACGCTGCTAGAAGATCTCAAAGAGACCTTTGAGAATCTGCGCCGATTCCAGATCAAGCTCAATCCAGAGAAATGCGTGTTCGGAGTCCCAGCCGGTCAACTCCTCGGTTTTCTGGTCTCCGAACGCGCATAGAGTGCAACCTGTGAAGATCAAGTCCATTGAGAGGATGGAGGTACCCAACCGATCGTTGATGTCGGTTCACCGGCTGCTTGGCTTCAATAAGCCGATTCATCACCGGTTTGGTGAAAGCTCTGCCATTGTATCAATTGATGAAGAAGACCACTTTTTGAGTGGAACCACAAGGCGATGAGGCATTTCTCCAATCAAGAAGATGCTGGCGACTCCCCCTGTGTTGGCGGCTCCGACTCCCAAAGAGCCCATGCTCTTATACATCGCCGCTACCAGCCGGGTAGTCAGCACAGTTATTGTAGTCGAACGCAAGGAGGAAGGCAAGGCGCTCCCGGTCCAGAGACCAGTGTATTACCTGAGCGAGGTACTGTCGACCTCCAAGCAGAACTACCCTCACTACCAGAAGATGTGCTACGGCGTGCATTTTGCCGCCAAGAAGCTGAAGCCCTACTTTCAAGAGCATCCAATCACTGTGGTTTGCACCGCTCCACTCGCCGAGATCATCGGAAGTCGAGATGCTTCCGGCCGAGTGGCCAAGTGGGCTATCGATCTAGCTCCTTACACCATCTACTACCAACCTCGCACCGCCATCAAGTCGCAGGCGCTAGCCGACTTCCTCGTCGACTGGGCCGAGACTCAATACTTGCCGCCTGCGCCCGACTCTACTCATTGGCGACTGCACTTCGACGGCTCCAAGATGCGCTTGCCTCGGGCGGCGTCGTTCTCCCTCCCCAAGGGCGACAAGCTCAAATACGTCTGCAAATCCACTTCGCCGCCTCAACAACGCCACCGAATACGGTTACTCATCCACGGGCTCCGGCTTGCCAAAGAGCTCGGCATTCGCGGATCTCGTGCTATGGCGACTCCGACTTGGTGGTTCAGCAGTCATCCGGCGACTGGGACGCCAAAGACGCAAACATGGCAAGCTACCGCTTCTTGGTGCAAAGAACTCAGCGGATATTTTGAAGGATGCGAATTCCTCCACGTACCAAGAAACGACAACGATCAAGCAGACGATTGGCGCGAAGTCGGCTCCACTCGCCAGCGATCCTTCGGCGCCGCCCTTGGCGCCTCCTCAAGCCGCCTATCAAGCCTTCACCGAAATCCGACTCCATTTTCGTGCGGCTCCGCCAGAGATAGTCGGATCCGACTCAAGACCCCAAAGAAGCGACCTCAAGAAAGCCACGGTCGGCCGGGGACTCCGCCACGTCGGCCGGGGACTACGTCGGACTGGACCTTCAGAGTTCGAGCCCGGATCTGCGTCGGTCGGCTGAACCCCCGATCGGCCCAGAGATTCCTCACCCAAATGAAGGCCGCAGATCCAACCCGCCGCCTCCCAGCCCAGCCGCCCTTGTCCAAGTCATTGTGGTGGCGGTTGAAGAGATAGCAAGACCTTCATGGGCGCAGCCCATCCTCAAGTTCCTAGTAAACAAGGAGTTACCAGCAGACGAGACTCTGGCTCGGCAAGTACAACGCCGAGCGGCAGCCTACACCATAGTCAACGGAGAGTTAGTCAGGCGCAGCGTTACTGGTGTCCACCAGCGCTGCGTAGAATCATAACAAGGTCAAGCGATCCTCAGAGACATCCATCGTATGAAAAGTCACACCATGCGGCTTCAAGAGCGCCAGGCCAAAGCCTTCGGCGGGTTTCTTTTGGCCGACCGCCTGGAAGAAGCTAAAGAACTAGTCAAGAAGTGCAAGGGGTGCCAGGTGTTCCGCTCCAAGCCCCTTCAGCCGGCTTCTGCATTGAAGACAATCCCCATCGCCTGGCCCTTCGCAGTTTGGGGCCTGGACATGGTGGGACCTTTCAAGACGGCCCGAGGCGGCCTAACTCATTTGCTCGTCGCAGTGGACAAGTTCACCAAGTGGGTAGAAGCAAAGCCCATCAAGAAATTAAACGGGCCCACAGCAGTGACCTTCATTGCCGACATCACAGTGCGGTACGGCATACCGCACAGCATCATCGCAGATAACGGCACCAACTTCGCCAAAGGCGCCTTGGCTCGTTTCTGCGTGACGCAGGTGTAGGATCGTTGAAGGTAAGAGTGTCTAGAGGGGGGGGGTGATTAGACTACTCGACAAGATAAAAATTATGCCTTTTGACAAAGACAAGTTTGTGGCAGATTTAGCATATCATACAAGTCAAGTAGCTTACTACGCATGCAATTCTAGAGTATGGGCAGCGGAAAGTAAATTGCACAAGTAGTAAAGAGAAGTGGAGAAGATCAAACGCAGTTTGGAGACACGGAGATTTTTCTCGTGGTTCCGATAGGTGGTGCTATCGTCAATCCACGTTGATGGAGACTTCAACCCACGGAGGGTAACGGCTGCGAGAGTCCATGAAGGGCTCCACCAACGAAGGGTCCACGAAGAAGCAACCTTGTCTATGCCATCATGGCATACGCCCACGGAGGACTAGCCTTACTCGGGGTAGATCTTCACGAAGTAGGCGATCTCCTTGCCCTTACAAACTTCTTGGTTCAACTCCACATCTTGACGGAGGCTCCCAAGCGACACCTAACCAATCTAGGAGGCACCACCCTCCAAAAGGTAATAGATGGTGTTGGTGATGATGAACTCCTTGCTCTTGTGCTTCAAATGATAATCTCCCCAACACTCAACTCTCCTCACTGATTTGGCTGTGGTGGAAGAAAGGATTGAGTGGAAAGCAACTTGGGAAGGCTAGAAATCAAGTTTCATATTGTGGGAGTGGAGCAACTTGATCTCAACACAAGGGTAGGTAGTTTTCTTCTCGAAATGTAAGGTAGGAGTGGTAGTTCTTTCGATGGCTCTCTCCACGAATGAAGAGGAGGTGGAGGGGTATTTATAGCCTCCACACAAAATCCAACCGTTACACACATTTGACCAATCTCGGTCAGACCGAAGTTGACAACTCGGTGAGACCGAAAGTTCAAATATTGTGAACGTTGGGATTTTCGGTGGGACCGAAAATACAATCTCGGTGAGTCCGATTCTTCCAAAGACTAGGGTTTGCCAATCTCGGTGGGACCGACTTTATCATCTCGGTGACACCGATATGATGACGTATGTTTCTGAAGCTTGGCAACACTAGTTTCGTGAGACCGAGTTTGGAATCGGAAAAACCAAATTACTAGGGTTTGGCTTTGTGGCTGAGGTGGTTCATCTCGGTGTGGAAGTTTTGGAAATCGGTGGGACCGAGATTACTTATGAGTGTGTATTGGAAGTGAGAGGTGCCGATAGTCCGGGAGATGTATCACTAAGCACTTTGAGCAACCAGATCATTATCATAACCTCATCCCTTTTAATAGTATTGGCTTTCCTATAGACTCAATGTGATCTTGGATCACTAAACCAAAAATGGAGTCTTGAGCTCTTGCCAATGCTTTCCTTAGCATCTTAGGGGTCCACCTCTTGATCCTTTTGCCATGCCAAAGTGATTGACTTTCTGAAACATACTTGATAAAAGCATTAGTCCAACCACAAAGTATGTTGTCATTAATTACCAAAACCACCAGGAGCAAATGTGCTTTCAATCTCCCCTTTTGGTAATTGATGGCAACACACAAATATCAAAGCTTCTTGAAAGAAGGACAGAATTATCATTAAAGCTTTGACAAACATGTAGTACACAGGCTCCCCCTACAAGTGTACAAGATTTTCATAGATTATGGTTTTGGACTACCACAAGCACACTAGAGAGAAAAGCAAGATGTGCTACATGCAGCTTGGCTATATGCATCAGAGCAGATGAAAATAAGTGAGTGATAATGCATATGTGCATGGTGATTTCTTGCAAACAGATATTCACAAGCAAGTCACCATCATGCACATTCTGCAAGATGCATATACTTACATTGAGGTTCCTTGGCATTGTACCTGAAGAAATAGACTTGGGAAAATAGGGTTAGATAACACAAGATTATTTCTTCAACCAACTGCAAGAACATCAAGAGTACCAAGCCAGGGATTGACATGTATAAGGAGTGTCTCATATTGAGCACAAGCTTGAATCAGCAAACATGTCTCCCAAGACTAAAAGATTTTCAATGAGCTCTGAGAGATTTTGCTTTTCATAAGATACCAATTGTGCTTTTTATAAGATACCAATTGTGAGTGTGAGGAAAGCAAAATCAAAAGAATGATACTAAATCTAATATACAATGTGGAACACGGCAAAGCTTTGATGTGATCCTCTCCCCCTTAAGATAAGATTGTTCTTCTTCTCCCTTTAAATCTTCTCTTCTCCCCTTATTTTCCAATCTCCCCCTAAGCTCCCCCTAAATCTTCTCCCCCTTTGACATCAAGTGCCGAAAAGGACAGTAAACTAGGAAGGTCAGGAAAGATGGAAGGAAAGAAGTGGGATCCTTAAGAATCACAACTTGTTCAATAAGAAACATGCAGAAAGAATCATTGAGTTGAGCTGCAGAAGATGCTATCCTGAAAGAAAAATCGGTGACACCGAAGTGAGATGGATCGGTGGGTCCGAAAGTCTGGGACTTAGGGCAGATCCTTTTTCGTCGATCAAGGTTTTAAGTCGGTGACGCCGAGTTTAATTCCAAGGAAATTCAGAAATAATTCAGCTCACTTTGCAAGGAATGTTTCAAAAGATTTGCAATGAATTTGTAAATGATTTTCAGGGAATTGATCAGAGCCAAAAAGATATTCACAAAAACAGAAGAATAGAAATGAAAAAGATTGCTAGATGAAGTTTTTTTTTTGATTAAAAAAGAAAACTCAATGAGAGAATCATAAGAGAAAATAGCAAAACTCCAAAACATATGTACTTCATCTAGACAGGGGTCGGTGACAAAGTCACCTATGTTTGAGTATATTGACTTAGGAGTCAAATGAGGACATTTGATCATAGATCATACTCATCGTTTAAGCTCAAAATGGGGTTGCCATTTTTCGATTAAGCATTTGATGTGATCACATCTTATGAAGCTGCTTGTACTCATGACTTTGAGCAAAGCTTCTTCAAGATGTGAAGAACATACCTTGGGCTTGCTGTTGCTTCGCTCATGTAGGTGAACTTGAAGTAGATGCTCATAGAATGTGAAGTTGGAGCACCATTTCCAATTTTACCAATTGTATAGTTCATCTTCCTACATGGGTTAGGCAAGCAAGGAAATACTCAAGAATATCCAGGATGACAAGAGTGAAATACTAGATGTATTAGGTGTCAAAGAGGATATGTGGAATTTTGTTCCTTGAACTCAACATCCCAAAGGGCTAGATACTTGGTCAATGACAAGATTACTCAAGATTTGAGTGAGTGGTAATCTTGTGGAATGTAGACCATCCAAGTACCTGCAAGGAGTTAGATGCAATACAAAGGGGCAAATGTGTCCAAGACATATGATCATCATCATAAGAGAAATATCAAGGATTAGTCAAGTAGGCTCATGCCTTGCATGCATCAATGGAGTTTTCACTCCAGGTTTGAAGCATCAATGATGTTCAACTCACTCCTTAAGCGACAAAACACTTTCTCATCAAGTGGTTTTGTAAAGATATCTGCAAGCTGTTTGTCAGTTCGAACATGCTTAAGATCGATGTCTCCCTTGGCAATGTGATCACGAATAAAATGGTGACGAACTTCAATATGTTTCGTGCGAGAGTGTTGCACGGGATTGTGTCCAATCTTAATCGCACTCTCATTGTCACAAAGCAAAGGAACATGTCTCGCATGTATCCCATAATCCTTAAGCGTTTGTGTCATCCATAGCAACTGAGCACAACATGAACCAGCAGCAATATATTCTGCTTCGGCAGTAGATAATGATACCGAATTTTGTTTCTTGGAGGACCAAGATACAAGGGATCGACCAAGGAATTGACACGTACCCGAAGTTGACTTTCTATCAACCCCTGTCTCC
Organism: Aegilops speltoides; assembly: GCA_021437245.1. Classification (NCBI taxonomy): domain Eukaryota; kingdom Viridiplantae; phylum Streptophyta; class Magnoliopsida; order Poales; family Poaceae; genus Aegilops; species Aegilops speltoides. The sequence goes on along the minus strand of CM038145.1, from coordinate 278,816,012 downwards.
CAGATAGTCCGAGTTGGAATAGCCAACAAGATCGAAAGAGGCCCTCTTAGGATACCAAATGCCAAAGTTAGGTGTGTGTATCAAATATCTCACAATTCTTTTAACAGCTTTAAGATGACATTCTTTAGCGGCTGCTTGATATCGAGCACACATGCATACACTCAACATTATGTCAGGACGAGAAGCACAGAGATATAGTAGAGAACCAATCATGGATCGATAAACCTTTTGATCAACAGGTTCTCCATCTTTTGTCAAGTCATTATGTCCACTAGTAGGCATGGGGGTTTTCATACCTTTGCTTTCTTGCATGTTGAACTTCTTGAAGAGATCCTTGGTGTACTTTGTTTGTGAGACAAAGGTTCCCTCCTTAGATTGCTTGATTTGCAACCCAAGGAAGAATTTGAGTTCACTCATCATGGACATCTCATACTTCTCCCACATGAGCTTACCAAACTTCTCGCTAAAATGAGGGTTATTTGAACCAAAGATAATATCATCAACATATATTTGGCACACAAATAGTTCACCATCAACCCTTTTCGTGAATAACGTTGAGTCTATTTTACCAATCTCAAATCCCTTCTCAAGAAGAAAGCTAGTCAAGCATTTGTACCAAGCTCTAGGGGCTTGTTTAAGACCATAAAGAGCTTTGTGCAACTTGTAAACATGATTAGGCTTTTTAGGATTCACAAATCCGGGAGGTTGTTTCACAAATACTTCCTCCTCAATTTCACCATTTAGGAAAGCACTTTTAATGTCCATTTGATAGAGATTAATATCATGGTGGTTGGCATAAGCAAGAAGAATGCGAATGGACTCAAGTCTAGCAACGGGGGCATAGGTCTCACCATAGTCCATACCTTCGACTTGTGTGTAACCTTGAGCTACGAGACGAGCCTTGTTGCGGATGACTTGTCCATCTTCATCTTGCTTGTTCCGAAACACCCATTTGGTTCCAATGACGTTTTGGTCATCATTGGGCTTCTCTACCAAAGTCCAAATGTTGTTCCTCTCGAAGTTGTGTAGCTCTTCATGCATAGCGTTCACCCAATCCGGGTATTCAAGCGCTTCTTCTACCTTCATAGGTTCAAGACTAGAGATAAATGAGTAATGCTCACAAAAGTTAGCTAAACGAGTTTTAGAGCGAGTAATTCTCCCGGAGTCGATGTCATTCATCATTTGTTCCACGGGATGATTCTTCTTGACTCTTGCTCGAACTCGAGATAGCTTTTGTTGTGGTCGCGGCTGGGCTTCCTCATCATCCTCATCTTCCTCTTCTTCTTCATTGTTGTTGGTGTTGTCTTGAGGCGGTGGAGAAGGAGGTTGTGGTGGATCTTCTTGTTGCACTTCCTCATCTTGGTGAGTTCCACTTGTGGAGGCCTCCATGTTGCCTTGAGGTTCATCTTGCCGTGAGGTAGGGGGCTCCACATATGTAGATGAGGTACTCTCCTTCACTTCCATGGGACGAATCTTTCCAATAGATAAATCTTGAATGGCTTCAGATGGGTCTTTGTCTCCTACATCAATAGGCATTTGCTCTACTTATGAGCCATTAGATTCATCAAACTTCACATCTACCGCCTCTTCAACCTTTCGGTGAAATTATTGTAGACACGGTAGGTGTGGGAGTTTGATCCATAACCGAGGAAAAGCCTTCATGAGTTTTAGGAGCAAATTTAGACCGACGATGCTTATCAAGGATATAGCATTTTGAACCAAAGACACGAAAGTATCCCACTTGGGGTTTGTTACAGTGAGGAGCTCGTATGAAGTCTTGCCGAGGAGCTTATGAAGATAAAGCCTGTTGATAGCGTGACAAGCTGTCTCGACGGCCTCTCCCCAAAAGTGTTTCGGTGTCTTGTATTCATCAAGCATCGTTCTCGCCATCTCAATGAGCGTTCGGTTCTTCCTCTCAACAACTCCATTTTGTTGAGGTGTGTACGTGTCGAGAACTCATGTAGAATCCTTCCTCATCGAGAAAAGAGTCCACATGGGCGTTCTTGAACTCCGCTCCATTGTCACTCGAACTTTCTTGATCTTCACCTCAAATTGATTTTGGGCCTTTCGCAAAGGTTTTGAAGATTCTCCAACTCGCGATTTGTCATCAAGGAAAAATACCCACGTAAATCTGAATAATCATCAACTATAACTAGACCAAAGGAGTTACCACCAAGGCTTTTGTAAGCATTGGGACCAAGAGATCCATATGAAGAAGCTCAAGCGGTCTCCTTGTGGTCATGATGTTCTTCACGGATGACTTCCACCTACTTGTTTTCCTGCTTGACAGCACTACAGAGTCTATCTTTGTCAAAGAAAACATCTTTAACACCAAGAATATGATCACCTTTGATTAGTTTGTCTAGATTACGATACCAACATGTCCAAGCCTTCTATGCCATAACCAACCTTTAGCATATTTAGCAATGAAGCAAGTTCTAGGTTGAGCTTTCTTAGTGAAATCAACGATATATAGATCACCTCTACGGATACCGTAAATACCATGTTATGATTGTCACGACGAAAAACTTGGCAATCTACTTGATGAATAGCACATTGAATCCAAAGTCACTAATCTAGACACGGAAAGTAAATTGTATCCAAGTGATTCAACAAGCATGACATTTTGAATGGAGCTATCATGAGATATGGCCACCTTACCAAGGCCAAGTTCCTTACCCTTGGAGTTGTCTCCAAAAGTCACATACTTGCGTGGACCATCGTTCTTTGCGAGCTCTCGAAACATGTCTTCATCTCCCGTCATGTGATCGGTGCATCCACTATCAAGAATCCACTCTTTTCCATCGGATATGTAGTCTCTCAGATTTGCCATAAGATTGAGACTCTTCGTGATCTTGTCTAGCTCGGTGTCCGAATCATAGTAATCGTCGTCATGCTCATGCTCATCATCATATTGACCCATAGATAGTTCATCATCAACACCTAGGTCAATTTGACAACGACTTGCGTTAGTTTTGTCAATGTGACAATAATCATCGGAATGCAATACAAGAACATTTCTAATTAGAACATTGATAAGTCCGGGATCACCCTTCTTTTTCATAAGGTCACGAAGCTCAAAGAAGCATTTATCAAAGTTAGGATCATTGGGCGCATCATATCAAATTCAATAGTCTTGTATAGAATTTCATCAAGACCTCTCAAAGAGTAGTCCGATAAAGTTCTTCCAAGAACTTCCACATAGCATAGGCGCACTCAAAGTTTGTGACAAGCTCAAGCAAGTTATCGGGCAAGCCTCTAATGATGAGATTTACAGTTCTAAGGTTACGAAGCAAATCAAGCTCTTCATCCATAGTAGGGTGCAAGGGGTCAAATGGAGGTACATATGGGGTTTCAACATATTTGCGCAAGTTGTACATCTTAAAGATAGCAAGCATTTCAATCCTCCACGAGTTATAGGACACTCCATCAAGAATAGGCACTCTATGACTAACACTCCCAAACGTAGACACATCCATCTTCCTCCAATGGTGTGCAAACCAAAGCAATGGAGACCAATGCTCTGATACCAATTGTAGGATCGTTGAAGGTAAGAGTGTCTAGAGGGGGGGTGATTAGACTACTCGACAAGATAAAAATTATGCCTTTTGACAAAGACAAGTTTGTGGCAGATTTAGCATATCATACAAGTCAAGTAGCTTACTACACATGCAATTCTAGAGTATGGGCAGCGGAAAGTAAATTGCACAAGTAGTAAAGAGAAGTGGAGAAGATCAAACGCAGTTTGGAGACACGGAGATTTTTCTCGTGGTTCCGATAGGTGGTGCTATCGTCAATCCACGTTGATGGAGACTTCAACCCACGGAGGGTAACGGCTGCGAGAGTCCACGGAGGGCTCCACCCACGAAGGGTCCACGAAGAAGCAACCTTGTCTATGCCATCATGGCATACGCCCACGGAGGACTAGCCTTACTCGGGGTAGATCTTCACAGTAGGCGATCTCCTTGCCCTTACAAACTTCTTGGTTCAACTCCACATCTTGACGGAGGCTCCCAAGCGACACCTAACCAATCTAGGAGGCACCACCCTCCAAAAGGTAATAGATGGTGTTGGTGATGATGAACTCCTTGCTCTTGTGCTTCAAATGATAATCTCCCCAACACTCAACTCTCCTCACCGATTTGGCTGTGGTGGAAGAAAGGATTGAGTGGAAAGCAACTTGGGAAGGCTAGAAATCAAGTTTCATATGGTGGGAGTGGAGCAACTTGATCTCAACACAAGGGTAGGTAGTTTTCTTCTCGAAATGTAAGGTAGGAGTGGTAGTTCTTTCTGATGGCTCTCTCCACAAATGAAGAGGAGGTGGAGGGGTATTTATAGCCTCCACACAAAATCCAACCGTTACACACATTTGACCAATCTCGGTCAGACCGAAGTTGACAACTCGGTGAGACCGAAAGTTCAAATATTGTGAACGTTGGGATTTTCGGTGGGACCGAAAATACAATCTCGGTGAGTCCGATTCTTCCAAAGACTAGGGTTTGCCAATCTCGGTGGGACCGACTTTATCATCTCGGTGACACCGATATGATGACAGAAGGTTACAGAAGCTTGGCAACACTAGTTTCGGTGAGACCAAGTTTGGAATCGGAAAAACCGAAATTACTAGGGTTTGGCTTTGTGGCTGAGGTGGTTCATCTCGGTGTGACTGAGTTTTGGAAATCGGTGGGACCGAGATTACTTATGAGTGTGTATTGGAAGTGAGAGGTGCTGATAGTCTGGGAGATGTATCACTAAGCACTTGAGCAACCAGATCATTATCATAACCTCATCCCCTTTTAATAGTATTGGCTTTCCTATAGACTCAATGTGATCTTGGATCACTAAACCAAAAAATGGAGTCTTGAGCTCTTGCCAATGCTTTCCTTAGCATCTTAGGGGTCCACCTCATCAGTCCTTTTGCCATGCCAAAGTGATTGACTTTCCTGAAACATACTTGATAAAAGCATTAGTCCAACCACAAAGTATGTTGTCATTAATTACCAAAACCATCAGGGAGCAAATGTGCTTTCAGCAGGGCATCCGACTAGACCTAGCGTCCGTTGCCCATCCGCAGTCAAACGGCCAGGTGGAACGAGCCAACGGCCTCATCCTGTCCGGCATCAAGCCTCGATTGGTCGAACCTCTCGAGCGCTCGGCCGGTTGTTGGGTGGAAGAGCTGCCTGCCGTCCTCTGGAGTCTGCGCACGACCCCGAACAGGTCAACCGGCTTTACGCCGTTCTTCCTCGTCTACGGTGCCGAAGCCGTCATCCCGACGGATATACAATTGGACTCTCCGCGAGTCTCTATGTACACCAAGAGGAGGTCAAGAAGACGCTAAGACGGCGTCGACCTGCTGGAAGAGGGCCGACTGTTGGCACTCAGTCGGTCCGGCATCTACCAGCAGAGTCTGCGCCGATACTACAACCGCAAGGTCAAGCCAAGATCATTCCAAGAGGGCGACCTTGTGCTCCGGCTGATTCAGAGAACAGCCGCCAAAGATAAGTTGTCGGCGCCTTGGGAAGGTCCCTTCATCATCAGCAAGGTGCTAGGGAACGACGCCTACTATTTGATCGACGCTCAGAAGCCTCGAGCACGCAAGAGGGACGACTCCGGCAAAGAAACAGAGCGCCCGTGGAACGCAAATCTTCTTCGAAGATTTTACAGTTGATGCAGTATGTATCACGCTACCCCCTTTTGTATTAAGTACTAAGACCTTAGGCCCCTCGAGACGAGCTCGGGACCGCTTTTGATTATCTCAGTATGATATGGATCACGCTTCAAATGCTTTCTCCTTTTCATCATATCGTTCGCACCGGTCCGACTAGTCGACCCGGGACTCGCCGCCTTTGTGCTATGAAATGCTCCTCAAGTCGAAAAGTAATGTCTCAGCGCCAAAGCCGCTCTCTGCTGAAAGCCGCAGCCGCAGAGCGATCGCGGTAAGTCGGGGATGGAAAGAGCGAAGACATGAAAACGGCTAAGGACTTAAGAGCTACGCATAGCCCAAGCCGCTCCCGCTTTCATCGAGCCGACTCATGAAAGCAATGGGCTCATAGTATCAACCGTTATCAAGGACGGCCGACTTTCGAGAGTCGGGCTGTCGACTTTCACCCAAACTTGCTAGGATGTTCCAAACGATTAAGTACTTGCCTCCCTAAAGTAGCTCAAAGACTTGACCCGGTGGCGATCCAGAGCGGCGCCCGAGCTTAACAAGGCGGCAACCGAAGGAAGGCGGCAAAGGAAAACAGTCTAAAGAATCAAGCAAGGAAGGGCGGAAATTTGATAAATATTTACATAAGGCCCTTGGCCGAATACACCCCTCGGGTGGAACTGTTTGCAACTGACAAGTTTTTTAAGGAACAAAAGAGACAGGTAGAGCCGAAGCACTTAGGGGCGGCCTCCGGAGCCGGAGGGCCGGAGGTGGCGGCGGTGTCGGACATCGGGGCAGTCGGCTGGGCGGTCTCGGCTTGGTCGCCTCCAGCGACGGTCGCCTTGTCCTTCTGGGGCTCGTTGCTGGAGGCACGATCAGCCGAGGCTGGCTGCTCGCTTTCTGGCGCCTCCTCCTCGCCTCCGCCTCCGACTCGCCTCCTCTTGGTCTTTGAGCCGATCACCGCTGAAGTCCTCCTCAGTACTCGGTGCATCTCAACCACTCCGACGCACACTCTCGCCGCCATCGGTCCGCTGGCACGAAGACGCTGGTGTCCAGATATCAGCGATGGCCGCTGTGGCGCGGCAAGGGCGCCTTCCACGACCTTCAGCTCGCTGGCTTGACCGAACGCTGCCAGCGGTCCAGTCCAGCCAGTGGTACCACCTTTTGATTTAACTCAAGGCCGGCGTGCTCGCACGGGCCGAGGAGCCCTCCAAGCTTCAAGCGACCGACGGCAACCTCCAGCCGGTCGGCCGTCCGATCAAGCGGTCGCGAAGAGCTGCACCGGCCACCATTGTGGCGGCAACGACTTGGGCGCCGCAGACGCTGAAGACGACGCAGCAGACGGTGAGCAGGACGAACGCGAGCCCCGATGCTCAAGAGCTGCTCATCGATGGTTCGGGGGGCGTTGGCGGCAATCACCTCGCCTCTTGCCCTCCGCTCCTCCCGATCCGCCTCGATGGCCAGAGGGACGGCCTGCGAATGGCCGGGAAAGAAGTCTGCCAAAGACAGGAAAAGAGGACAGTTAGAAAAACCAGAAGACAGTTCGACACAGAGTCGAAAGACCAAAGAAGAGAAGCCAAGAGTTACCATCGACGATGTCCTCGAGCTCGTGATAGCCAAGGTCAAGATCGCCACGGTCGGTCCAGCGGACGCTCCATCTCGAACTCAGCTAGGAGGGCCTCCTCCCGCGACTTGGCGCCTCCTGCGCTTCCAGCAGCCTTCGCTGCCACCAAGGCGTCGCCAAAGAAGTCGCGCTCGGACGAAGCTTGTCGCACTCCTCCTCCTTAGCGCGACGGGCGGTATTGGCCTCACCCAGCTGCTCTGAAGGGCGGCATTGGCGCCAAGCTCAAGAAAGACAAAGCATCGTCAACAAGAAAGGTCGCGGGAGATCCGCCCGATCGCCAGAGAGTAGGCCCAATCTGGGGATTACAGCCAGCGGGCCAGCCGCCTCATGGAGAAGAAAGAAGGAAGAGTCGCCGAGATCCGCCCGACCGCCAGCAGCTGCCCGCATCTCGGGATTACAGCCCGCGGTGCGCCAAGGCGCCTCCTGCTGAAGAAGGAAGAATCGGCTCACTCGACTTTCCGCCAGATCGGCGGTCCGCTTCTCAGCCTCAACATTGCGATTGAAGGCGAGGCGGAGGTTGTGGTACTCCTGCAAGGCCGCAAAGCAAAGTCAGCCTTTGAAGCTCAAGAAGGAGTTCCGAGCCGCCCTTTCGCCACCGACTCAACTCGGGACTACACCTAGTGGGTCTTGCCGCGCCTCACGTAAAAAAGACAAGAGACCAAAAAGGAAAACGAAGCATACCCAGACGGAGGTACGCAGGCCGATCGCGCTTGGTGTAGAGTTGAGGGCGTCGCCTTCTTTGCGCAACTTGACCGAACGCCCGTAAGAGCTTGGTTCACGGGCGGTGCCGCCACAGCACTCCAAATGGTGGGCGCACCGAGGCCTCAAGATCGTGTTCGCCATGCCGGGCGACGTCGCCTCCCGAGCTCGTGGCGCCGAGCTCGTCCTCTCAATCCGGCGGCGTGTTGGCACGGCGACCTGAAGAAGCAGCCGCGCGTCGCCATCGTCCGCAGTCAGCGGATCTTGCGGGTCCACCGGCTGCTTGCCGTGCGGCCTCGAAGAGGGAGGCGGCGGAGGTGGCAGAGGCGACGCGTTTGTATCCGAGCCCGAGGCGTCACCGCCCTCCTCCGCGAGAGGGTTTGCGGTGCCGACCTCCCGGCTCGCCTGCCCGGAACTCGGGGCGGCGGTGCGACGACAACTGGGAACGAGCATCGCCGCCGGGCGGCGAACGGCCTCCTCAAGATCCGCCGCCACACGCGCCCACGGCCTCCTCCAGTGCCGGGCGCGTTGGCGGCCGCCGGCCTCCGCCTCTCCAGCGGGCGGCCTCCTCCTCCACGCGCTTCTTTGCGCTGTTCAGTCTGCCGCCTCCGGAGGTCGGCGGCGGGTCAATCCGCCGTGTGTTGGTGGATCGCCCCACCGACCCCATGACGGAGGGGACGGCGGCTCTTTCAAGGGAAAGGGGAGCGCTGGAGAAGATTGGAGGGAAATCAGAAAGATTCAAGCAAAATCCAGAAAAGAAGTAAGGGGTAAGAGACTTACGAAGAAACCAGTGGCGGCCTTCTCACTTCCTTCCGGAAGCGGTTGGCCTTCGCGGCCGCCTCCTCCCTTGGTCGCGCGGCGTTCCCTTTGGGCTTTCACCTGCCCGGGCGACTCGCCCGGCGTGGACGCTTTTTACGCCGCCTGGTTGAGGGGCCGGCTCTCGGGCGGCGCTGATGACTTCGCCGACGCCGCCGCCGCCGGGGCGAAGGTCGCCGACGGTCCGAGGCCGCCGTTTTTCCTCCTCTACGCCGCCTTCGCGTCGGCCTCCAGCGCCGCTGCCCCAAAGTCCGGTCGCCGACGCCGCCGACCTCGCGGTCGGGGACGAGTCACGCGGCTCTCTCGTGGCGCCGGCTGCGGGCGCCGTGAGAGGGTTCTGCTCAAAGATGCCGACAAGATCAGAGCTTGAAGTCGGATGCAAGCAAGATCGAGATACAGACGGAAGCAACTTACCACTGGCGGGGGGTTGTCGCGCGAGTACGGCTCCTTGCCGAACTGCCACTCCTCCGTGAACCCGCAGTGGGCGATGTGGTTCACCGTTCGCCATTTTCCCACGCTGCATGTCCTGGTACATAGCCGGCTTGATCGTGCGCCGCCATCCGATGATGAGGTGAGGCCGGCCTTGAGCGAAGAACCCGCGCGCGCACGGCGGCGCAGAGATCGGAGGCGACGAGCCCCTCCGATCACACATGACTTCGGAGGCGCCACGGCGCCGACTCGAGGTCGAAGCGACTTCGACCGATGGGACCAATCGGGCGGCCGCCAATCAGCGGCTCGGGGTCAAGGGCGGCAGATTGACCCGGCCGCCGCCGGTGGAGACATTCTTCACGTAGAGTACGCTCTTTGCCACATCTTCACCGATTTCACCAGCGGATGGGCGGAAAGGGGTTGTCGGCCGTCGCTGTCGCACCGCGATGTAGGTGCCGACCTTGTGCGGCGCGCGCAGCCCGAGCGCCGAGCCGAGGAGAAGAACTCCCCACAGCTCGAGGGTGGGGAGAACGCTGATGTAGCCTTCGCACAGGTGGCGAAGGGAGAGAAGCACCACCGCTGGGGGTGAGGTGAAAGCGGCTGCGAGCTATGAAACTCGAGGAAGGAACGGAGGAACCCGCTGGCGGGAGCCCCATCCCGCGCATGAGATGTGAGCGAAGATGACCCGCTGCCTCCTCCGCGCTGGCCGGATCTCTCCGCCGGGCGCGGGACGGGCTTGCACCAAGTCCGCTGGAGGAGGCGGCGGGTTTTATGGCGAACTCGATGTCCTCCGCCTCCACGCCCGAAAGCCGCCCCATACGCCGGAGCGCGAGTGGGGGCGCGACGGAGGAGGAGCTCATCGCCGGGCGAGGAGGAGCACTCAGCACTCGCCATGAGGAAGAAAGCAACGGAGCGGGCGAAGGAAGTAGAGGGCAAGAGAGGGGAGGAGGCGCGCGCTATGCCGCGCCGCCCCTCTCGCTTATTTATAGCCTGGGCCGGCTGAGAAGCCGAGGGGCGACGGGGATTAATCGCGCCCACGCACCCCACGACGCCCCACGATTAACCCCCACGGTTATCGCCCGCAGAAACCACGTGGGGATGCCAACCGCCCACGGCCGCAGCGGATCCGCTCGGGAGCCAAGGCGCGGTAATGGCGGGCCCCACCTGGCGGCCCGTCCCGTCACGCGCGTGGGCAGACAGGCTATCGCCTCCACGTGGCGCCATGCAACAGGACTGTCTCATAGATGGCAGGGAGGCGTAACCAATGCGCCGCCGGTTTCCCGCCACGACTTGCGAACGGCGCCCTTCAAGGGGCCAGGCCGACTCGCTAGCGCGCCCAAAGACGCTGCAGCCAATCTCGTAGTCGGCACCGCAATGATCGAACCGCCGGCCCCACGAGGCAGCGCCTCGCCGGGCTTCGCCAATTTCGGGACTACCGCTTGAGTAATGGGCCATGGGTAGGCTGACCTAGGACCCAAGATCTTTCAGGACATCGGGGCAGGCCGCGCCCCTCAGCCGAGTCCCAGCAGGCGACCTTCGAGAAGGCCGAGTCCCAGCTGGCGACCTTCGAAGAAGGCCGAGTCCCAGCTGGCGACCTTCGAAGAAGCAGAGTCCCCAGATGGCGACTCTTAAACAAGCCGACTCCGGGCTTGCGACCTCTCAAGGGGCCAACTATGAGAGTCGGCCCGTGACCTTTCACGAAGACCGATGCGGAGTACTGCCCCGACGTGGCCGTCCCCTCATGACCCACGAGAGGAAGGCATGGCTACAGTAAGCCGCGTCGCCAGGAGATCTCCGGTGAGGCGCGATCTGCCATGCCTCCTCGACCTCACCACAAGCACGAGGCATCGTGCCCACGACGCAGCGCACAGACGGCCCAGAGATCACCGGGCCCCCAGCTGCTGAGATAGAAGAAGACGGCCGGAGAGCTCGAGGACGTTTCTGCTGGAGCCGGCCTCTCAGAGTCGCCGCCTCGCCAGGCCCCACAAGCCATAAACCGATTGACGGGAGAGCAACAAGTGATCGCCGACAGACGGGCGGCACTGCTCCCACGACCCCATGACCGAGTCTGGCCATCGAGTGCTTGCCGACAAGGTCCTGCCTCGTCTGGGCCCGCCAGGAGGACGGCAGAAGAGAGGCTGATGACTGGGGCCACGCCAGATCGATTATCACAGACTCGGGGTAGGCCTATATAAACCCCCCGGGGCACCCATGCAAAGGGTTTGGCCCTAGACAGGTTTTAGACACATAGCAAGAGGGGAAGGAGCTAGCCTTGCTCCTCTCTGCCACCAAACAGCTCGAGGAGCACCTTTGTACTATCATACCATAGTGATCATGCGGAGACCCCGCAGAGCAGCAGTAGGGGTGTTATCTCCTCAAGAGCCCCGGTTGGGTAAGATTCGCGCCGTGCATGTCTTCGCCTCATCCTGCTTCTGTGCACCGCGACGTTCTACTCGCCCCCACCATGATAAGCCACCCGTTGGCATATGTCGCATCCAACCCCCAACACCAATTTTGGGGCTGTTACAAACCTTCCCACCTAAAAAAGAATCTCGTCCTAGAGATTCCTAGGGTTAGAGCATAAAGAAAAGATAACCACTCCGGGGAAAATCTCCGGGTTAAATTTTAACCCTTAGGTCAAATTTGAACGAGTTGGGGCACCGATAATTGGTACACCCAGGAAGAGATATGGGCAAACACGGGTATATCCACGGCTAGGGGCACTCGAGATCAAACTCTTGAAAAAAAACTAGATGCACCCAGTGAACAGTGGACTCACCTGCTGACACGTGGGTCCAGGGCCCACTGGCAGCCTCCTTCTTCTACCTTCGGCTAGCTGCTTCTCCTACGCTGTTGCTTTGCGTGCGGCTTGGCGCAGCGCGCATCTAGCTCCTAGGGCGATGAGGACCCTAGTGCCATAGTGCGCGGCGTGCACGGCGCTGGTGCAGCAAGTACTCACGTCGCGAGCCAGCACCTTGCCGGCACTGCTCGTGGATTCGCCTCCTGGGCCCCGGTGATCTGGCGATGAGCGAGCTTCCTGGACTCCGCTCACCGTACACCGGGGTTGGGCTATAAAAACGGCAGCGTGGCTCGCTTCCAACACACAAACACAATGCCGCTCTACTACCTCTTCGGTTTGGGCGATATCGAGCCGAGCTCCTTCGGCGGGGAGGTGTTCTTGGTGGCATTATGGCTGTTCCTCGCGGCACTGCTAGGCACGCTGATTGGCTCGTCGATTCTCCTGGCGATTCTCATCAGGTACGAGCGGGCTCGAGACAATGCGTGGCTGGTGGCTCGAGGTGTGGAAGAACATGGTGCACAAGGTGGTCCTCCGCCACGCTTGGTTCTCCGTCGCTTCACGCCGGCGGAGTAATCGCGTGTTGCGGTGGAGCGGTGGTGGCGACTTGCAGCGCCACGCAAGGCAGTGATGGTGGTGGAGAAGGGGTCCAGATGCAGGTGAGGTGGCTACGCCTGCTCAGGAATCAGTTTAGGGCACGGGAAAAATTCCGCGGACTGCTCCATGAAATGTAGGTGTCGGGGTAGAATCAGGGTTGAAATATGTATTGGGGAGTTGTAATGGGTCGTGAGAAATAAAAACTGGCAATGTTTCCCCGAAACACAATTGGGATCACAAAAAAGAATCAGGGATGAGAAATGACCAGATGAAAATGGCCTCTTCGATGTTCTGGGTTTGGAAAATCTGGAACACGGGGTATGCACAGATAGAGAGGGATATGTAACTTTGCATTCCCTCGAGTACTGCTCAACTGTACTCGTGGGTGAACCAGGTATGCGTGCAGTATGCAGTAAAATCTAAATAAACAGACAGATGCAATAAACATGCAACAGAAAAAACACACCATACAATTCACACTAAGGTGTTTTAATGCTAGTGGGTATATGTACTCCTGGTATACATATACCTACACCAGCGCGCATTTTATTGAAGACTCGGAACGAGTCAATGTTTTTTTAGTGTATGTGTTCTACTGATTGAAATCTTGTTAGAACACATTGCCAACCCTGTCAAACATTTCTATTTGACGGAGAGACAAACAAAAACAAACACAAAAACAGAAACACGAAAACAAATAACACAGCATACGGGTTACAACAGTACCAACATACATCAAAGCACAAACGCGCTACTCGCTAATCGAAACTACTCACTCCGGGATACATGGTTCTATCCTCATATCGGGGATGAACCGGCTGCATCCGACCTACTAGCGTAAACCACCGATCAAGCAGGATCGAGGTCGCGTAAGACCGCCAGCCGGGTCTCTCCTGGAGGACGAAGACTGAGCCAATCTCCATCTTCATCGTCTGACACTTCTATGGGTTGGGGCGGTGGGGCTGAAATTGCTCCAAGAAAATGCTGCTGGTGGATCCAGAGAAGAGCCTTCTCGAGTGTGATGATGTTTGGCTTGGGCCAGAGCATAGGCTGAGAGGATAGCACATGTTCGGATGGCGTTGGGCAAGCAGCTTGATATGCGAACTTACGAGCCTCACGGTAAGCTTCCTTGATGACTCATACCACATTATTGTCCATGGCTCTAAACTCGGCAAGCATCTTTGAAATCAACATCCCCTTGGCAGTGATGTATTGCACCAGGCAAGCGATTGCGGGATCATCTCCTTGGCTAACGGGAGAAGGCTGCATTACTGCTTTTGCCACAAGGGGAAGCGTAACTCCCGCCTTTGTTGCTACATGCGGAAATTGGTTCGAGGTGTAGAATAGCCTCCACAGCAGCGGCTTGAATGGCTAAATCGAGGTAGGCATGGCTCTACCTCAGAAACCAAAGGTTGGACATCTCACGCAGACCTAGGCCGATGTGCACTCTTGCAACAAAGCGATGAAGGTGAGGGACGGGTGTCGATTGGAACACCTGTAATCGGGCTAGTCTTACCGCCAAAGGCTTTGGTGAGCATCTCGGCAAGAAGGGGTGGAAAGCCGTATGGTTGACGATAGGTGCGGGTGTAATACGTGGAAGTTTTGGAGCTGCTAGTCATGGTTGGGGAGTTACTAGCTAAGCGTCTCTGCAGGGACATGGCGGACTGAGGAGCGAGCGATACTGCTAGCGGAAAGGGCATTTATAGGCAACTACACGGACAAAGTTCAAGATGGTGGGCCCCTTTCCCTTAATGGCGAAGGGAAAGTGGTGCGACCGACCAGAAAGGATAGGATTGCTACATGTTCCACGGATAACTAGGCGGGGACAACAGGGTGAGGACATGTCGGTCCCGACTGCGCCACCTGTTGATTGATAGTGGCCATGCCGGACGCCAGGGATGGGTCAAATCCCTTAACGTCATTACGGGTTGATGGTAGCGGTGATCTAATGCTAGGATAATCTATGCCAGCCTAGCTGCTCTGATACCAAGCCCTGTGGCATCCCGATCTACATGGAGCAGGGGGCCTTCACACGTGAGCCTGTGGATAACACCGACGACGACAGTCCATGATACAAAGATTCTGTACAAGAATATTCATCAAATACATGTGTATATGATTACATCAGTGATGAATATAATCTTCTGGCATAGCCCTAAGGCTGTTTACATGAGAGCGGAAGTCTACTTAAATGGCGGCGAAAGTCTTGGAAGCATATAACTCTGGCTGGGCTCCACAACTCACAGGACTGGCAAGATTACGGCCTAGCACGACAGAGCAACGAACAAGTCGGGCACGACCTACAAAACTGGCATGACACGCCAGGTCAGTACATTCAGTGTACTTGCAAGACAACCAAATACATAGCACCCAAACAAGTAGAAGACAAAGCAGGA
This sequence comes from Aegilops speltoides, assembly GCA_021437245.1. Lineage (NCBI taxonomy): Eukaryota > Viridiplantae > Streptophyta > Magnoliopsida > Poales > Poaceae > Aegilops > Aegilops speltoides. The sequence goes on along the minus strand of CM038145.1, from coordinate 278,801,007 downwards.
AACCAAGAGTACGCAACAACCTGTCTCAAATCAGAAACTAAGCATGGCATGATATCAACCAAAGACATAAATCAAACGAACATCATGGCATCTACTAGCATGGCAACAACATGGTATATCAAATTTACTTCTAACATGGCAACAGCAAAACATAGCATATCATCTCAATCATGACATAATTTAACTTTTCAATCAAAACATGGCATGGCATCATGAAACTATGCTGAAAATAAGCTACCAATCATATCCAATGCAGACATAACATGCTACCATCATGCAATCATCTCATGTTCTCCGATGGTGCTTTAAATGCCAATAAAAACTTACTACTCATGCAATGCAACCAAACTTGTGCACTGACTCCCTCGGACTCTCATACCAACGGTTACCTTGCGACCAAAACGGTGATCACTCACGGATCACCAACATACCACCCTCACGGTATTAACTAGAAATATCTTGTGATCTTTCCGGCGATCACAACCACGACCAATATTTGGTCTAAAATGGTGATCCTTACGCCGATCACAACCACGACCAATATTTGGTCTAAAACAGTGATCTTTCTGGCGATCACAACCACGACCAACACTTGGTCTCCAACACTCACCGAGACCTCGTCTCGTGATCGTACCAACACATCGTCGTGACTTCTCATGACTATCTCATAGTCCAAGTCACCACATTCTCATTACCACATTCATCAGCTTAATTATTTTAGGTTTATCCTCCATTTTGACCAAGACCTGATAGTGTGACCTACTACGAACTTGTGCCCATGACTAAGGACGCGGCTATCGATAGATTAAATACACTCTGCAGAGGTAGCGCATGGTACCCACACCACATAACCCATGGCCTCGTCATTCCATTCGGGTGGACCAACGGCATTCTGACGAAACTGAACTACTGTCATGACACTCTCCCGGCCACTCCGACTCACTCCCCACTGGGCTAGTCCTGGGTGGCCCTATGTCTACCAAAGACACAACGACCACCGTCGTGGCCAAAACATAAACGATCCCACATGAGGACCTGATACCATAAACTCAACAACGGGCATACAAGGCTTATGTCCGCCTACCTGATCAGGGTAGCGCACGCCCATAACCTTCCCTAGTTGGAGGCACCGACCAGAGGCACGACAATAGATCGCATTAAGGCCGTCCCATACCTAAGAAATGTGGTCAGACCGAAAAGTTCGATTTGGTGGCACTATGACTCGATCCCATCAATGACGGAGGAGGTTTGTTATTATTAAGTCATTTTATTTCCTTCTCCATCATCATGAACATGAATGCAACAATGAGCATACATCATACAAATGCTTTGATAAAATATCGAGCTTCTCAAGTGAACAACTATAACATAAATAACATGACAGTACCAAGTACTAGCATACCAATGGTGCATTACAGTCATCATAGCATTTTATAACAATGACATGAAAAGAAAGTAGATTAGTGACATGGCATTATCAATAACAACATTCTAACTAGCATGGCAAAAGATATCATGAAAACACAAGCATGCATGATAGACACAATGAAATGACTGCAACGAAAACGATAAGAAACAACTGCAACTACACACACACAAGGTGCAAGCAAAGTCAACATGCAATTTTGGGGCTCATGATAAGAGGTTGGCTTGCCTGGGGTCGACAAATACTCCGGGAAGAAGTGAGAAATGACCACGAAATTGTTTACGGGCAAGGGCAAAATGGTTATTTTCAATATGTCAAACCATAGTGAAAATGATGGGAACGGAACGGGCTCGACGAGACGAAGACGTGGGCATTGGATTTACCTCAATAGGAGTTACGGTTGCAAAGTTGTGGCCGTTCACTTTTTAGGCAGAAAATGCACTAAACACTAAATGTTCACAATTGAAGCATTTCGGCGGGCTGGGGCTAACTGGGCATCCGCTCGGCCAATGACAAGTGGGGCCCGCACAAGGGTGGGGTCCACTCACTTAGGCACGCTGGCAGGACCAGGTCAACGCCCCTGGGTCACTGCCAGTTGGGGTCGAGGGGAGGGGCCAGCTCGGTCGTCTTCTCCTTGTTCTCCCAACAGAACAGAGGAGGGGGTAGAACAGGGCGTCGCTGGCGGCGGCCCGGGCTGCTCCAGCCGCCGTCGGTCGAGGCGAGGCCACCGACGAGTCCAGGGCGGAGTGCCGCACCCGTTCAGACAAGGGGCACTCACCGGGGATGCGCAGGTCTGCCGCAGCTCAAGGCGACAGAAGACAGGGCGGGCGACGACCGCTCTTGGGGACGAGGCCACACGGGCACTTCGGCAGCAAGAGGAGAGGATGGGGAGAGTCTATGGGCTCCGGATGGTCCTATGGTGGAGGAAAGAGGGAGGGGCGTGCCCGCCATTGCTCGAATTTGAGCAGGCAGAGGCGGCGGCCATGGCAATGGGGAAGGTCGAGGAGGAGCTCCGGGCTCGAGGAGAGGCTTGGGGAGGGGTTGAGGACCGCGATGAAGCTCGAGGTGTGCTTAAATAGCCGCGGGGAGAGCTTGGGAAGGAGGGGAGGAGGTGGCACGCGGCGGGCAATGTGTCCGCGCGTCGGTGACGGTGCTGTGTCGGCACGCGCGGCCAAGGTTCACGGGGAGGGACGGGGAGGCGATGAGGAGGATGCAGCCGAGCAGCCGGGGCTCACAGAGATGAGCAATGCTCGCGGACGAGAGGGGAAAGAAGACAGAAGTGAGGAATGCGACGGTGCACACGGGCGGTCACTGTTCGACCTTTCGCACGGCTCGTCGGAGAAGAAAACGGAGGGGGAGCGGGGTCAAGGTGAACGACGACGATGATGCGGAGCTACTAGACATGCGGGGACGAGCCAAATCCAGCTCGAGCAACGATGTCGAGGCCAATAGTGGCTAGACCACCGTTTGGCTGGCTTCCTTCATGGTCACCACTGGCATGGCACGCTCTGGAGGTTTTACTTATGCCATCTCATGTCTACTGTGTAGTGCTTCGAAGATAGAGCATTAACACGGTAAAGATTTGGGCAGAGACAAATATAGCTGAGTAAACCAAGCTCCACAAGTTTACTGCAGCCAACTTGGCTACATCCTAGTGAGTAAACCAGAGAGGGAAAACGGTAAACTTGCTGTCTAGGAGGCTTAGGGTAGCAAGGACTACGGTCCTGGTAATTATGAGGGCATTAGGACAATTATTTAACATACACTACAAAAAAAAGAGACATCCGTGTCGTGGGAAACGAACACCTATGGGGCAGGGCCCCTTTCGGTCCCAAGAAGGGAGCCGAGGGCGATCGAAGAGCGATCGAGGCGAAGCGAGCGAGGATTTTACCCACCGGAGCTCTCCCGAGAGATAAAACTCCCATCGCCGCTTTGTGTTGGTATTATGTTCTTGCTCAATAGCGTGAGCGCTCTGTGTTTTCAAGAGTCCAACCCTTCACGCTATGCATGGGCCTCCTTTATAGGCTAAAGGGGTCACCGGCTGTGGCAACGCAGCATAGGGTATAAAAGTAAAAAGAGGGTTGGTACAACCGCTATCTATAGTGCCCCTACCTAACTCGACGCATAGGGACAAGGGCATTTAATGCCCGTCCCGGTCGCTTCAAACAAAGGCAGAAGCGACCGCTAGGGACGCCACCGCCGCCACGATGGCCTTCGCCATCTCTACTTGCCACCTCACACCGCTATCGACAGCCCCCGCCACGTGTGCCTCGAACGATCCTATGGCGACATCGCCGTCGGATGCGCCGAGCGCATGCCAGAGTGGTGGCTCACGCCACTGCAAGCGCCTTTGCAATGGCGTTGTCTTTGTCGCACCCAAAAGCTTGTCGCCGCCGGGTCTTCTTGGACGGACGCGCGTCATGCGCAGTTTCTTGAAGTGCCTTGAGTGGCCTTCCCAAGAAGCTCCTCTGCCGGCCTTTGTTCTTCCCCGCAAGCTCCTCTTGCCGAGTCTTGTCTTCTTAGTCAAAATACTTTGTTCTTTGAATGGCACAAATATGAGCCGCGAGGATCTTGGTGGATGCCCGCAAGCCTTGCCGCTGAAGGCCAAGACCGCCTGGCACAAGTTCGGGATACTAAGGTACCCCTACTTTAGTACACCGACAGAGCCCCCTGGCCTGGGCCACACACGTGCCGAAGCGCCAGGGCCAGCCCAAAACAGGCACGGCACACGCGGCCGGGTCCATACAAAATCTAACTCAGATTCACCGCGCTTCTCCTCATACGCAGACGCGCCAAACGCGCGCCGTGGGAGAGATCGTGGGAATTTTTTAATCGTGAAAGGCGAATGTTCGCCTCTCTTTATAAACAGAGGAAACAGGGCCGCTCTCCACCTTCGCCACTTGCGGTTCCTTCCTCGAAAGCTCCGCCGCTCCCTCCGCTTCCTAAGCCGAAGAGAGCAGCCCGCCCGCCGCCGCTGCCGCCGCCATCCTCCGCCATCGCTTCGCCATGGCTCAAGACCGGAAAGAGTACGGTCGGCCGAGGCGCAATGGCTTGAGGCGCCGCGCAAAGAGCGAGCACTTCCCCGAGCTCACCCAAGGCGCCGAGGGAGGAGTTCTATTCTTCCGTCGACGGAGACGCGGCACATCCACGCCTGCAGTACTCTCCGCCAAGCTTCTACCTCAAAAAAGTGCCCAAGAGGATACTATTTCTTCCCCTCGTTTTCTATTGCGGGCTTTGCCCACCTTTTTCCGATTTCTTCTCAGGACATCATGAACACCTACAGTGTTTCATCTTCTTGACTTCACCCCCAACGCCGCTTCGACAATGGCGGTTTCAGACACCGCGAGAACTTTGTTGAATTCACCCAAATGTCGCCTTTTTCGCCACTACTTCATGCCTCGGCCGAGAAGGGGAGCCCTTAGTCAAGCGGGATGGCCTCGGATCTCGAGGGTCGGCATGAAGGAGGTTTATCTGGAGGGCGAGCTCCGCAGCAAGTGGGATGAGTGGAGGGCGGAGTGGTGCTGGATTGTTGATGTGGATCCGCAGCCATTCACCAGCCTGCGTCAAGCCCGAGTAGTGCACGGCGGCGACTGGAGCGCTCTGGCGGCGGATGACGCCAGATTGAAGATCGCCACCACACGGATTCTGCGGCTCAGCTTGCTTGCCGGCATCAGTAGGGCCAAGCGCGACTTCCTTCGCCAGACGCCTCTCCGCAGAGAGGAGGAGGCCCGCCTGGCTGTTCGGGGCCCGCAGATATCATGAGGCTGCGCCCGTGCCTCAATTTTAATTTCACGCCTTGGAGTTGGACGGATGCTCAAGGAGTTGTTCAAGCATGACTCCAACCATCCGGAGTGGTTCAGTCGCCGGGCAGTATGCCGTGTCACAGTACATTCCTACCGACGCATCCGCGCAATGATGCCGGAGTGCGACTCGCATGGGATTATCCCAACGTGGCAGAGCTCGCCGACGACGCCAGCGTAACTTCTTCGACAACTTGGTGGAGGTGGCGGTCCATTCCGGACGAGCAGAGGCTCTCACCGCGACACCACCGATGCGACGAGATGCGTACATCGCCACTGGGGCGGAAGAGGCGGCAGCAGCCGCCGCCGCTGTGAGTTTGGTTTACGCCGAGGAGGCAGAGGCGGCCGAGGCGGCAAGCCTTGCCGACCGGGAGGACCTTGGCGGGAGGTCGCCACAGGGGAGCCCGTGCCGGCGCGAAGCGAGCTGCCGGGGCGCAAGTGGCCAGCCATCTTCAAGCAACTTGCCGTAGACGGGGCCTCGGCAGCCCCCTACCAACCGAGAAGGCGCCCGCAAGATCGGGGACACAAGAGGGCGGCGGCAGGCTAACAGCCGCAGCGCCGGACACACTCTACCATGACAAGCACCGCTGCCGCTGGAGCGCCATGCCGCGCCGCAATCGAGCGGATCTTCTCGAGCCGCTACTCATGACCTCGCCAGCTCCCGCCAACGTCCAAGGGAGCCTACTCTTCGCCTCGGCGCCTTTGAAGAGTGCCGATTTCACCTCTCTGCCTGAGCTCTGGACGAGGAGGAAGAAGAGGAGGAGGAGTAAGGCTTTCTTGTTGTTGTACTTATATTTCTTCAATTTTTGTGTTCCTTGTCTTGTATCCGATCCGCTTCCTCTCAACCTCGCTCCATTTCGTGACTCGCCGAGAGAGCGGCGAAGAGGGCCAAGGTCCCCGTGGTTGTCATCGAGGACGATCCCGCAGTTGATGGCGGAGGACACGCCCGAGACTACCTTGACGGATCCGCACCCTCTCCTCGGCAGTTTCCCAGCGCAGCCCCCAAACAGAAGTACTTGTTCACTTCCGCCAGGGGCGTGCATGGGTGCTCTTTCTCCGTTGATGTCTTCATTATTGACTTGCTTGTGTAGGAGCAGAACAGGCCCATCAGGAGCAACCAGAAGCCGCTCCGGAGGTGCAATCTGCTTCAACTACGCCGCCAAGGGGTGATTCTCCGACAAGGGAGCGCTCTCCGGCAAGAGAGGGGTCCCCGGCAAGGGGTGGAACCAGCGAGCCTTCGGTGGTGGAGCCCATGGTCACAGAGCCCAGCACAGGTAACCCTCCTTGTTGGAAATTTTCCCTTGGGTTCTTCTTCTTCTGGTCTTCTTTTTTGGATATTGGCTTGACTTTTTCTCCCTCTTCCCGTCTTCAGATCCTCCCTCCGCGGAGCCAATGGAGACCGAGGCCACCGGCGAGGAGAACGGCGCGGGCGACATCGCGGCGCCGCTGCCATCAAGAGGAGGTCGGCGCGATGACCCCGCCGACGAAGAGGCCGCCAAGGCTGCCGGGCGCTGAGCCGGGCGAGGGTCCGGCGAGTGTATCGACGACCTGGGGCCGCAGAGGCGCAAGGCGCCACGCCGATCACCGACCCCTCCGGCCGACACACACCAGCCCCGAAGAGCCCCACCCGGCGCCTACTTGAAGGCCGGTGAGGGTATCTTCATCGCCTCCCCGGGCGTCAAGCCTGTGGCGCCACGAGGGAGAGGCTTTTGACGGAGAAGTACTTGCTCTCCGCTGGGTTGGCGGTGGTCGACGCACCCAGCAGCAAAGCAGTGGCGATCCAAGAGGAGCAGCTTGCTCAGTTGGTGTCGCTCTACTGCTACCTCGCAAGCTTAAACCTGAGTCCCGGAAGCGCTTGTCGCGCGGGCGGGAATTGACATAGAAAAGCATGCGGAGGAACTCCAGAGCCGCAACCAAGAGGCACTCCGGTCCATTGCGGAGGAGAGGGTGCAACTTGTCGAGGCGCGGAAGGCTTTCCTCCTCGAGAAGGCAGAAGCCGAGGAGCAACAGTGGCTTGCCGCTGAGGCGCTGTCCACCCGAGAAGGTGAATTGACACAGCGGAAAGTTAATCTGGACAGCCACGAGGAGGAGCTCGCCGCACGCGAGCAATCACTTGGCGGGCACTCAAGGAAGCGGGCGACGCCGCCGCACCGCCGAGGCCGCCAAGAAGGAATTGGAAGTGAAGATGACGCAGCTCGAGGTTGATCTCAAGGGGAAGGATGAGGAGCTTGCAGCGCCCAGTAATAACGCGAGAAGGATGCCTCGCCATGGTGATCTGCAAGTCCAACTCGCCGACAAGGGCAAGGAACCAATGCCGCCAAGGACTCAAATGCTGATCCGAGTTGAAGCTGCCACATTGACGGAGACACTAGGCGGCGCCAAGAAGCGAGAGGAGGATTTGAAGAAAGAGATCAAGGCCAACGAGGAGCTGCTAACGAGGGCCGCTGAGACTCAAAACACCTTCGTGGCTACGGTGGAGCTCGACGGAGGGCCTCACAACATTGCCGCAGCTATTGACGATTTAGCCGGGCGAATCGACTTGGCGGGCTTCGGTACTCCTCCGATGAGAACCTCCACCCCAGCCGCCAAGCTTACTCTTTTTCTTCAAGGGTGTGGACGGCACTCCAAAGAACTCGAAAGGATCCCAAGCAGCTGGCCGACGAAGTCACAAAATCTGTGCCAAGGTCTTGGAGAAGGTGTTGGTGAAGGTACTCTTTTCGCAATCCAGCCTTGACCTCACCCGCGTCCTCAAGAAGCTGCCGGCGGGTGCCGATCTTGAAGAGCTCAAAGCCATTGTCGCACCCATTATGGACAAGGTGAATGAAGTCAGGAGGATTGATGGCGAGCGCGTGGATTAGGCCACCCTTCCTCTCCTTTCCTTGTTGCTGATATTTAAGGTATGAGAACAATTCAGTCAGTGCCGCAACAAGTTACTTTTGTAATATAACTTTATTCGGGCATGCTTACACGTTATCTCCTTTATCGATTCCTTCTTTTGTATGTTCGCATTCTACGCTTTTAGGGAACTTGCCAGCAGCACGCTTGTCGCGAGCGCTGAGTGCGAACATCAACAATCTCATCGGGCGGTGTTGCTCCGCAAGAAATCCTTGCCGACCTAGTTGCAAAGACACTTAAATTGTTGAGCAGACTCAAACAAAGTAAGGGCGCAACTAGATACGTAGTCGTTCCTCCGCCAAGCATGTGTTTTCCATACAAAATACGGTCGTTCAAGGAAGATAACTTAAAAACTTAAAAACTGATCAAGCTCAAACTTTGGCGACTTAGCTTTTTCTTTTGTCGTCTGTATCCCGGCAAGGCTATGCTTCTTTGAATGACGCCTGGTCCACACTATCATCTTCTCCTCCCCCCGGTGAACTTGTGGGCGGAGAGAACCTTCCTTTTGAGAAAAAGAAACAAGAGAAAATAAAGATATGGAGCCTCAAGGCTCGTTATTGCTTACCGGGGGCGAGTGCTGCACAAAGTGTCAGATAATAGATGCAAAAAAGAAAAATGCATAAAATTTGACAAGATGTGCGAAGCAAGTGAGCTTTATTTATGCACGGATCTGCGCCCGCTTTGTACAAAGGGTTACATGCAACAGCGCAAGGCTTGTATAAAGGTAGTTGCCGAACAGATTCCGCAACCGCTACTTTATGGGTAAACTTACGAAGATGCTCAATGTTCCGTGAGTTGCTCACCGAAAGCCATCTTCGGCCTCTAGGCGTACAAATAGCCGGCCTAGTGGCTCGCTTTCACCCGATAAGGGCCTTCCCACTTCGGTGTCAACTTGTTGGAATTCTTGGCGGATTGAACGTGTCAAGAACAAGGTCACCTTCCTCTAGACTTCCGCATTGACTTTGCGGCTATGGTAGCGGCGCAAAGCTTGTCGATATCGAGCAGCTCAGACAAAGAGTTCAAGACGATCTTTCTCGAGGAGCAAGTAGGCCATCTTGCCGCAGCTGCCTCGCTCAAGCTCATCATAAGCGAGCACTCGAGGCGATCCATATACGAAGTTCCGTGGGAGAACTGCCTCGCCCGTGGACCGTGAGCAAAGGTGTCCGCCGCGGGCTCGACGGTGTCGCCCCGACGACCAAAGAACCACCGCAGCTCTCGATCCAATTTCTTCCGCACTTGTGCAGCCTCGCCGAAAGTTCTCGGTCTTGAGCTCACAAGAAGACTTCAGTTGCCGCTCTCCGCTGACCGCTGCTTCTCGGGTGAGCAACAGGTTGGCCGATCTTGGCGCCAAGATCTTGGACGATCGCATGAAGGTGCGGTTCGCGGAATTGTGTGCCATTATCGGTGATGATCCCGGTAGGTATCCAAACGGCAAACAATTGACCAAGAACTTGATCGCTGATTGTGCTGCCACCTTCCTCATCGCTTCCACCTCCGCCACTTCGTGAACTTGTCGATCGCCACGCATAAGTATCAAGCCCCGACACCGGGAAAGGGGCCGAGGATGTCGAGCCCCTGCATCAAAAATGGCCAGACAAAGGGATTGTTTGGAGAGCTTGAGCTGGTTGATGTATCTGCTGGAGTGGAACTGCACGCTCACACTTGGTTACTTGTGCAGTTGTATCCTAGAGGGCTGTTGGCCAAAAGAAACCTTACCGGAAAGCTTTGCCGGCAAGTGCTCTTGCGCCAATGTGATGGCCACATATGCCTCCATGTATCTCCGCCAACAGCTTCTGTCCTTCTTCCCGGGGAATACACTTCAATTTCACTCCGTTGAATCTTCTTCTGTACAATATATCATCGACAAACTGGTACATACTTGATTGCCGGGCTACTTTCTCCGCTTCTTCTTGCTCTTCGGGAAGTTCTCCTGTTTGAAGGAAACGGACAACCTGCTGCGCCCATGCCGGAGCTCGTGGGTCTGACGACAAGGACTAAAGGCACAATGTCGCTGCTGGAACACCATTTTATGGCAAGAACTCGCGGTTCAGCCGAGTTGACGCTCCTCGCCAGCTTGCCGGAGCAAAGCTTGTCGGGGCGCTTGTTTCAACGAACAAACCTTGGGCTTGTCGGAGCAGATCGCCTCAAAGATTGTTTGTGTTGATCTTGGGGACCTTCTTGGCGGCGGCTTCGGGAGCTCTCCGAAAGTAGTCACCGTAAACCAACTTCCTCTTCTTGCTCGGCCCAGCTTGATGGTGTTACAGATGGTTGAGTCACTTGAGCACAAAAATTCCTGGTTCCATTGTAACTTGAGGCGGGCGACTTTGAAAGGCCATCCGCAATGTCGTTCTAAGCTCTTGAACATGTTCCATTTGCAGCCGTCAAAATGTTCTTCCAACTTTCTCACCTCATCAATGTAGGCTTCCATCAACGGACTCGATAATCTTTGTTCACTTGGCGGACGACAAAGTCATGAGTCACCCCCGACAATAAGCTTCTTGATCCCAAGGTCCGCCATGATCCCGAGTCCGCAAGTAAGCCTTCATACTCTGCAGATTGTTTGTCGCTTGCTCCTTAGGAAAGTGCATCCGACCACGACTTGAGGTGCTCTCCGTGGGTGCGATAAGTAACACTCCCGCACCAAAGACCTTGCAATGAAAAGGCACCGCAAAGTACATGATCCATTCTTTGCTTGCCTCCTTGACGGGGATGCTCGTCTCCGGATTTTCCTCATCAGGTGTTGGCGTCCACTCTGCTATGAATTCTGCCAACACTCGGCTTTGGATAGTTGAGGTACTCTCAAATTTAAGACCAAAGCTTGACAATTCTAGTGCCCACTCAACAATCCTGCCTGTTGCTTCTGGATTCTGCAATATCCTCTTCAACGGAAAGCGAGTGACAACTGTGATCTCATGTGCTTGAAAGTAATGGCGCAGCTTCCTCGAGGCCATGAGAAGGCCGGTGCAATTTCTCGCACACTAGAGTACCTTGATCTAGCCCCCGCAGAAGGAACCGACAAAGTAAACTGGGCCGCACCATCTTCTTCTTCGCTTTCTACTTGCGGCTGCACAGATCCATCCTTGTTGGGACCAGAGCTTGTCGGGGAAGCCCCCTGCTTGTCGCTGGGCTCGCTTGCCGTGGTCGCTGGCTCATCATCTACCTCTCTTTCCGCTACTAACGCAGCACTAACCACTTGATTGGTTGTCGTTAGATATAGCAAAGAACTTCTCTTGTGGCTTAGGTGCATAAGTATTGGAGTGGAGGATGTATCTCTTTAAGTCTCGCAGCGCAGCCTCCGCTCCGAGTCCATTTCATTGACCTGCTTTTTCAAAATTTTGAAGAATGGCAGTATGCCGCCAAGCAGACTTAGAGATGAACCCATCGAGAGTAGCAACGCAGCCGCAAGTCTTCGTGACATCCTGACGCGCTTCGCTGCTTCGACCGCTCAATGGCCTTAATCTTGTCGGGTTAGCTTCAATCCCCGCCGAGACACAAAGAACCCAAGAAGCTTGCCGGAGGGAACTCCAAACACGCACTTCTCGGGTTGAGCTTGAGGTTGATCTTGCAGTTTGCAAAGGTCTTGTCCAAATCTTGGATCGAGTTGCTCGCTTTTGCTCTTGACCACTATGTCATCCATGTAAGATTCTACATTTCGGCAACCGTAGCTCAAAAGCATGATCGACTACCTTGCAAATGTTGAACCAGCATTCTTTAGTCCGAAAGGCATCCGTATAAAGCAAAGACATGCCACATGGAGTAATGAATGCGGTTTTCTTCATCCTCTTCGCCATGAAGATCTCGATGATATCCCGAGTATGCATCAAGAAATGAAAGCAAATCACATCCCGCCATGGAGTCAACAATCCGGTCAATGCGCCGCAAGGGAAATGGATCTTTGGGACAAGCTCTATTAACATCGCGAAGTCAATACAAAGCCTCCACTTCCGCTCGCTTTGGCGCACGATCACCGGATTGGCTAACCACGCCGGATGGAGTACTCTCGACAAGGCCTCGCCGCTTCCAACTTCTTGATCTCTTCAAAGAATGAATTCTTGTCGCTCCACCGCTTGTTTCCTAACTCTCTTGACGGGCCGCGGAGGACAGACGGCAAGGTGGTGCTCAATTACTTTGTTGGAACACCGGGATGTCGACGGTTGCCATGCAAACACATCGACATTCGCCCGCAGAGCAACGAAGCGCGCTTTCCTATTTAGGGTCAAGCGTGGCAATCGATGGTGAAGGTACCACCACCGTCCGCCCTCCTTGGCGGCCACTTTCTTGGTCTCTGTGAAGCTGTCTTTGCCTTCTTGCACTTGCCGGTGGAGCTCGATGAAAGCGTCCTCGATGGTAGCGCAGCACCAAGAGGTGCGCTTGCCGGAGTGGGCATCGAGCTGCTCTTGCCGGACTTGGTCTTCTTCTTCCCCGGAGCTTCAGCGCAAGTGTCTTGCGATCCGCTGCGCGCCAGCCGCTTCCCAGAGATCTTGTCGGTACAGATAAGGGCATCTTTCTTGTCGCCAGTGACGTAAATGACACTTATCGGACCGGCATCTTGAGCACGCCAGAGGCGTAGTGAGAGGCTGCCATGAACTTGGCGAGCGCCGATTTGGCCAAGTATCCCATTGTAGGGCAATGGGAAATCAGCGACGCCAAATGTGACTCTCTCGTCTCCGAATTTAACTCGCCGCCAAATGTAACCGGCAAGTAATCTTCCCTTCGCTTGCTCCTTCCTCGGGTTGATTCCTTGAAAGGTACCATCTCTTCGAGCTCATTGTCAGATCTAGAGTTTCTTGAGCACCGTGGAGGAGATCAGATTCAAGCCGGCCCCGCCGTCAACCAGCATCTTTGTGACCTTGAGGTTGCGGATAGTTGGTGAAACCAACATCGGCAAGCACCCGACAGCAGTTATGTGTTGGGGAATGTAGTAATTTCAAAATTTTCTTACGCACACGCAAGATCATGGTGATGATACAGCAACGAGGGGAGAGTGTTGTCTCACGCACTCGTGAGACCAAGCGAAGCGCTGACGCAACATAGAGGAAGTAGTCGACGTCCTCCCGGTCCGACCGATCCAAGCACGTTACATTCGCACCTCCGAAGTTCTTGACACGCAGACAGCTCGATGACGCACCTCGATCTCCAATCCAAGAGAGGTTCCGAGGGGAAGTTCCACAAGACGACGGCGCAGGACGATCTTGATGTTCTCTCGCCGCAGGCTTCGCCTAAGCACCACTACAATATGATCGAGGTGTAATATCGTGGAGGGGGGCACCGACACGGCCGAGGAATGATCAATGATCAACTTGTGTGTTCTAGGGTGCCCCTACCCCGTGATATAAAGGAGGGAGGGAGGAGGTGGCCACCCAAGGGGGCGCGCCAGAGGAGGGGGAAACCTACTCAAGTAGGTTTCCTTTCCTTGTCTTATTTGGAGGGGAAGGAAAGAGTACTAGTATTAGGAATAAGTACTAGTAGTAGTAATAGGAAGAGGGGAAGGAGAAGGAAAGGGGGGCCGCCCCTCCCCAATTCGATTGGGCTGGGGGCGCACCCTCCCTTGTTCCTTCTCCTTCTCCTACATGGGCCCAATAAGGCCCATATACCTCCGGGGTTCCAGAACCTCCCGAGCTCCAAACTTCTCCTAACCTTCCTGTCCAAATATATCCGTCCAATATATCAATCTTTATGTCTCGACCATTTTGAGACTCCTCGTCATGTCCGTGATCATATCCGGACTCAACAACCTTCGTACATCAAAATGCATAAACTCATAATATAACTATCATCGAAACCTTAAGCGCATGGACCCTACGGTTCAAGAACATTGTAGACATGACCAAGACATGTCTCCGTCAATAACCAATAGCGGACCTGGATGCCCATATTGGTTCCTACATATTCTACGAAGATCTTTATCGGTCGACCGCATAACAACATACGTTGTTCCCTTTGTCATCGGTATGTTACTTGCCCGAGATTTGATCGCTCGGTATCCAATACCTAGTTCAATCTCGCTACCGCAAGTCTCTTTACTCGCTCCGTAATACATCATCTCATAACTAACTCATTAGTTACATGCTTGCAAGGCTTAGGTGATGAGTATTACCGAGAGGGCCCAGAGATACCTCTCCGACAATTGGAGTGACAAATCCTAATCTCAATTATGCCAACTCCAACATGTACCTTCGGAGACACCAGAGAGCACCTTTATAATCACCCAGCCATGCCAGACGCTTGGTAGCACACAAAGTGTTCCTCCGGTAAACGGGAGTTGCATAATCTCATAGTCATAGGAACATGTATAAGTCATGAAGAAAGCAATAGCAACATACTAAACGATCAAGTGCTAGGCTAACGGAATGGGTCATGTCAATCAGATCATTCAACTAATGATGTGATCCCATTAATCAAATAACAACTCTTTGTCCATGGTTAGGAAACATAACCATCTTTGATTAACAATCTTGTCAAGTAGAGGCATACTAGTGACACTCTGTTTGTCTATATATTCACACATGTATTATGTTTCCGGTTAATACAATTCTAGCATGAATAATAAACATTTATCATGAAATAAAGAAATAAATAATAACTTTATTATTGCCTCTAGGGCATATTTCCTTCAGTCTCCCACTTGCACTAGAGTCAATAATCTAGATCACATCACCATGTGATTAACATCGATAGTTCACATCATCATGTGATTAGCACCCATAGTTCACATCGCCATGTGACCAACACCCAAAGGGTTTACTAGATTCAGTAATCTAGTTCACATCGCTATGTGATTAACACCCAAAGAGTACTAAGGTGTGATCATGTTTTGCTTGTGAGAGAATCTTAGTCAACGGGTCTTTCACATTCAGATCCGTTATGTATTTTGCAATTTTCTATGTCTACAATGCTCTACACGGAGCTACTTTAGCTAATTGCTCCCACTTTCAATATGTATCTAGATTGAGACTTAGAGTCATCCAGATCGGTGTCAAAACTTGCATCGACGTAACCCTTTACGATGAACCTTTTGTCACTTCCATAATCGAGAAACATATCCTTATTCCACTAAGGATAATTTTGACCGCTGTCCAATGGATCTACTCCTAGATCACTATTGTACTCCCTTGCAAAACTCAAAGCAGGGTATACAAAGATCTGGTACACAAGATGGCATACTTTATAGAACCTATGGCCAAGGCATAGGAATGACTTTCATTCTCTTTCTATCTTCTTGCCATGGTCGGGTTTTGAGTCTTACTCAATTTCACACCTTGTAACACAGCAAGAACTCTTTCTTTGACTGATCCATTTTGAACTACTTCAAAATCTTTTCAAGGTATGTACTCATTGAAAAACTTATCAAGCGCCTTGATCTATCTCTATAGATCTTGATGCTCAATATGTAAGCAGCTTCACCGAGGTCTTTCTTTGAAAAACTTTTATTCAAGTATCCCTTTATGCTATCCAGAAATTCTATATCATTTCCAATTAATAATATGTCATCAACATATAAAACTAGAAATGCTACAGAGCTCCCACTCACTTTCTTGTAAATACAGCTTCTCCAAAAGTCTCAGATAAAACCATATGCTTTGATCACACTATCAAAACGCTTATTCCAACTCCGAGATGCTTGCACTAGTCCATAAATGGAACGTTGGAGCTTGCACACTTTGTTAGCACCTTTTGGATCAACAAAACCTTCCGGCTGCATCATATACAACTCTTCTTCTAGAAATCCATTCAAGAATGCAGTTTTGACATCCATTTGCCAAATTTCATAATCATGAAATGCAGCAATAGCCAACATGATTCGGACAGACTTAAGCATCGCTACGGTGAGAAAGTCTCATCGTAGTCAACCCCTTGAACTTGTCGAAAACCTTTAGCAACAAGTCGAGCTTTATAGATAGTAACATTACCATCAGCGTCGCCTTCTTCTTAAAGATCCATTTATTCTCAATGGCTTGCCGATCATCGGGCAAGTCAACCAAAGTCCATACTTTGTTTTCATACATGGATCCTATCTCGATTTCATGGCTCAAGCCATTTTATGAATCTGGCTCATCATCGCTTCCTCATAGTTCGTAGGTTCATCATGGTCAAGTAACATGACTTCCGAATAGGATTACCGCACCACTCAGTGCGGATCTTACTCGTAGACCCACGAGGTTCAGAGAAACTTGATCTCAAGTTTCATGATCAATATCATTAGCTTCCTCACTAGTTGGTGTAGTTGTCACGGAACCGGTTCTCGTGATGAACTACCTTCCAACAAGGGAGTAGATATAGTTATCTCATCAAGTTCTACTTTCCTCCCACTCACTTCTTTCGAGAGAAATTCTTTCTAGAAAGGATCCATTCTTAGCAACAAATGTTTTGCCTTCGGATCTGTGATAGAAGGTGTACCCAACAGCTTCCTTTGGGTATCCTATGAAGACACATTCGATTTGGGTTCGAGCTTATCTCGTTGAAGTTTCTTCACATAACCATCGCAGCCCCAAACTTTAAGAAACGACAACTTTGGTTTCTTGCCAAACCATAGTTCATAAGGCGTCGCCTCAACGGATTTTGATGGTGCCCTATTTAACGTGAATGCGGCCGCCTCTAAAGCATAACCCCAAAACGATAGCGTAAATCGGTAAGAGACATCATAGATCGCACCATATCGAGTAAAGTACGACACGACGCTCGACACACCATAATGTTGTAGTGTTCCGTGGCGTGAATCGTGAAACTATTCCACATTTATTTTATATGAAGGCCAAACTCAGAACTCAAATATTCTCCCACGATCGATCGCAGAAACTTTATTTTCTTGTTACGATGATTTTCCACTTCACTCAAATTCTTTGAACCTTTCAACTATTTTAGACTTATGTTTCATCAAGTAGATATACCCATATCTGCTTAAATCATCTGTGAAGGTCGAAAATAACGATACTCGCCACGAGCCTTAATACTCATTGGTCCGCATACATCAAGATGTATTATTTCCAACAAGTTTGTTGCTCGCTCCATTGTTCAAGAACGGAGTTTTAGTCATCTTGCCCAAAAGGCACGGTTCGCAAGCATCAAATGATTCATAACCAAGTGATTCCAAAATCCATCTTTATGGAGTTTCTTCATGCGCTTTACAATCGATATGACCTAAACGGCAAGTGCACAAATAAGTTGCACTATCATTATTAACTTTGCATCTTTTGGCATCAATATTATGAATATGTGTATCACTACGATCGAGATCCAACAAACTATTTTCATTGAGTGTATGACCATTGAAGGTTTTATTCATGTAAATGAACAACAATTATTCTCTCGACTTTAAATGAATAACCGTATTGCAATAAACATGATCAAATCATATTCATGCTCAACGCAAACGCTAAATAACATTTATTTAGGTTTTAACACTAATCCCGAAAGTATAGGAGTGTGTGATGATGATCATATCAATCTTGGAACTACTTCCAACACTCATCGTCACTTTCCCTTCAACTAGTCTCTGCTTATTCTCAGAATTCCTATTTCGAGTTACTAATCTTAGCAACCTAACAAGTATAAAATACTCAGGGGCTACTATAAACACTAGTAAGGCACACATCAATAATCTGTATATCAAATATACCCTTGTTCACTTTGCCATCCTTCTTATCTACCAAATATTCAAGGCCTTTCCGCTTCAAAGGACCATTTCCTTTGCAAAGTAAACACTCGGCCAGTGCTATGGTCCAGCTTTGGGCTTCTTCTCAGGAGTGACAACTTGCTTGTCTTTCCACTTGAAGTTCCCTTTCTTCCCTTTGCCCTTCTCTTAAAACTAGTGGTCTTGTCAATCATCAACACTTGATGGTCTTTTTATTGATTTCTACCTTCGCTGATTTCAACATCACGAAGAGCTCGGGAATCGTTTTCGTCATCCCTTGCATACTATAGTTCATCACGAAGTTCTAGTAACTTAGTGATGGTGACTAGAGAATTCACAATCACTATCTTATCCGGAAGATTAACTCCCACTTGATTCAAGCGATTGACGTACCTGCATAATCTGAGCACATGCTCACTAGTTGAGCGATTCTCCTCCATCTTTTAGCTATAGAACTTGTTGGAGACTTCATATCTCTCAACTCGGTATTTGCTTGAAATATTAACTTCAACTCTTGGAACATCTTATATGGTCCATGACGCTCAAAACGCCTTTGAAGTCCCGATTCTAAGCCGCTAAGCATGGTGCACTAAACTATCAAGTAGTCATCATATTGAGCTAGCCAAACGCTCATAACGCCTCGCATCTGCTTCCCGCAATAGGTCTCACCTAGCGTGCATCAAGGACATAATTCTTCAGGCAAGAATGAGGATAAACCTCGATCACGGATCAAATCCGCATCATTGCTACTAACATTTTTCAACACAATTTTCTCTAGGAACATATCAAAATAAACATATGAAAGCAACAACGCAAGCTATTGATCTTACAACATAATTTGCAAAATACTACTAGGACTAAGTTCATGTTAAATTAAAGTTCAGTTAATCATATTACTAAAGAACTCCCACTTAGACAGACATCTCTCTAGTCATCTAAGTGATCACGTGATCCAAATCAACTAAACCATAGCCGATCATCACGTGAGATGGAGTAGTTTTCAATGGTGAACATCACTATGTTGATCATATCTACTATATGATTCACGCCGACCTTTCGGTCTCCGTGTTCCGAGGCCATATCTCGCATATGCTAGGCTCGCAAGTATAACTCGAGTATTCTGCGTGTGCAAAACTGGCTTGCACCCGCTTGTAGATGGACGAGAGCTTATCACACCCGATCATCACGTGGTGTCTCGGACGATTTAACTTTGGCAACGGTGCATACTCGTGGAGAACACTACTTGATAATTTTAGTGAGAGATCATCTTAAAATGCTACCGCCAATCAAAGCAAGATAAGATGCATAAAGGATAAACATCACATGCAATCAATATAAGTGATATGATATGGCCATCATCATCTTGTGCTTGTGATCTCCATCTCCGGCACCGCCGTGATCACCATCGCCACCGCGCGACACCTTGATCTCCATCGTAGCATCGTTGTCGTTACGCCATCTATTGCTTCTACGACTATCGCTACCGCTTAGTGATAAAGTAAAGCAATTATGTATGCTTGCATTTCATACAATAAAGCGACAACCATATGGCTCCTCGCCATTGCCGATAACTTTGGTTACAAAACATGATCATCTCATACAATAAAATATAGCATCACGCCTTGGCCATATCACATCACAACATGCCATGCAAAACAAGTTAGACGCCCTCTACTTTGTTGTTGCAAATTTTACGTGGCTGCTACGGGCTTAAGCAAGAACCAATCTCACCTACGCATCAAAACCACAACGATAGTTTGTCAAATAGACTCGTTTTAACCTTCACAAGGATCGGGCGAGCTACACTCGGTTCAACTAAAGTTGGAGAAACCGACACCGCTAGCCACCTATGTGCAAAGCACGGCGGTAGAACCAGTCTCGCGTAAGCGACGCTGTAATGTCGGTCCGGCCGCTTCATCCAACAATACCGCCGAACCAAAGTTTGACATGTCGGTAAGCAAGATGACTTGTATCGCCCACAACTCACTTGTGTTCTACTCGTGCATATAACATCAACGCATAAAACCTTGGCTCGATACCACCGTTGGGGAACGAGTAATTTCAAAATTTTCCTACGCACACGCAAGATCATGGTGATGATACAGCAACGAGGGGAGAGTGTTGTCTATGTACCCTCGTAGATCAAGCGAACGCCGACGCAACGTAGAGGAAGTAGTCGACGCCCTCCCGGTCCGACCGATCCAAGCACCGCATTCGCACCTCCGAAGTTCTTGACACGCCAGACAGCTCGATGACGCACCCTCGATCTCCAATCCAAAGAGAGGTTCCGAGGGGAAGTTCCACAAGACGACGGCGTGGTGACGATCTTGATGTTCTCCGTCGCAGGCTTTGCCTAAGCACCGCCACAATATGATCGAGGTGTAATATCGTGGAGGGGGCACCGACACGGCCGAGGAACGATCAATGATCAACTTGTGTGTTCTAGGGTGCCCCTACCCCTCAGATATAAAGGAGGGAGGGAGGAGGTGGCGCCCAAGGGGGCGCGCCATAGAGGAGGGAGAAACCTACTCCAAGTAGGTTTCCCCCTTTCCTTATCTTATTTGGAGGGGAAGGAAAGAGTACTAGTATTAGGAATAAGTACTAGTAGTAGTAATAGGAAGAGGGGAAGGAGAGGGGGGGCCCCCCCCCCAATTCGGATTAATGGGGCGCCTCCCTTGTTCCTTCTCCTTCTCCTACATGGGCCCAATAAGGCCCATATACCTCCGGGGTTCCAGAACCTCCCTGAGCTCCAAACTTCTCCTAACCTTTCCGTGTCCAAATATATCCGTCCAATATATCAATCTTTATGACTCGACCATTTCGAGACTCCTCGTCATGTCCGTGATCATATCCGGACTCAACAACCTTCGTACATAAAATGCATAAACTCATAATATAACTGCCATCGAAACCTTAAGCGCATGGACCCTACGGTTCGAGAACATTGTAGACATGACCGAGACATGTCTCCGTCAATAACCAATAGCGGAGCTGGATGCCCATATTAATTCCTACATATTCTACGAAGATCTTTATTGGTCGAACCAAGATAACAACATACGTTGTTCCTTTGTCATCGGTATGTTACTTGCCCGAGATTTGATCATCGGTATCTAATACCTAGTTCAATCTCGCTATCGCAAGTCTCTTTACTCATTCCGTAATACATCATCTCATAACTAACTCATTAGTTACATGCTTGCAAGGCTTAGGTGATGAGTATTACCGAGAGGGCCCAGATACCTCTCCGACAATCGGAGTGACAAATCCTAATCTCAATTATGCCAACCCAACATGTACCTTCGAGACACCTCAGAGAGCACCTTTATAATCACCCAGCATGCTAGACGCTTGGTAGCACACAAAGTGTTCCTCCAATAAACGGAGTTGCATAATCTCATAGTCATAGGAACATGTATAAGTCATGAAGAAAGCAGTAGCAACATACTAAACGATCAAGTACTAGGCTAACGGAATGGGTCATGTCAATCAGATCATTCAACTAATGATGTGATCCCGTTAATCAAATAACAACTCTTTGTCCATGGTTAGGAAACATAACCATGTTTGATTAACAAGCTAGTCAAGTAGAGGCATACTAGTGACACTCTGTTTGTCTATATATTCACACATGTATTATGTTTCCGGTTAATACAATTCTAGCATGAATAATAAACATTTATCATGAAATAAGGAAATAAATAATAACTTTATTATTGCCTCTAGGGCATATTTCCTTCATTATGCAATCAGGGTGATCCTCAACATCAAAGATGATGGGCGTGCTGGGCCACTTCAGGGGCTTGCGCGACTCAACTGATGGTTCTACTGCATTAACTTCACGCACCCATTGTTTGAGCTGGCGGTGCAAAGTATGCAGAGAAGCACCACCGTCGACGCCCAAAACCTCTGTTGCCTTCTGAAACTCCTGCTCGTCGGCCTCATCTTCGTCCATCTCTTCGTCTTCGCTTCGCTTTCCTCCTTGTCGCGCCGCTGGGAGGCTCGTTCTTGCCGCCGCTGGCCTTGCCGCTGCGCCTCCCCGCCGGATGCTTCTTGCTGGACCTCCACCACCTTCTTGGCCTTCTTTGTCGCGGGCGCCAGATTCAGCTTTCTTAGCTCAACAAGCTGCTCAACCTTCTTGCAAGTCCGAGATCATGGCCCTTGGTGCGGTGGATCTTGCAAGATCGCTGCCGGAGCCGCCCCGCTTGTCGGCGGCCACCACAGCTCGCCGAGTCACCAGCCTTGGCCTTCTCGGTGCCACTCCATTGCCGACCGCTCGACAACCAGCACATCCTTAGCTTTCCTCTTCGTTATTCCGCCCGGTTCTTCCTTGCCGGGCGGATCCTCACCGCCGATCCTTCGCTCCCTGCGTTTCCCAGGAGTTTCTCCTCCTCAAAGACGCACACTTGTCGGCCAGAGCATATAGCTCGCCGACATCTTCGATCTTGCACATCGCCATCTCCTCCTCATCCCGCGGGTTACGCGACGTTTCGATGGAACGCGCTAATAACCGCGCAGGGTGGACGCTCGATGTTGCGCCGCACTTGGTCAATCTTTGAATGTACTTGCGCAAGGGTTCTCCTTCTTTGGGCGCAGCAGATGAAGATCGCTTCCGCCATGGGGCTTGTGGTCACCGTGAAGGCGCCGACAAACCGATGGCACAGATCTGCCCATGAAGAGATGGAGTTGTCCGCAAGTGCATGAGCCAAGATCTCGACGCTGGGCTTGAGCACCAAAGAAGAAGTAGTTGGCGAGATCTTCGCCACGCCCCGCAGCTCGCGCCGATGGTGTAGATGCTAAGGAACTCGACGGTGTATCCCGCCATCGCATTTCGCACGCCCGCTTGAAGTTCTGGTACTAGGCCACCGGACTCGCCGCAGCTCATGAGTGAACGCAGGGCAACCTACCACGACGGCAAGTCGCCGTTCTTCGGCGCATGCATATCAACAACAGCCCAAAGACGCTGGTCCGACCGACGCCGCTTCTTCGATGCTCGGCGCGTAGTATGAGCGTTTCTTGTCGTCGTTCTTGGAGAACTTGGCACTAATCGCGACGAGCTCGCGGGTCTGATGACGCGGTAGAGTCGGTGTCGAGGTTAGCCCGGCGAGTCGGTGATCTTGGCCTTCTGGGCGGGGAGTGCACGGTGGTGGCACCCCCAGCGGTCTTGTCGCCGCCAGCTTGCGCCTGAGCGTCTAGCTGGGGCTTCGACGTGCTCGGTTGCCGGGCTTGTCGCCACAGAAGCCGATGAGGCTCGATGGTGGCCTCCGCCGCCGATCTTGTCCGGCGCCGAGGGTAATCAGAAGCGCTTGGGCTCGCCGCTTCGCTTCGAGTCTTGGGCGGTGGTGGCGAACGACGCGAGGAGCGGGATATGTTCAATCTTCTAACAGTGTTAGAATGAGCAACATCTCGTCCAGGCGACCGTACTGCGCTTGTGCCAACATGTTGGCGCGCATGTTGGCCTTGAGCGTCCCGCGATCCACCAGCTTGGCCTTGTTCCAACGCGAGTAAGGTGCTAGGAGCACCATGGCATTGTCGATCCCGCACCTCCTGGGAGGGGTGCGGTGTATGTACAGACGCCGAAGCTTTCGGGGCCTTGTCTTTGGATCTGGTGACAACGTGAGCTCCCACATCGGCGCCTGTTCTTTCGCTAGCGTCTGCCCCACCGCCCGTTTGCTCCGGTGGCGGTGGGATCGACGTGGACGGAGCGGCCACCTCCGAAGCCTTCTTCTTCGGTGGCATGTCGATGAAGATGTTGATGTAGCGCGCGCGAACACCGGATCAGGTTCGCGCAACCTCGACGCCCCCCTACCTGGCGCGCTAAAGATGTCATGGGAAACGAACACCTATGGGGCAGGGCCCCTTTCGGTCCGGCAAGGGAGCGGAGGGCGCACGAAGAGTAGATCGAGGCGAAGCACGCGAGGGATTTTACCCAGCTTCGGAGCTCTCCGGAGAGATAAAACTCCTACTGCTGCTTTGTGTTGGTATTATGTTCTTGCTCAATAGCGTGAGCGTTCTGTGTTTTCGAAGGAGTCCAACCCCTTCTACGTTGCGCATGGACCTCCTTTATAGGCTAAAGGGTCACCGGCAGTGTGGCAACGCAGCATGTGGGTATAAAAGTAAAAATAGGGTTGGTACAACCGCTATCTACAAAGGCTCCCTACCTAACTCGACGGCAGGGGACAAGGGCATTTAATGCCCGTCCGGCCGCCCAAACAAAGGCAGAGAAGCGACTGTTAGGGACGCCACCGCCGCCATGATGGCCTTCTCGTCATCTCTACTTGCCACCGCGCACCGCTATTGCAGACAGCCCCCGCCACGCAGTTCGAATGATCCTGCGGGCGACACATCGCCGGATGCGCCGGAGCGGACGAGAGTGGTGGCTCACGCCAAGCGCCTTTGCCGCGGCCGTTGTCTTGTCGCACCAAAGCTTGTCGCCGGGTGGTCGGGACGCCTGCACGTCATGCGTGTTTCTTGAAGTGCCTTGGTTGGTTTTCCGCAAGCTCCTTGCCGGGCCTTGTTTTCCCGCAAGCTCCTCTTGCCGAGTCTTGTCTTCTTAGTCAAAATACTTTGTTCTTTGAATGGCACAAATATGAGTCATGGAGGATCTTGGCGGATGCCCGAAGCCTTGCCGCTTGGCGCCGCGATCGCTCGTGCACAAGTTCGGGATACTAAGGTACCCTACTTTAGTACAATCGACAATCCGTGACATTTTGGGCCTAACGAAAAAATTTCGCCATACATATGACACTTCTATGATGATAATTGTGACAAAACCCGTAACGCCATAGATGTGGTGGGCTCCTACTTATGACAAAAATCATGACAGAAATGGGCTTTTCGCCTTGGGCGGGCGGAGACGGTTGCATGACATTCTTTGGGCCGGCCCATGACGGAAAAATCCATGGTAGAAGCGAGGGGAGGAATATTTCGGGAGTTGCTTTACGGTGGGAGGTCGGGGCCGAAGCGATGCATCGCTTTCTCGTACACATACGCATGCGTGTGTGCGAGGCGCTATTCTAATCAACCCGAAGCGAGGCGCTGGGCTCTAATCAACCCGAGCGACAGCACTACAAAGCTACGACATCGAACCCGAGCGATCAATCGATGGTCGTTAATCGAACCCGACGAGCAATTCCTTCATATCGCCACTAATCAAGCCGATCGATGTTACCTCCGAATGGACAAAGGAGAATTGCGAGAGGGGGGGGTTTGATGAATAAGGAGCGGTGGCGCGCTGCCTCGATGAACAGACCCCGTGGTGTGGAGGGCTAGATGAACAATAGACGGTGGAGGGGTGGCCGTGGAGGTGTGGTTGAACAGGACCCCGTGGTGTGGAGGGCTGGATGAACAGTAGACGGTGGAGGGGTGCCTGTGGAGGGGTGGTTGAACAGTAGACGGTGGAGTAGCGCGCGGTGGAGGCTGGATGAACAGGAGCCCGTGGAGGCTGGAGGAGGTCGACGGTAGCCCGTGGAGGCTGGAGGAGGTCGACGGTGGAGATGAACAATGTCCCATGGAGTCCTGCTTTTGCACGCCACACCTGCCCCGGCGAACAGACCCCTGCTTTCAACCGTAGGAGGTCCGCTTGCCTGCTTTTGGCGGTACGCCACACCCTCCCGATCAACAGACCCCGCTTGACTGTAGGAGGTCTGCTTCGTCTGCTTTGGCGGACGCCACACCCCAGACCCCTGCTTTGATCGTAGGAGGTACATTTCTCCATTTTGCGGACGCCACACCCTCCCGATCAACAGACCCTGCCCGAACGAGGAGGTCCATTTCTCCGCCAGCGGTACGCTAGGCCTCGCTTCCATCGCCGCTCCGGCCCAAGCCCTCCCGATGAACACGACGCATTCCGTTCCGATCCAGCCGGTTGGCTCCCCATGAACACGACGACGACGCTATTTCTCCATTCCGACCCAGCCATGTACGTATGCGCGAGTAGGCATTCGAGACCCTGCCCGTATGTACGTACGTGGTTGTATTTTTCTTTCTTGCACCTCGCCACAGACGACGCAGTATATGCTACGTCGCGCGCCTCTACTACGACACGCGCGCCGCTTACATCGACCAAGATGTACATACACGTCACACTGAATGACAACGCTACATACGCCACGCACCAGGTGGGTCCCAACTGTAGGCACTTCCTTGCTCGCGAAGATGTAGCTGGTGGGTCTCAGCAATGGGGCTTAATCGCTTTGTTTTTTGCTTGGACGCACTTCCTTGCGTGCGGAGATGTAGCTGGTGGGTCCCAGCAGTCAGGGGGCAAAATCGTTTTGTTTTTTTGCCCGGACGCACTTCCTTGCGTGCGAAGGTGTAGTTGGTGGGTCCCAGCAGTCAGGGGGGAAATGTTTTTTCGCGAAATATGGTGGCCCGTCCGGTGGGTCTCCGCTATCAGGTGGACGAATAATTATTTCGCGCATAATAAGGAGGCACTTCCTTGCTACGGCCGTGGACCCAGCTGTCAGCCTCTCCACACACAGTCCACGCCCGATGGAAGCCGTTTCGTGACCACGTTGAGCACGCCGCGCCGAGAGCACCAAGGCCGTGGACGACGGCGAGGCCTAGGAAGGGGACGACGCGGAGCCGGGGAAGATGCCGTAGTGGATGCCCACGCGTAGAGGAGTACGAGGTTTCACTGGTTCGCTACGGTGTGAGGCAGCCGTCGCCGTTGAGTAACAGGGGGTGTGGATGAGTAGAGGGATGGCCTGGCCAGCGGTGGGAGTAGTAGGGGGCGGTGAGGCCTACGCCGCATCACAGCCGCCCACGGGAGGCAGGAGCACGAGGCACGACCGGCGCTAGTTTGGGCGGCTGGAGCAATAAGACCAGAGGTTGAAGAAGCACTACGGTCGTTGGATGGACATTGTACGGTCACTGGAGCTAGAATCGTGCATATTGACTAAGTTGACAAAGCCCTCCGTCCCCGTCAACTTAGTAGGCCCACAAGTCAGCCTCGCCACTATACCGGGTCCCAGCCTAATGGGGAGTATTCATTTTTTGTGCGTAATAAGGAGGCACTTCCTTGCGTGCGAAGATATAGTCGGTGGGTCCGAGCCGTGAGCCACCAAGGGAGGAGGGAGCAGCAGTCACTACGGGCGCTTGTTTGAGCAGCTAGAGCAGGAAGAGCAGAGATTGAAGAAGCACGACGGCCATTGGATGGCCATCCAACAGTCACTGCTTGTGCATCAACCTTTTTTTAGGAAAGCCTCAAATATGTGGAAAACAGCATACAACCCATCTGCCATTATTTTTAATAATTTACAGCCCGTTTGCTAATTCTTAAGGTTTTTATTGGATCCCATATTCTTTTTATTAGCATTACAACCCATATTGTGGCCACGGTTAAAAAATTATATGAAATTTTGCATATTTCGATGCGGTCCGAACTGTTTTTAATCCCGAAATTTCGACTCACATTCAAACTGATTTTAAAAATAAATGTATATCAATATAAAATCCAACAAATTCTCCATGCATAAAAATTAATGTAATTTAAAACCTCGAAATGAAAAAAAATATTTGAAACTAATTGCCGGTTTGATGTGTTTTAAAAATGCACAACCCATTTCTCATTACTGATGGGCCATTTTCTCGGCCAACCGAATGAAAGCTGTCCTCGTCTTGAAAGATTTGCAGCCCAACAGGCCTGACAAAGCGGCTTACTTGGCAAATCACAAAAAAACTGGGTTGTGGCCGTGGACCCAGCTGTCAGCCTCTCCACGACAAAGATTTTTCCGATGGAATGTCGTTGACCACATTGACCACGCCGCGCCGAGAGCACCAAGGCGGTGGATGACGGCGAGGCCTAGCAAGGGGATGACGCGGAGCTGGGGAAGATGCGACAGTGGATGCCCACATGGAGAGGAGTACGAGGGTTCACCGTTCGGCCAGGTTTGAGGCTGCCGCCGCCGCAGGCCTCTAGCGGTGGGAGTAGTAGGGGCGATGAGGCCTCAACGGCGCACAACCGCCACTTGAGGCAGAGCAAAGGGTCTCCCGGCGCTGGTTTGGGCGGCTGGTGCAAGAAGAGCAATGTTGAAGAAGCAAGAGGACTGCTCGATTCAAATCCATCGTTATCGCTTGAATCATTTGTTGACTAAGTTGACAAGCCTCACACGCTGCCAACGTAGTAGGCCCATGTGTCAGCCTCCCAACCGTGCGCCCCAGATGTCGATGGGAGGAATCATTTTTCGTAATAAGGAGGCAGCTTGATTGCGTATGCGGCCGTGCCAGGAGGGAGCAGGGTGGGCCAGGAAGCTCTGCATGTCATCACAAAGGCCACAAGAGGAGGGAGCAGCAGTCCACCGGGCGCTTAGTTTAGGAGGTCGAACAGAAGATCAAAGATTGAAGAAGATGCACGCCACCGTTGATGGACATCCAAGAGCCATCGCTGCTAGAATCGTGTGTTCACTGACAAAGCCTTGCGTAAACAAGTCAGCCTCGAAATATGTGGCGTGTACAACCCATTTGCTATTATTGTTATAACTTTTACTCATTTTCTATTTCATATGGAATTTATTGCAACCCGTTTTCCATTTTTAGAATTGCCGGCCATTTTCTAGTTAGTACCAGGGTCAAAAAATTAACTAAATATGTGGGAAATTTTGAAAATTCCCAAATTTTTGCTGGGGACCAAAATATTCTTAATCCAAAAATTAATAGCCATACTAAAACAAATTTAAAAATAAATTAGTACTATGTCATGTTAAATCCAATGAAATACGTATAAGATATCGTTGAAGAACAAAAACAAAAAAACTAATATCCCATTTGCTATAATTTTTTGGAATTTTCAACCCCTTTTGATATTACTTTTAATAGACATTGACCATACTCTCTGGCCAGGACGGAATGCATCCCTCCTCGTCTTGAAAGATTTGCAGCCCAGTAATTCGGAGAAAACAAATAAGCCTAGCTTGGGTATTCTTCAAAATGAAATACTAGGCTACCTATTTTCCCAAAGAACTGATGCATGAGCATTTAGCTTTGTTTATTTATTTACTTATTTATGTTTAGGGGACCATGAGCATGTACCTGGGCCGGATTCATGTGAGAGCCTCCCTTCCAGTTAATTATGGGCTTCTCTATTGGGCCTTCATCAGTGGGCTGCATGTTATCAACAAGTGGAAAATGTGTTCCATACAAAAAATAGTATGAGCTACGTATGGTACGGGGCACTAAAGGATCGAACTATGCAACGACTTCCAAAACATTGTGTTTGTCGTTCTAACAACACATTTATTCAACCAACAGACGAAATATACTACGGATTGTACATTGAAAACAGCAGCAACAACCAGGGCTGGGGGTGCAATGTATAAAGAAGGTGCCGTAAGAGTGAAGACACAACTCTCTCTTCCAAACCAAACATCAGCCATCATTACAAAAGGGCTACCAAAAAAGAACAAGTGTATGCATCAAACTAAATAAAGATCCTTCTACACCAAGTGTATGCATCTAACTAACTGGCTCAGTTAGACGTTACTATTTATTAAGCTGTGGAGGTGTGCTGACGGCTTGAACCAGATGGATGCCTGACGGGGGAAACTCCAGCCAGCATGTCAAAGTCTGATACTTGTGACCCTCTCTCCTACTTTTGGCTGTAGAGCGTGGTGGCACATATCAGGGTATGGTGCATGCAGAGACGCATGGTACGCTGTGTACACACAGTTTTGCCAGATGAATGAAACCGCGCTGCCATCATGATCCTTGCCGTCGATTATCTCCTGGTTAATCGGATAATTCAGTCCGACAAACAGAGAGCGTGTACCAAGGCTACTTACCAGCCTCTAGTCAAAAATTCCTGAAGGCCCGAGAAGTTGGGATCCTTCTCAAAGACCTTGCAAAGGATCGTGATTGTATTCCACGAAACAACACGTCCGCACGTGCGAATGATCATCAATCTTTCGTCGTTGCCTCGATCAAGCCAGAACCACCGCAATCGCCATGCCGCTTTTCTTTGAAAGGTTCTGGGATTAGGAAGGGTAGGGACACCAGGCGGCCTACAACATCATATCAAGTTGGAGTCAAATAAAAAAGGGCTCTTGATTTAGTCAATCTTAAGAATAGCATGTTATGAGCATGAATATTTTTTCAATAAATGTTGACAGTAATATAAGCAGGCCATCATGATATCATAGGAAAGTAACATACTGCTGTAATAGCCGTTTGTAGCGATGACTGGAGTAGGCCAGCAATATGTCCAGCCATAGAAGGAGTCGATAGCGTAAATGAAGCCCTTGTGTTCAATGGCATCAGAGAACCATGGAGGATGTATGATCCTGCGATGGACGTGCAGATTTATCCACTTACCGCAGTGACCTGTCAGATAGGCGAGACCGCGGTTGAAGAATGCAATTAACCTGAAATTTTATAATTCACAGATCTTGTGGGCACTTGGCAGATTACAACCTTGAGCAAATCAAACTTGGTATCATGTTGGCTATCAGAAGATTCCGAGTATTCGGGTCGCGTGCCAAAGCAAAGGCAAGGTTAATTGAAGGAAGGGGGATCAGTCATCGGGTGTAGACCTCCACAAGCATCCAGCTGTCGCGACCGTCGACGAGCACCATCCAAGACGTTTTCATGCCGACCTAGTACATACCGTTAATGTAGCTGAGGCTAACGGGGATCGGATCGCAGTGAAGGGGGTTGATGCTCGCCACCCTACGATCGTTATGCTGCGTGACACGCCTTTTCTGAAGATCAGGCGGCATCAGCAAGCAAGGAGCTGGCTTAAAAAGCTCTGGCCTGAGGGCTTTGAGTAAACGGTACAGCCCCGACGAGCACGCGGCGAGCGGCATGGTACTGAGATTGTCCACACGCGAAACAATGAGCTTGATTACCTCTGTGGGGAGCGAATTCCAGCCACTCTTTCGGCGGACGCTGCTCGGTTCTGCCATTGTTAGTGATTGGGTTTCGGACGAGGGGGGGGAGGCGCCTTAGCGGGGATGGAAGCTTCGACGAGATTATGTGCGGACAAAGATGGAGAAGCGAATATGTGCTGCGGGAAGTGGACAGTGATGATGACTACAAAGACGCCGCTTGACTTACAAGACACATACCAGCAGCGTAGGGTCATATCAATGTCAGACAACTTGCTTGAGTGATCACAGTACTAGTGCTCCCTACAGTACCTACTACAGTACTATGCCCTAGCTTGCTAGAGTAGAGTAGTAAAGTAGGACTCTGCTCTACTACTAGCACCGGAGGAGTAGTATATTCTAATCTAAAATAGTTACAAACTTCAATGCCCGATCGTGGAACCACTATGAATCATGCTCAAAGACCGTGTCTACGTGGTGTTTGGACTTATATGCAAAAAAATAGCAAGATGCCCGTGCATTGCACGGCACACCATCATCACCAACTCGGTTTTTTCTCTACTCCTAATCCTATAAAAGACTCAGTTGGTGATGATGGAGGCGAGGAGGCGTGTTCAGCCGGGCGAGCAGCGAACGGCGTAGCACTACTCGATTTGTTATAAAAAAGATTAGTAGAGATAGAGACATAGGGAGGAGCACAAGGTTGTGGGAGATAAGCATGAACGAGGCAAGGCCTTATCTGTAAATGTGGAGAGAGGTGCGGGTATCTTTTGTAAAATTGTCATAGTTGGCTTTCTATCCGTCAGATATAGATTGGACGGTCTATATTACAAGATGGCAGGCATACCATCATCACCAACTCAGTTTTCTATAAGAGTAGATATATAGATATAGATAGATAGAGACTAGGGAGTACTAGTAAGGACACCATCTACTACTTCGTGTGCTACTCCTGCGCTCCATTCGGCGGCCACAACGTCCCCTACAACCACTCCCTCCTGTGCTCCGTTCGGCGGGCACTGTTGAAATCTGGGGAGCGCACTCTCGCAACTGCTGGCAGCCACGACTTCACCGACAACGACTTCTTCCCCGACCTCGGCAACCTCTTCCTCAACGACATGGGTGACAACCTCAACGCCAACGGTGCTGCTTCCCTGCTGCACCGTATGTGTTTCTATCCTTCCTGTTCGAAATCGTGGTAGAATTCATGTTTCTACTCTATATCCTACTACTATGCTAGTCCACATGATTAGTTTCATCTTTGTTATAGCCGTCATGATTTATTTTGTGCTTATTCGGATTAAATTTCGTAGTAACTTGCTCATATATTCAACTGGCGCAACGTCCCCTACAGCCACTCCCGTTTCATGGACGGCCTGGTCGATGCCTCCAAGGAGCCCTTCGTCCACTGCTATGAGTGCCGGATGCCATTTTGTGGCTCGCCGGCGGACATGGTGCATCACCTCATGGATGCGTGCAGCGGTCACTGCTGGCCCTTGGCAGAGAACATCAAGTATGACACGTGTTACCGTTTCACCATGCCGAAGTCGCTGGAGGATCACCGCCGCCTGCTAGTCTCGGAGGAGGACGGCAGCGTCTTCCTCTTGATCGTGGGCATTGGCGAGGCCCGCGCAGGCCGCCACCCCGTCTCTGTAATGTGCGTTAGGGGCGTCGCCGCTGACACTGACACTGACATGAGGCAGATGTACGGGTGCGTGGTCACTGTTACTACCCCTCCGGGTCGCATGGGCGGCGACACCGGCCTCATCGGACGGACTTGGACTCTGGGGAGCTGGGACTATCCCACCAATGTGGACTTGGAAAACCCATGGCATCCGTTCCATCATTTACCCGCTGACACGGTGCACAGGGACTCCAAGGAGGTTCACCTAGACATACGCATTATCAAGTGCACTTAGAAAACATGTAGTGTGTGTGTGGGCGCTTATGGCCTGTGTCTTTGCCGCTTTTCATTTTGTAAGCTTGTCGTTAAACTTGAGTGGCTTTCGCCGCAGTCCTTACTTTGAACTGCTCCTCTCAGTGAGCTGATGTAAGACACTTTGGGTTTCATTTGATAATGGAACCAGGGAGGAGCCTCCCTGTTCTTCTAAAAAATACGCATTATCAAGTTAAATGTTGATCATTAGTCTTCGCTCAATGTAATCCACTGTCTAAGCATGTGGAGACTTCCATGCAGGATCTTGCTCTATTGGAGTATCGCGCCTGAATAAAAGTGTACCCGTTTATGGTTTAGTATAGAATCTTCCATGTATGAATTTTACTACAAGATCGTGAAAGACTTACGATGAACCATTTCTTACATCTCCTCCGCCTCTTGCAAGTCATCCCGATTTAATCCTCCATCTAGGTGTATAAGGGCATGGTTAATATTACTTAATGGTATAGCCAATCTGTTGACTATAAGAAAGTGCCATGTCATCTATAGCCAACATGTATAACAATCGATACTCAAAAACTAATTTAAAGATCATTTCTTGCAAAGCACAATAAGTGTTATTTCTTCACAAGTTTTGGATGCAAAGTTGAACAGTTGAATGCTTTTATTTGCAAAAGATACCTTTTATCTATTTCACCCGGATGTTTGTGAGCTCTAGAGATGAGATAATATCCGAAGAAACCTATCGATACCCGTTACACATGAGATGACCCCCACATCCTTTGTCAAAATAAACAACTCCCCGATCAATGCATTTCACTCTTCGGTGCAACACACGGGCACCTTACTACCATAGATTAGTACGACCAAAAATTGAACTAACATTATATATAGTACAATAAAATACTGATGCATGTCACCTAAAATTATATCATTCAAAACTATGTTCAAATACGAATCCAACGATATAGTTTTTGTTGACATGCACTAACATTTTGTCAGTTAAATCTTCAGTCAAATTCAATGGGGGACTAATAAACCAAGACCGATGTAGTACAAGTGTAGAGGGCGGCGCTGAACGGGAGTCTCACCTCTCACCCCGCTGTGTGGCGCAGCAAGAAGCCGCCATATCACAAAACCCAACTACTCCTCGTAATAAGTGGCCTCGGTAAAATAAACGGACAAGCAACCATCACATCCTCCGCCTTTTTCCATTTCATCTCTCAGATTTACTTTCTTCTTTCATCTCCCACACTCGATCCCTAGCTACTACTCCTAGGGCCAGTTCTTTTGGCGGCATCCCAAATTTTCCCACAAGACTAGTCACAGTGGAGAGTAACAATAAGGCGCCTCACTCATTTATTTGGGCTTCTAAACTACTACTTCGTCCTGGTTTATCCCTCACTATTGTAATTTGTGCTAAATTTTGACCAAAGATTTAACTGCTAAAATGTTGCTCAAAACACTTAGGCGCGGTGCATCGAGGTGTGTAAGTCATCTTACGAAAACCAAATAATCCCAAAACACTTAGGCCCGGTGCATTAACTTCTACCTCGTTTCTTGTTTCTTGACATATCAACCAATAAGAGATAAAGAGTGTGCATGCTTTTTATGACTTGAGATATCAAAAACGACATGCAGTGGTTAGTTCATTGCATGCAATACTATTAATTAGCAAATAAACATTAATGTTTCTCGTTTTCTCCTCCTCCTTGGTCACGGTGCATATCCTAAGATGACTTACTCACCTAGACAGATGGAGTAGTGCATGTGACATGCACTAACATTTCATTAGTTAAATTTATGATCAAAATTTGACACAAATTACAATGGGGACCAATAAACGAGGATGGAGGTAGTAGTTATGGGATTACTAATCTAGAAGCCTAAAAGAGCTGGCCCCTGGTACTCCTACTAGTAGTAGTACTCAAGTTGGAATTCCAATTGCACGACACAACTTGTTAGGCAAAAAAATCGATACAGGGTGTAGGAAGCGGTTTGGGAATTTGCATGCCTTTCCAACCAGTGAGATACTCCGTACAAAGTACGACAAAGAAATAACCACAGAGAAGGAAGCTAAAAGTAAACAATCAAACGAGCATTT
The DNA here is from genome assembly GCA_021437245.1 of Aegilops speltoides. Taxonomy (NCBI): domain Eukaryota; kingdom Viridiplantae; phylum Streptophyta; class Magnoliopsida; order Poales; family Poaceae; genus Aegilops; species Aegilops speltoides. The sequence goes on along the minus strand of CM038145.1, from coordinate 278,766,436 downwards.
TTGCATTTGTTTTGCATTGAATCAATTCACAAGCTTGACTAGTGCTGTTTTTCTACTTTTACAAAATCGCATCATAATGTTAAAACATGCATTTGCATGTACATAAGTAATAGTAGTACTCCCTCCGTCTAGGTGTACAAGTCTTCCCTCCTTCTTGGTCACCGTGCAGAACCAAAGATGACTTATTGACCTGGACGGAGGGAGTAGCAAAGTCTGCAAGCATATATCGAGAGAGACGTGTAGTCCGATAGTATATAGTAAAGTTTGTGCTATATGCACGTGCTTGCAAAATGCGTAATAATACACAACGTTTCCAAACTTTCCCTTTTAAATACTTAATTAAGGACGCTAAAAATTCCTGAACGTTCGGGATTTATCATTTGCGTCCCAAAACTAATGAGATTGCCTTACGAAAAAAAATTAATACTCCTCCTAAAAGCCACGACGCTCGCAGGAGCGCTTGCGGCACGCCACGAGTGCCCTAGTGCACGGCCGTTTCCTAGCGCACCGACACAACGCCTCTTCCTCAGCCTCGCAACTCGCGAGGAGCTGATTGGCGGCTTGCCGGCGGGCGAGCGCGATCTCACCGGTGTGGTGATCCGGCGCCAATATGTACACCTCCTCGCTGGAAGCGTGCACCCGGTCCACGTACCGCCAAGCGTAGATGAGGCGCTTGGGCTCGACTGCACTCAGGGCGTCGGCACGGGCGTCCTCCGTCACCCTCACGGCCCTCGCACGAGCCTTCTGCCAAAGAGCCAATTGCCTGACTATCTCGGATGCGACATAGATCTCCCAGAAAGCTTGTTGCGCGGTGCGCTTCTCTTCCTCGGCCTTCTTCTCCGCCTCTATTTTGGCGCGCTCTCCTGGAGGAAAAGCCTCCCACAAGGCGACATCCATTTCTTTCCAAAGCTCCTCAAGGCTGGGGGGCTCGACGGGCGGCGCGGCGTTCTCCTTGTAGCTGGGAGCCGACGCGTCCTCCGACGCGTGTGCTGGCGAGATTGGGAACGCCGACGCGTCCACCTCGACGCGTCCCGGTGAGGAGCGGAACGCTGACGCGTCCTCCTTGACTAGTGGCGGCGAGGATTGGAACGGTGATGCGTCACGTCACGCAGAGGAGCAGAACACCAACGCGTCCTCCTCGACTAGTGGCGGCGAGGAACGGAACAGCGACGCGCCGCGTAGCGGCGAGGAGCAGAACACCGATGCGTCCTCCTCGACTAGTGGCGGCGAGGAACGGAACGGTGACGCGTGACCGTCCGCGCGGTGCAGCGAGGGGCTCCTAGGGCTTGGGAAGGGCGATGCCATGCTGGTCGACGTGAGAGGGAGGGGGAGAAGATAGCGATGAACATGAACGTGAGGGGCAGGAGATAGCGGTGTCGTGGGAGGCGCAGTATTTATAGCGAGCAATGGCACACCTACGTAAGATATGGACTGAGCTACACTGACTTAACTGGAGGTCCAGTTGCGTCACTGACATGTGGGCCAGTACCCTGCTGGGACCATATGTCAGTGACCCAATGCACCTGAAGTTAAGTAAAACTTACGTGGGCATATTTGTTGGAGTAAATTACGGGGGAGCGAAGGGGTGGAAATATTGCTGGTCACAATGGATTGGACGAGTGTGGGGGGAGGAGAGTCATGCATGCAGATTTTTTCACACGGGGTGGAGTGGTGGGACCGCCGGAGGGAGAAGGAGAGTTTGGCAGGCATATTGTTTCCACACATGGAGAGGAAAAGATTTGGAGACGAACGGGCTTCCTGCAGGTATGGGGAACGGTGCATAATAAGTCATCTTGCATGCCGGGCTAGGTATAGTCTCAAGTCATTAAAACATACACGCCCCGCACATGTTCATATTTCAAGGTGCACTAAATTATTGCATGCGATGATTAAGGCTGGCCATAATGGTGGTATCTTAGCTGGTATCATGCACACGGGAATAGCAAACATGCTGATGTGGCAAAGAATTAAAGAAGAGAGGGGGGTTAGAGTAACTAGTGTTCATGCATGCATTGGTAAACACATATTTTTTGTGAAGAATGACATCATTAGTTGAGTACTTTAGCAAACTTCAAAAACTATTCCACCGCCTCTACTATCTTGCTAAGAGTAGGTGAAATTTTTGAGTCGAGCCCTTTAAACTAGAAGGGAGGTAGTGGTACTCTAATAGCTAGGTGTGTAAGTCATCTTACGAAAACCAAATAATCCCAAAACACGTAGGTGCGGTGCATTAACTTCTACCTCGTTTCTTGTTTCTTGACATATCAACCAATAAGAGATGAGGGTGTGCATGCTTTTAATGACCTGAGACTATCAAACATGACATGCAGTGGTTAGTTCATTGCATGAAATACTATTTAATTAGCAAATAAACATTAATGTCTCTCGTTTTCCCCTCCTCCTTGGTCACGGTGCACAGCCTAAGATGACTTACTCACCTACACGGAGGGAGTATCAAGATTCAAAATGTCAAATCAATATTTTTACACTCATTATAAAACGTAGTTCTTATATATACTCATTATAATCAGTATTGTATATATTGATATTTTTAGTATAAATTTGGTCGTGGGATTTCATTGATGCCTGTCAAAGCATGGAGGAAGCGGAGCTTAGGGCTTGCATTGCCGGTCTCTACATAGGTATTCCTCTTCATAATCCTGTAATTTTAGAGACTGATTGCGCTTTTGTGGTAGCATCTCTTGCATCGGGGGACTATGACAGGTCTGCTATGTGTGACCTGAAGATGAAAGCGTTGAGCATCTCGAAGTTGATCAACAATCTTCAATTGTCAAAGATTAGCCGTTCGGCCAATAAGGTGGCACACTTAATCGCTAAGTATAGCTTTGACAATAGATTAGATGGTATTCTTATAAATAACGTACCGCCCTGTGTGGTGAATATTGTATCGAATGAGTGTACTGGTGTGGCTGGTTAATTAATATAAGGTGGTGTTAAAAAAAAGTATAAATTTGGTCAAACACTTTGCAAACGGTTGACGGGAGTAAAAAGGACCAGAGGGAGTATCATGCATGCAGAGTAGGCAAAAAAATGCTCATTTATAGCCGGTCGAAGTCTCAAAGGGCGCGACCGCGCGAGGGAGGCGAAGGTCGTGGGAGGCGCAACGGTTGACGGAATTAAGTGAAGTTACATCCACGCGTCGGCATGGCGTGCGAACAGGCAGAAGCTATACTGTGAGGCCTACGATATGGGTCTAGTAGACATGACATCTAGTGGGTCCCGCATAGTTCTCGAGAACTCTTTGGGGGCTTGTAGCCGTTTATCCACCGGCAAGCCAAGAACCCCACGCCGCTCAGATGCCCTACTCGTCCCGCTTTCTACCTCACAACAGTTCGCTTCCAACGATCGTCCGTCCTTTCACATTAGTTCGCTCCCGCTTTTGCGGGTACAATAGTTCAACTTCTCCTAACCCTCCTCCAAAATCCATGGCCTCCCAAATCTCCATGGTCGCCGCTGAGTACCAGGTTAGAGCCATCACCGGCGATCAGTTCATCGTCATCTACACGTGGATCCGCGACGGTGAAAGCATGGCTTGCTCCCTTCCTACGCATGTTCAACAGTTCAACGGATGAGTGGGTCGCTGGGCTAGATGTTGAGTACACCACAGTCCTGGGATGAAAGAAGGATCTAAAGGACGAAGAGAGGAAGAAGCCTGCCGTGATCCAAGTTTGCATACATAACGTTTGCTTGGTCTACCACATATGCCATGCCGACGTTGAGTGCCAGGATTTTAAGAACTTCCTCAAGGACAAAAGAGTGAAATTCGTTCTCGAGGCTTTAAGAACGACAGGATGTCCTGCGTCCGATAGGTCTCAAGTAGGCCAGCCCTTCGATCTCCGTAGGCAAGCCTGGTGTCCTCCTCTCAACCTTCAATGTTGACCTTGGCAGTAGCCATGATTGATCCTTCGTACGCTAAACTGAAGAAACCTAATCACGAGTTTCATCATGCATGGGAGTCAAAGACATTAACTGAAGATCACATCCTGTATGCAACAATGGATGCCTACCTTTGTTTAAATATCTACAAGGGTTGGATGAAGAAGCGAGCTCGAAGGTCCTGTTCAAGCAAAGAAGGCCGGCGAAGAGGAAGAGGAAGAGGGACGAGGACAAAGTCGAGGACGTGGACTCGACCGAGTAGGTGGCGATCTGTCGCTCATGCCGGGTTCTACTGCAGTGTCAAGCGGACTAGTTGCTTAGTTTATTTTCAAGGGTGTGTTGTGCTGAGGCCCCAGTAGAACTATGTTTATGTTCTTTCTCGTTATTTGAACTCTTTAGTACGTAGAGTAGTACTAGTACTATGTCTTACTACTATTCTTCTTGCAATTGGTACTACTGCTCGTATCTTCGTGTTCCTACTGTAATTAATTTGTGAAAGAAGTTCGACGGAGCGAAGGAAGAAGATGGCAGAAGAGGTGGAAGAAGCCCTTCTAGCCATCCATGTTGCATCAAACGGCTCACATGAGTCGACTGACCCAAATTGCTCCTTCAGATTGCAGGATCCACGTGGCATTCAAGGTCTCGAAGGTAGATTCCGCGTCCGCACCCAGTTTGCGGGCTCGACGCGCGCGCGACCGGCTTCCGCCACGACAGCCACCATGTGCGCCTCCTCCGCGCGGGCGGAGACGACAATGACACGCTAGTTCCTCCTCGCCGGCGTGCTGGAGCACGTGCTCGTCCTCCTCTTTGTATGCTGCGTGCATAGACACGGCTCCACCAGCTACTTGCGTGCTTGACAGCGCGGCGGCATGGCGAGGAGGGACTGCAGACGACGTGAGCGGGCGAGCCTTCGGCTTCATGGCATAGGGATGGCAGCGACATGGCAGTGATGGGCGAGAAATTGTTGGCCGGAGCAGGCGGGCGCCGGCATGCGGAGCGGCGGAGGCGGCATTGATAGTGCGCGTGTGGGAGCTTACTTTAATTTCATATAAGGTTGGTCAAACTTAAAAGAAAACCGTACTAGTACACGTAAACATTAGACTTAGGCAACGCTTTTATTAAAAAAATTGAAGTTAGTACCACAGCCACGATACGGAATCCTGTGCAAGCGCGTGAACAGCGGCCGCGCGGTCAATCGAACAGTGCGTCACCGTGTCACGCTCGAAGGACATCCACCGAACCTTTTTGTGTGTATGAAAACAATCCTCGAATATTACTCAACTTTTTTTCCTGGGAAAGTTCTTGTCGCTGCAATATTTCCATATATTTGAATTTAGCTCCAGTTTGTGTTTATTTGGATTTGGACGTTTTAGGTGCGCCCTAGTTTTTTTAATACTTATTTTGTGTGTGTGACTGAGAGAGAACGTGTGTATGTGTCCATATGTGTGTTGTGGCGGAAGGGCAATGTGGAGACGGTGTGCATGTGATACAGACATAGAGAGGTGTGAATGTGCAATACGTTGTGCATACATGAGAGAACGGTCTTCTAGTTTACTTGTGTGTGTGTGTGTGTTGATACGTCTCCAACGTATCTATAATTTTTGATTGTTCCATGCTATTATATTACCCCTTTTTGATGTTTATAGGCTTTATTTTACACATTTATATCATTTTTGGGACTAACCTACTAACCGGAGGCCCAGCCCATATTGCTGTTTTTTTTGCCTATTTCAGTATTTCGAAGAAAAGGAATACCAAACGGAGTCCAAATGGAATGAAACCTTCGGCAGCGTGATTTTTTCGAAGAATATGATCCTGGAGACTTGGAGTCCACGTCAGAAGATCCTCGAGGAGGCCACGAGATAGGAGCCCCCCTACTGGGCATGGCCCCCTGTCTCGTGGGCCCCTCGAGCACCTCCCGACTGACTTCTTTCGCCTATATATGCCTACGTACCCTAAAACCATCGAATATCAAGATAAATCGGAGTTCACGCCGCAAGCCTCTCAGAGCCACCAAAACCTCTCGAGAGTCCGCTCCAAAGACTCTGCGGAGGGGGATCCTCACCGTGGCCATCTTCATCATCCCGGCACTATCCATGATGAGGAGGGAGTAGTTCACCCTCGGGGCTGAGGGTATGTACCAGTAGCTATGTGTTTGATCTCTCTCTCTCGTGTTCTCGACTTCACACGATCTTGATGTATCGCGAGCTTTGCTATTATAGTTGGATCTTATGATGTTTATCCCCCTCTCTACTCTCTTGTAATGAATTGAGTTTCCCCTCTTGAAGTTATCTTGTCGGATTGAGTCTTTATTTGAGAACACTTGATGTATGTCTTGCCTTGTTTATCTGTGGTGACAATGGGATATCACGTGCCACTTGATGTATGTTTTGGTGACCAACTTGCGGGTTCCGCCCATGAACCTATGCATAGGGGTTGGCACACGTTTTCTTGACTCTCCGGTAGAAACTTTGGGGCACTCTTTGAAGTACTTTGTGTTGGTTGAATAGATGAATCTGAGATTGTGTGATGCATATCGTATAATCATGCCCACAGATACTTGAGGTGACAATGGAGTATCTAGGTGACATTAGGGTTTTGGTTGATTTGTGTCTTAAGGTGTTATTCTAGTACGAACTCTTTTATAGATCGATCCGAAAAATAACTTTGAGGTGGTTTCGTACCCTACCATAATCTCTTCGTTTGTTCTCCGCTACTAGTGGCTTTGGAGTGACTCTTTGTTGCATGTTGAGGGATTGCTATATGATCTATCTGTGTTATTATTGTTGGGAGAACTTGCACTAGTGAAAGTATGAACCCTATGCCTTGTTTCCTATCATTGCAATACCGTTTACGCCACTTTTATCATTAGCTACCTTGCTGTTTTTATATTTTCAGATTACAAATACCTATATCTACCATCCATATTGCACTTGTACCTTCATCTCTCCCCGAACTAGTGCACCTATACAATTTACCATTGTATTGGGTGTGTTGGGGACACAAGAGACTCTTTGTTATTTGGTTGCAGGGTTGCTTGAGAGAGACCATCTTCATCCTACGCCTCCCACGGATTGATAAACCTTAGGTGATCCACTTGAGGGAAATTTGCTACTGTCCTACAAACCTGTGCACTTGCAGGCCCAACAACATCTACAAGAAGGTTGTGTAGTAGACATCAAGCTCTTTTCTGGCGCTGTTGCCTGGGAGGCTAGGTAAGCGGCACTCCCTCACACCCCGTCAACTAAGCTCTTTTCTGGCGCCGTTGCCGGGGAGGTGAGTGCTTGAAGGTATATCTTTAGATCTTGCAATCGAATCTTTTGTTTCTTGTTTTATCACTAGTTTAGTTTATAAAAGAAAACTACAAAAAAATGGAATTGAGTTTGTCTCATTCGCTTCATCTTTTTAATATCTTTCATGAGAATGATGGAAAGGAAAATTGTGCTCAAGTGCTAGAAGAAGAATGCATTAAAATGCTTGGTACTAGATCTTTGTATGATGAGCATGATTGCAATGTTGTTAGTATGAATTCCTTGAATATCCATGATGCTAATAACATGCAAAGCCCCAAGCTTGGGGAAGCTATGTTTGATGAATATGATATACTTTGTCCCCCAAGCTTTGATGAGCAAATTTATTTTGATGAAAGCATGCCTCCTATTTATGATGATTATATTGATGAAAGTGGGTTTGGAAGAGTGTCAACTTTAGGAAGTAGTGATCCCACTATTTTGGAGGATGTTGAATCTTATTGTGATGAATATGAAAGTGGATTTGGAAGAATGTCAACTTTATTTAGTGATTGCACTATCTTGGGAGAGGTTTCAATCGATTATGATGAGAACGAAGTTGCTACTTATGATGATTATTGTGATGAAACTTATGCTATAAAAAGTAGTGATGATTATATTTACAAATCTTGTCATGATTATCATTACCCTTTTTCTGAACATTACTCTTTTAATGTGGAAACAATTTTTAGTCTTCAAGTCTCTTATGATACTCCCACTATTCCGAATGAGAAGAATTTTGCTTATGTGGAGAGTAGTAAATTTTCTATGCTTGTAGATCATGAAAAGAATGCTTTAGGTGCTGGTTATATTGTCGAATTCATTCATGATGCTACTGAAAATTATTATGAGGGAGGAATAAGTGCTTGTAGGAATTGCATTAATGTCAAGTTTCCTCCCTATGTGTTGAAAATCTTGAAGCTATGTTTGTTTTGCCTTCCTATGCTTGTTGATTATTGTTCCCATAAGTTGTTTGATCACAAAATCCCTATGCATAGGAAGTGCGTTAGACTTAAATGTGCTAGTCATATGCTTCATGATGCTCCCGTTATGTTTCAATTCTTATCTTTTATGTGAGCATCATTGTCATCATCATGCCTAGCTAGAAAGGCATTAAAGAAAAAAGCTTGTTGGGAGACAACCCAATATTTATCCTTACTGTTTTTGTGTGTTCACATGATTATGCTACTGTAGTAATCATGTTTTATAGTTTTTGTTTCAATAAAGTGCCAAGTAAGACCTTTAGGATAGCTTACGGTGATAGTTGTGTTGATCCTGCTGAGAATCAGAAACTTTTGCACCTAGTAATTTAGTTTTGTTAATTCACAGAAACATGCTTCTGATCTGATTATTTTTCCTCTGGATTGGTACGATTTTTGGAGTTCGAGAAGTATACGTTTGACCCAGATTACTACAGACTGTTCTGTTTTTGACAGATTCTGTTTTCTATGTGTTGTTTGCTTATTTTGATGAATCTATGAGTAGTATCGGAGTGTATGAACCATAGAGAAGTTAGAATACAGTAGATATTGCACCAATATGAATTTAGAATGAGTTCATTACAGTACCTAAATGGTGGTTTTATTTTCTTATACTAACGGAGCTTACGAGTTGTCTGTTGAGTTTTGTGTTGTGGAGTTTTCAAGTTTTGGGTAAAGATTTGATGGACTATGGAATAAGGAGTGGCAAGAGCCTAAGCTTGGGGATGCCCAAGGCACCCCAAGGTAATATTGAAGGACAACCAAGAGCCTAAGCTTGGGGATACCCCGGATGGCATCCCCTCTTTCGTCTTCCGTTCATCGGTAACTTTACTTGGAACTATATTTTTATTCACCACATGATATGTGTTTTGCTTGGAGCGTCATTTCCTTTTGTTAATATTTGTTTTCTGTTATTTATATTAATGTTTTTCATCTTTAGTTTCAATAAAAATATCAATGATAGCCTTTGCCCTGCTTATTTTGCTAGTATACATGTTGCTGTTTGAAAACAGAAAGTTTACCACTGTTGCAAAACTTCCCTAGAAAAGTAAGAGAATGATATAATAATGAAACCTTTTGCATAATGAGCTCTGATAAATTTACTACAGTGCGAATTTTATTTCATAACTTTTGGAGTTAGGGAAGTATGATGAATTTTGCATTCTTTACAGACTATACTGTTTTGACAGATTGCTGTTATGTTTGCGTTGTTTGCATATGCTTGCTTGATTAATGATTCTATTTGAGGATAGGAGTATTAAATATGAAGAGGCATTTAGTATTCAATGTTGAATAATAATTTTAGTGATTTGTTACAGTAGAAATTGATAAGGTTTTGCATTGGTTTATACTAATCTATCTCACGAGTTCTTGTTGAGTTTGGTGTGGATGAAGCTTTTGATAAAAAGAGAAACCATGATATGAGTGTTGGGGAACGTAGTAATTTCAAAATATTTCCTACACACATGCAAGATCATGGTGATGCATAGCAACGAGAGGGGAGAGTGTTGTACATGTACCCTCATAGACCAAAAGCGGAAGCGTTAGAGCAACGCGGTTGATGTAGTCGTATGTCTTCACGGCCCGACCGATCAAGCACCGAAACTACGGCACCTCCGATTTCTAGCACACGTTCAGCTCGATGACGATCCCCGGACTCCGATCCAGTAGGGTGTCGGGGAAGAGTTCCATCAGCATGACGGCGTGGTGACGATCTTGATGTTCTACCGTCGCAAGACTTCGCCTAAGCACCGCTACAATATTATCGAGGACTATGGTGGAGGGGGGCATCACACACGGCTAAGAGATCAAGATATCAATTGTTGTGTCTAGAGGTGCCCCTACCCCCGTATATAAAGGAGACAAGGGGGAGGGGGCGTCTGGCCAAGTAGGGCGCGCCAAGGGGGAGTCCTACTCCCACCAGGAGTAGGACTTCCTTCTTTCCTAGTTGGAGAAGGAGAAGGGGGGAAGCAGGAGGAAGAGGGGAAGGAAAGGGGGGGCGCCGCCCCCCTCTCCTTGTCCTATTCGGACTAGGAGGGGAGGGGCGCGGCCAGCCCTTGCCTCCTCTCTTCCTCTCCACTAGGGCCCATGTAGGCCCATTAAGCCCCCTGGAGGGTTCCGGTAACCTCCCGGTACTCCGGTAAAATCCCGATTTCACCGAAACAATTCCAATATCCAAATATAGGCTATCAATCTTCATGTCTCGACCATTTCGAGACTCCTCGTCATGTCCTTAATCTCATTCGGGACTCCGAACAAACTTCGGTACATCAAAACTCATAAACTCATAATATAACGGTCATCGAAACCTTAAGCGTGCGGACCCTACGGGTTCGAGAACTATGTAGACATGACCTAGAACTGTTTCCGGTCAATAACCAATCGCGGAACCTGGATGCTGATATTGGCTCCTACATATTCTACGAAGATCTTTATCGGTCAAACCGCATAACAACATACATTGTTCCCTTTGTCATCGGTATGTTACTTGCCCGAGATTCGATCGTCGGTATCCAATACCTAGTTCAATCTCGTTACCGGCAAGTCTCTTTACTCGTTACGTAATGCATCATTCCGTAACTAACTCATTAGTTACATTGCTTGCAAGGCTTATAGTGATGTGCATTACCAAGAGGGCCCAGAGATACCTCTCCGATGATTGGAGTGACAAAACCTAATCTCGAAATACGCCAACTCAAGATGTACCTTTGGAGACACCTGTAGAGCTCCTTTATAATCACCCAGTTACGTTGTGATGTTTGGTAGCACACAAAGTGTTCCTCCGATAAACGGGAGTTGCATAATCTCATAGTTATAGGAACTTGTATAAGTCATGAAGAAAGCAATAGCAATATACTAAACGATCAAGAGCTAAGCTAACGGAATGGGTCAAGTCAATCACATCATTCTTCTAATGATTTGATCCCGTTAATCAAATGACAACACATGTCTATGGTTAGGAAACATAACCATCTTCAATTAATGAGCTAGTCAAGTAGAGGCATACTAGTGACATGAAGTTTGTCTATGTATTCACACATGTATCATGTTTCTGGTTAATACAATTGTAGCATGAATAATAAACATTTATCATGATATGAGGAAATAAATAATATCTTTATTATTGCCTCTAGGGCATATTTCCTTCAGTGTCCCACTCACTTTCTTGTAAATACAGGCTTCTCCAAAAGTCTGTATAAAACCATATGCTATGATCACACTATCAAAGCGTTGATTCCAACTCCGAGATGCTTGCACCCATCCATAAATGGATCGCTGGAGCTTGCACAGTTTGTTAGCACCTTTTGGATCGACAAAACCTTCCGGATGCATCATATACAACTCTTCTTCCAGAAATCCATTCAGGAATGCAGTTTTGACATCCATTTGCCAAATTTCATAATCATAAAATGCGGCAATTGCTAACATGATTCGGACAGACTTAAGCATCGCTACAGGTGAGAAAGTCTCATCGTAGTCAACCCCTTGAACTTGCCGAAAACCTTTTGCAACAAGTCGAGCTTTGTAGACAGTTACATTAACATCAGCGTCAGTCTTCTTCTTGAAGATCCATTTATTTTTGATGGCTTGCCGATCATCAGGCAAGTCAACCAAAGTCCATACTTTGTTCTCATACATGGATCCCATCTCAGATTTCATGGCCTCAAGCCATTTTGCGGAATCTGGGCTCATCATCGCTTCCTCATAGTTCGTAGGTTCGCCATGGTCAAGTAACATGACTTCCAGAATAGGATTACCGTACCACTCTAGTGCGGATCTTACTCTGGTAGACCTACGAGGTTCGGTAGTAACTTGATCTGAAGTTTCATGATCAATATCATTAGCTTCCTCACTGATTGGTGTAGTTGTCACAGGAACCGGTTCTTGTGATGAACTACTTTCCAACAAGGGAGCAGGTACAGTTACCTCATCAAGTTCTACTTTCCTCCCACTCACTTCTTTCGAGAGAAACTCCTTCTCTAGAAAGGATCCGAATTTAGCAACAAAAATCTTGCCCTCAGATCTGTGATAGAAGGTCTACCCAATAGTCTCTTTTGGGTATCCTATGAAGACACATTTCTCCGATTTGGGTTTGAGCTTATCTGGTTGAAGTCTCTTCACATAAGCATCGCAGCCCCAAACTTTAAGAAACGACAACTTTGGTTTCTTGCCAAACCATAGTTCATAAGGCGTCGTCTCAACGGATTTTGATGGTGCCCTATTTAACGTGAATGTGGCCGTCTCTAAAGCATAACCCCAAAATGATAGCGGTAAATCAGTAAGAGACATCATAGATCGCACCATATCTAGTAAAGTACGACATTGACGCTCGACACACCATTTCGCTGTGGTGTTCCGGTGGCGTGAGTTGCTTGAAACTATTCCGCATTGCTTCAAATGTAAACCAAACTCATAACTCAAATATTCTCCTCCACGATCGATCGTAGAAATTTTATTTTCTTGTTATGATGATTTTCCACTTCACTCTGAAATTCTTTGAACTTTTCAAATGTTTCGCACTTGTGTTTCATCAAGTAGATATACCCATATCTGCCCAAATCATCTGTGAAGGTGAGAAAATAATGATACCCGCCATGAGCCTCAATATTCATTGGACCACATACATCAAGATGTATGATTTCCAACAAATCAGTTGCTTTCGCTCCATAGTTCCGAGAACGGCGTTTTAGTCATCTTGCCCATGAGGCACGGTTCACAAGTACCAAGTGATTCATAATCAAGTGATTCCAAAGTCCATCAAGATGGAGTTTCTTCATGCACTTTACAATCGATATGACCTAAACGGTAGTGCCACAAATAAGTTGCACTATCATTATCAACTCTGCATCTTTTGGCTTCAACATTATGAATATGTGTATCACTACTATCAAGATTCAATAAAATAGACCACTCTTCAAGGGTCCATGACCATAAAAGATATTACTCATATAAATAGAACAACCATTATTCTCGATTTAAATGAGTAACCGCCTCGCATCAAACAAGATCCAGATATAATGTTCATGCTCAACGCCGCACCAAATAACAATTATTTAGGTCTAAAACTAATCCCGATGGTAGATGTAGAGGTAGCGTGCCGACCGTGATCACATCGACTTTGGAACCATTTCCCACGCATCGTCACCTCATCCTTAGCAAATCTTCGCTAATCCGTAGTCCCTATTTGAGTTGCAAATATTAGCAATGTAACCAAGATCAAATACCCAAAGCTCTGCGAGCATTAGTAAGGTACACATCAATAACATGTATATCACATATACCTTTGTTCATTTTGCCATCCTTCTTATCCGCCAAATACTTGGGGCGCTCCGATTCCAAAGTCGATCGCTTGCGAGAGAAGCACTCGATCTCGTGCTTAGGTCCGGACTTGGGTTTCTTCTCTTGAGTAGCAACTTGTTTGTTGTTCTTCTTGAAGTTCCCTTTCTTCTTCCCTTTCCCCTTTTTCTTGAAACTGGTGGTCTTATTGACCATCAACACTTGATGCTCCTTCTTGATTTCTACCTCCGCAGCCTTTAGCATTGCGAAAAGCTTGGGAATAGTCTTGTCCATCCCTTGCATATTATAGTTCATCACGAAGCTCTTGTAGCTTGGTGGCAGTGATTGAAGAATTCATCAATGACACTATCATCAGGAAGATTAACTCCCAGTTGAATCAAGTGATTATTATACCCAGACATTTTGAGTATGTGTTCACTGACAGAACTATTCTCCTCCATCTTACAACTATAGAACTTATTGGAGACTTCATATCTCTCAATCTGGGCATTTGCTTGAAATATTAACTTCAACTCCTGAAACATCTCATATGCTCCATGACGTTCAAAACATTGTTGAAGACCCGGTTCTAAGCCGTAAAGCATGGCACACTAAACTATTGAGTAGTCATCAGCTTTGCTTTGCCAAACGTTCTTAACGTCGTTAGTTGCATCTGTAGCAGGCCTGGCACCCAGCGGTGCTTCCAGGACGTAATTCTTCTGTGTAGCAATGAGCATAATCCTCAAGTTACGGACCCAGTCCGTGTAGTTTGCTACCATCATCTTTCAACTTAGCTTTCAAGGAACGCATTAAAATTCAACGGAACAACAAAGATGAGCCATCTATCTACAACAAACATAGACAAGCAAAATACTATCGGTACTAAGTTCATGATAAATTTAAGTTCAATTAATCATATTACTTAAGAACTCCCACTTAGATGTACATCTCTCTAGTCATCTAAGTGATCACGTGATCCAAATCAACTAAACCATTTCCGATCATCACGTGAGATGGAGTAGTTTCAATGGTGAACATCACTATGTTGATCATATCTACTATATGATTCACGCTCGACCTTTCGGTCTCCGTGTTCCGAGGCCATATCTGTATATGCTAGGCTCGTCAAGTTTAACCTGAGTATTCCGCGTGTGCAACTGTTTTGCACCCGTTGTATTTGAACGTAGAGCCAATCACACCCGATCATCACGTGGTGTCTCAGCACGAAGAACTTTCGCAACGGTGCATACTCAGGGAGAACACTTCTTGATAATTTAGTGAGAGATCATCTTAAAATGCTACCGTCAATCAAAGCAAGATAAGATGCATAAAGGATAAACATCACATGCAATCAATAAAAGTGATATGATATGGCCATCATCATCTTGTGCTTGTGATCTCCATCTCCGAAGCACCGTTGTGATCACCATCGACACCGGTGCAACACCTTGATCTCCATCATAGCATCGTTGTCGTTACGCCATCTATTGCTTCTATGACTATCGCTACCGCTTAGTGATAAAGTAAAGCAATTACAGGGCGTTTGCATTTCATACAATAAAGCGACAACCATATGGCTCCTGCCAGTTGCCGATAACTTCGGTTATGAAACATGATCATCTCATACAATAAAATGTAGCATCACGTCTTGACCATATCACATCAAAACATACCCTGAAAAACAAGTTAGACGTCCTCTACTTTGTTGTTGCAAATTTTACGTGGCTGCTACAGGCTTAGCAAGAACCGTTCTTACCTACGCATCAAAACCACAACGATAGTTCGTCAAGTTAGTGTTGTTTTAACCTTCGCAAGGACCGGGCATAGCCACACTCGGTTCAACTAAAGTGAGAGAGACAGACACCCGCTGGTCACCTTTAAGCAATGAGTGCTCGTAACGGTGAAACCAGTCTCGCGTAAGCGTACACGTAATGTCGGTCCAGGCCGCTTCATCTCACAATGCCGCTGAACCAAAGTATGACATGCTGGTAAGCAGTATGACTTGTATCGCCCACAATTCACTTGTGTTCTACTCGTGCATATGACATCTACGCATAAAACCAGGCTCGGATGCCACTGTTGGGGAACCTAGTAATTTCAAAAAAATTCCTACGCACATGCAAGATCATGGTGATGCATAGCAACAAGAGGCGAGAGTGTTTTCCATGTACCCTCGTAGACCGAAAGTGGAAGCGTTAGAACACCGCGGTTGATGTAGTCGTACGTCTTCACGGCCCGACCGATCAAGCACCGAAACTATGACACCTCCGAGTTCCAGCACACGTTCATCTCGATGACGATCCTCGGACTCCGATCCAGCAAGGTGTCGGGGAAGAGTTCCGTCAGTACGACGGCGTGGTGACGATCTTGATGTTCTACCATCGCAGGGCTTCTCCTAAGCACCGCTATAATATTATCGAGGACTGTGGTGGAGGGGGGCACCACACACGGCTAAGAGATCAAGAGATCAATTGTTGTGTCTAGAGGTGCCCCCCTGCCCCCATATATAAAGGAGCTAAGGGGAGGGGCCGGCCGGCCAAGGAGGGCGCGCCAAGGGGGAGTCCTACTCCCACTGGGAGTAGGACTCCCTTCTTTCCTAGTTGGAGAAGGAGAAGGGGGGAAGGAGGAGGAAGAGGGGAAGGAAAGGGGGGCGTCACCCCCTCTCCTTGTCCTATTCGGACTAGGGGGGAGGTGGCGCGGCCAGCCCTTGCCTCCTCTCCTCCTCTCCACTAGGGCCCATGTAGGCCCATTAAGCCCCCAGGGGGTTCCGGTAACCTCCCGGTACTCCGGTAAAATCCCGATTTCACCCGGAACAATTCTGATATCCAAATATAGGCTATCAATCTTCATGTCTCGACCATTTCGAGACTCCTCGTCATGTCCGTAATCTCATTCGGGACTCCGAGCAAACTTCGGTACATCAAAACTCATAAACTCATAATATAACTGTCATCGAAACCTTAAGCGTGCGGACCCTACGGGTTCGAGAACTATGTAGACATGACCTAGAACTGCTTCCGGTCAATAACCAATAGCGGAACCTGGATGCTCATATTGGCTCCTACATATTCTACGAAGATCTTTATCGGTCAAACCGCATAACAACATACGTTGTTCCCTTTGTCATCGGTATGTTGCTTGCCTGAGATTCGATCATCGGTATCCAATACCTAGTTCAATCTCGTTACCGGCAAGACTCTTTACTCGTTACGTAATGCATCATTCTGTAACTAACTCATTAGTTACATTTCTTGCAAGGCTTATAGTGATGTGCATTACCGAGAGGGCCCAGAGATACCTCTCCGACGATCGGAGTGACAAAACCTAATCTCGAAATACACCAACTCAACAAGTACCTTCGAAGACACCTGTAGAGCTCCTTTATAATCACCCAGTTACGTTGTGACGTTTGGTAGCACACAAAGTGTTCCTCTGATAAACGGGAGTTGCATAATCTCATAGTTATAGGAACTTGTATAAGTCATGAAGAAAGCAATAGCAATATACTAAACACTACTAGGAAAAGGCATGCTAGTGGCGCACTGGTTTTGCCTTCTAATGGCGCACTACCAGTGCGCCACTGGCATCACACCATTAGAATTAAATTCTAATGGCGCACTGCCGGTGCGCCATTAGTATCTGGTGTTCTAATGGCGCACCGCCATCTTGCGCCATGAGTATAGCTGCGATGCGCCATTAGAATGCCTCCCAGGGCCATATGTACAAATGTGCTATGGCATTCTAATGGCGCATCACCTGCTAATGCGCCGTTAGTGTGATGATCACAAGGCGCCATTAGTGTCTTTTGTGGTGCGCCATTAGTATGAATATTAGGTTTTTTTTGCTTTTCCGATTTTTGCACAGGTTACAAAATATATTATTGCATAGAATATAGAGAGCAGCACACAAGCAACATCAGATTCATCAAATACAATAGAAGATTAGTCTCCTAATACAATTCATCATATTAGTCTCCGGATTCAAAAGACCGGACAAAGATAAAACATTACAAGTCTCAAGACCGCGAGTATCGAGTTTGCCTTCACATTACAAGTTGATATCGATCATCTAAACTACCATCACATAGAAGAGAGCTGTGGTCATCACGATGAGCATCATCGCGATCAAACTGGTCTTCATCCGTTCCTCCAACGCCCTCCTCTCTCCCGCTAGATAGCGGGCGATCTAGATTCGGCCTCTGCCCTAGTGGTGTACCCTTTGTAACTATTACCGCTGAAGCGGTGAACCTGTCTCCGACACTCCTCCCACCATCATAGACTCAGGAACCTTACCCTTGTACACGACATACGACGGCATCTCTATGCACAAGCCAAACAATGAGACAATACATAAGCAATGTGTAAGTATGCAACAAAAGGATCGGAAGAGAAAAGCAAGACATTGATAGCACGATTCATGGTCCTACTAATAAATAGCATCGACACATCTAAGTTGAACAACCGTCCAAACCAAAGAGACATACAAATTCATTAAAAGTTTAATTACAACATGAGCCAATCAATGTTTCGAACTACACATCACTACTTTCGACTCGACTCATCGGACAGAGCATGGATGAAGCCGCCGTCGTCGCGATGGTCATGAAATTGCGGTCGTTGTCACCCTGCATTTGTAGCATTCCATCTATCTCACCGTTGGACGGTTGATTTCGAGGAAGAACTGCCCGACGTATGAAGGACATCTTGATGGATGATGTCCGCAAACTCCGATCGATGCGAAAGAATTCTTGT
Source organism: Aegilops speltoides (assembly GCA_021437245.1). Lineage (NCBI taxonomy): Eukaryota > Viridiplantae > Streptophyta > Magnoliopsida > Poales > Poaceae > Aegilops > Aegilops speltoides. The sequence continues at coordinate 278,748,241 of CM038145.1, read as the reverse complement.
CCGAGGTCCGCGTCTGGACTGCCGACAAGCTCGCGCCCAATCTTTGAGATTATCTGGTAGCGAAGGTGATGATGGTCCTTACGATCGCCGCATGTGATGGAGGGCGTAGTAGGCATCCTTCGACCACAAGCGGCTGCTTGACGCAGCGAACTTCGTGATTGTGAGAAGATGTGCTTGCCGTGCTTACGAACTGTCCCGTGAAGGTGCCTCCAGATTTGGCGAGCAGGGAGAACATCATCAAGAACTTTCTTCACATTTGTGTAGTCTATCATGGAGTTACGGTTCGGGTCGAAATCGTGGCCATGGAATATTTCGGGCTTAAGAGGATGAGTGTGCAATGTGTCACCGCACGTAACACGGAATGTTAGAAAAAAAGAACGATCGAAATCTAAGAAATCATATGGTACGGGCGGTTAAGGGATGACTTACTCGGAAAGTAAGGCACAAGGAAGTTATCCTTATCTGCGTTTGCGAATGACGCCGAGGTGTGAACTCGCAACTTGGCGGTCCCAGCGCTGCTCAAGTGCTTGGCACGCATGTAGAAGGGGTCGACTATCACGATGTCTGGGGTATTGTCTCTAATGATCCACATCTGCATGCTCAGCGAAAACAGCCGAACGAAGGTGTAGTGCAACGGATGAAGGTTAAACATAGTAAAGATGTCATCAAACCGCAGGACGATCATACCCCCGATGTCGCCATCCACAAAGCCCTTGCTCTCTGGCACCTTGGCCACGAAAACTGGGTATGCCACATCCTTATCTCTGAGACGCCGCTTCTCCAAAATCAGAACACTGCCGTGCAGACTCCGCATAGCACCGGTTGCAGCATTCAGCATATTTGGCGGTAGCATCGCCCTACCCGCCACATGCACCCTCCTCGAGATATCCTTAGGTGAAGGTGGCCCGTCCCGAGCACGGATCAAACTTCGGTGCCGGCTGGCTCGCACCGGCGCCTTGTTAGTCTTTCGCTTCGGCCCTTCTTCTTGATCTCCGTAATGGGACCGAGTTACGCTCACAGACCGCCTTCTTCAGCGTGTTGGGGCTGATAGTATTCGCGCCTCAGCTATCTCGAGGCTCGGTGAAGACGGAGCCTGAGGCGTGTCTCGAGAACTGAACGCCGACGGCGCTTGTTGCAATTGGATTTCTCCGCCGTACCAGCTAGATCGCGGTGGTCTTGGCTGGGTTCTTGAGAAAGAGGCCCGCAGAACTCGTCAGCGTACCCATGTTCGACAAAGTACTTGTCAACTTTGGTAAATGTACCGTCGTCGTTGTCGTTACCATCCGGATCCTATGCCATAGGGCTGTCCGGATCCTGTGCCATAGGGATGTCCGGCAGGTCCGGTAGCGTTGCTGCGTTCTTGCCATGGCTTGGCGCCGCACGATCGGGCGGTCTTATGCGTGGGGTGGTGTCCCCGCCCCAAACGAATCTGCTCTTCGCCATAGCAGGGCCGATTTACGCAGTGCCGAGGGTCATCTCATCTTCTTCGTCGGCCCCAACGGGTCGAATCGGAGGTAACAGCTCGTCGCAGCCTGGCAGGACCCGGACCACTTCAACCCTATACATTGTGGTTGGCATCGGATTACCGTGGAACATGGGGTTGCCCGGTTGAACGATTTTGCCCTTGGCGACATCGACCAACTCGGTGCCCACGAAGTGCAGAAGAGTGCAAGGAACGTCGGCGGTGCCCTGCGAAAACATGTGTAGGGCGTCAGGGATGCCCAATCAAAGGCAAGGAGATGAAGTCATCGGCCGAGAGGCTTAGTTACCGTGATGCCGTCGAGCTCGGCTAATGTCGAGGCACCGCCAACAGCGGGCGTGCAACTGACGGAGGGGGCGCTTGCTGGCGAGGTGCCGGTCGGCGTACACCCGGGTGCATTAAGCTCCAATACCCGTGCCGGTGCCGGAGACACGAATACCGCCTCCGCCGGAGACACCAATGGCGCCGCCGGAGACACCAAAGGTGCCGCCGCCGGAGACACCAATGGCGCCGCCGCCGGAGACACCAATGGCGCCGCCGCCGGAGACACCAATGGTGCCGCCGCCCTTGTCGGCGAAGTTCTTGGCCGTGAAGCCGGGAACCGGGAGGCCCTTTGGCCGCCCGCAATCCACGTCGTCGACCCATGAATCAACGTAGGCACCATGGCTTCGAGCTTCATTCCCAGCTGTTGTTCCACTTGCTCTTGGACAAGCTCCGAATCCGCGCCACTTGTGCCTTGAGTGCTTCAACCTCGCGTCCCGCTTTCCGAGCTGGCCTTTTTCTCCTTCCGCACACCAGCGGTATAGTATGACCCCATTTTGTGGACAAGCCTTTGCCGCCACACGACCAGGTGACGCCGGCTTATCGAGCTTATCCTTCTTTTTCATTACGCTCAACGCCCTATTTAAAGGGGTGTCGAAGGGAGCTCTTAGACGACCCCGCCATCGCTTTCATTGTCTGCGAAAGGAACATGAGCCATTTAGAAATATTGGTGATTAATTAGAGTGCAACCATATGGAGCTAATTACGCGGGGGTGTATTCCTTACCAGAACAAGCTCAAGCGCCCTGGTCTTCGGATCCGTGGTAAGCTCCTTTGTTATCGGGTCCTCCTTGTACCGGGCCCTGACATAGTTCCTAGTCTGCTTGTCACCGCTGTATTTCTCGAAGCGGGGCGGTAGGCCTTGCTCGGCATGCTCCGCGTCCTCCTTGTCCCATATAGGCTCCGCCACTCTATAACCGTCGGGACCGAGTTTGTGTTCCCCTAAGTTCAACTCCCGCATTTCTTTCCCCCATTGACTTGATTCGGAGCTTGCAGGGCTCTGGCACTTGATCTTGAACTCCTTGTACTCATCTTCGCTCATCAAATGATATTTCGCCTTGATCTTGTCATAACTATCACCTTTATCAATCATTCCCTTCACCGCGCTTCTCCAAGTAGACAGGGTCGTGCTCATCTTCGTGAGGGCGGCATTGTTCACTCTATTCCCTGAGAGGCGTGTGTTTTCAAATTCGGCGGGGAACTTGTATCGTTCGTGCAGCTTCGTGAAGAGGAGGCTACGCAAATTCCCTCGGTCCTTATGCCTAAGGTTCTCGGTGTTGATCGAGACGGTGTTTCGGAGAATGCACCCGAGCTGAACCGCTTACCCCTTGACTATATGTTTGGGCTCCGTTGGATTCCCGTCGGAGTCCACTTGAGTGAATTCCTCCTTGACGGTGCGGAGCGCATTCGGGCGCCGGTCCTTCCTTTGCTTCTTCGGTTGGCTGCCATCTGTGTGTGCGCCGCCACCATCTGTGTGTGCGCCGCCATCATCAGTGGTGGCATCCTCGGCGGCACCATCAGTGGTGTCATCCCCGACGCTACTAGGGGTTGTGTAATCAGGATCGGTGTCTTCCGCGGCGTCATCATAGCGGTGAGGTTGTTGTTCCTCCAACTCTTGGGACAGCTCCTGAATTGCTTGCCGCCCAACCACCGGCCTCATCGTTGTGGGCCATGTTTCTCTCTAAATAGGAAAAAGTTTGGTCAAAAGATGGTTATTGTCAAGGAACAAGATCATGGTCTCATGATTTAGGGTTTGTCGACACCGAGGCACCCTAAAAGCCTAAGCTTTCATCATTTAGGTTCTCATCGACACCGAGGCATCCGGGCAGCCAAGTTAAGTTTTCATCATTTAGGGTTTATCGATGCCGAGGCACCCTAGGTTGGGCCTAATCACTTGGCTCTATTGCCACCTATGTTGGGTTTATCATCTAGGGTTTATCGATGCTAAGGATAATTCTAAGTTGGGCCTAATCACTTGGCTGTATTGCCACCTATGATTTAATGCAGCAAGAATGGCAGGGCAGTTGATCCTACTTAACTAAGTACTAAGATCGCCCGACCCATGCATTAGTCGCAAGTACCCCATATGTCCTATTTTTAGCAAAGTCATGCTAAAATTCACGGAAAATTTCAGCATGACCTTTGCTGAAAATAGGACATATGGAGTACCCCAATTTGCTTAGGACGGAAGTTAATCGACATTCCGCAAACTCAAGGGCCTCTCGGGTACTGCAAATTCATCACGACACAATGGTCGGAGACAAAACCCAGCAAACTAGCAAGATGATCATCATCCTTCATATACACCGGAGTACAATTAATGCTTTATAATGTTCCATCATCATTACGTAAAATTGACAATTGTCCATAACAGTTAACTGAAATGCAGTACTCACTAGATCTATCCATCACCCTAGAATAAAAATGCACTCCTAGTACATGGCTACTACTATTTTTCTGCTGCTAGGAAAAACATCACTCATTGGAAATGAAAATCTCAATTACCAGCATTTTGAACTTTGAAATGAAATACAGTAGTAGTATTAGTAGTATATGGAGTAGTATCTTGTCTGTGCTATCTCAAGCGAGCATGGAAGCAAGTTTTGAGCATCGAAAGTTCCAATAGCCCGTTGCAACAACTATTTGTGCAGAGATAAGCATGAACAGAGACAATAACTATAGGATTTGTTTGATGATATCTTTTTTATACACTTACTAAAACAAGTGTGATACCAATTGGATCATTGTTCACTGTAATCTTTTCTTTTGAACTGAAAAGGGAGGTCAGTTTTTCAGAGAGAAAATAAATCTGCAGATTCAACTAATGATACTATGAACTTTTGATCCGAAAGAACATGATCTTGTCAAATGCAGCAAGCGAAACAGAGAAATCTCCTAAAGGTGTCCTAAGCACTCTTTGTTACTCTTGGAAGTAATGCAAACATGTAAAAGTTATTACTGTTGACAATACTACTCAAATATCCTAATCATGGTTCATGCCCTCAGACATATCAGCACCTCAAGAATGCCATGACAAAAATGAAAAGGACCAAGACAATCACCACACAAGTGTTTCTGAATCTAAACTTTTTTAGTTAACAGAACCTAAACCTGAAAATGTTCAGTTAACAGAAAGGAGGGAGGGAACCGGTGCATCTCACCGAGAGGAAGACGATGGCGAGCTCGTGCAGGGCCGGGGTTGACGAGGTGACGCGGATCGACGGTGAGGCGTCGGTGTCGTAGAGGCGCCAGAGACCTTGCCTCAAAAGATGAGAGAAGGGCCGTCACCCAAGCGCAGGGAGAGGGCAAGGGGAGGAGGAGGAGGAAGGGAGGAGGATGGTCGGGGCGTCGGTGCAGCGTTGTTGCTCGGCCCGACGACGAGGAGGAAGGCAACGGGGTGCTCAGCTGCTCGGCACCGACGACGGGGTCTTGGGGGCGGCGGGGTGGAGTCCGGCAGGGGTGGCGGGCGCGGGGCGGCGGGGGGGGGCGCTGGGTGGGGGGGGGGGGGCTGGGGAGCGGGGCGGGGGGTCGGGCGGCGTCGTGGGTCAAGGCGGGCGGCGTGTACGGTTAGGTCGACTGGGGATCTGGCGAGGGAGGAGAGAGGCGGAGGGAATAGGTGGAGGAGGAAGCTTTCTAATGGCGCACCACACCCCGGTGCGCCATAAGTACAACTATTCTAATGGCGCACCACCCCTCGGTGCGCCATTAGAATTTTGTTTTAACCTAGCCTAGTAGCCATATCTACAGCCCAACCCTATCTACAATGTAACCCACCCACTAGCCCGACCGGTCAAGATGCAGCACACACACTGGAGGTCCTGGGTTCGATTCCTGTGATCCCCAATATTATTTTATGCATTTTAAATGGTGTTTTTATATTTATTTGTGTTTAAATATGTTCAAACTTGTTTAAATCATAACAGTAATATTTTTATGCATTTTAAATGCTGTTTTTTATATTTATTTGTGTTTAAATATGTTCAAACTTGTTTAAATTATAACAGTGTAATATTTTTTATAAAAATAGTAAAAAAATTAAAAATATGTTCAAAAAGTCTTGGTGCGGGGGCGGGCGGTGCTCGGCGGTGGAGCGGGGAGGTTGCGATGGGTGGAGCTAGCGGGAGGGTGCGGGTGCGATTGAGATGGAGGGGATCAAGATCGAGATGGAGGGGAATCGAGATCAAGTGTCCTCATGAATTCAAAAGTGCCCATGAAATTTAAAAAATTCATGATATCAAAAGTGCCCATGAAATACAATCGAGAAATGAAGACTACGATTTAAATACAATCGGTCTTAGCTAGCTATCTGTTCACAATCTTCTTGCCCTTCTTTTTATAAACGGAGTTCTTACGTGGAGCGGACGTCCTTTAGGTAGGGTGGTCCTGCTTCTTCTTGTGGTGTGTGCTGCTACTTCATCGTCGTCGTCATGTTCGATCTTCGGGTCGCCGTACTTGTCGAAGTCTTGCTCATTGGCTACTCCATCCATTCCAATGATCTTCCTTTTGCCTCTCCTCACGACAACACGACCGGGCTTTGGCGGTCGGTAATGAAGAAGCATTGGTCCACTTGGGAAGCCAGCACCCATGGCTCATTTTTCAGCGGTGACGCTTATGCCCTTGATCTTGGATTTGGCTTCGCTATAACCATGGTGGTGAAATACCGGTCTTCTTTTATGACGTTTTGGCCCATCTAACACGGAACATCGGGACCTTCTCTCCAACAGTAGCTCAGCTCCCAGATCTCCTCGATCCTTCCGTAGTATCTGTCCTTGTCGTTACGGTGTAGGATTCCATCGTTACCCCGAGTTCGATAACCATCGCTCTTCATGTCCTTGTCCTCGGTGTAGAATGTGTAGCCGTTGATATCGTGACGCCTCATAGGTCATCGAGGTTGTGCTCGGCGCTACGTGACAAGGCGAATATGAGTTGTTCTTCCGCGGAAGAATCCTCACGTAAAGGGTACAGACGAAGCTTCGCTTGAACCAACGCGTGAAACATGAGTTGTGCTCTTTGAGTATATCTCCGTCCGTCCTCTGTTGGCCTCGGTCATTGTCGTCTTCTTAATAAAGGTTTTGTGCTCTACCACCCAAGGATCGACCATGTCTATGTGTTGTAGCGCGACTAGGTTTGCTCTTTCAAAGTCGGCGAGTCGACCCTCGAAGTCGACATGCATTTGCGGCGACCCTCATGGTGACCCCATCCAGCGAGCCTGCCGAGGTGCTGCTGACGGGCGCACCAACGGGTTCTCGATGCCTAGATAATTCGTGCGAGGGAGATGCACTCTTGGTTAGAAAGCCCCGGCTATGCTTCCCTCTCGACGTGACATGTTGCAAACGTATCCTTTGATGACACCATTCATCCTTTCGAGCGGCATCATGCCGTGCAGGAGCGTCGGCCCGAGTTGGATGATATCCTCCACTATATGGACCAGCAGATGCACCATAACGTCGAAGAATGCGGGCGGAAGTACATCTCAAGCTCGCATAGTATCACCACGATCTCTTCCTGTAGCCTTCGAGTTGCCTCACGCCAATCGACTTCCGAGATGGCGTTGAAAAAGTTGCACAGGCCAAATAGAGTTTCACGGACGTCGCGCGCCCATGATCCCACGGATTGCAACCGGAAGTATCTGCGTCATCAAGACGCGTGATACCGTGAGACTTCATCCCGCTGAACTTCGCTTCACTGGGTCTAGGTATCTGCTTATCTTCCCAGCGAATCAGAAGGAAGTTTTACTCCTAGGAGGCGGTGAAAACTGCTCGATCTCCTCGACTTAGAGTGAAGCACGCGGGAGGGTAGTTATTTCCGGTCTTCTTGGCCTTTTTGCCTTTGCGACGACTTTCCGTGTCCTGCTTCGCCTCATCATCATCATCATCATCATCATTAGCGTGAAGCTCCTTCCTGATGCCCATTGATTTCAAGTTTGCCCTTGCTTTCGGCCCATCTTTGGTCCTCTCGGCATGTTGAGCAGGGTACCAGCAGACTCGCACACGTTCTTCGTGATATGCATGACATCAAGGCTGTGAGGCACACGGTGGATCTTCGAAGATGGCAAGTCCCGAAAAGACCTCATTTTCCATACCTTCAGCAGCGGCTCTGGCGCCTTCGCATCTTTCGGCGGTGGGCGGTCTTTCCAATTTTTCAACAGCTTGTCTATTTCCTCGCCGCTCCTCGTACAGGCGTTTTCGGTTCGGTTTCACCATCGAACAGATCCTTGCGTTTCCTCCATGGGTCATCGTCGCGAAGCCACCTTCGATGTCCCATGAACACGGTTTCGAAGACCCGGATCTCTATCTAGGTAGCGTCGTTGTGTCATCCATGCACCTTACGATCCGAAAATCCGTGGACTACCTGCCCGCGAGATATCCGTAATCGAGATAGTCGTGCACCGTCGTGAGCGGTCTGCGGCTCTCATAGGGAAATATTCTTTCTCTGCGGCGTCCCACGTATTGGTGGCGTTTTCCAAAGATGTCTAGCTCCTCCTTCAAAGCCCCAGATCTGATTGATGTCGTTCCCTAGTTGTTTCGCCCTTCAATTAGCATACTCATGTGAATGTACTTCCTCTTCATGCACAACCGGGGAAGGTTGTACATCCACACAAACACAGGCCAGGTGCTATGTGTGCTTCTCGGCTGCCAAACGGATTGACTCCATCGGTGCTCGCGCCAAAGACGATGTTCCTTGGATCCTTCCCAAATTCGGGTCTTGAAGTTCAACGCTTGCCACTGGCTCGCATCCTTAGGGTGACTTAGCATCTTGTCTTTTTTATCTATCTCCGGATCATTTGTGTCATCTTCTCGCTTCTTCTCCTCCCTATCCGCGTGCCAACGCAGGAGCTTTGCTACCTTAGGGTCCGCGAAATACCGCTGCAGACGAGGAGTGATCGGAAAGTACCACACCGATTTTCGAGGAGCTTTCTTCCTCTTCTTGTATCGAGTGACGCCGCACACCGGACATATGGTAGACTCCGCGTGCTCGTCCAGATAAATGATGCAATTGTTCATGCACACATGGTATTTCACGTCGCGGTAAATCCAGAGGACACACGATTTTCTTCGCCTCCTCGAACTGGTCGGGCACTTGTTCCCCTTGGGAAGACGTTAGTGCGAATGACATGTTCTCGTCGAAGCATCGTCGGTCATTTTGTGTTTTACCTTCATCTCGAGCCATGAGCGTTACTTTCAGCGGGTATCCTCGGGCTGCATCCTTCATACAATGGAGTAACCGCGTCTATCTCCGGTTGATCCAGCTTGGCTTTCTCTCGGGCGGCAGCTCTTGCGTTATCCGTCCGCTTGAGAAGCAGCTCTTGAATATGAGGGTCCTGCACCCAGCCTCCATCGTCGTCTGCTCCGGCATCTTCATCTTCATGATCATGCCCTTCGTCTTGATCTTCCTCATCATCATGTACGACATCTTCTACATGATGACTGTGTATAGCATCACCGTCGTGATCATGTCCTGGAGATTCTTCGTCTTCTCACCCGCCCTCGCCGTGGTGGTACTTGTCTTGTTGCCCTTCCTCATTTCTTGCCCGGCCCCGGCCATGGACGACTTGATAGTCATCTTCATCACCTTGCCACCGATAGCCATCCATGAAACCACGCAAGAGCGGTGGTCCCGCACCTGCCGGAATCCGGATCCGCAATAAGGCTCTTGACTTGCATCTTCGACATGGACATCTTATCTCCGTCTCGTTCTTTTGAAGCATCTCGGCCTCATGCGGCTCAAAACCTATTCACGATGCCTTCACCATCATGCGGACCATAATCGCTGCGGTAGAGCAAAACGATATGTTAGAACCAAGAAAATTTTTGGCATGACCTTCCCTAAAAATAGGACCAAAAAGAATGCATAGTGCCAAAATTCTCGCTGAAACGGAAATGAATCAAAACATTCCAGCAAAATATTGGCAACTATCGCATATTTCAAATACCGGTACCTTCAAACACAAACATATATGCAACACCACAAACACTTGCAACACCACAAACATACATAGATCTAGCTAGGCCACAAAAGTGCATGTGCACGTTGTTGGAGCGAGCTAGGGAGAAAAAAAGTAGATCTATATCATGAAGATAGCTTTCCTTACTTACCTATAAAAAAGGTAATTTCACCACTTAATTTTGTTGAATCTATGGTGGAAATGAGGTGAGGAGGAGGAGATGGCGAAATCTTGGAGAAGGAGGTGGATGGAATGAAGTGGGAAAGTGAGTGGGTAGGTGTGGGCTGTCCAAAATATCTTGTTGGTCCCGGGTTACTAATGGCGCACTGTCGGTGATGCGCCGTTAGTAACCCTGATTACTAATGGCGCATCGCCAGAGGGTGCGCCATTAGTAGTTTTGCAAAAAAGGATAAAACAAAATTCTGATAATGGCGCATTTGCCTGCTTGGTGCGCCATTAGTAGTTATATATAGTAATGGCGCATTGTAGACCTCATGCGCCATTAGTATGTATGGGAAAATGGAAAAAAAATAATTCATACTAGTGGCGCACCCTGTCCATGGTGCGCCATTAGAATTTATATATAGTAATGGCGCATTGTAGACCTCATGCGCCATTAGTATGTATGGGAAAATGGAAAAAAATAATAATTCATACTAGTGGCGCACCCTGTCCACGGTGCGCCATTAGTGTCTTCCACACTAATGGCGTATCAGGAACAGGTGCGCCATTAGTATATAGTAGTGGCGCACTGCCTCCACGGTGCGCCATTAGAATCAATCCTATCTATAGCCCTTTTCCTAGTAGTGAAATGATCAAGAGCTAAGCTAACAGAATGGGTCAAGTCAATCACATCATTCTTCTAATGGTGTGATCCCGTTAATCAAATGACAACACATGTCTATGGTTAGGAAACATAACCATCTTTGATTAATGAGCTAGTCAAGTAGAGGCATACTAGTGACATTAAGTTTGTCTATGTATTCACACATGTATCATGTTTCCGGTTAATACAATTATAGCATGAATAATAAACATTTATCATGATATGAGGAAATAAATAATAACTTTATTATTGCCTCTAGGGCATATTTCCTTCAATGAGAGGAACTAAGGAGACACAAAAGTTCAAGCTTGGGGATGCCCAAGGCACCCCAAGATAGTATTTCAAGATGTCTCAAGCATATAAGCTTGGGGATGCCCTGTTAGGCATCCCATCTTTTTCTTCAACAACTATCGGTTAGTATCGGTTGAGCCTAATATTTTGCTTCTTCACATGAGTTTTGCTATCCTTGCAATGTCATTTTATTTTGCTTTACTTACTGTTTGATTAGAGTACCAAGATCTGAAATTCCTTAATGCTAGAGAGTCTTCACATAGTTGCACAATTATTCGACTACTCATTGATCTTCACTTATATCTTTCGGAGTAGTTTGTCATTTGCTCTAGTGCATCACTTATATCCTTTAGAGCACGGCGGTGGTTATATTTTGTAGAAATTGCTAGTCTCTCATGCTTCACTTATATCTTTTTGAGAGTATTTTAGAACAGCATGGTATTTGCTATGGTTACAAAATTGGTCCTAGAATGGTAGGCATCCAAGTTGGGTATAATGAAAACTATCATAGGAAGTGAATTGGATGCTATGATCAATTTTATACTTGATAATTGTTTTGAGATATGGAGGTAGTGATATTAAAGTCATGCTAGTTGGGTGATTATGAATTTAAAGAATGCGTGTGTTGAAGTTAGCAAGTCCCGTAGCATGCACGTATGGTTAAAGTTGTGTAACAAATTTGAAACATGAAGTGTACCTGGCTTGTGCATCCTTATGAGTGGCGATCGGGGATGAGCGATGGTCTTTTCCTATCAATCTATCCCCCTAGGAGCATGCATGTAGTACTTGTTTTTTGATGACTTCTAAATTTTTGCAATAAGTATATGAGTTCTTTTTTACTAATGTTGAGTCCATGGATTATACGCACTTTTTCCGCCTTTGGTAGCCTCTTCGGAACCGTGCATTGCCCTTTCTCACCTTGAGAGTTGGTGCAAACTTTGCCGGTGCATCCAAACCCCGTGATACGATACGTTCTATCACACATAAACCTCGTTATATCTTCCTCAAAATAGCCACCATACCTACCTATTATGGCATTTCCATAGCCATTCCGATATATATTGCCATGCAACTTTCCACCGTTCCATTCATCATCATCATGACATACTTTACTTTTGTCATATTGCCACTGCATGATCATGTAGTTGACATCGTATTTGTGGCAAAGCCACCATGCATTATTTTTCATACATGTCACTCTTGATTCATTGCACCATCCCGGTACACCGCCAGAGGCATTCATATAGAGTCATATCTTGTTCTAGTTTCGAGTTCTAATTCTTATGTTGTAATCAATAGAAGTGTGATGATCATCATTATTTGAACATTGCCCAAAAAAAGAAGAAAGGCCAAAAAAGGCCCAACAAAGAAAAAGAAAAAAGAAAAGAAAAAGAAAAAAAATAAAATAAAAATAAAAAGGGGCAATGTTACTATCTCTTTTTCCACACTTGTACTTCAAAGTAGCACCATGTTTTTCATATAGTGAGTCTCATAAGTTGTCTTTTTCATACTAGTGGGAATTTTTCATTATAGAACTTGGCTTGTATATTCCTACGATGGGATTCCGCAAATGCCCTAGGTCTTCGTGAGCAAGCAAATTGGATGCACACCCACTAATTTTCTTTTTTTGAGCATTCATTTATAGCTCTAGTGCATCTGTTGCATGGCAATCCCTACTCCTCATGTTGACATCAATTGATGGGCATCTCCATAGCCCATTGATTATCCTCGTCAATGTGAGACTATCTCCTTTTTTGTCTTCTCCACACAATCCCCATCATCATATTCTATTCCACCCATAGTGCTATATCCATGGCTCACGCTCATGTATTGCGTGAAGGTTGAAAAAGTTTGAGATTATTTAAGTATGAAACAATTGCTTGGCTTGTCATCGAGGGTATAGAAGTTGGGAACATCTTTGTGTGACGAAAATGAAGCATAGCCTAACTATATGATTTTGTAGGGATGAACTTCTTTTGCCATGTTATTTTGAGAAGACATGATTACTTTGATTAGTATGCTTGAAGTGTTACTATTTCTTTTATCAATATGAACTTTTATTTTGTATCATTTAGATCTGAACATTCATGCCACAATAAAGAAAATTACATTGAGAATTATGCTAGGTAGCATTCCACATCAAAAATTCTCTTTTTGTCATTTACCTATTCGAGGACGAGCAGGAATTAAGCTTGAGGATGCTTGATACGTCTCCAACGTATCTATAATTTTTTATTGTTCCATGCTATTATATTACCCCTTTTTGATGTTTATGGGCTTTATTTTACACATTTATATCATTTTTGGGACTAACCTACTAACCGGAGGCCCAGCCCATATTGCTGTTTTTTTGCCTATTCTAGTATTTCAAAGAAAAGGAATACCAAACGGAGTCCAAATGGAATGAAACCTTCGGCAGCGTGATTTTTTCGAAGAATATGATCCTGGAGACTTGGAGTCCATGTCAGAAGATCCTCGAGGAGGCCACGAGATAGGAGGCCCCCCCTACTGGGCATGGCCCCCTGTCTCGTGGGCCCCTCGAGCACCTCCTGACCGACTTCTTTCGCCTATATATGCCTACGTACCCTAAAACCATCGAATATCAAGATAGATCGGGAGTTCCGCTGCCGCAAGCCTCTGTAGCCACCAAAAACCTCTCGGGAGTCCGTTCCGGCACCCTGCCGGAGGGGGGGATCCCTCACCGGTGGCCATCTTCATCATCCCGGCGATATCCATGACGAGGAGGGAGTAGTTCACTCTCGGGGCTAAGGGTATGTACCAGTAGCTATGTGTTTGATCTCTCTCTCTCTTGTTCTCGACTTCACACGATCTTGATGTATCGCGAGCTTTGCTATTATAGTTGGATCTTATGATGTTTCTCCCCCTCTCTACTCTCTTGTAATGAATTGAGTTTCCCCTCTTGAAGTTATCTTGTCGGATTGAGTCTTTATTTGAGAACACTTAATGTATGTCTTGCCTTGTTTGTCTGTGGTGACAATGGGATATCACGTGCCACTTGATGTATGTTTTGGTGACTAACTTGCGGGTTCCGCCCATGAACCTATGCATAGGGGTTGGCACACGTTTTCTTGACTCTCCGGTAGAAACTTTGGGGCACTCTTTGAAGTACTTTGTGTTGGTTGAATAGATGAATCTGAGATTGTGTGATGCATATCGTATAATCATGCCCACGGATACTTGAGGTGACAATGGAGTATCTTGGTGACATTAGGGTTTTGGTTGTTTTGTGTCTTAAGGTGTTATTCTAGTACTAACTCTTGAATAGATCGATCCGAAAGAATAACTTTGAGGTGGTTTCGTACCCTACCATAATCACTTCGTTTGTTCTCCGCTATTAGTGGCTTTGGAGTGACTCTTTGTTGCATGTTGAGGGATTGTTATATGATCTATCTATGTTATTATTGTTGAGAGAACTTGCACTAGTGAAAGTATGAACTCTATGCCTTGTTTCCTATCATTGCAATACCATTTACGCTCACTTTTATCATTAGCTACCTTGCTGTTTTTATATTTTCAGATTACAAATACCTATATCTACCATCCATATTGCATTTGTATCTTCATCTCTTCGCCGAACTAGTGCACCTATACAATTTACCCTTGTATTGGGTGTGTTGGGGACACAAGAGACTCTTTGTTATTTGGTTGCAGGGTTGCTTGAGACAGACCATCTTCATCCTATGCCTCCCACAGATTGATAAACCTTAGGTCATCCACTTGAGGGAAATTTGCTACTGTCCTACAAACCTGTGCACTTGCAGGCCCAACAACGTCTACAAGAAGAAGGTTGTGTAGTAGACATCATGTGTGTGTGAGAGAGAGAGAGAGACACACACAGAGAGAGACAGAGAGAGAAAGGAGCATCCGTAACACGACAACCATCTCTCTCGATTCGTCCGTCCCTCAACGATCGCATGCAACACATGCATCAACGCGCACATTTTGACACACTCACTTGGCCCCTGCCCACCTCAAGGCCCGCACAATCTCTTCGTGAATACCCATTTCTCTCCTTAGGTTTGTTTTCGCTCAATATCTAACACACACACACACGCGCGGCGCGCGCACACACACACACACACACACACACACACGCAGCACAACACACACACACACTCCCCCGAGCACACAATTCATCCCCATCCAAGGTTATATGCACGACACCTCAATCTTTAAAGAGGGCATCGAGCAGATTGAAGACGGCGACCACACCGCGCTAGAGAATGCGGGGTCATTTGGAAGCAGGGTGATGTGATGATGGTTGACTGACTCCTCCCCCCACTCTCTCTCTCTTGAACAAAATTACCAATCCCTCTCTCCCCCGCACAAAATTGTCAATCCCTCAACCCATGAGATCCTTCCCCTCTTGTCCATGTTTTTCTAGCTCTCTCATCAAACATGTTGTCTCTTATCCTTCCACGTATACAGAATCTGGATGCACATGCATCTCACGTATATTACATGTCTCCATCTTTCTCACAGACCTAACTTCTTCCTCTCTCTTTCTCTTTCTCTCTCTCTCTCTCTCTCTCTCTCTATCTATCTATCTATCTCTATATCTCTCTCTCTCTCTCTCTGTCTCGTTAGGTTTTTTTCCTACTCTCTCGTCCACATACATACAATCTTTCCTGCCCTATCTGCTCCATCTTCAAAAGCTCTCTCTGCACATTTCATTCACACATTGGGATATGTCAAAATGTTGCTTCTATAATGGCTGATGTAGAGTTTTGGTTGTTTTTGTTGCATCCTACAAAGTAATAACTATGAAATGCATTTAGATTCTCATTTGACTGGGATTATGTGAGTTTGAGCATGTTGTCAAGTACTATAGACCTTGTATACATCTTGGGATTCGACAATGATTGTAACTATTGAATTGTATAGACCATTACATTCGAAGTCAATAGCCTAATATATTTATTTCACAGTTTCAACAAATGATTAGTTCACTACAAACTAAGAAAACAAATGTGTACTCCCTCCGTTTTTATTTAAGTCCGCGTATTAGCATTGGTCAAAGTCATGTTTTGTAAACTCTCAGAAAGCTTATAACAAAAAAATATTAACATATATACAATAACAAATAAATACCATTAGATTCATTATTGAATGTACTTTGACATCATACATATATGTTATGGTAAATGTTTATATTTTTATATAAACTTGGTCAAACTTTAGGAAGTTTGACTTCGGTCAAATCTAATATGCAGAGTTTACTACTACTACTCTCTAGTTGCTTAGCCGAATCACTCAACACACCACACGGGGAGTCTAGTGTCACAAAATTTTGAGGTCGGCGAGAAAATCTCCCGCGACCCTGATTCGAGCAGTGGGAAGTTACCATCATAGCCTTCGGAACAGGCCTACGGATGACGCTTGGTAGGGGGCTGTTTTCGTAACTTCAGGTTCATCCTACCCAGCCAACCCCACCCCGGCACCCAGAGTAGTACACCTGAATATTCCCCATTTTTTATCCCCACCGCAAAATAGACTTCTCCACAAAGACCGCAGCCTTCGTGCTCCTCCCCTTTACACGGCGCAAGACTCGTCCACCGCAGCCTTGATCTGCCTCATCGGCGACCTCGTCGCGCCAGACCGAGCCGGTCCACCATCGTCGTCGTACACGGAGCCTCTTCCCCGGCATCGTCTTCCACGGTCTCGGATCTACTTCCCGGAAGCTGACGCCAAGCGCAGAAGTACCACCGTCATGGACAATGAACTGACTCTCGTTGCTGACCATGACTCACAGTGTCGGGCGCGATGGGGCGCGACACCATGGGGCGGGGCGGCCCCGCCGTGTGTTGATGCGAGGCGGAGGAGGCGGAGAAGCAGATCGAGCGTCTTGGCTGGGATTTTACCCAGCCGGGCGCGATGGTCGCGTAAACCCTCTGCTGCTTTGTGTTGTATTGTGTTCGGAGCTTGAAGAGCTACAGAGTAGCTACACCGGCGTGAGGGGTTGCCAATGGTTCCCACCTCTTCTCGTTGTGCATGGGCCTCCTTTTATAGGGCAAGGGGTCACCGACGGTGTCAGCGTGGGAGAGAGGGGTAAAACGTAAAAGAGGTGGTAGTTGGAGCAGTGCAGCTCTGTGTTTGAGCAATGGATTCTACCTACTTTTGACGAGGGGACAAGAGCATTAAATGCCGTCGCCGTCGCCCCAAAAGCTCTCGCCCTTGCGTCTCCGTTTGCCACGCAGCGATGGAGCCACCACCGTGGGCGCCACCGCACCCTTCATGCGGCCTGACCATCCGCCACGCGTCTCGGAGAGGGCTTAAGGTGGCGTGGGCGGATGAGCTGGAGTCTTGAGCACACAGCTCTCCGGCAAGTACCTTGCCGGGTCTTGATCTTGCCGGCCCGGAGCTTGTCGGGCTCATAACTTGTCGCTCCCGGGCCCTCGCCGGACGCTGCGTATAGCGCCGGGCGTGTCTTCGTGGTGTAGTCTCCTGGTCTCCCGGCGAGCTCCTCTCGCTGGGGCTTCTGCAGTGGTGTGATCTTGAGCACAGGAGCAGCCATCCCGGCAAGCTCCTCTTGCCGGGGTCTCGAGCTTCTGTCTTGTACACTTTATTCTTGGATGGCTTGATGTGGAGTGGGAGTGATCTCCGGCAAGCATATGGTGGATCGATGTCGCGGGAAGCTGCGACTGCCCGTGCACAAGTTGGGGTACTGAGGTACCCCTACCTTAGTACACCGACAGGAGCCCCCGGGCCTGGGCCATACACGGTGCCGGGCGTTGTTGGGCCAGGCCCAAAACAGTGCACGGGCACACGCGAAGCCCACGGCGTGTCGAATCCACTTCCGCCTTTGCCGCCTCCTCGTGCAACAGCACGCGTCGATCGCGGCGTCGCGGGATGAGACGTGCCCACGTTCTTTTATGAGGAGAGCGGAACGCCCCCCCCACTTCCCCATAAAACAGAGGAAGCAGGCGCGGTTCCCCTCCTCCGCTTTCATTGCTTCTTCTTCTTCCTCCCTCAGGAATCCTCCTTGCGCCCCGCTTCCGCATCTCCTCCGCCGCTTCTTGCGTTTGCGGCGCCGTCGGATTCTTCGTCCTCCTTCCCTCACCGCCTCCGCCATGGCCCCGAAGACTAGAAAGGGGAAGGAGAAGGCGGAGAAGACCAAAAAGGAGAAATCCGAGCAGGCGGAAGAGCTCGCCCAGATGCGGAGGGAGAACGTCGTCTTCCGCTTGCGGCTCGGCCAAGAAGAACTCTGGGGCAAGTATTTCTTGTTCTGGTCCAAGAGGACCTCGGCGCACCCTCGGACCAGAGCTCATCCTGCCGCCACCATGGACAACTATCCCGGCAGGTACTATTTCTTTGCAGCTTTCTTCCACTGCGGTCTTTGTCCTCCTTTTTCTGAATTCTTCTGCGACATTATGAACACATACGGCTTCCACCTTCTCGATTTCACCCCCAACGCCGTCCTCACGATGGCGGTTTTCGCACATATGTGTGAAAACTTCATAGGGATACACCCAAATGTAGCTCTGTTCAGGCATTTCTTCACTCCGAGAGCAGAGCCCGGCTCCCCCCTCTCCGGAGGGATTTCTTGGGTTTTCCGTCTGAACATGAAGAGGGCGTACTTGCCGGGGGAGCTCCGCATCAAGTGGGAAGAGTGGCGCGCAGATTGGTGCTGGATCGTCGAAGACGAGCCGCAGCCCTTCACCGCGCCACGCACAACGCCCATTGCGCGCGGCAGAGATTGGAGCGAGCTGGATTCGGACGACATTAAGCTCGATCCTGCCCTCATCCGGATCCTTCGTCTTTGAGAGCGGGGCTGTCCATTGCAGCGGTGGCGCAGACTTCCTCCGCCGCCGCGACGCCCTCTCCAAGACGAGAAAAAGGCCGGCTGGGAGTACGCGGCGCGAGGGACATAATGAGGCTGCGCCGGGCTGAACTTCAACTTCACGGCCAGCTGGAGCTGAGGGGATGGTCAGGAACTCTTCAAGTATGATCCGGCCCGTCGAGTGGTTCGAGCTTCCCGGGAGTGGTGCCCCTCTGCAACAAAGACAGCTCGGGACCGCCTCCTCGCCATGATGCCGCGTGCGACTCACACGGCGTGGGCGTTCATGGATTCCGCCGAGCGGATGGGCGTCCTCAACTTCTTGACACCCTTGAAGAGGTAGCGAAGAACAAGGACGAAATCCGGGGCTGGCGGGACACCACGGACGAAGAGCTCGCGTACATAGCTTCTCGGGCGAAGAGGCGCTGCAGCTCTGCAGCGGCAGGAAAGTTCGGTTGTTCACCCGAGGAGGCGGAGGCTGCGGAGGAGTCCTATCAGGCGGAGGCAGCGGAGATCTGCAGACTGCTGCGACTTCCTCCCGGCACGCTCGCCGGGGTCCCTTCTCTGAGGCACTCCGGGATCCCTGGAATCGCGGCCGAGGCCGCGGCAAGAGGTGGCGCTGCAGGAGGGAGCCGAGGCGCCGCGGGGAGCGGAGGCGTCGGAGGGAGCGAAGGCGCCAGAGGAAAAGGGGTCGCAGCACAGGGCGCTGGGTCTGGTGAACCAGCCGGCGAGGAGGAGGCGGAGGATGCCGTGGTCGCCGAGGATGCCGGCGGGTCCACGGACCTTTACGACGACGACCTCTCCTCGTCGTCGGAAACCTCCCCGCCCCGGGCGAGCCCCAGGCGTCCTCCACCGGAGCGCCTCCGCAAGGCTGCTGCGAGCGCAATCGCAGAGCCCCGGCAACTACCGGCTCGCCCGGGCAGCAAGCTTCCCGAGGAGTCGAGCCGTGCGAGGGCGGCCAACGCACGAGCGTGGCGGAGCGACCAGCGAGCAGCAGCAAGGGCGCCTCGCAGGCCGGCGCCGAGTGGACAGGGGTCTTCTCGGGCGGAGCGGCGGCTCCGCCCGCTCCTCGGGCCTCGGCCGCCACAGGGGCCGCCAAGCGCCCAAGAGAGCCCTCGCCTCCTGCTCCTCGCGCCGGCCGACGACCAGTGCGATATGATTTCTCCGCCTTGGCGAAGGCGACGAGGAGGAACAGGAGTAAATGCCGAGACCTTCATCTTCTTTAAATTTCGCCTCGATTATTGTTGAGGCTAATCTTGTTCCTTGCGTTGACTTGGGACCACTGACCGAAGCGGGCGGCGAAAAAGCCAAGGTGCCGTGATCGAGTCGCGGACGACTTCGCCCGGCCGAGGCGACGGGGACGCTTGACCAAGCTTGCGGACCAGCGTCGTCCCGATGAGCAGCCCCCAGCGCAGCCCCCAGCGTAAGTCTGGGTCCCGCACCTTCACTTGCCGGGCGCGTCCGGAGGTTCCATCTTGTTTCAATATCTTGATGAGTTTGTCTTGTTTTGTGTAGAGATGGGGCCGCAGTGGCCGGAGCATCCGGAGGTCGCCCTTGAGGAGCCGGCAGTCCCTCCATCCCCGCCAAGGTTGGACTCCCCGGCAAGGGAGAGCGTCCCGCCAAGGATGGGTACTCCGCCAAGGGCGAGTACCCCGCCAAGGGTGAGCAGTCCGGCAAGGGCGGCTACTCCGGCAAGGGATGGTTCCCCGGCAAGAGAGCCCGCCGCTGAAGATGTTCGCCAAGGTAAGTTCTGCGACCTTGTCTTCTTGGCGCCGCCTTCTTTCTGGATATTTGCTTGAACTGCTTTTGCTTTTTCTTCTTCTTCAAGATCCTCCTCCTCCCCGGCGAGATGGAGACGGAGGTCGTCATTGAGGAGGAGGAGGACGTGCAGGTGGCGGCGGCGCGCCTGTCGTCGAGGACGCGCGAAACCGCCGAGCCACATGTGCGAGATCGCTCCGGCTGCGAGCAGCTGCCGGCGGGAGAAGCGGCGACCGCACCACCGCCCGGAGGCTGCGGAGCGTCAAGTGCTGCGCCGGTTACCGACCCTCCGCCGGAGAAAAGCGGCCAGCTATGCCGAAGCCCCAGCGGCGTCTTCATCCAGATGTTGTGGGGTTCGTCGTCGCATGACTCCTACGGAGGGCAAGGCCTTGACGGGAGATCCTCGCCTCCATGGTTTGAAGGTCGTCGAGGGCCCGGCGGGCGGGCGGGCTGAGGAGAACTGCTTCATCAGCTCCTGGCCCTTTACCGGGCAGACGGTAGCTTCGCTTCCCGGGAGGCCCTTGCCGCGAAGGCCGCCGAGGAGATGGAAAAGCGTGCGGCGGAGCTTAGTGCCGCCAATCAGGCTGCTCTCCGTGAGGTGGCGGAGAGCGCGAGCAGCTTCGCCCGGGCAGTATGAAGAGTGGCTCTTTGGAGAAGGCCGAGGCGAAGAGCAACAACGGCTCGCCGGAGTGGAGCTGTCGGCGAGAAGGAGAGCTTAACCAGCGAAAGGTTGACCTCGGCGCCACGAGGAAGACCTTGCAGCTGGGAGCAGGCCCTCGGCGGGGGAGCTGAAGGAGGCGAAGGGCCTTGGCGGCAGCATGGAGACCGCCAAGGAAGACCTTACCGCCAAGGTCGCAGAATCTGGAGGAGCTGTTGAAGGTGGACTCGGAGAAGATCGCGCGCTCACCACGGAGCGCGAGAAGTACACCCACACCAACTCGAGCTCAGTAGCGTCTTTACGAAGGGCGACGGCGAAGGCCGCCAAGGACTCCGTCGAGGATCTTGAGCGAAAATTTCTGTCTTTGAAGGACTCGCTCGACGCTGCCCGGGACCAGAGACCAAGTGAAGGAGGAGCTCCGCGAGGAAGCGATCCTTAGTGGCCGGTGCCAACAAAGCAGCCGAGGATTTCCGTCGCATCGTCGAGATATGGACCGAGGATTTGGTGTCTTCGTCCGCCATTGACCAGGGAGGCTGCTGGCGCCAAGCTGGAGCATCTCATCTATTCTCCGGATCCAAACCTTGCCCACAGCGCCAAACTCAGCCTCTTCTTCAGGGGGATCGCGCCGGCCCTTGCAAACCTGCGGGAGAGGATTACCGCGCAGCTTGCCGAGGAGACTCGCCGGATGTGCGCGGGAACCATGGAGCGCGTGCTGACGAAGATCGTATACCGCAATCCCGGCGTGAACCTCACCAACGTTCTTCGTAGCTTGCCGGCTGACGCAGACATGGAGGCCCTGAAGGAGCGGGTCGCCCACATCATCGCCAAAGTGAACAAGATCCCCAGGATGGAGGGTGACCGCGTGGATTAGGCCTCCTTTATTTGTATCTCTCTTTTTTTTTGTTGCTGCACAGGTTGCTATGAACTCATTAGTCACTGCGACAAGTTATTCCTAGTAAGATATTACCTTTATTTTGACCAGTAGATGCAGTGTTATCTTCCTTGTTTCGATTCTCAACTCCGCATGTTCCAACTTTATGCTTCTAAGAGTTTTGCCGGCAAGGAGCCCTTGCCGCGAGCGCTGAGTGTCGAACTCGAAGCAGCTCATTGGCCAAGGTCCTCTCGGCAAGCAACCTTGCCACGGCCAGTCGCAACGCACTTAGCTTGCTGAGCGGACTCGAAAACGAAATAAGGGCGCAACACTTTGTCGCAGCTCACTTAAATCGTTGAGCGTGCTCGAAAACAAGGTAGTGATGCGGCTATTCATGGGTAGGTTCCTCCGAGCACAAGTTTTCCATACAAAGTGTGGCTGTTCAAGGAAGGCAACTGAGAATTTTAAAAATCTTGAGCTGCTCAAATCCTGACGACTTAGCTTTCGTGCTCTATGCACTTTCCGGCAAGTTTTGCACTCTCCGGCAAACTTCTCTTTCTTGAACAGCACTTGGTTCATCCTCTATTTCTTTCCCCCCCGGCAAACTTGTGCGCGAGGAATGTTTCTTCTGTTTAAGAAACAAGGAAAGAGAATAAGGAAAACAATCGTATGGCCTTTCGGTGTGCCATTGCTTGCCGGATATGTGTGTCGTGCGAAAGACGCCAAATAACTCATGCAAATAGCAAAGAAAAGCATGGGAAAAGGCAAATAGCGCGAAACACAGAAACTTTATTGCTGCACGGGGTCTGCGCCCGGCTTTGTACAAAGGGTTACATGCAACAGCGGCAAAGCTTTTGTACAAAAGGTGGTTGCCGGAGCGGATCACGACAACCGCGCCTTATGGGTAAAACTTGCGAAGATGCTCTATGTTCGGGAGTTACTCAGCGGCAAGCCTTCTTCGGTCTCGGCGGACAGCGCGGGCCTCGTGACTTGTCTCACCCGATAAGGGCCTTCCCACTTCAGCGTCAACTTGTTGGAATTCTTGGCGGATGAACACGCCAAGAACAAGGTCGCCTTCCTCGAGACTCTGGCTTTGACCTTGCGGCTATGGTAGCGGCGCAAGGCTTGCTGGTATCGAGCAGCTCGTCTGACAGACTTCGAGGCGTCCCTCCTCGAGGAGCAATCGTCATCTTATCGCGGCTTGCTCGTGCTCAAGCTCATCATAGCGAGCACTCGAGGAGATCCGTATCTGATTCCGTGGGGAGAACTGCTTCGCTCCATAGACTAGAGCAAAGGGTGTCTGTCCGTGGCTCGATTTGGTGTCGTTACGATTGACCAAAGAGCGCGGCAGCTCCTCTATCAATTTCTTCCGCGACTTGCGCAGCTTAATCGAAAGTTCTTGTCTTGAGTCGCGCAGCACTTCAGCGTGGCCCTTTACGCTTGACCGTTGCTCCTTGGGTGAGCAATGAAGCGAAACAGACCTTGGCGCCAAGGTCTTGGGCGTCTTGCATGAAGGTGCGGCTAGTGAATTGTGTACCGTTGTCGGTGATAATCCCGTTAGGGATCGAAGCGACACACAATCGACTGAAGAACTTGACCGCTGATGTCTTGTCACCTTTCTCATGGCTCCACTTCGGCCACTTTGTGAACTTGTCGATTACTACGTACAAGTACTCAAAGCCCCGACAACACGGGAAGGGGCGAGATATCGAGCCCCTGCACGAGAAGGGCCAGGATAAAGGGATTGTTTGGAGAGCTTGAGCTGGTGGTGAATCTGCTTTGCATGGGCCTCGCACGCTTCACACTTGGTTACTAGGGCAGTTGCATCTTGGAGGGCTTCTTGCCAAAAGAACCCTTGTCGGAAAGCTTTCCGACAAGTGCTCTTGCGCCAATGTGGTGGCCGATATGCCTCCATGTATCTCTGCCAGGCTTCTTCATCCATCTTCCACAGAGATGCACTTGATCGACACCATTGAGCCTTCTTACATGCAGTTCGTTGTCCACGAACTGGTACATACTTGACTGTCTGGATACCCTTTCTATTTCTTCAGGGTCGTCGGGAAGTTCTCCAGTTTGCAAGAAGCGGACGATCTGCTGCGCCCATGCCGGAGCTCGAGGCTCAACGGCGAGGACTAATGGCGTGAGGGCTGCTGCGGGGACCTCAACTTCTACGGCAAGGATCTTTGGCTCTGCCGGGGCTGAAGGTCCCCCGGCAAGCTTGCCGGGGCAAGGCTTGTCGGGAACACTTGCTTCAAGTGCACAGATCTGGGGATCCGCAGGAGCAAACTGTTCCTCAGCGTCCTGGCCGTTGATCTTAGGGACTTTGGCGGCGGCCTCAGGGAGACCCGCCGGCAAATAGTCGCCGGAGACCAACTTTCTCTTCTTGGGTTGCCCAATTGATGGTGTGACGGAGGGTTGAGTCAACTTGAGCAAGAAGGTTCCTGGTTCCACAGGTAACTTCATCGAAGCACATTTTGAAAGGCCATCTGCGATTTCATTTTGAGCTCTCGGGACATGCTCCATCTGCAAACCTTCAAAGCGCTCCTCAAGCTTCCTCACTTCATCTACATAAGCTTCCATCAAAGGGCTCTGATAGCTCTTGTTAACTTGTCCGACCACCAACTGAGAATCTCCCCACAATCAACTTCCCGATCCCAAGTTGGCCGCAATCCACGAGGCCGGCGAGCAAACCTTCATATTCAGCGGTGTTGTTTGTCGCTTGCTCTCTTAGGAAGTGCATCTGGATGACATACTTGAGGTGCTCTCCGATTGGCGCGATGAGTACCACGCCGGCACCGGCGCCTTGCAGCGAGAAGGCACCATCAAAGTACATTACCCATTCACTCGTCGCTTCTTGTACGGGTGTACTTGTTTCTTGGACTTCTTCATCAGGTGTTGGGGTCCATTCTGCTATGAATTCTGCCAAAGCCCGGCTCTGTATGGTTGAAGTACTTTCAAACTTGAGTCCAAAGCTCGACAGCTCCAAAGCCCACTCAGCGATCCTGCTGTTGCTTCGGATTGTGCAAGATCCTCTTCGGCGGGAAGCGAGTGACCCTTTGTTATCTCGTGTGCTTGGAAGTAATGGCGCAGCTTTCTTGAGGCCATAAGGAGGCGAAAGCAACTTTGCACACCAGAGTATCTCGATCTAGCTCCACGGAGGAGGGAGCTTACAAAATACACCGGGCGCTGCACCATCTTTTCCGCACCTCATCCATTCTGCTTGAGAATTGCCCTTGTCGGGGCGGAGCTTGTCGGGGCAGCCCCATGCTTGTCGCTGGACTCGCTCGCCGGTGGTGCAGCCTCCCCGTCGGGCTCCCTCTCCGCTACGAGCGCATCACTAACCACTTGATTGGTTGCCGCTAGGTACAGCAGCAACTTCTCTTGTGGTTTAGGTGCGACAAGTATTGGGGTGGAGGACAGGTATCGTTTCAAATCTTGCAGCGCTGCCTCCGCTTCTGGTGTCCACTTCATGGGGCCTGCCTTCTTCAAGATTTTGAAGTAAGGTAGGGCGCGTTCTGCAGACTTTGAAATGAACCTACTGAGGGCAGCCACACAACCTGCGAGCCTTCTGACATCCTTGACTCGCCTTGGGGCCTCAATCTGCTCGATGGCTTTAATCTTGTCGGGGTTGGCTTCAATCCCTCTCTGCGAAACAAAGAACCCGAGAAGCTTGCCGGAGGGAACTCCAAAGACGCACTTCTCAGGGTTCAACTTTAGCTGTATCTTGCGCAGGTTCTGAAATGTTTCTTCTAAATCTTGAATCAGCGTGTCCTTGCTCTTGCTCTTTACCACGATATCATCCATGTAAGCCTCTACATTCCTGTGGATCTGTGGCTCAAAAGCAGTATACACTACCCTTGCGAATGTTGATCCTGCATTCTTCAGCCCAAATGGCATGCGTATGAAGCAATAGGTGCCACATGGAGTGATAAACGCAGTCTTCTCTTCATCTTCCTTGGCCATAAAGATCTGGTGGTAGCCCGAGTATGCATCAAGAAAGCAGAGTAGCTCACATCCGGCGGTGGAATCAACAATCTGGTCGATGCGCGGCAAGGGGAATGGATCCTTGGGGCACGCTTTATTCACATCGGTGAAGTCTATACACAGCCTCCACTTCCCATTGGCCTTACGCACGACGACTGGATTTGCTAACCACGTTGGATGGATTACTCCTCTGACCAAGCCTGCTGCCTCTAGTTTCTTGATTTCTTCGCTGATGAATTCTTGGCGCTCCACGGCTTGCTTCCTTACTTTACGCTTGACGGGCGCGCGCGAGGACAAGCGGCAAGCTTGTGCTCAATTACCTTCACAGGAACACCGGGATGTCGGATGGTTGCCACGCAAACACATCGACATTCGCCGCAGAGAGCAACGAAGCGCTTTCCTATTTGTTGTCAAGCGTGGCGCTGATGGTGAAGGTACCACCAGTGCCGTCCTCCTTAGCGGGCACCTTCTTGGTTGCTGGCGGAGCAGTCATTCCCTTTTTACCCTTGCCGGTGGAACTCGACGGGGCGTCCTCGACAGCAGCGCAATACTACGAAGAGGTGCAGTTGCCGGAGTGGGCCCCGGAGCGCTTGCCGGACTTGGTCTTTGTCTTCTTCCCCCCGGGAGCTTCAGCGGCAAGTGCATCCTTGTCGGCCGCTGCCGCCGCGTCCCGGTAGATCTTGTCGGCGCAGATAAGCGCATCTTTCTTGTCGCCGTGGACAGTGATGACGCTCATCGGCCCCGGCATCTTGAGCACGTTGTAAGCATAATGGGAAGCTGCCATGAACTTGGCGAGAGCAGGACGGCCGAGTATCCCGTTATATGGCAACGGAATATCGGCGACGTCGAAAGTGACGCGCTCGGTCCTGAAGTTGAGTTCCCCGCCAAAGGTCACCGGCAGAGTGATCTTTCCCTTGGGCTTGCTCCGTCCTGGGTTGATTCCTTGGAAAGAACCGGTCTCTTCGAGCTCGCCATCTGGGATTTGGAGTTTCTTGATCACAGCAGAGGAGATCAAGTTCAGCCCGGCCCCGCCGTCGACCAACATCTTGGTGACCTTGAGGTTGCGGACGGTGGGTGAGACCAGCATCGGCAAACACCCGACCGCGGTGGTGCGGTCGGGGTGATCCTCTAGATCAAAAATGATGGGCGTGCTTTGGACCATTTGAGGACTGCGTGACTCCATGGGCGGCTCTGCTGCATTCACCTCACGTGCCCACTGCTTTAGTTGGCGGTGGGAGGTGTGTAACGAGGCACCACCGTCAACGCACAGGACCTCCGTGGCCTTCTGGAACTCCTGTTCACTGTCATCCTCATCCTCCATGTCCTCGTCGCCGTCTTCTTCATCCTTGTCACGGCTCCGGGAAGGTCGATCACCTTGCCGCCGTTTGGCCTTGCCGGGGGTTCCTCCCCGACCATTAAACGGCCGCTTCTTGCTCGGTTCTCCTCCGCCACCTTGGGCCCTCTCCTTGTCGCGCCTCTCGTACTCAGCTTTACTGCTTTCGGCGAGATAGTCGGCGCTTGCGATTGTAGAGGTCGTGGCCCTTGGTGCGGTGGATTTTGCAATATTGCTTGCGGGGCATTCAGCTTGTCGGCTGCCGCCACGGGGCAAGCTCCTTGCGGAGTTGCCAGCTGTGTTTGTTTGGCGGGAGCTTCCTTGCGGACTTTTCGGCGGCAAGCACTGTTCCTTGTTCTTCTTGAAAGTTACGCGCGGCGCTTCTTTGCGGGCGGCGTCGTCGGAGTCGCTTCCTCTGCGCCCGCGTCCTCCCGAGAGTCTTCTCCCTCTTCAGCGTCGCATTTGTCGACGAGCATAAAGCTCGCGGCGTCCCCGAATCTTGGTCATCGCCATCTCCTCACGCATGCGGCGGTTCGCGCGTTACGGTGGAACGCGCGATAACCGCGGCGGGGTGGACGTCGAGATGTTGTGTTGCACACGGTGAAGCGTTGGATGTACTTGCGCAGGACTCTCCTTCCTTCAGGCCAAAATGTGGAGATCGCTCTCTGGCCGTGGGGTTTGTGGCCGCCCGGTGAAGGCGCCAACAAACTGGTGGCAAAGGTCTGCCCAAGAAGAAATGGAGCCCTCGGCAAGTGCATAAGCCAGAACGAGCGTTCGGCCTAAGCACGAGCGGAAGTAGTTCGCCGTAATCTTCGCGTCGCGCCCGCAGCCTGCACCGCGATGGTGTAGATCTTGAGGAACTCCGAGGTGTGTCTTACCGTCGTACTTCTCCGCACGCGTCGGGTTTGAAATTCTTCATCTTTGGAGCCCTTTGGACACGCCGCAGCTCTCGGGTGAGCAGGGCAGCCCGCCCGCGTCTGACAAGTCGCTTTGGCTCGCCCGGGCGTCTTGCCGCGTCAGCGATACTTCCAGCTCTCTGGTCGATTGTCGCCGAAGTCTCTTGGCGGCGCTCGATCGTGGTCGGCGTCTTCGCCGTCGATCGTCAAGGACTGGCGTTGGTCAGCGAGCCCTTGGATCCGGCGACGCCGTGGAGCCGTCGTCGGTGTAGTTCGGCGGGCGGCGTCTTCGCTTCACGGCGGGGAGTGCACGGTGGTTGCACCCGGCGGTCTGTCGCCGCCGCCGCCGTCTTCTCGACTTGCCGCGGTGTAAAGCCATCACCTGCCGTGGGCGGTCGTTGTTGGCGGCGACCAGCTCTGATGGTAGCCCTCCGATCCTCGGCCTTGTCCGCTGCTGGAGGGAGATCGAGTAACATTGCGCTCTTGTGAGAAACTTCGCGAGTGGAAGGAAGCGGGCGAGCGGCGCGAGAGTGGGCGTGCTCGGACTCCTAACGGTGTTAGAAGGAGTAAGGTCCTCCCGGCGCCTTCGCTTTGCTGTGTCCGGGGCGAAGTCCGGAACATCCTTGAGCCTCGTGCGTCCTGCTCCAACAAGCGGATACCACCTCCGTGGTATGGCGTTGCTGAAGTCGTCGTCGCTGAGATGGAGGTGGATCCACGGAGACCAAGGCGCGGTCACCCGTCCGATCCCTGGATCTGGTGGCGCTGCGAGTGCCCTCGCCGGCGTCTACCCTTTCGACGGCATCTCCTCCGCCCACCGCTGGCTCCGGCGGCGGGTGAGACGCAGATGGGTCTCAACCCTCGAGCCCTCGTCTTGAGGCCATAAGCGCAGATTGTCGATGAAGTAGCCGACTTAAACCGGAGAAGTTGAAGGAGAACGCGCGGCAGCTGACGCCGGATCAGGTCCGCACAACCTCGACTCCCCTACAGGCGCGCCAAAGATGTCGGGCGCGATGGGGCGCGACACCTATGGGGCGGGGCGGCCCCGTGTGTTGATGCGAGGCGGAGGAGGCACGGAGAGCGGATCGAGCGATGCGCTGCGAGGATTTTACCCAGCTTCGGGACGCGATGGTGGCGTAAAACCCTACTGCTGCTTTGTGTTGTATTGTGTTCGGGAGCTTGAAGAGCTACAGTAGTAGCTACACCGAGCGTGAGGGGGGTTGCCAATGGTTCCCACCTCTTCTACGTTGTGCATGGGCCTCCTTTTATAGGGCAAGGGGTCACCGACAGGTGTCAACGTAGGAGAGAGGGGTAAAAACGTAAAAGAGGTGGTAGTTGGAACAGTGCAGCTACAGTGTTTGAACAGTGGATTCTACCTACTTTTGACAGAGGGGGACAAGAGCATTAAATGCCCGTCGCCGTCGCCCCAAAAGCTCTCGCCCTTGCGTCTCCGTTTGCCACGGCGATGGAGCCACCACCGTGGAGCGCCACCGCACCCTTCATGCAGCACAGCCATCCGCCACGCGTCTCTGGAGAGGGCTTAAGGTGACGCGTGGGCGGATGAGCTGGAGTGCGGGCACACAGCGCGGCTCTCCCGGCAAGTACCTTGCCGGGGTCTTGATCTTGCCGGGCCCGGGAGCTTGTCGGGCTCATAACTTGTCGCTCCCCGGGCCCTCGCCGGGACGCGTATAGCGCCGAGGCGTGTCTTCTGTGGTGTAGTCTCCTGGTCTCCCCGGCGAGCTCCTCTCGCCTGGGGCTTGCACGAGTGGTGTGATCTTGAGCCTGGAACGGCCATCCCGGCAAGCTCCTCTTGCCGGGGTCTCGAGCTTCTGTCTTGTACACTTTATTCTTGGATGGCTTGATGTGGAGTGGGAGTGATCTCCGGCAAGCATATGGTGGATCGATGTCGCGGGAAGCTGCGACTGCCCGTGCACAAGTTGGGGTACTGAGGTACCCCTACCTTAGTACACCGACACACAGAGGCCGCCGCGACCATCTTTCTCCTCCTCGATTAGTAATGTGTGTATTGAATCACTTGGCAGTACATGTGTAGTTCCAATTTTGTTCATACCTACCCTTCAATTTTCCTGGGTGCTATTGTTCCCATAAAAGTAATTGGTTATAGCCTTCATTGTCCAACAGAATATCAGCTTGTAATTGTGTGTCGCTCCTGTATCGCACTGTGCTTGGGTAGGTTTTTCATCTGCAACCAGTAGTGTGGCAAATGATGGAAAGGTTTTTAGAACTAGCAAGATGCCGATGCGTTGCACGCATCAAGATGCATTTGTATTAGTAGTTTATCTTGTGGGAGAAAAGGATGAACGAGGGATGGCCTTATTTGCAAATCTGGAGAGGGGTATGGGTATCTTTTTGCAAAATTCCCATTTGTTTCCTTCCTATCTGTCAGATATAAATCGGACGGCCTATATTGCAAGAAAAAAAAGTATAGAGAGAAAAGTAGACAGTAAAGGAAGTGGAGATAAATATTAAATATTAAATATAAAATAAATATAACTATAGAGAAGAGAGTAGAGATAGCAGAGACGTCGGGAAAGGATCGCGCGCGCGTGGGAAAAAGCGGTCGGGCGTGCGCTAGTTTTGGCACGCGGCGTCCTGCGCGCTTTATAAAATCCAACGCCCTGTCACCGCTCTGTGCCTTGCCATCGCTCTGTGCCTCGCCACCGCTCTCTCCCTGCTCTTTTTCGCCTCGCCACCATCGCGCCACCATGCCGCCGCGTCGTCGGGAAACTTGGGGATACCGCGGCGTCCGCGCGCGCCCCTCCGGCGACTTCTCCTCGGCCTCGGCAATTTTGACACCGCCAACGAGGCCGCCCGCGCGTACGACACAGCAGCGTGGCACCTCCGGTGGCCTCATAGAACATTGAACTTCCCCAACGTGCCGACGCGGGAGCAGGCGCAGGAGCTCGCGCCTCTGCCGCGGCTTAGCACCGACGATGATCGTCGCGAAAAACGGAGGCGGGAGCACCGTCTCGGCATCACCGCGATGGACGAGGAAGCCATGGCGTTGTGGCGCCAACACTTCCCGCAGGACATCATCAACGAGCTTGAGTTCTACCCACAAAGGAGGGCAGAGAGGGATAAGAGGAGGGCGGAGCGAGCCGCCTATCGCGAGGACAAGCGTAGGCGAAAAGCGGACGCACAATTCAACATGAGGCTAGGAGCAGCGTCATGCAGGAATCCGGCGACGATCGGTATCTTCACGCCTCTGATCGGGCGTTGAAGGAGGACATCACCGAGGAGGAGGGGACAACGAGGAGTAGTTGAATTATCTTTTTTATCTATCTATGCTGAGAACTATCCTCTACTCTCTAGTATCTACTTCTCGATCTCAACCTTTAAACGCTTTTTAAAGCGCCCGCGTTCTTGATTCTGTTGGAGATGCTCTAACATGGCGAGGCAGTGCTTTAATGTTGCCCACAAGATCTTGTGAGTATTACTAGTAGTATTTTTCTTGCCATGTTGAGATTTTAAAACCACGAGTGTGAACATGCAGAGGAGCAATGAAGACCAAACATGGGATATTCGGGACATCTTCAAGGAGCGTGACAAGTTAAAGAGGAGCTGCACCGAACCTTAAAATGAGCTTTGGTAAGTAACACCCTTTCAATTACTTTCATTTAGCCTCGTATTCTTCGATGTGTATATGTTGTAGTTTCTGTTTCTCTTAAGCGTGGTGTTCTCTGATGTGTAATAAGAAGAGTCTTAATCGTCCTAATGCTTTTGTTTTAGCTTGATGTAGGAAGTGGGTTCTCACCTTGTAGTCTGTTTTTATATTTCTTTTCCTTTTGAATTCACTTCTCCGAGTTCTGTTTATCTGGCTTCTACTAAATGGATCTAGGTTTCTCTGAGTATTGATCTAAAAAAGAAGTAACTTCATGTCAGGATGCAGTTCCTGCGAGGAGGGAAGTATGGTCAACCTCGAGATCATGTTTCCAAAATGAGGCTGGATTACACACAAGGTGCCAGTTCCCTAATGATGCTGGATTAGACACAAGGTGCAAATTCCCAGATGATGTTGGATTACACACAAGCCAGGTGGAGTCGTCAGCTGTTTGTGTCCTCGTGGCATTAGTAAAGGCTGAAAGAAAGCATGCAGCAGCCCTTGAGAATGTAGCTGAGTTCCTAAAGAAGCGAAAATAGCAATCAGATGCTCTCTTCACCCAAGCCAAAGAAGAGATGGAAGAAGCCAGAAATAAGCTAGTAGAGGCAGAGCAGGCTAGGCGTCTCCTGCTATCTAAAACTGTTGTCAATACAAAATTTCCTTCATAATAGCTAGGTTCAAATGTTTATCCAATCAGCATGCCTGTTGTGATGTCTGTGGATCTACTGATGTGGCACAAAATGTTTTTTCGGGTCATGTAATAACAACAATTACTTTCCAAACAATAACAGATGAAGCATTGGACATGGTATAGTTCACGCGCAAGCCCGACATTCCAAGTTCAACTTCCACATCAAACTCATGTTCACAGATATCTACACATTCATACATAATGTCCACAACCATGATTCACTTCAAAGCCAAAAAATGTGAGGAGAGTTATAAATAAAGAAAAACCTCTACTAGTTCCTGCTACCAGTGCGAGCACAACAAGTCAAGACCATGCGTAAATTAATTATATTTTAGTCATTTTTTCTGTTCTAAAATGCCTGCCGGCTCGCGGAAGGGCGTGTTGCCGGCACATGCGCAGATTCAATGAAGCCAGGTGGGGCAGTCTTAAGCTGGTTGCACGCGGCGAGGAGGCGTGCTCAGCCGGGCCTATAGCGAGTGCGGCCCTCTTGGTCGGCGCGCCGGTTCAATGCCTGCGCTATGAGAGGTCGCGCCCGTGTCAGAGCAATCACTCCCTCCAGTCCCTTTTTGTTTGGGTATAACAAAATCTTGTTTTCCATTCACATTTTACAAGTAAAATTCATGGACAAACTTTGACCCAAAGTATGATGGGGACTAGTAAACTAGAATGGAGGTAGTAGTTTTTTTATCAAAGAAGGGTTTCCCCTTCCGATTACTGAAAACCAGCATCTAAATCTAAACCATAGTATTTGCCCTAGAACTACCAGGTTCAACATCTCGCAACATAAACCCATACAACCATACGCCAAGGAGGTACGTAGTACTATGAACTCCATTTTCGCTCCATACCAATCGTTCTAAAAACTACTTACTACTTATAATGTGCCATTGGAAATCAGAACTCTTAACCCCGCTAAAAAAAATATTTTAAACGTGGCTACTCGATCCGTGGCAACTGGCGAGCCACCGCGTCCAAGTCGTTCACCTGTGGTCCCGACCATCAACTCCTACAAAGGTGCTCCACCACGTACTGGGTACCCGCGAATGCAGCAATCATGCACCTAGGGTTTTAGGGTTTATTTGTTAATGTCGCCTTTACATAACACTCATGTGTGCGAGACAGTGAGAGGCCGACTGCGTGCGTGCGCCTCTTCTCTTCGTATATGTACTCCACCGTTTGTCTGGTGTCCATAAAATTATAATAACTACTAGCAATGTGCCAATGCGTTGCCACATGATCAAAGTAGATTAATACATATGCACCGATTTGATAGAAAAAAAGTCTAGTTTTGAAATACGTATATCACTAAAAATATGTTATGTTTCACTCAAAATATATTCCTTTGGCAGTTTTGATGAGATAAGGGAGGAATGTTGTTGGTTTCAAGATTCGAGAAGTGGTATATGTCTAATTTCTACTCTTACTAGCAGGATACCCGTGGTTGCACGGAACATCAAGATCTTGTGGGAGAAAAGGATGAACAAGGGAAGGCCTTATCTGCAAATTTGGTGAAGAGTGTGGGTAAATTGCCATATTTTCCTTCCTATCCGTCATATATAAATCGGACGACCTATATTGTAGGATGGCAGGCCCACCATCATCACCAACTCTATTTTTTATCCCTACTCTTATAAAAAGCATTGTCGGTGATGATCGTGTGCCTGACATCCTGCAATATAGGCCGTCCGATCTATATCTGACGGATAGGAAGGAAACTATGGCTATTTTGCAAAAAGATACCCACACCCCTCTCCACATTTGCAAATAAGTCCTTCCCTCGTTCATCCTTTTCCCCCACAAGATAAACTACTCATACAAATGCATCTTGATGTTCCGTGCAACGCATGCGCATCTTGCTAGTTGTTGCAAAAAGCCCATGTGTGTGTGAGAGAGAGGGAGAGTGGAGAAGGACGGTGTGCATGTGTGACAAAGACACAAGTAGTGTGTGTGCGATAGGTATCAGCTTAAAATGAGGCGATAGTGTGTGTGTGCACGACCGAGAGGGCGTGTCTCAAGAAGGGAAGAAAAAGCTACATAGATACAAGGAGCGGGAGAGAGACATGTATGCGATGGTGAAGCATGAGTGTGCGGGTGTATAAACCTATCTAGAGGCTAGCTAGTCAATAAATGTCTGTGAGAGAAATACGAGTCGGGGTGCGAAAGCGAGAATTTTGTGTGTGTGATTGAGAGACGGTAGTCGGGAAGGGGAGTGGAAGTAGGAGTTGTGTGTGTGTGTCTGTGTGAGAGAGAGAGAGGAGACGGTAGTCGGGGTTGTCTAATCGGTAAGCAAATGAATAATGTCAGTCTGGGATGGAGGCGAAAAGGAGACCGCAACAAATGTTGTGTCTACAGGAGAGAGAGAGAGAGTAATTTTAGTGGTATGAGTCATATGTAGAGACATATAGGGTGTGTGAGAGAATCCCATAGAGAGAAAGACAAAGTGAAAGGCAGTGGAGGCTGTGTGTGTGGCGGTGAAAAAGAAAGCTTAGGTACCGAGTGATACCAGAGAACAGTAGAGATGTGAGAGATAATGAAAACCATGTAATGTATAATGATAGCGAGAGTGTGACACTTCTCAAGGGAGACGTCAAGATACCATGTTTGCGAGGATAGGAGAAACATGAAGTGAGCGTGCGGGTGAGCTGGAGAAAAGAGAGTGATAGCTACCTGAAGGAGCATGCATGCGAGAGAGATGGGCGTGAAAGGAGTGAACAAAAAAGGGATTCAAATATTTGAATTCGAGATGATGATACATGTAATCCATACTCGAACCAAAATTGATCTATCAAACATGCATACTCATATGAATTCACGCACATCTATGTTATTTAATATGTAGATATTACTGATCTATACATTTTAGTAGAACATAATTTGGTTAAAAATTATGAATTCAACCTTAAGATTTCGAGATCGTTGTATTTGTAAATCATATTATACATATAAAGGAGCAGAATTCTTTGTTGTGCTTTTGAAAGTATATACAAAAAAATGATGTATACAAAATGTAATTCCAATTGAAAATGGATCTCGCCCGTAAAAATAGTAGAATACAAATGGGATTCGAATTGAGTTGGCACGGTAAACGTGCACTCTGCAA
Organism: Aegilops speltoides; assembly: GCA_021437245.1. Classification (NCBI taxonomy): domain Eukaryota; kingdom Viridiplantae; phylum Streptophyta; class Magnoliopsida; order Poales; family Poaceae; genus Aegilops; species Aegilops speltoides. The sequence continues at coordinate 278,712,671 of CM038145.1, read as the reverse complement.
AATTTGAACGAAGCGGGGAAAGTCGCAGTAACCGCTCGAAACCAAAATCTGCGAGATGGAAATCACTACTGCTGGATTTCTATAGGTTTTGATAGGGGTAGGTTTGTAATTTCACTCAAACGTGACGTAACCGCCTCTCACCCGGATTCATACACGGTGGGTGCCAAAACACAGTGTGCCCTCGGCTGAAATCGACTCCCTCCCTGATTCATATTCATACACGGTGGGCACCAAAAACAAACTCTCGTCGGCAAATATTTGGTGTATGCGAGATTACCGTCCTATCCCCAACCGACTAATGTTGCTGTGATGTAGTAGAAATTTGAAACGGGGGTTAAGTTTGTAAATTTCCTCGCATTTGAGACAAGCGCGCCCTGAATACATGGTTCCCCCCTTCCTCTCTACCTCCCCTTTCCCCATTCGTACTCTGTGGGCGCCAAAACACCATCTCCACCACACCCTCCTCCGCCCGCCGCCGTCCGCCACCCTATCCACCGCCGTCCTCCTCCACCATGCCGGAGCTGATACCCCGATGCCGCCGTCCATTACAAGAGATCGACCTCACTCATCCACGCCTTCGGACCGGGATCCTTGCATCCCGTCCTCTCGCTTCATCCCCGCCGTCGTCCACCTTGCCGGGGCCCCTCCTACGACCGTCTCATCCACAGACGCCCCGCCGCCACCGTCTACCCTCCTAGATCTTCTTCCGCACCGCCGACAGTCATCGCTACCGCAGCACCATCAAATTCGCAGCAGATGCGTACACGGTGCCGCACCAGACGCGGTACTCTTTTGTATCTGCTCAACTTATTTATCACAGCAAGACAATTGATCGCCACAGCTTTACTCTGATTTCTTGTCTTGGTTGCGAAGTTGCCTTTATCCGGTTTTCACCTTCAGATCCGCCATGGCACGCTCAACACTATACTCCCAATGCTTATGGTTTTCCCCTTTTATATTCCACACTAGTTAAATCACAGTAGACTAAATTTCAAAATTGGGTCAGTCGATTTTTCAGAGCTCGCCGGAGTTCGCCGGTGTGATCCAAGGGGCTCGGGTGGTTGTGGGGCCTCGCCAAACGAAGAAAACTCGACGCGGGTGGGGGTGGGGGTGGCGGAGGAACACATGTGGTGGGGGCCAGCGGCCTATGCGGTGTTCTGTATGGGAAGAATCAGAGACGAGGAAGAAGAAGGGTTAGGAGACGTAGGATCTTCATCCAACCGCCTGAAATGGTTGAGAGACAGCTGGGAGTTGCATTCTTAATGCGCTCTGGTTCATCATGTGTGGGCACTGCGCAACCAACATTTTATTATCCAAAATCTGTTTGCTCTTCTTTACCATGTTCCTCTTCTGTTCTTCTTTAATATGTACTCTCTCCGTTCCTAAATACAAGTCTTTGTATAGATTCCACCATGCACTACATATGGAGCAAAATGAGTGAATATACACTCTAAAATGTATCTGGATACATCTGTATGTGATCCATAGTGGAAATCTCTACCAAGACTTATATTTTGGAACGGAGGGAGTATGCTAGTAGTACAGTATGTTCCTTGTACTGAAGATGAGCAGGGACATTTGCAGTGTAGAGGTCCATACAGTCGGTTGTGATGGACACTTTGAGCCTATTTGATTCGTAGGATCTTGTAAACATAGGAATAGGATTTGTAGTGGCCTGCCCACTTGAATCCTATAAGAATAGCAAGGAAATGCGCGGAGCTGTGTCACCTTTGAGAGTTACAGTGATATTAACAGTACCACACCTTCACTTGAAGAGAGCTGGTATCTGAAGCCTTTCTAGCTGTACCGGCAATACTAGCACTTATATTCCAGCAAGTTCCACTTTGTTGATTTTACTCTGATGCTTAAGGTTTTCCCGTTATATCTACACTATGATCTGTGTAGCTGCTTTGTGTTGCACTAGCAGCAGTCCACTCTTGAAGCTAAACACTACAATGACTTACAAAATTGGCACCAAGGCATTGAGTGCCATTCTGGAAGCAATGAAACTCATACGCTCCCCACTTGTTGACTCTTGTTCAGAATATGATCCTAATGAGTATTCTAACCTCGAGGAGTCAAAGGCAGATGGCCTGTCCTGTTCACCCATCAAGGTGCCTGTTCTAATTTGGCAATGTTTTATTGATTGCGGGTATCTTGCATATGTTGTCTTGCATTTCTTCTACTTTGTTGCACCGCCATCTTCTTAGTTTACTCATCATATATGTCGAGATGCCATGCCCATCCATTATCAATACATATTCCATCTGTCATCATACCATGTTTTTCCACTCAAATGTTGTTCGTGTGCATCAGACATCAAAAAGGAAGAGGGTGATTTGCCGAACCTGAAGGAGCACCAGCAAAGTCCTTGAAAAATGTGGTGGTGCCCGAGAAATCAGACAGCACCCCACTTATATTGGATGTACAACCAGTGACACAAAACGTAGGACCGACTCCAGCAAACTATACCCATACTTCACTGGCCACACCACTAGCCCCACCACACAGGACCTTCATTCCAGCAGAAGGTATACTGATTTCATTTGCCATAGCACCAGCTGTACCACAAAAAAATCCCAATCCAGCAAAAAGTACAGCAAGTCCACCGGCCGAAGACCTATCCCAACTGCAGAGACGACCAATTTCTGCAGATTGGAACCCCATTCCATTTATTCCCAGTTTAAAAGATAATGCTTTCAATGTTGTTAGGGACTACGTGCATATATTCCCATCATGGGAAGATTATTGTGAAGACAAACAGCGCTTTCACATCTTCCTGTCCGACTTACGTGTAAGTGCTATTATTCATGGTTATTATTTTCCTGTTTTCTGCTGATTGAACACATCAATGATTTACATTACATTGTTGTAACTAGGCGAGGGTCAATTTGGATAGTCATGACGAGCAAAGCTTGCTTGTGCTTTTGAAGGAAGCATTGCAGCAGTATCGGTGTTACCTGAGGAAATCACACTTTGATGGCAAGTCTATAAACGAATTTCCGGTGAAGTCTCCTGTGCTAAATTTAGAAGACATTGAATGGAAAAACCTTGTTATGCACTGGTCTCGTTACCAGGATGAGGTAGTGTCTATGAAATCACATGACAAATTGAACTTCTACTTTTCCGCATGTGCCTTATGGATCTTTTTTGCAGGAAATCTGCTCGAAGAAGAATTCCGGTTTGAAAAGAACGACAGGATATTGCAAATATGCTACCCACTCCTTTGCTCTTGTTAGTACATGTTGTCCTGTATCACTGTACTTGCATACATATCTGGTTCATTATGTGACATCAGTGTGCATGATAGCTTTCTTATCAATTGTTCGCTCCAAATTATCTGATATGTATGAATGGTTACATTAGTGTAGAATATATCCAATGCCAATGTTTTTTTAGCTCTGCATTGTTCTTGTAAGTACATGATGTCCTTTATCAATGTACTTATAATGACAGGTTGTTGTTCATGTACCATCACTCTGTAGCTTATTTTCCTTTGCCCTCCATTTTCTACACATCAGATCTATATTTACTCTTACCATAAGGTTGGTGCTGAAGAAGTTTAGTTGTGCATTGCTCTTGGTTGTACCTTTTGCTTGTATTGCTGCACTTACATTTATAGCTACTTGGTTATGTAGCATCACTCTTCATCTTATCTTAAATATTCTCCATTTTTTCATATATTATCACATCTATATTTTCTCTTAACAAAATGTAGAATAAAGGCAATGCTTATGAAGAAGATTTTGTGGTAAACTTCTTGAATTGCCCCCCCCCCATCAGCATGGACAAGGCCTTTATAGAGCCTGTCTCCACCAATAATGTAAGTTTGTCCATCTCAAGCCCTCAAACTTTGTTGTATATATTTGGTTAGGCATGACTGCAACATCTATTTATTTTTGGTGTTTGCATCAAATTACATGTTTAAAGTTTATTATGTAGTTCATAAACAAAAGTTTGTCCTTTCTCAATTTAGGTTTTCAGTTGTACAACCAAGTTCCTTCTTCATACCATGTAAATTAAACTATACAGAGCAAGTGATCTTCATTTGCACTACATGTATGCTTCTGTTCTCCATCCGTAATCCAGTGGTGTGGTGAACCTACCCACTACAACACAATGTCATATTCTGCAATGTCTTAGCTATGAGCAATGTCATATCATTATACTACTCACTCCGTCCGAAAATACTTGTCATTGAAATGGATGTATCTAGACGTATTTTAGTTCTAGACACATCCATTTTGATGACAAGTAATTCCAGACGGAGGAAGTATTATTTTAAACCGTCTCTTTATTTGCCAATCTGAAATGGGATAAATTGACAGCACACTAACCATTGATACTTATGAGTTCTTGTTCTGTAATCCAATGGTGTTGTGAAGCTGCCAACTCCTTCACAATGTCATTTCCTGCCATGTCTTGACCTGAACAATACCATATTGTGTTAATGCAATTTTAAACTGTGCCACTTTATTCGTCAGTAAGAAATGTGATGAATTGTCAGCACTGATACTTTTATGTGCAAAACCTGTCATCCGTGCCTTGTTTATCTTTGAGTGAGGAAGATTTAAGTGTTGAACAAGCACGTCTCATCATCTTGCTCACCGCTTATTGCAGCTCCCAATGAGGCTAACCTTTCTTGAACTCTATTGAAGTGCTGTCGGTTTTGTATATTATTTTGTCAGCGTGTTTATTTGCACTGGTGGCGATCTTTGATGCCCAGTGTATGTAATATGCTGTCTGCTTGTGCTTTATTATCATAGTGGCGAACTTTGATGCCCAATGGATGTAATATGCTGTAATTTCTTTATTGTATAGTCTAGGTTTTTCCTTATTCACGATGTTGCAGTTATTTTACTGTATATATATCCTGTATTCGCAGTAAACCGGCCAAACCATAAAATTACGATACATAATCGGGCCGTCATGCAATCACGATGTAGGTTGGGCCTGAAACGTGCTGAACAGCTAACGGGCCGGCAGCAGCCCGAAATGAACCCCGACCCATGATTGTGCGAATCAAATCACGGGCTTTTAACAGGCCAAAATTGTCTCAGTCCTTGTTTGGCCCAATCAGATATCGGTATGAAAGCGGCCGGATGCAAACCAGACGTGAGTTAGGCCCAACTATATGATGGGCATTTAATAGACCGAAATTAATATAGGGCTAAAATGTTAAACGGGCCCTTAAGAGGCCAAAACTAATATCAGGCCGAATTACTAAGTGGGCCTTTAGCAAGTGGGCCCAAAAGCATAGTGTCTAGTTGACGGGCCGAATCTGATATGGGCCATAATTGAGCCCATAGCCTCTTGGCCTAGATCAGGTCCGGCTTTTAACGGGTCGGATCTCATATGGGTCACTATTAGGCCCGGAACGTGGCAGGCTATTAATGGACCGGATCAAATATGGGCCAACATTTGTCCCAAAACATGGCAGCCAGTTAATGGGCCGGCCTACTAGGGTCCTCAAAATCTTGTGGGCCTACAGCTGGGCCGGCCCATTAATGTCGGCGAAATCTCATGGGCCTTTAGCCGGGCCGGTCCATTATGATCCGCAAGAATCTTGTGGGCCTTTACCTGGGCCGGCCCATTATGGCACACAAAAATCTTGTGGGCCTTTACCTGGGTTGGCCCATTATGGCCCGCAAAATCTTGTGGGCCTTTAGCTGGGCCAACCCATTATGGTCTGCAAAATCTCGTGGGCCTTTAGCTGATCCTGCCCATTATGGTCCGCAAAATCTTGTGGGCCTTTAGTTGGGCCTGCCCATTTAAACTTGATGGGTCGGTCCACAAGTCAACATATCATAGGCGCGTCTCGCCCATTGGATGAGTGACACATGTGCCAGCGCGGACCTGACACGTGTCTCCTCCAGCCAATGATGATTTTACACATGGAAAATAACCATTGGGCGGGGCTGTTAACGGGTTATCGGATCTAAAACCCGACCCGATAGCTTAACGGTGTTCCGTTATGGTGGATGCCACGTGTCGGTCACCCTTGACGAAAGCACTTCTATGACGCGCGATTTATCGTCATGGAAGTGGACACTTCCGTGATGATAATTTTGGTAATGTCATGGAACACTTCTACGACAGCACATGTATGACTATCTTGATTCTGTCATAAATTTGTCATGGATGTGCATGCATGACAAAAAATGCGACCTACTGTGACAAACACATATCATCACGGAAGTGTATTTTTTTTGGAGTGATAGTTGCTTTGCAACTGCTAAAATATGTCCAGAAACTAGATGATGAACAAGTACTCACTAGGAGTGTTGTATTGAGCTATAACTTGCCAAATCCTCATGATTTGGTCATAAGTGGATGCGGTAAAAAGATCACACCAAATGGACTTGCCAAATTGGTACTTGCTTCACAAGCATTACTTTTGACCAGAAACTTGGGAACATTCTAGGACAATATTGGATAAATGAAATTATCCAAACTCTTGGGTAGGTGGGTTATATGGATAGGAGAAAGCTTGGGATTATTTTCAGCCATAATGGAGCAAAAGAAAATATACTTGCTTCACAAACTGAAAATTTGGACAGAAAGCAAGAATTGCTCCTGTGCTCACATAGCTCAATTAAATATGCTGAATTTGGGTGAAGGCGAATGATTTTGGATACTTGAGAGGATGGCCAAGTTTCATCCCATTTGGAAACTCTATGAAGGTACTTCCTTCACAAAGTGACAATCTGGTCAGAAACTTTGAAAAATTGCACAGGGATCTAGGATGATTGGATTGAGCTCATCTTTGGTATTCATGGGTGATTTATCAATATTATTCACCCTACCAAATTGTAGCTCAAATGGAATTAGGAATAAAGCACTTCCTTTGCAAAATTTCAGAGAAAGCAGAAAATTGCATTAGATCATGTGTCCAATTTTTTATCTGTGGAACATGAGATGATGATGGAACTAGTGATTATATAGCAAGGACAAGCTCCACAATTTATGTGGGAATTTTCCCTACTATGAAAATAGTAGTTCCTTTAGAAAATGGCAGAATTGGAATATTGGTATTAAATAGGAAAAGGGAATTTCCCTTATTTAATTATGGCCAATACAATTGCCAGAGCTTGGATTAGGCATAACTTGCAAATATGCCCATGCGTTGCACGGGAGAAAAAAATAGTATGCCTTTGAAGTTAGTGAGAATTATATGTGCAAGCAAAACCCTATGTGCATGTGAAAAAAGAAATTTAGCTTCTCGGTTTCATCGGGTGTGAACTAATCAATCCGCAATTTTTCCATTCATTGATCGAGACATTTAAGAGTTTTGTTACGTCCATACACCAGAGCAGGCCCATGAATTATTCAACCGAGGGGATTTTAAGGTATGAAATTTCTGAATATTGTAGGAAACATGAACCATTTTTTAAATTCTGAGCAGTTTTTCAAAAATTGTGTACACTTTCAGAAAAACGCAAACAAAATTTGAAACAGGAACATCTTTTAAAATTCACAAAGATTTTTTGAAAACACCAACTTTTTATAAACATGAACATTATTTTAATTTGTGAACATTTTTTTAGAATGAGAACATGTGTTGAAAATTCATAACATTTTTTGAAAATGTGTATCTTTTAACATTATTTTGAATTCTGAAAAATTCACTAAAGCAAGAATATTTTTCAAAATTGGAGAGTTTTCTAAAATGGCATTTTATTTTTAGAAATCTCAAACAATTTTGAAAAACAATAAAAGTTTTTGAAAAACCGGGAAACTTTTTTCATGTTCCGAATATATTTCAAAATAGCAAAAAAATTGGAATTCTAAATATTTTCTATAATTTTATTTTTTATTGAAATTCTGAATGTTTTTTGAGAATTTTGAATTTATGAAAGAAATTCTATAAGAAAAATAAACTTGGAAGGGAAAAAAGAGATAGGGGAAGGACAATGAAAATAGAAGTAAAACACAGAAAGTAAGAAAATTGGGCCAGCCTATTATTGGTTGTCCTGTGCGAAGCTTCGACTATTTATTGCCATGCGCGGAAAATAGAAATTTTCCAGTTGTGTGGGCAGAAAAATAGGTGGGCTTGCTTCGCTGGGCCACAGTTTGGCTATGAACGGATTAAAAAATTGGCGAAATGCACCTTGCTTTATTAGTAGGTATATAGGCATAATTATCAACTCCACCAATTCACATGAATTTAGGAGATGGCTAGCTATGCCTTTGGATTTTATTCCTCAAAAAGGCAAGAAAAGGATAAATCACAATTCAAAAATATTGCATGGCACTTGGCAATATTGTTGCATATCCAAGGTTGAAAAGGATAGGAGGGTCTCTGGGAATAGATGGGATGATCAACAAATCAAACAAAATGATGTCTCCTTTGTAATCACAAAGGCCACATTCAAATTCCAAAATTTGGAATTAGGGTTTGAGAGAGTTTAAGATGATGCAACTGAGGTCTTGTCCACTGAAAAAGACATGAGCAAGTTTTGAAAAGTTGGAAATGACAAGAAATCTCAGAGTCATCCAACAAACTCAGGAAAAAGATTTTGAAAATGAGTGCCAGGAAGGAATAACAGCACAAAAATTGACAACCCAATTTTGGGGCTGTTACAAACCTTCCCTCCTAAAAAAGAATCTCGTCCTCGAGATTCCTAGGGTTACAGCACAAAGAAAAGATAACCACTCCGGGGAAAATCTCTGGGTTAAATTTTAACCCTTAGGTCAAATTCGAACGAGTTGGAGCACCGATAATTGGTACACCCAAGAAGAGACATGGGCAAACACAGGTATATCCATGGCTAGGGGCACTCGAGATCAAACTCTCGAAAAAAACTAGATGCACCCAGTGAACAATGGACTCACCTGCTGACACGTGGGTCCAGGGCCCACTGGCAGCCTCCTTCTTCTACCTCCGGTTAGCTGCTTCTCCTACGCTGTTGCTTCGCGTGCGGCTTGGCACAGCACACATCTAGCTCCTAGGGCGGTGAGGACCCAAGTGTTGTAATGCGCGGCATGCACGTCGCCGGTGCAGCTAGCACTCACATCGCGGGCAAGCACCTTGTCGGCACTGCTCACGGATTCGCCTCCTGGGCGCCGGTGATCGGGCGACAAGTGAGTTTCCTGCAGTCCGCTCACCATACACCGGGGTTGGGCTATAAAAACGGCAGCGCAGCTAGGTTCCAACACACGAATGCAATGCCACTCTACTACCTCTTCGGTTTGGGCGATATCGAGCCGAGCTCCTTCGGCGATGAGGTGTTCTTGGTGGCGTTACGGCTGTTCCTCCTAGCCATTCTCATCAGGAACGAGCAGGCTCGAGACAACACGCGGCTAGTGGCTCGAGGTGTGGAAGAAGATGGTGCACGGGGTGGTCCTCCGCCACGCTTGGTTCTCCGTCTCTTCGCGTCGGCGGAGTAATCGCGTGCTGCAGTGGAGCAGTGGTGGCGACTTGCGGCGCCACGCAAGGCAGTGATGGTGGCGGAGAAGGGGTCCAGATGCAGGTGAGGTGGCTACGCCTGCTCAGGAATCAGTTTAGGGCACGGGAAAAATTTCGCGGATTGCTCCACGAAATGTAGGTGTTGGGGTAGAATCGGGGTTGGAATCTGTATCAGGGAGTTGTAATGGGTCGTAAGAAATAAAAACTGGCAATGTTTCTCCAAAACACAATTGGGTTCACGAAAGAGAATCAGGGACGAGAAATGGCCAGATGAAAATGGCCTCTTTGATGTTCTGGGTCTGGAAAATCTGGCACACGGGGTATGCACAGATAGAGAGGGATGTGTGACTTTGCATTCCCTTGAGTACTACTCAACTATACTCGTGGGTGAACCGGTTATGCATGCAGTATGTAGTAAAATCTAAACAAACAGACATATGCAATAAACATGCAACAGAAAAAACGCACCAGACAATTCACACTAAGATGTTTTAATGCTAGTGGGTATATGTACTCCTGGTATACATATACCTACACGAGCGCGCATTTTATTAAAGACTCAGAACAAGTCAATGTTGTTTTTAGTGTATGTGTTCTACTGATTAAAATCTTGTTAGCACACATTGCCAACCCTATCAAACATTTCTGTTTGTAGAGAGACAAACAAAAACAAACACAAAACCAGAAACACGAAAACAAATAACACAGCGTACGGGTTACAACAGTACTAGCATACATCAAAGCACAAACGCGCTACTCGCTAATCGAAACTACTCACTCCGGGATACATGGTTCTATCCTCATATCGGGGATGAACCGATAGACAGACTGTTGGAAATATGCCCTAGAGGCAATAATAAATTAGTTATTCTTACTATATTTCCTTGTTCATGATAATCGTTTATTATCCATGCTATAATTGTATTGATAGGAAACTTAGATACATGTGTGGATACATAGACAACACCATGTCCCTAGTAAGCCTCTAATTGACTAGCTCGTTGATCAATAGATGGTTACGGTTTCCTGACCATGGACATTGGATGTCGTTGATAACGGGATCACATCATTAGGAGAATGATGTGATGGACAAGACCCAATCCTAAGCCTAGCACAAAGATCGTAGTTCGTATGCTAAAGCTTTTCTAATGTCAAGTATCATTTCCTTAGACCATGAGATTGTGCAACTCCAGGATATCGTAGGAATGCTTTGGGTGTACCAAACGTCACAACGTAACTGGGTGGCTATAAAGGTGCACTACAGGTATCTCTGAAAGTGTCTTTTGGGTTGGCACGAATCGAGACTGGGATTTGTCACTCCGGTAAATGGAGAGGTATCTCTGGGCCCACTCGGTAGGACATCATCATAATGTGCACAATGTGACCAAGGGGTTGACCACGGGATGATGTGTTATGGAACGAGTAAAGAGACTTGCCGGTAACGAGATTGAACAAGGTATCGGTATACCGACGATCGAATCTCGGGCAAGTACAATACGTTAGACAAAGGGAATTGCATACGGGATCGACTGAGTCCCTGACATCGTGGTTCATCCGATGAGATCATCGTGAACATGTGGGAGCCAACATGGGTATCCAGATCCCGCTGTTGGTTATTGACCGGAGAACGTCTCGGTCATGTCTACATGTCTCCCGAACCCGTAGGGTCTACACACTTAAGGTTCGATGATGCTAGGGTTATAAAGGAAGTTTGTATGTGGTTAACGAATGTTGTTCGGAGTCCCGGATGAGATCCCGGACATCACGAGGAGGTCCGGAATGGTCCGGAGGTAAAGACTTATATATGGGAAGTCCTGTTTTGGTCACCGGAAAAGTTTCGGGTTTTATCGGTAACGTACTGGGACCACCGGGAGGTCTCGGGGTCCACCAAGTGGGGCCACCGGCCCCAGAGGGCTGCATGGGCCAAGTGTGGGAGGGGAACAGCCCCAGGTGGGCTGGTGCACCCCCCACCAAGGCCCAAGGCGCCTAGGGTTTGGGGAGGGGGTGCTTCCACCTAACTTGGGGGGCAAGTTTCCCCCCTCTCCCCCTTTGGCCGCCACCCTTAGATGGGATTGGGGCTGCCGCACCCCTTGGGGTGGAAACCCTAGAGGGGGAGCACCCCCCTCCCTCTCCCCTATATATAGTTGAGGTCTTGAGGGCTGCCAACACATGAGTTTTGGCCTCTCCCTGGCACAACCCTCCGCCTCTCCCAAGTACTCCCCCTCTCTCGCGGTGCTTGGCGAAGCCCTGCAGGATTGCCACGCTCCTCCACCACCACCACGCCGTTGTGCTACTGCTGGATGGAGTCTTCCTCAACCTCTCCCTCTCTCCTTGCTGGATCAAGGCATGGGAGACGTCACCGGGCTGTACGTGTGTTGAACGCGGAGGTGCCGTCCGTTCGGCACTAGGATCTTTGGTGATTTGGATCACGACGAGTACGACTCCTTCAACCCCGTTCTCTTGAATGCTTCCGCTTAGCGATCTACAAGGGTATGTAGATGCACTCTCCTTCCCCTCGTTGCTGGTTTCTCCATAGATAGATCTTGGTGACACGTCCAAATTTTTTGAATTTCTGCTACGTTCCCCAACACCGACCTACTAGCAGAAACCACTGACTGTGTGACTGAGGTCGGGTAGAAGACTTGCCTGGCTGGGTCTCTCCTGGACGACAAAGACTGAGCCAATCTCCATCTTCGTCGTCTGACAATTCTATGGATTGGGGCGGTGGGGCTGAAATTGCTCCAAGAAAATGCTGATATTGGATCCGGTGAAGAGCCTTGTCGAGGGTGATGATGTTTGGCTTGGGCCACAGCACAAGCTAAGAGGATAGCACTGGTTTGGATGGCGTTGGGCAAACAGCTTGAGATGCAAACTTACGAGCCTCACGGTAAGCTTCCTTGACGACTCGTACCACATTATTGTCCATGGCTCTAAACTCGGCAAGCATCTTTGAAATAAACATCCCCTGGGAAGTGCTGTATTGCACCAGGCGAGCGATTGCGGGGTCATCTCCTTGGCTAACGGGAGAAGGTTGCATTACTGCTTTTGCCACAGTGGGGAAAAAGCAGAACTCCCGCCATGTTGCTACATGCGGGAAATTGGTTCGGAGGTGTAGAATAGCCTCCATAGTAGCGGCTTGAATGGCTAAATCATAGGTAGGCATGGCTCTACCCTGTAAAACCAAAGGATGGACATCTGTTGCAGGACCTAGGTTGATGTGCACTCTTGCAACAAAGCGATGAAGGTGAGGGAGGGTGTCGATTGGAACTCCAGGTAATCGGGGCTAGTCTTACCGCCAAAGGCTTTGGTGAGAATCTCAGCAAGAAGGGGTGGAAAGCCAGGGTGGTTAACGGCATAGGTGCGGGTGTAATACGTGGAAGTTTTGGAGCTGCTAGTCATGGCTGGGGAGCTACTAGCTAAGCTTCTCTGCAGGGACATGGTGGACTGAGGAGCAAGCTATACTGCTAGCGGAAAGGGCATTTATAGGCAGCTATGCGGGACAGGCCCGCATGGTGTGGCCCCTTTCCCTTAATGGCGAAGGGAAAGCGGTGCGGCCGACGAGAAAGGATAGGATTGCTACATGTTCCACGGATAACTAGGCGGGGACAACAGGGTGAGGATGTGTCGGTCCCGACTGCACCACCTGTTGATTAACAGTGGCCATGCACGACGCCAGGGATGAGTCAAATCCCTTAGGGTCATTACGGGTTGATGGTAGTGGTGATCTAATGCTAGGATAATCTATGCCAGCCTGGTTGCTCTGGTACCAAGCCCTGTGGCACCCTGATCCGCATGGAGCAGGGGGCCTTCGCACGTCAGCCCAGGATAACACCTGACGCACGACATGTCCATGATACAGCATTCCAGGTACAATAATATTCATCAAATACATGTGTATATGATTACATCAGTGATGAATATAATCTTCTGGCATAGCCCTAAGGCTATTTACATGACAGCGGAAGTCTATTTAAATGGCGGCGGAAGTCTTGGAAGCATATAACTCTGGCTGGGCTCCACAACTCACAGGACTGGCAAGATTACGGCCTAGCACAACGGAACAATGAACAATTCGGGCATGACCTATAAAACTGGCATGACACACCAGGTCGGTACATTGAATGTACTTGCAAGACAACCAAATACATAGCATCCAAACAAGCAGAAGACAAAGCAGGAACCAAGAGTATGCAACAACCTGTCTCATATCAGAAACTAAGCATGGCATGATATCAACCAAAGATATAAATCAAACGAACATAATGGCATCTACTAGCATGGCAACCACATGGTATATCAAATTTACTTCTAACATGACAACAGCAAAACATAGCATATCATCTCAATCATGGCATAATTTAACATATTAATCAAAACATGGCATGGCATCATGAAACTATGCTGAAAATAAGCTACCAATCATATCCAATGCAAACATAACATGCTACCTTCATGCAATCATCTCATGTTCTCCCATGGTGCTTTAAATGCAAATAAAAACTTACTACTCATGCAATGCAACCAAACTTGTGCACTGAGTCCCTCGGACTCTCATACCAACGGTTACCTTGCGACCAAAACGGTGATCACTCACGGATCACCAACATACCACCCTCACGGTATTAACTAGAAATATCTCGTGATATTTCCGGCAATCAAAACCACGACCAATATTTGGTCTAAAACGGTGATCCTTACGCGATCACAACCACGACCAATATTTGGTCTAAAGCGGTGATCCTTCCAGCAATCACAACCATGACCAACACTTGGTCTCCAACACTCATCGAGACCTCGTCTCGTGATCATATCAGCACATCATCGTGACTTCTCACGACTATCTCATAGTCCAAGTCACCACATTCTCGTTACCACATTAATCAGCTTAATTATTTCAGGTTTATCCTCCATTTTGACCAAGACCTGATACTGTGACCTACTACGAACTTGTGCCCATGACCGAGGACGCGGCTATCGATAGATTAAATACACTCTGGAGAGGTAGCGCATTGTACCCACACCACGAAACTCATGGCCTCGTCATCCCATTCGGGCGGACCAACGGCATTCCGACGAAACCGACCTACTGTCATGACACTCTCCCGGCCACTCCGACTCACTCCCCACTAGGCTAGTCCTAGGTGGCCCCGTGTCTATCAAAGACACAACGACCATCATCGTGGCCAAAACATAAACGGTCCCACACAGGGACCCGATACCATAAACTCAACAACGGGCACAAAAGGCTTATGTCCACCTACCTGATCAGGGTAGCGTGCGCCCATAACCTTCCCTAGTTGGAGGCACCGACCAGAGGCACGACAATAGATCGCATTAAGGCTGTCCCATACCGGCAAATGTGGCTACACTGAAAAAGTTCGATTTGGTGGCACTATGACTCGATCCCATCGATGACGGAGGAGGTTTGTTATTATTAAGTCATTTTATTTCCTTCTCCATCATCATGAACATGAATGCAACAATGAGCATACATCATACAAATGCTTTGATAAAATATCGAGCTTCTCAAGTGAACAACTATAACATAAAGAACATGACAGTACAAAGTACTAGCATAACAACGGTGCATTACAGTCATCATAGCATTTTATAACAATGACATGAAAATAAAGGAGAGTAGTGACATGGCATTATCAATAACAACATTCTAACTAGCATGGCAAAAGATATCATGAAAACACAAGCATGCATGATAGACACAATGAAATGACTGCAACGAAAACGATAAGAAACAACTGCAACTACACACACACAAGGTGCAAGCAAAGTCAACATGCAAGTTCGGGGCTCATGATAGGAGGTTGGCTTGCCTGGGTGTCGTGGGGAACGAACACCTACGGGGCAGGGCCCCTTCTCGGTCCGGCAGGGAGCGGAGGGCCGAATGGTGTTGGATTGTTGACGCAGATCCGCGGCCATTCACCAATTTGCGCCAAACCCGAGTAGTGCGCGGCGGCGACTGGAGCGCCCTGGCGGCGGACGATGCCAAGCTGAAGATCGCCACCAACAAGATCCTGCGGCTCAGGCTTGCCGGGCTCACCGTAGGGGCTGTTGGCGCGGACTTTCTTCGCCGCCGCATCGCCCCTCTGCAGGAGAGGGGGAGGCCCGCCTGGCTGTTCGGGGGCCCGGCGGATATCATGAGGCTGCGCCCAGGCCTCAATTTTAACTTTACTGTTTTGGAGTTGGACGGGATGCTCAAGGAGCTGTTCAAGCACGACCCCAACCATCCGGAGTGGTTCAGGCTACCGCAGGGTGTCATCCCACTGTGCAACAACTCCCAGCTTGATCGCATCCGCGCAATGATGCCGGAGTGCGACTCGCACGGGATTATCCCAACTTGGCGGGAGCCCTCCGACGACATCATGCGGCAATTCTTCGACGGCTTGGTGGAGGTAGCAGTCCATGCCGACGAGCAGAGGCTCCTCACCCGCGACACCACCGACGACGAGATGCGGTACATCACCACCAGGGCTGAAGAGGCGGCGGCAGCCGCTGCCGTGGGCGAGTTCGGGTTTACTTTGGAGGAGGCAGAGGCAGCCGAGGCGGCAAGCCTTGCCGACCGAGAGGATCTTGGCGGGGAGGTCGTTGGCGAGGGGGAGCCCGAGGCCGAGGCGAGCGAGCCTGCCGGAGGCGCGAGTGGCCAGCCATCTTCAAGCAGCTTGCTGCGGACGGGGCCCTCAGCACAGCCCCCAGCTCAACCAAGGAGGCGCCTTCGCAGGACCGGAGACACAGCAGGGCGGCAGACGGGCCAACAGCCGTCGCGCCGCGGGACACGCTCCACCACGCCAAGCACTGCTGACACGGGAGCGTCTCATGCCGCGCCAGAAACTGGAGAGGGGTCTTCTCGGGCTGCCACTTCCGATCCTGCTGCAGCTCCCGCCAAGCGCCCAAGGGAGCATACGCCTCCGCCTCGTCACGCAGAAAGGGTACCTGACTTCGACGTTTCCGCGCTCAGCTCCGACGAGGAGGAAGAAGAGGAGGAGGAGTAAGACTTTCTTCCTGTTTGTATTTATACTTCTTCGTTTCTTGTTGTTTCTTGTCTTGTATCTAATCTGCTTCCTTCTGAACTTCGTTCCTTTTCAGGACTCTGGCCGAGAGAGCGGCGAAGAGGGCCAAGGTCCCCGTGGTAGTCATCGAGGATGATCCTGCAGCGACAACAGAGGACGCATCCGAGACCACCTTGACGGACCCGGCAACCTCTCCCCGAAGCAGCCCCCAGCGTGAGTACTTGTTCACTTCTTGTTGTGGGGCGCGCATGGGTGCTCTTTCTTTGTTGACATCTTGACTGTTGACTTGCTTGTGTAGGAGCAGAGCAGGCCCATCAGGAGCAACCAGAAGCCGCTCCAGAGGTGCTATCTGCTTCAACTACGCCGCCAAGGGGCGATTCTCCGACAAGGGAGCACTCTCCGGCAAGGGAGAGGCCCCCGGCAAGGAATGGGACCAGCGAGCCTTCAGTGGTGGAGCCCATGGTCATAGAGCCCAGCACAGGTAACCCTCCTTGTCGGAAATTTTCCCTTGGGTTCTTCTTCTTCTAGTCTTCTTTTTGGATGTTTGCTTGACTTTTCCTTCCTCTTCCCGTCTTCAGATCCCCCTTCCACAGACCCGATGGAGACTGAGGCCACCGGCGAGGAGGACGCATGCGGCAATACTGAGGATGCTGCCGCTGCCGAGGAAGAGGCCGACGCTAACGATCCCGCCGGCGAAGAGGCCGCCAAGGCTACTGGCGCAGGAGCTGGCGAGGGGTCCGACGATCGTACTGACAACCCCGAGGGCGCAGGAGCGCAAGGCGCTACACCGACCGCCGACCCCTCCGCCGCTGATGCAGCACCGGGGTCCGAGGAGCCCCAGCCCGGCGCCTACTTGAAGGCCGGCGAGGGTGTCTTCATCAAGCTTACCTGGGCGTCGAGCTCCAGGGCGCCGGTAGAGGGAGAGGCTTTTGATGGAGAGGTGCTCGCCTCTGCAGGGCTGACAGTGGTTGACGCACCAAGCAGCAGCAGTGGCGAGTCCGAAGAGGAGCAGTTGCTCCGGAAGTTGGTGTCGCTCTACCGCGCCCGGCAAGCGAAGCTGGAGTCCCGGGAGGCGCTTGTCGCACGGGCGGGAATTGACATAGAGAATCATGCGGAGGAACTCCAGAGCCGCAACCAAGAGGCCCTCCGGTCCATTGCGGAGGAGAGGGCGCAGCTTGTCGAGGCGCGGAAGGCTTTCCTCCTCGAGAAGGCAAAACCTAAGGAGCAACAGATGCTTGCCGCTGAAGAGCTGTCCACCCGGGAAGGTGAATTGACATAGCGGAAAGTCAACCTGGACAGCCACGAGGAGGAGCTCGCCGCATGCGAGCAATCACTTGGCGGGGCACTCAAGGAAGTGAAGGACGCTGCCGCAGCTGCCGAGGCCGCCAAGAAGGAATTGGAGGTGAAGATGACGCAGCTGGAGGCTGATCTGAAAGGGAAGGATGAGGAGCTTGCCGCGCTCCAGCGCGAACGCGAGAAGGATGCCCTCGCTCATGGTGATCTGCAAGTCCAACTCGCCAACAAGGGTAAAGAACTGAATGCCGCCAAGGACTCAAATGTTGATCTGGAGCTGAAGCTGGCCACACTGACGGAGACGCTGGGCGGCGCCAAGAAGCGAGAGGAGGATTTGAAGAAAGAGATCAAGGCCAATGAGGAGCTGCTAACGAGGGCCGCCGAGACTCAAAACACCTTCAGGGCTATGGTGGAGCTCTGGACGGAGGGCCTCGTCAACATATCTGCAGTCATTGACGAGGAGCTGGCGCAACTGGACTTGGCGGGCATCGGGTACTCCTCCGACGAGAACCTCCAGCCCAGCGCCAAGCTTACTCTGTTCTTCAAGGGCGTGGCGACGGCTCTCCAAAGAGCTCGGGAAAGGATCCCAAGGCAGCTGGCCGACGAGTCGCTGCATAATCTGTGTGGTCTTGGAGAAGGTGTTGGTGAAGGTGCTCTTCCGCAATCCGAACCTCAACCTCACCAACGTTCTCAAGAAGCTGCCGGCGGGTGCTGATCTTGCAGAACTCAAAGCCCTTGTCGCACCCATTGTGGACAAGGTGAATGAAGTCAGGAGGATCGACGGCGAGCGCGTGGATTAAGCTGCTCTTTCTCTCCTTTCCTTGCCGCTGCCATTTATGTTATAAGAACAATTTAGTCAGTGCCACGACAAGTTTCTTTTGTAATATAACTTTATCTTGGGCAGTATTTGCTATGTTATTTCCTGTACTTGATTCCTTCTTTTGTATGTTTTTACCCTACGCTTTTAGGGAACTTGCCGGCGCAGGCACCCTTGCCGCGAGCGTTGAGTGCGGAACATCAACAGCCTGCTGGCGGTGCTGCTCCGGCAAGAAACCGTGCCGCAACTAGTTGCAGCACACTTAAGTTGTTGAGCGGACTCGAAACAAAGTAAGGGAACAACTAGATACGAGTCGGTTCCTCCGCGCACAGGTTTTCCATACAAAGTACGGTCGTTCAAGGAAGATAACTTAAAAACTTAAAAACTAATCATGCTCAAACTTTGGCAACTTAGCGTTTTCTTTTGTCGTCTGTATCCCGGCACGGCTATACTTCTTTGAACGATGCCTAGTCCACACCTTATCTTCTCCTCCCCCCCGGTGAACTTGTGGGCGAGGGAACCTTCCTTTTGAGAAAAAGAAAGAAGAGAAAATAAAGATATGGAGCCCGAAGGCTCGTTATTGCTTACAGGGGGCAAGTGCTGCACAAAGTGTCAGATAATACATGCAAAAAGGAAAAAGGCATGAAATTTGACAAGATGCGCAAAGCACACGAGCTTTATTTATGCACGGGATCTGCGCCCGGCTTTGTACAAAGGGTTACATGCAACTGCGGCAAGGCTTGTACAAAAGGTGGTTGCCGGAAGATGTTCCGGCAACCGCGCCTTATGGGTAAAACTTACGAAGATGCTCAATGTTCCAGGAGTTGCTCACCGGAAAGCCATCTTCGGTCTCAAGGCGGACAGCGCCAGGCCTAGTGACTCGCTTCACCCGATAAGGGCCTTCCCACTTCGGCGTCAACTTGTTGGAATTTTCGGCGGATTGAACGCGCCGAAGAACAAGGTCGCCTTCCTCGAGACTTCTGTCATTGACTTTGCGGCTGTGATAGCGGCGCAAAGCTTGCTGATATCGAGCAGCTCGTACAGCAGCCTGAAGACGATCTTCCTCAAGGAGCAGCGCGTTATCTTGTCGCAGCTGCTCTTGCTCAAGCTCATCATAAGCGAGCACTCGAGGCGATCCGTATACGAGTTCCGTGGGGAGAACTGCCTCTGCTCCATAGACTAGAGCGAAAGGCGTCTGGCCAGTGGCTCAATTTGGTGTCGTCCTGATCGACCAAAGAACCACTGGCAGCTCCTTGATCCAATTCCTTCCGCACTTGTGCAGCCTGTCGAAAGTTCTGGTCTTGAGCCCGCGCAGCACTTCAGCGTTTGCCCTCTTCTCTTGACCGTTGCTTCTCGGGTGAGCAACAGAAGCGAAGCAGACCTTGGCGCCAAGATCTTGGACGTACTGCATGAAGGTGCGGCTCGTGAATTGTGTGCCATTGTCGGTGATGATCCTGTTAGGGACTCCAAAACGGCAAACAATTGACCAAGAACTTGATCACGACCGTCTTGTCACCTTCCTCATCGCTTCCACTTCCGCCACTTTGTGAACTTGTCGAGCACCACGCATAAGTACTCAAAGCCCCGACAACTCGTGTGAAATGGGCCGAGAATGTTGAGCCCCAGCACCAAAATGGCCAGGATAAAGGGATCGTCTAGAGAGCTTGAGCTGGTTGATGTATCTGCTTGGAGTGGAACTGGCATGCTTCACACTTGGTTACTTGTGCAGCTGCATCCTGGAGGGCTGTTGGCCAGAAGAAACCTTGCCGAAAAGCCTTGCCAGCAAGTGCTCTTGCGCCAATGTGGTAACCACATATGCCTCCATGTATTTTCGTCAACAGCTTCTGTCCTTCTTCTCAGGGAATACACTTCAATTTCACTCCGTTGAATCTTCTTCTGTACAGTATGTCGTCGACAAACTGGTACATACTTGACTGCCAGCCTACTTTCTCCGCTTCTTCTTGCTCTTCGGGAAGTTCTCCTGTTTGAAGGAAACGGACAATCTGTTGCGCCCATGCCGGAGCCTGTGGCTCAACAACAAGGACTAAAGGCACAAATGCTGCTGCGGGAACATCAGCTTCTACGGCAAGAACCTGAGGTTCAGCTGGAGCTTGATGTTCCCCGGCAAGCTTGCCGGAGCAAATCTTGTCGGGAGCATCTGCTTCAACGGAACAAACCCTTGGGCTTGTCGGAGCAGGCTGCCCCTCAGCGTTCTTTGTGTTGATCTTGGGGACCTTCTTGGCAGCGGCTTCGGGGAGCTCTGCCGGAAAGTAGTCACCAGAAACCAACTTCCTCTTCTTGCCCGGTCCAGTTGATGGTGTTACAGATGGCTGAGCCAACTTGAACACAAAAATTCCTGGTTCCACAGGTAACTTGAGTGCGGCGCACTTTGATAGGCCATCTGCAATGTCGTTCTGAGCTCTCGGAACATGTTCCATCTGTAGGCCGTCAAAGTGTTCTTCCAATTTTCTCACTTCATCAATGTAGGCTTCCATCAACGGACTCTGATAATCTTTGTTCACTTGGCGGACGACAAGCTATGAGTCACCACTGATAATAAGCTTCTTGATCCCAAGGTCTACCGCGATCCTGAGTCCGGCAAGCAAGCCTTCATACTCTGCAGTATTGTTTGTCGCTTGCTCCTTAGGAAAGTGCATCTGGACCACGTACTTGAGGTGCTCTCCGGTGGGTGCGACAAGTAACACTCCCGCACCAGCGCCTTGCAGCGAAAAGGCACCGTCAAAGTACATGATCCATTCTTTGCTTGCTTCCTTGACGGGGATGCTCGTCTCCGGAGTTTCTTCATCGTGTTGGCGCCCATTCTGCTATAAACTCGCCAATGCCCGGCTCTGGATAGTTGAGGTACTCTCAAATTTGAGGCCAAAGCTTGACAATTCTAGTGCCCACCCGACAATCCTGCCTGTTGCTTCTGGATTCTGCAGTATCCTCTTCAACGGAAAGCGAGTGACAACTGTGATCTCGTGTGCTTGAAAGTAATGGCGCAACTTTCTCGAGGCCATGAGAAGGCCGAAAAGGAATTTCTGCACTCCAGAGTACCTTGATCTGGCCCCCTGTAGAAGGGAACTGACAAAGTAAACTGGGCGATGCACCATTTTCTTCTGCTTCTCTACTTGTGGCTGCACAGATTCATCCTTGTCGGGACCAGAGCTTGTCGGGGAAGCCCCCTGCTTGTCGCTGGATGCGCTTGCCGTGGCCTCTGGCTCATCATCTGCCTCCCTCTCCGCTACTAACACAGCACTAACCACTTGATTGGTTGCTGCTAGATATAGCAATAACTTCTCTTGTGGTTTAGGTGCGACAAGTATTGGAGTGGAGGACAGATAGCTCTTCAAGTCCTGCAGCGCAGCCTCCGCTTCCGGAGTCCATTTCATTGGACCTGCCTTTTTCAAAATTTTGAAAAATGGCAGGGCGCGCTCAGCAGACTTAGAGATGAACCTGCTGAGGGCAGCTACGCAGCCGGCAAGCCTACGTACATCCTTGACGCGCTTCGGTGCTTCCATCTGCTCAATGGCCTTGATCTTGTCGGGGTTGGCTTCGATCCCCCGCTGAGACACAAAGAACCCGAGAAGCTTGCCGGAAGGGACTCCAAACACGCACTTCTCGGGGTTGAGTTTGAGATTGATCTTGCGCAGATTTGCAAAGGTCTCGTCCAAATCTTGAATCAGAGTTGCTCTGTCTTTGCTCTTGACCACTATGTCATCCATGTAAGCTTCTACATTTCTATGCAGCTGTGGCTCAAAAGCTTCGTGAACTACCCTTGCAAATGTTGAACCAGCATTCTTTAGTCCGAAGGCATCCATACGGGCGATCGTGCCACATGGAGTAATGAATGCGGTTTTCTTCATCCTCTTCGCCATGAAGATCTGATGATATCCCGAGTATGCATCAAGAAATGAAAGCAAATCACATCCCGCCGTGGAGTCGATAATCAGGTCAATGCGCGGCAAGGGAAATGGATCTTTAGGGCAAGCTTTATTAACATCGCGAAGTCAATACAAAGCCTCCACTTCCCGCTCGCTTTGGCGCACGACTCATCGGATTGGCTAACCACGTTGGATGGAGTACTCCTCGGACAAGGCCTGCTGCTTCCAACTTCTTGATCTCTTCGCAATGAATTCTTGTCGCCCATCGCTTGTTTCCTTACCTCTCGCTGACGGGCCGCGCGTGAGGATAGACGACAAGGTGGTGCTCAATTACTTTCCTGGGAACACCGGGAATGTCAGATGGTTGCCATGCAAACACATCGACATTCGCCCGCAGGAAAGCAACGAGCGCGCTTTCCTATTTAGGATCAAGTGTGGCACGATGGTGAAGGTACCACCAAGCTGCCGTCCTCCTTGGCGCCACTTTCTTTGTCTCTGGTGAAGCTGTCTTTGCCTTCTTGCACTTGCCGGTGGAGCTCAATGGTGCGTCCTCGACGGTAGCGCAGCACTCCGAAGAGGTGCGCTTGCCGGAGTGGGCATCAGAGTTCTTGCCGGACTTGGTCTTCTTCTTCCCCCCGGGAGCTACAGCGGCAAGTGTCTTGCGATCTGCTGCGGCTGCTGCTTCCCGGTAGATCTTGTCGGTACAGATAAGGGCATCTTTCTTGTCGCCAGGGACAGAAATGACACTTATCGGACCGGGCATCTTGAGCACGTTGTAGGCATAGTGAGAGGCTGCCATGAACTTGGCGAGCGCTGGACGTCCGAGTATCCCATTGTAGGGCAATGGGAAATTGGCAACGTCAAAGGTGACCTTCTCTGTCCTGAAGTTCAGCTCGCTGCCAAATGTCACTAGCAGTGTGATCTTCCCCTTCGGCTTGCTCCTTCCCGGATTGATTCCTTGGAAAGTACAAGTCTCTTCGAGCTCGCTGTCGGGGATTTGGAGCTTCTTGAGTACCGCTGAGGAGATCAGGTTCAAGCCGGCCCCGCCGTCGACCAGCGTCTTCGTGACCTTGAGGTTGCGGATAGTTGGTGAGACCAACATCGGCAAGCACCCGACTGCAGTTATGCGATCAGGGTGATCCTCAACATCAAAGATGATAGGCGTGCTGGATCACTTCAGAGGCTTGCGCGATTCAACTGACGGTTCTGCTGCATTAACTTCTCGCACCCACTGTTTGAGCTGGCGGTGCGAGGTATGCAGAGAAGCACCACCGTCAACGCACAAAACCTCCGTAGCTTTCTGAAACTCCTGCTCGTCGGCCTCATCCTCATCCATCTCTTCATCTTCGTCTTCGTCTTCGTCCTTGTCGCGGCCGCGGGGAGGCCTGTCTCCTTGCCGCTGCTTAGCCTTGCCGCGGCGCCCCCCCCCCCCGGGCGGGACACTTCTTGCCGGATCCTTCTCCACCTTCTTGGGCCTTCTCCTTGTCGCGACGCTCGTATTCAGCTTTCTGTAGTTCAATGAGCTGCTCAACTTTCTTGCAGGTCTGAAGATCGTGGCCCTTGGTGTGATGGATCTTGCAGTACTGCTTGCCGGAGCCATCCTACTTGTCGGCGACCACCACAGCCTCGCCGGAGGTACCAGCTTTGGCCTTCTCGGCACCACCTCCGTTGCCGGACTGCTCGACGACTAGCACATCTTTAGCTTTCCTCTTTCTGTTGTTCCGCCTCCGGTTTTTCCTTGCCGGGGAGGCATCCTCACTGTCAGACCCTGCTGCTCCTATGTTCTCTCCGGGGAGTTTCCTCCCCTCCTCAGCACGTGCACACTTGTTGGCCAGAGCGTATAGCTCGCTGACATCTCTGATTTTGCACATCGCCATCTCCTCCCTCATCCTGCGATTACGCACGTTCTGATGGAACGCGCTGATAACCGCGGCAGGGTGGACGTCTGGGATGTTGTGCTGCACCTGGCTGGATCTTTGAATGTACTTGCGCAGGGGTTCTCCTTCCTTCTGGGCGAGCAGATGAAGATCGCTTTCCTGGCCATGAGGCTTGTGGCGGCCTGTGAAGGCGCCGGCAAACTGATGGCACAGATCTGCCCACGAAGAGATGGAGTTGTCCGGCAAGTGCATGAGCCAAGATCTGACATTGGGCTTGAGCACCAACGGGAAGTAGTTGGCGAGGATCTTCTCGTCGCGCCCCCCGGCAGCCTGCACCGCGATGGTGTAGATGCTGAGGAACTCCGACGGATGTATCCTGCCGTCGTACTTCTCGGGTACGTCTGGCTTGAAGTTCTTGGTACTGGGCCACTGGACTTGCCGCAGCTCACGGGTAAACGCAGGACAACCTGCCGCGTACGGCAAGTCGCCTGGTTCCCCTGGCGCATGCATGTCGACAGTGGGCCCAGCGCGCTGGTCTGATTGACGCCGCGCTTCTCTCCGATGCTCGATGCGGGTACGAGCGTCCTCTTGCTGTCGTTCTTGAAGAACTTGGTGCTGATCACGACGAGCCCGCGGATCTGATGACGCCATGGAGTCGGTGTCGAGGTTGACCCGGCGAGTCGGCGATCTTGGCCTTCGGGGCGGGGAGTGCACGGTTGTCGCGCCCCCACCAGTCTTGTCGCCATTGGCTTGCGCTTGGACGTCTTGCCGCGGCTTCGACGTAGTCGGTTGCGAGGACCTATCGCCGCTAAGCGGCCGATGAGGCTCGAATGGTGGCCTCCGATCCAATCTTGTGCGGCGCCGAGGGTAATCTAGAAGCAGTTGGGCTCGGGCCAATGCTTCTTCTGGAGTCTTGGGTGGCGGCGGTGAACGGCGTGAGGAGCGAGATATGCTCGCACTTCTAACAGTGTTAGAAGGAGCAGATCGTCGCCCAGCGATGCGCGCGCGCGCGTGCCAAGATGTTGACGTGCATGCTGATCTTGAGCGTCCCGAGATCCACCAGCTTGGCCTTGACCCAACGAACGTATGGTATTGCGTGTACCATGACGTTGTCGGTCCCGCGCCTCCTGAGAGGGGCGCGGTGCATGTACGGACGCTGAAGTCTGTGCAGCCTTTTCCTTGGACTTGACAGCATCGTGAACTCCCTCGTCGGCGCCCGTTCCTCCGTCGGCGTCTACCCCACCGCCCGTTTGCTCCGGTGGCGGTGGGATTGACGCGGACGGTCCAGCCACCTCCGAAGCCTTCTTCTTCGGTGGCATGTCGATGAAGATATTGATGTAGCGCGCGCGAACGCCGGATCAGGTTCGCACAACCTCGACTCCCCCTACCTGGCGCGCCAAAGATGTCGTGGGGAACGAACACCTATGGGGCAGGGCCCCTTCTCGGTCCGGCAGGGAGCGGAGGGCGCACGAAGAGCAGATCGAGGCCAAGCACGCGAGGGATTTTACCCAGCTTCGGAGCTCTCCGGAGAGATAAAACTCCTACTGCTGCTTTGTGGTTATATTGTGTTCTTGCTCGAGAGCGTGAGCGTTCTGCAGTTTCGAATGAGTCGAACCCCCTCTACGTTGCGCATGGGCCTCCTTTTATAGGCTAAAGGGGTCACCGACAGGTGGCAACGCAGTCAAGGATACAAATGTAAAAAGGGTGGTTGGTACAACTGCTATCTACAGTGCACCCTACCTAACTCTGACGGCAGGGGACAAGGGCATTTAATGCCCGTCCGGTCGCCCAAACAGTGCAGAAAACGACCGTTTGGGGCGCCACCGCCTGCCACGATGGCCTTCTCGTCATCTCCACTTGCCACCTCGCACCGCTTGGCTGCACAGCCGCCCGCCACGTGCGCCAGGAATGATCTTGGGGCGACACGTCGTTGGATGCGCCGGGCGTGAAGCAGAGGGCCGCGCCAACAAGCGCCTTGCCGCGGTTGTTGTCTTGTCGCACCCGAAAGCTTGTCGCTCGTCGGGTCTTGCCGGGGCGCGCGGCGTGTCGCGGCAAGTTTCTTGAAATGCCTTGGTTGGCCTTCCCGGCAAGCTCCTCTTGCCGGGGCCTTGCCCTTCCCGGCAAGCTCCTCTTACGAGAGTCTTGTCTTCTCAGTCAAAACACTTTGTTCTTGAATGGCATCAATATGAGCTACGGAGGATCTTGGCGGACGCCCGGCAAGCCTTGCCGCTGGGTGCTGCGACTTCCCGTGCACAAGTTCGGGATACTAAGGTACCCCCACTTTAGTACACCGACACTGGGGTCGAAAAATACTCCGGGAAGAAGTGAGAAACGACCGCGGAAAAATTTGCCGGAAACAGTTATCTCTCAGAGGGGGCTCTTTACGTACAAGGGAATATGATCATTTCCAATATGTCAAACCATAGTGAAAATTATGGGAATGGAACGGGCTCGACGAGACAAAGACGTGGGCATTGGATTTACCTCAATCGGAGTTACGATTGCAAAGTTGTGGCCATTCACTTTTTAGGCAGAAAATGCACTAAACAGTAAACGTTCACAATTTAAGCATTTCAGCGGGCTGGGGCTGTGATGTCTACTTCACAACCTTCTTCTTGTAGACGTTGTTGAGCCTCCAAGTGCAGAGGTTTGTAGGACAGTAGCAAATTTCCCTCAAGTGGATGACCTAAGGTTTATTAATCCGTGGGAGGCGTGGGATGAAGATGGTCTCTCTCAAACAACCCTGCAACCAAATAACAAAGACTCTCTTGTGTCCCCAACACACCCAATACAATGGTAAATTGTATAGGTGCGCTAGTTCGGCTAAGAGATGGTGATACAAGTGCAATATGGATGGTAGATATAGGTATTTGTAATCTGAAATTATAAAAACAGCAAGGTAACTAATGATAAAAGTGAGCGTAAACGGTATTGCAATGGTAGGAAACAAGGCCTAAGGTTCATACTTTCACTTGTGCAAGTTCTCTCAACAATAATAACATAATTGGATCATATAACTATCCCTCAACATGCAACAAAGAGTCACTCCAAAGCTACTAATAGCAGAGAAAAAACGAAGAGATTATGGTAGGGTACGAAACCACCTCAAAGTTATCCTTTCTGTTCTATCTATTCAAGAGTCCGTAGTAAAATAACATGAAGCTATTCTTTCCGTTCAATCTGTCATAGAGTTCACACTCGAATAACACCTTAAGACACAAATCAACCAAAACCCTAACGTCACCTAGATACTCCATTGTCACCTCAAGTATCCGTGGGCATGATTATACGATATGCATCACACAATCTCAGTTTCATCTATTCAACCAACAGAAAGTACTTCAAAGAGTGCCCCAAAGTTTCTACCGGAGAGTCAAGACGAAAACGTGTGCCAACCCCTATGCATAGGTTCATGGGCGGAACCCGCAAGTTGATCACCAAAACATACGTCAAGTGGATCACGTGATATCCCATTGTCCCCACAAATAAGCACGGCGAGACATACATCAAGTGTTCTCAAATCCTTAAAGACTCAATCTGATAAGATAACTTCAAAGGGAAAAATCAATCCATTACAAGAGAGTAGAGGGGGAGAAACATCATAAAATCCAACTATAATAGCAAAGCTCGCGATACATCAAGATCGTGCCATAGAGAGAACACGAGAGAGAGAGAGAGAGAGATCAAACACATAGCTACTGGTACATACCCTCAGCCCCAAGCGTGAACTACTCCCTTCTTGTCATGGAGAGCGCCGGGATGATGAAGATGGCCACCGGTGAAGGATTTCCCCTCCGGCAGGGGGCCGGAATGGGCTCCCGAGAGGTTTTTGGTGGCTACAGAGGCTCGCGGCGGTGGAACTCCCGATCTATTGTTCGCTCATATGGTTTTAGGGTATATGGGAATATATAGGCGAAAGAAGTCGGTTGGGGGAGCCACAAGGGGCCCACGAGGGTGGAGGGCGCGCCCAGGGGGTGGGCGCGCCCCCCTATCTCGTGGCTTCCTCAAAGCTTCCCCGGCTTGCACTCCAAGTCCCCTGGATTGCTTCCGTTCCAAAAATAACTTTCCCAAAGGTTTCATTCCGTTTGGACTCCGTTTGATATTCCTTTTCTTCGAAACACTGAAATAGGCAGGAAAACAGCAATATTGACTGGGCCTCTGGTTAATAGGTTAGTCCCAAAATAATATAAAAGTGTACAATAAAGCCCATAAACATTCAAAACAGATAATAAAATAGCATGAATGATTCATAAATTATAGATACGTTGGAGACGTATCAGCATCCCCAATCTTAATTCTTGCTCGTCCTCGAGTAGGTAGATGATAAAAGAAAGAATTTATGAAGTGTGAATGCTAGCAGGTGCACAAGTTTGATCAATGATAATGTCAATCACCTTTTCTAGCAAGATTATATGTCATAACACATCTCATAAAACTTCTCAAGATCAAGTAACAAGCTATTCACATGTTAAAGCATAAACCATAAACTTTCTTGAAAACTAGCAAACTTCATTCTTAGTCATCAAACAATTACAATTCATCCTATTTTCAGGAAGGGTCTACGTCAGAGCTTTGATTAGCAAACTCCACATACTCAACTATCATATAGTCTTCTACAATTGCTAACACTCACGCAATACTTATGGTTATGGAGTTTTAATAGGACACTGAGAAAGATAGGGGCTTATAATTTCACCTCCCAACGTATTCACCTTTCGGTGAGGTCAACAATAATAGTTCATGCTAACTTACATCCAATTGATATATATATATATATATATATATATATATATATATATCAAGATCTTTCCAACACGAGGTGCTTGCCAAAGGATAAAATTAAAAAGGGAAAGGTGAAGATCACCTTGACTCTTGCATAAAGTAAAAGACATAAAGTAAAAGATAGGCCCTTCACAGAGGGAAGCAGGGATTTGCAGTGGTGCCAGAGCGCGATTTTGAAATAGAGATAAATAATTTTGAGAGGTATGATCTCATTGTCAACATAACAACCAAGAGTTCCCAATATCTTCCATACTACATACATTATAGGCGGTTCCCAAACAGAATGGTAAAGTTTTTACACCCCCTCCACCAACAATCACACTCCACGGCCATCCAAAACAACGGGGTACCGTCCATACCAACAACAATCCTGAGGGAGTTTTGTTTGCAATTATTTTTTATTTGATTTTGATCTTTTTGATCATGGGACTAGGCATCCCAGTTACCAGCCATTTTTGTCGTGAATGATGAGCGGAGTCCACTCATCTTGAGAATAACCCACCTAGCATGAAAGATACTGACAGCCCCTAGTCGCTACATGAGCGATTCGGGCATACAAAACAGATTATTATTTGAAGGTTTAGAGTTTGGCACATGCAAATTTACTTGGAACGGCAGGTAAATACCGCATATAGGTAGGTATGGTGGACACTCATGGCAAAAACTGGGTTTAAGGATATTTGGAAGCACAAGTAGTATCTCTACTTGGTGCAAGGAATTTTAGCTAGCACGAGGGGGAAAGGCAAGCTCGACATGTTTGAATGATCCATGACAATATACTTTAACTGAGATGCGAGAAAACATAACCCATTACGTTGTCTTCCTTGTCCAACATCAACTCTTTAGCATGTCATACTTAATGAGTGCTCACAATTATAAAAGATGTCTAGGATAGTATATTTATATGTGAAATCTCTCTTCCTTCAATACTCTTTCATGAATTGTTCAAATGACCAATACAATGCTTGCTAACCTTTAATAAATTTACAACCTCTACTTCTTAGTTGCGAAGTCATTACTCCCAACGGGGAAAGCATATGAAACATATATAATTTCAGATTTATGACAATCAACTCATTCAACCATTTACTCATAGGATATAAGTGAAGCACACGAGTAAATGACAAACTACTCCAAAAAATATAAGTGAAGATCAATGAGGAGCTAAATAATTATGTAACTATGTGAAGACTCTCTCTCATTAAAGAATTTAAGATCTTAAGTACTTTATTCAAGCAGCAAGCAAAGCAAGATAAAATGATATTGCAAGGATAGCACAACTCATGTGAAGAAGCAAAAACTTAGGTTCAACCAATACTAACCGATAGTTGTTGAAGAAGAAAGGTGGGATGCCTAACGGGGCATCCCCAAGCTTAGATACTTGAGACTTCTTGAAATATTATCTTGGGGTGCCTTGGGCATCCCCAATCTTGAACTTTTATGTCGCCTTAATTCCTCTCATATCATGGTTTCTCTTTTTATCAAAAGCTTCATCCACACCAAACTCAACAAGAACTCGTGAGATAGGTTAGTATAAACCAATGCAAAACCTTATCATTTTCTACTGCAACAAATCACTAAAATTATTATTCAATATTGCATACTAATTGTCTCTGCATATTTAATACTCCTATCCTCAAATAGAATCATTAAACAAGCAAACATATGCAAACAATGCAACCATAACAGCAATCTGCCAAAATAGTACAGCCTGTAAAGAATGCAAGATTCATCATACTTCCCTAACTCCAAAAATTATGACAAAAATACCTTACTGTATAAGATTTATCGTAGCTCAATATGCAAAAAGTTTCAACATTATACCATTCTCTGACTTTTCTACGGAATTTTTGTAACAGCGGTAAACTTTCTGTTTTCAAACAGCAACATGTATACTAGTAAAATAAGCATGGTAAAGGCTATCCTTGACATTTTTATTGAAAATAAAGATGCAAAACATTATTCTAAATAACAGAAAGCAAAACTAACAAGACAAAATGACGCTCCAAGCAAAACACATATCATGTGGTGAATAAAAATATAGCTCCAAGTAAAGTTACCGATGAACGAAGACGAAAGAGGGGATGCCTTCCGGGGCATCCCCAAGCTTAGGCTCTTGGTTGTCCTTGAATATTACCTTGGGGTGCCTTGGGCATCGCCAAGATTAGGCTCTTGCCACTCATTATTCCATAGTCCATCAAATCTTTACCCGAAACTTGAAAACTTCACAATACAAAACTCAACAGGAAACTTGTAAGCTCCGTTAGTATAAAACCACCACTTAGGTAATGTAATAAACTCATGCTAAATTCATATTGGTGTAATATCTACTGTATTCCAACTTATCTATGGTTCATACCCTTCGATACTACTCATAGATTGATCAAAATAAGCAAACAACACACAGAAAACAGAATCTGTCAAAAACAGAACAGTATGTAGTAATCTGTATCAAACGTATACTTATGGAACTACAAAAATCCAACCAAATTAGGAAGTCCTAATAAATTTATGTAGCAATCCAGATAAAAAATAATCAGATCATAAGCACGTTTCTGTGAACTATGAAAATTAATTTACTAGGTGAAAAAGTTTCTGATTCTCAGCAGGATCAACACAACTATCACCGTAAGCTATCATAAAGTTCTTACTTGGCACTTTATTGAAACAAAATCTATAAAATATGATTACTACAATAGCATAATCATGTGGACACACAAAAACAGTAAGGGTAAATATTGGGTTGTCTCCCAACAAGCGCTTTTCTTTAATGCCTTTCTAGCTAGGCATGATGATGACAATGATGCTCACATAAAAGATAAGAATTGAAACATAAAGAGAGCATCATAAAGAATATGACTAGCACATTTAAGTCTAACCCACTTCCTATGCATAGGGTTTTGTGAGCAAACAACTTGTGGGAACAATAATCAACTAGCATAGGAAGGCAAAACAAGCATTGCTTCAAGATTTTCAACACATAGAGAGGAAACTTGATATTATTGCAATTCCTATAAGCATATATTCCCCCCTCATAATAATTTTCAGTAGCATCATGAATGAATTCAAAAATATAACCATCACATAAAGCATTATTTTCATGATGCACAAGCATAAATTTTTTACTACTCTCCACATAAGCAACTTCTTCTTTATGGCATACATATCATCACAATAATCATCATAAATAGGAGGCATGCTTTCATCATAATAAATTTGCTCATCAAAACTTGGGGGACAAAAAATATCATCTTCATCAAACATAGATTCCCCAAGCTTGTGGATTTGCATATCATTATCATCATGGGTATTCAAAGAATTCATACTAACAACATTGCAATCATGCTCATCATTCACATATTTTATGTCAAGCATTCTAAGTAATTCTTCTTCTAGCACTTGAGCACAATTTTCCTTCCCATCATTATCACGAAAGAGATTAAAAAGATGAAGCATATGAGGCAAACTCAATTCCATTTTTTTGTAGTTTTCTTTTATAAACTAAACTAGAGATAAAACAAGAAACAAAAAGATTCGATTGCAAGATCTAAAGATATACCTTCAAGAACTCACCTCCCCGGCAACGGCACCAGAAAAGAGCTTGATGTCTACTACACAACCTTCTTCTTGTAGACGTTGTTGGGCCTCCAAGTGCAGAGGTTTGTAGGATAGTAGCAAATTTCCCTCAAGTGGATGACCTAAGGTTTATCAATCCGTGGGAGGCGTAGGATGAAGATGGTCTCTCTCAAACAACCCTGCAACCAAATAACAAAGAGTCTCTAGTGTCCCCAACACAACCAATACAATGGTAAATTGTATAGGTTCACTAGTTCCGCGAAGAGATGGTGATACAAGTGCAATATGGATGGTAGATATAGGTATTTGTAATCTGAAATTATAAAAACAGCAAGGTAACTAATGATAAAAGTGAGCGTAAACTGTATTGCAATGGTAGGAAACAAGGCCTAAGGTTCATACTTTCACTTGTGCAAGTTCTCTCAACAATAATAACATAATTGGATCATATAATTATCCCTCAACATGCGACAAAGAGTCACTCCAAAGCCACTAATAGCAGAGAACAAACAAAGAGATTATGGTAGGGTACGAAACCACCTCAAAGTTATCCTTTCTATTCTATCTATTCAAGAGTCTGTAGTAAAATAACATGAAGCTATTCTTTCCGTTCAATCTATCATAGAGTTCATACTGATAACACCTTAAGACACAAATCAACCAAAACCCTAAGGTCACCTAGATACTCCATTGTCACCTCAAGTATCCGTGGGCATGATTATACGATATGCATCACACAATCTCAGTTTCATCTATTCAACCAACACAAAGTACTTCAAAGAGTGCCCCAAAGTTTCTACCGGAGAGTCAAGACGAAAACGTGTGCCAAACCCTATGCATAGGTTCATGGGTGGAACCCGCAAGTTGATCACCAAAACATACATCTAGTGGATCACGTGATATCCCATTCTCACCACAAATAAGCACGGCAGGACATACATCAAGTGTTCTCCAATTCTTAACTCAATCCGATAAGATAACTTCAACGGGAAAACTCAATCCATTACAAGAGAGTAGAGGGGGAGAAACATCATAAGATCCAACTATAATAGCAAATCTCACGATACATCAAGATCGTGCCATAGAGAGAACACGAGAGAGAGAGAGAGAGAGAGGGAGAGAGAGATCAAACACATAGCTACTGGTACATACCCTCAGTCCCAAGGGTGAACTACTTCCTCCTCGTCATGGAGAGCGCCGGGATGATGAAGATGGCCACCGGTGAAGGATTCCCCCTCCGGCAGGGTGCCGGAATGGGCTCCCGAGAGGTTTTTGGTGGCTACAGAGGCTTGAGGCGATGGAACTCCCGATCTATTGTTCACTCCTATGGTTTTAGGGTATATGGGAATATATAGGCAAAAGAAGTCGGTCGGGGGAGCCACGAGGGGCCCACGAGGATGGAGGGCGCACCCAGGGGGTGGGCGCGCCCCCTATCTCGTGGCTTCCTTGAAGCTTCCCTGACTTTCACTCCAAGTCCCATGGATTGCTTCCATTCCAAAAATAACTTTCCTGAAAGTTTCACTCCGTTTGGACTCTGTTTGATATTCCTTTTCTTCGAAACACTGAAACCGGCAAGAAAACAACAATATGGGCTAGGCCTCCGGTTAATAGATTAGTCCCAAAAATAATATAAAAGTGTATAATAAAGCCCATAAACATTCAAAACAGATAATAAAATAGCATGAATCCTTCATAAATTATAGATACGTTGGAGACGTATCAGGCTGACTGGGCATCCGCTCAACCAATGACAAGTGGGGCCCACACGGGGGTGGGGTCCACTCACTTGGCCATGTTGGCAGGACCAGGTCAACGCCCTTGGGTCACTGCCAGGTGGGGTAGAGGGGAGGGGCCTACTCGGTCGTCTTCTTCTCCTCGCTCTCCCGACAGAAGAGAGGAGGGGGAAGAACAGGGCGTCGCCGGCGGCAGCCCGGGCTGCTCCACCCGCCCTTGGTCGAGGAGAGGCCACCGACGAGTCCAGGGCGGAGTGACGCACCCGTTCAGACGAGGGGCACTCGCCAGGGATGCGCAGTTCTGCCGCAGCTTGAGGCGACAGAAAACAGGGCAGGCGGCGACCGCTCTCGGGGACGAGGCCACACGGGCACTCCGGCGGCATGAGGAGAGGATGGGGAGAATCTATGGGCTCCGGGTGGTCCTATGGTGGAGGAAAGAGGGAGGGGCGTGCCCGCCATTGCTTGAATTTGAGCAGGCAGAGGCGGCGACCATGGCGATGGGGAAGGTCGGGGAGGAGCTCCGGGCTCGAGGAGAGGCTTTGGGAGGAGTTGAGGACTGCGATGAAGCTCGAGGCATGCTTAAATAGCCGCGGGGAGAGATTGGGAAGGAGGGGAGGAGTTGCACGCGGCGGGCGATGTGTCCGCGCATCGGCGATGGTGCAGCGTCAGCAGGCGCGGCCAAGGCTCACGGGAAGGGACGGTGAGGCGACGAGGAGGATGCAGCCAAGCAGCAGGGGCTCACAGAGACGAGCAACGCTCACGGATGAGAGTGGAAAGAAGACAGAAGCGGGGAAGGCGACGGTGCACATGGGCGCTCACTGTTCGACCTTTGGCACGGCTCGTCGGAGAAGAAAACGAAGGGGGAGCGGGGTCCAGGTGAATGGCGATGACGATGCGGAGCTACTGGACATGCGGGGACGAGCCAAATCTAGCTGGAGCAACAATGCCGAGGCCAACAGTGGGTAGACCACCGTTTTGGCTAGCTTCCTTCATGGTCACCACTGGTTGGCGCCCTCTGGAGGTTTTACTGATGCATCTCATGTCTACCGCATAGTCCTTTGAAGATAGAGCATTAACACGGTAAAGATTTGGGCAAAGATAAATAGAGTTGAGTAAACCAAGCTCCACAAGTTTACTGCAGCCAGCTTGGCCACATCCTAGAGCGTAAACCAGAGAGGTAAAAAGGTAAACTTGATGTCTAGGAGGCTTAG
This sequence comes from Aegilops speltoides, assembly GCA_021437245.1. Lineage (NCBI taxonomy): Eukaryota > Viridiplantae > Streptophyta > Magnoliopsida > Poales > Poaceae > Aegilops > Aegilops speltoides. The sequence goes on along the minus strand of CM038145.1, from coordinate 278,677,064 downwards.
GGTAGCAAGGACTATGGTCCTGGTAATTATGAGGGCATTAGAACAATTATTTAACATAGTTGCTTTGCAACTGCTAAAATATGTCCAGAAACTAGATGATGAACAAGCACTCACTAGGAGTGTTGTATTGAGCTATAACTTGGCAAATCCTCATGATTTGGTCATAACTAGATGCTGTAAAAAGATCACACCAAATGGACTTGCCAAATTGGTACTTGCTTCACAAGCATTACTTTTGACCAGAAACAAGGGAAACTTCTAGGACAATATTGGATAAATGAAATTATCCAAACTCTTGGGTAGGTGGGTTATATGGATAGGAGAAGGCTTGGAATTATTTTTAGCCATAATGGAGCAATATAAAATATACTTGCTTCACAAACTGAAATTTTGGACAGAAAGCAAGAATTGCTCATGTGCTCACATAGCTCAATAAAATGAGCTGAATTTGGGTGAAGGCTAATGATTTAGTATACTTGAGAGGATGGACAAGTTTCATCCCATTTGGAAACTCTATGAAGGTACTTCCTTCACAAAGTGACAATCTCGTAAGAAACTTTGAAAAATTGCACAGGGATCTAGGATGATTGGATTGAGCTCATATTTGGTATTCATGGCAAATTTATCAATATTAATCTCTCTGCCAAATTTTAGCTCAAATGGAATTAGGAATAAAGCACTTCCTTTGCAAAATTTCAAAGAAGGCAGAAACTTGCATTGGATCATGTGCCCAATTTTTGATATCTGGAACATGAGATGATGATGGAACTAGTGATTATATAGCAAGGACAAGCTCCACAATTTATGTGGGAATTTTCCCTGCTATAAAAATAGTAGTTCCTTTAGAAAATGGTAGAATTGGAATATTTGTATTAAATAGGAAAAAGGCAATTTTCCTTATTAAATTATGGCCAATATAATTGCCAGAGCTTGGATTAGGCATAATTATCAACTCCCCCAATTCACATGAATTTAGGAGATGGCTAGCTATGCCTTTGGATTTCATTCCTCAGAAAGGCAAGAAAAGGAATAAATCACAATTCAAAAATATTGCATGGCACTTGGCAATATTTTTGCATATCCAAGGTTGAAAAGGATAGGAGGGTCTTTGGGAACAGATGGGATGATCAACATATCAAAGAAAATGATGGCTCCTTTGCAATCACAAAGGCCACATTCAAATTCCAAAATTTGGAATTAGGGTTTGAGAGAGTTTAAGATGATGCAACTATGGTCTTGCCCACTGAAAAAGACATGAGCAAGTTTTGAAAGGTTGGAAATGACAAGAAATCTCAGAGTCATCCAACAAACTCAGGAAAAAGATTTTGAAAATGAGTGCCAGGAAGGAATAACAGCACATGAATTGATAACCCAATTTTGGGGCTGTTACATTACTCCATTGGGCCCTAGCATTTTGAGCTTCATGTACCCGTAATGGGGTATGTTTTGAAAGAGTGTGAAGGTGTCCCGCCCCAAAAGGGCGAGGTATCCGCTATTGAAAGGAGCCACGTGGAAGAGAAACTCTTCGGACCTATAGTTATTAGGCGTGCCGAATACTACATCGAGTTTAATTTTCCTCGAGCATCGTGCTTCTCGACTAGGGATAATACCTCGAAAGGTGGTACTGCTTTGCTCGATGCGGCTCTTGTCCATTTGCATTTTGTTGAGCATATCTTCATAGATGAGGTTCAGTCCGCTGCCGCCAACCATGAGAACTTTGGTGAGTCGAAAGCCATCCACAATTGGGTTTAAGACCAAGGCGGCTGCTGCTCGGACTGATCAGGCCCTTGGTTCGTCGTCGGTGGTGAAAGTTATTGTCGTGTCATTCCAAGGATTTATTGCGGCTACTTGGTTAACTTCAGCGAGGTCGCGGAGTGCCCTTTTGCGCCGATTATTGGAAGAAAAGGTCTCTAAGATCGTAAAAATGTTTAGATCGTCATCCTCCAAAGAGTGCTTCTCTGGGGTAGTGTTGGTGAGGATGGCCTCACCGCTCTTAGCCACCTGCCGGAGTACCCAACATGCCCGAAGGCTATGCGTTGGTTCGGTACTCGGCGTAGTGTGTATCTGACAGGGCTTGTCGAGAAATTCGTCGAGGACGGTTCTATGTCCCATGAAGGGCTTGATTTTTTTGTCAATAGGCTGATGATCGGGTGCCCCATAAGGGTGCATCCTTTTTGCCCGTCCGGTGGGCTGCTTAAAGGCAGGAGGTTCCCACCGGGCTGTCTGGGCTTTCCAGGCGCTTTCCATTGCGTAGTAATTTTGCGTGATGTGTGCCAAATCTGCAACGTGCAGTATGCGGTGGCGATTGAGAGCATTGAGAATTCCCTCGTCCATACGTTTGTGGCAAAAAACTGAAACCGCGTCATCGTCGCAGCAATCTTTAATGTTGTTTTTAACAAGGAGGAACCAAGCCCAGAAGTGATGGACCGTTTCCTGAGGTTGCGGTCGTACATACATTAGGTCACATATGTCTGGAGGACCTGAATTGCTTGGGGAATATTGCTTGTGGTGGGTGGGCTAAAATCCAAACCCTGACCCACTATTAGATCCGGGGTGTGAAGAATCTCCGAGGACAAGGGGAAGGGTGCGCGGCCCCCCTTTCCTACCTCTCTCCATCTCCTTCCCTCCTTCCCTCTCCATGAGAAAGAAAGGTGAAACCTACTAGGACTAGGAGTCCTAGTGGTTTCCCCCCAATTGGGCGCACCCCTAGGGCCGCCCTCCTCCCTCTCCTCCTTCATATACGGGGGCAGGGGGCACCCCGTAGCACATCAATTGTTCTCTTAGTCGTGTGCGGTGCCCCCCTCCACAGTTTACTCCTCCAGTCATAGCGTTGTAGTGCTTAGGCGAAGACCTGTGTGGATCACATCACCATCACCGTCACGTCGTTGTGTGGACTAAGCTCTCCCTCGACTCTTTGCTGGATCAAGATTTCGAGGGACGTTATCAAGCTGAACGTGTGCAGAACTTGGAGGTTTCGTATGTTTGGTGCTTGATCGGTTGGATCGCGATGACGTTCGACTACATCAACCGCATTAAGCTAACGCTTCCGATTTTGGTCTATGAAGGTAAGTGAACACACTCTCCCCCTCTCATTGCTATGCATATCCTAGATAGATCTTGCGTGACCGTAGGAATTTTTTGAAATTGCATGCTATGTTCCCCAATAGTGGCATCCGAGCCAGGTCTATGCGTAGATGATATGAACGAGTAGAACATAAAGAGTGTGGGCGATAATAGTCATACTGCTTACCACCAACATCTTATTTTGATTCGGCGGTATTGTTGGATGAAGCGACCCGAACCAACCTTACATGACCACGTTCATGAGACCGGTTCCGCCGACAGATGCAACTTGTTTTGCATAAAAGTGGCTGGCGGGTGTATGTTTCTCCAACTTTAGTTGAATCGAATTTGACTATGGTCGGTCCTTGTTGAAGGTTAAAACATCACACTTGACAAAAAATCGTAGTGGTTTTGATGCGTAGGTAAGAACGGTTCTTGCTAGAAGCCTGTAGCAGCCACGTAAAACTTGCAACAAGTAGAGGACGTCTAACTTGTTTTTGAAGGGCATGTTGTGATGTGATATGGTCAAGATATGATGTGATATAAGTTATTGTATGAGATGATCATGTTTTGTAAAAGTTATCGGCAACTAGCAGGAGACTTATGGTTGTTGATTCATTTTATGAAATGCAATCACCATGCAATTGCTTTCCTTATCACTATGCGGTAGCGATAGTTTTAGAAGCAATATTTGGCGAGACGACAACGACGCTACGATGGAGATCAATGTGTCGAGCCGGTGACAATGGGGATCATGATGGTGCTTTGGAGATGGAGATCAAAGGCACAAGATGGTGATGGCCATGTTATGTCACATATTATGATTGCATGCGATGTTTATCTTTTATGCATCTTATTTTGCTTAGTACGGTAGTAGCATTATAAGATGATCCCTCACTAAATTTCAAGGTATTAGTGTTCTCCTTGAGTATGCATCGTTGCTACAGTTCGTCGTGCCGAGACACCACGTGATGATTGGGTATGATAAGCTCTACATTCACATACAACGGGTGTACGACAATTTTGCACGTGCAGAATACTTAGGTTAAACTTGGCGATCCTATCATATGCAGATATGGCCACGGAACACTGAGACAGAAAGGTCGAACGTGAATCATATAGTAGATATGATCAACCTAGAGATGTTCACCATTGAAAACTACTCCATCTCACGTGATGATCGGACATGGTTTAGTTGATATGGATCACATGATCATTTAGATGACTTGAGGGATGTCTATCTAAGTGGGAGTTCTTAAGTAATTTGGTTAATTGAACTTAGTCCTGATAGTATTTGCATATCTATGTTGTAGATCAATAGCTCGCGTATAGCTCTCCTATTTTATTTTTGATATGTTCCTAGAGAAAACTAAGTTGAAAGATGATAGTAGCAATGATGCGGACTTGGTCCGTGATCTGAGGATTATCCTCATTACTACAAAGAATAATTATGTCCTTGATAAACCGCTAGGTGACAGACCTATTGCAGGAATAGATGTTATGAACGTTTGGCAAGCTTGGTATGATGACTACTTGATAGTTTAGTGCACCATGCTTTATGGCTTAGAACCAGGACTTCAAAAATGTTTTGAATGCCACGGAGCATATGAGATGTTCCAAGAGCTAAAATTGGTATTTCAGACTCATGCCTGAGTCGAGAGGTATGTGACCTCTGACAAGTACTTTGCCTACAAGATGGAGGAGAATAGCTCAACCAGTGAGCATGTGCTCAAAATGTCTGAGTGCTACAATCGCTTAAATAAAGTGGGAGTTAATCTTCTAGATAATATAGTGATTGACAGAGTTCTCTAGTCACTATCACCAAGTTCCAGATAATATGCAAGGGATGACGAAAACGATTCCCGAGCTCTTTGCGATGCTGAAATCAGCGAAGGTAGAAATCAAGAAAGAGCATCAAGGGATGATGGTTAACAAGACCAGTAGTTTCAAGAAAAAGGGTAAAGGAAAATAAAGGGAACTTCAAGAAGAATGACAAGCAAGTTGCCACTCCCATGAAGAAGCCCAAAGCTAGACCCGAGCCTGAAACTGAGTGCTTCTACTTCAAAGGAAATGATCACTGGAAGTGGATCTGCCCTAGATACTTGGCGGAAAGAAGGATGGCAAAGTGAACAAAGGTATATTTGATATACATGTTATTGATATGTACTTTACAAGTGTTCATAGTAACCCCTGGGTATTTGATATTGGTTCAGTTGCTAGGATTAGTAACTCCAAACAGGAGTTGCAAAATGAACAGAGACTAGTTAAGGGCAAGGTGATGATGTGTTTTGGAAGTGATTCCATCACACACTCCCTCTACCTTTGGGATTAGTATTGAACCTAAATAAATGTTATTTGGTGTTTGCATTGAGCATAAATATGATTTGATCATGTTTATTGCAATACAGTTATTCATTTAAGTTAGAGAATAAATGTTGTTCTATTTACATGAATAAAACCTTCTATGGTCATACACCCAATGTGAATGGTTTATTGAATCTCGATCGTAATGATACACATATTCATAATATTGATGCCAAAAGATGAAAAGTTGGTAATGGTAGTGCAACTATTTGTGGCACTGCCATTTAGGTCATATTGGTGTAAAGCGCATGAAGAAACTCCATGCGGATGGACTTTTGGAATCACTTGATTATGAATCATTTGATGGTTGCAAACCATGCCTCATGGGCAAGATGACTAAGACTCTGTTCTTCGAAACAATGGACTGAGCCACTTACTTATTGGGAATAATACATACTAATGTATGCGATCCAATGAGTGTTGAGGCTCGCGGCGGGTATCGTTATTTTCAGACCTTCACAGATGATTTGAGCAGATATGGGTATATCTACTTGATGAAACACAAGTCTGAAACATTTGAAAAGTTCAAAGAATTTTAGAGTGAAGTGGAAAATCGTCGTAACAAGAAAATAAAGTTTCTACGATGTGATCGCGGAGGCGAATATTTAAGTTACGAGTTTGGTCTTCATTTGGAACAATGTGGAATAGTTTCGCAACTCACACCACGTGGAACACCATAGCTTAATGGTGTGCACAAATGTCATAATCATACTTTATTAGATATGGTGCGATCGATGATGTCTCTTACCGATTTACCACTATCATTTTGGGTTTATGCTTTAGAGATAGTTGCATTCACGTTAAATAGGGCACCATCCAAATCCATTGAGATGACACCATATGAACTGTGGTTTGGGAAGAAACCTAAGATGTCGTTTCTTAAAGTTTGGGGCTGCGATGCTTATGTGAAAAAAGCTTCAACCTGATAAGCTCGAACTCAAATCAGAGAAGTGTGTCTTCATAGGATACCCAAAAGAAACTATTGGGTACACCTTCTATCACAGATCCGAAGGCGAGATCTTTGTTGCTAAGAATGGATCCTTTCTAGAGAAGGAGTTTCTCTCAAAAGAAGTGAGTGGGAGGAAAGTAGAACTTGATGAGGTAGTTGTACCTTCTCTCGAATTGGAAAGTAGTTCATCACAGAAATCAGTTCCAGTGATGCCTACACCAATTAGTGAGGAAGTTAATGATGATGATCATGAAACTTCAGATCAAGTTACTACCGAACCTCGTAGGTCAACCAGAGTACGTTCCGCACCAGACTGGTACGGTAATCCTGTTCTGGAAGTCATGTCACTACTAGGAAAAGGCATGCTAGTGGCGCACCAGTTTTGCCTTCTAATGGCGCATGGCTGGTGCGCCACTGGCATCACGCCATTAGAATTTCTTTCTAATGGTGCACCACATGTGCGCCATTAGAACACAGTATTCTAATGGCGCTTTGGCGATGCGCCATTAGTATCGCTCACAAGGCGCCATTAGAATGCCTCCCAGGCCATATGTACAAATGTGCTATGGCATTCTAATGGCGCATTACAAGTACATGCGCCATTAGTGTGATGATCACGGCGCCATTAGTGTCTTTTGTGGTGCGCCATTAGTATGAATATTAGGTTTTTTTTTTGCTTTTCTGGTTTTTGCACAGATTACAAAATATATTATTGCATAGAATATAGACAAGCAGCACACAGAACATCAAATTCATCAAATACAATAGAAGATTAGTCTCCTAATACAATTCATCATATTAGTCTCCTGATTCAAAAGACCGGACAAAGATAAAACATTACAAGTCTCAAGACCGCGAGTATCGAGTTTGCCTTCACATTACAAGTCGATATCGATCATCTAAACTACCATCACATAGAAGAGAGCTGTGGTCATCACGATGAGCATCATCGCGATCAAACCGGTCTTCATCCGTTCCTCCAACGCCCCTCCTCTCTCCCGCTAGATAGCGGGCGATCTAGATTCGCCTCCGCCCTAGTGGTGTACCTTTGTAACTATTACCGCTGAAACAGTGAACCTGTCTCCGACACTCCTCCCACCATCGAGACTCGAACCTTACCCTTGTACACGACATACGACGGCATCTCTATGCACAAGCCAAACAATGCATAATACATAAGCAATGTGTAAGTATGCAACAAAAGGATCGGAAGAGAAAAGCAAGACATTAATAGCACGATTCATGGTCCTACTAATAAAATAGCATCGATTACATCTAAGTTGAACAACCGCCCAAACCAAAGAGACATACTAATTCATTAAAAGTTTAATTACAACATGAACCAATCAATGTTTCGAACTACACATCACTACTTTCGACTCGACTCATCGGACAGAGCGTGGATGAAGCCGCCGTCTGTCGCGATGGTCATGAAATCGCGGTCGTTGTCACCCCGCATTTGTAGCATTCCATCTATCTCACTTTGTTGGACGGTTGATTTCGAGGAAGAACTGCCCGACGTATGAAGGACATCTTGATGGATGATGTCCGCAAACTCCGACTAGATGCGAAAGAATTCTTGTCCGAGGTCCACGCCTGGACTGCCGACAAGCTCGCGCCCAATCTTTGAGATTATCTGGTAGCGAAGGTGATGATGGTCCTCACGACGCCTCGCATGTGATGGAGGGCGAGTAGGCATCCTTCGATCGCTAAGCGGCTGCTTGACGCAGCGAACTTCAGATTGTGTGAGAAGATGTGCTTGCCGTGCTTTAACTGGCTCGTGAAGGTGCCTCCAGATTAGGCGAGCCGGGAGAACATCATCAAGAACTTTCTTCACATTTGTGTAGTCTATCATGGAGTTACGGTTCGGTTGAAATACGTGGCCATGGAATATTTCGGCTTAAGAGGATGAGTGTGCAATGTGTCACCGCACGTAACACGGAATGTTAGAAAAAAGAACGATCGAAATCTAAGAAATCATATGTTACGGGCGGTTAAGGGATGACTTACTCGGAAAGTAAGGCACAAGGAAGTTATCCTTATCTGCGCTTGCGAATGACGCCTTCGAGGTGTGAACTCGCAACTTGGCGGTCCCAGCGCTGCTCAAGTGCTTGGCACGCATGTAGAAGGCGCCGACTATCACGATGTCCGGGTATTGTCTCTAATGATCCGTGATCCGCATGCTCAAATAAAACAGCCGAACGAAGGTGTAGTGCAACGGATGAAGGTTAAACATAGCAAAGATGTCATCAAACCGCAGGGCGATCATACCCCGATGTCGCCATCCACAAAGCCCTTGCTCTCGCACCTTGGCCACGAAAACCGGTATGCCACATCCTTCTCTCGAGACGCCGCTTCTCCAAAATCGAACACCGCATGCGACTCCGATAGCACCGGTTGCAGATTCAGCATATTTGGCGGTAGCATCGCCTACCCGCCACATGCACCTCCTCGAGATATCCTTAGGTGAAGGTGGCTCGCCCCGAGCACGGATCGAACTTCGGTGCCGGCTGGCTCGCACCGGCGCCCTTGTTAGTCTTTCGCTTCGGCCCTTCTTCTTGATCTCCGTAATGGGACCGAGTTCGCTCACGCACCGCCTTCTTCAGCGGTTGGGGCTGATAATATTTCGCGCCTCAGCTATCTCGAGGCTCGTGAAGACGGGAGCCGGGCGGTGTCGAGAACTGAACGCCGACGACGCTTGTTGCAATTGATTTCTCCGCCGCACCAGCTAGATCGCGGTGGTCTTGGCTGGGTTCTGAGAAAGAGGCCCGCAGAAATCGTCGGCGCACCCATGTTCAGCAAAGTACTTGTCAACTTTGGTAAATGTACCGTCGTCGTTGTCGCCGCCGTCCGGATCTGTGCCATAGGGCTGTCCGGATCCCGTGCCATAGGGATGTCCGCAGGTCCGTAGCGTTGCTGCGTTCTTGCCATGGCTTGGCGCCGCACGATCGGGCGGTCTTGTCGTGGGGTGGTGTCCCCGCCCCAAACGAATCCGCTCTTCGCCATAGCAGGGCCAGCTTATGCAGGTGCCGAGGGTCATCTCATCTTCTTCGCCGCCCCGCCGGTCGAATCGAGGTAACAACTTCGTCGCAGCCTGGCAGCACCCGACCACTTCAACCCTATACATTGTGGGTGGCATCGGATTACCGTGGAACATGGGGTTGCCGGTTGAACGATTTTGCCCTTGGCGACATCGACCAACTCGGCGCCCACGGCGCGAAGAGTGCAAGGAACGCCGGCGGTGCCTCGCGAAAACATGTGTAGGGCGCCGAGGATGCCCGATCAAAGGCAAGGAGATGAAGTCATCGGCCGAGAGGCTTAGTTACCGTGATGCCGCCAAGCTCGGCTAATGTCGAGGCACCGCCAACGGCGGCGGTAATCGACGGAGGGGGCGCTTCTCGGCGAGGTGCCGCCGGCGACACCCGGTGCATTAAGCTCCAATACCGTGCGGTGCCGGAGACACGAATACCGCCCGCCGGAGACACCAATGGCGCCGCCGCGGAGACACCAATGGCGCCGCCGCCGAGACACCAATGTCGCCGCCGCCGAAGACACCAATGGTGCCGCCGCCACAGGCGAAGTTGCCGCCATGAAGCTGGGAACCGGGAGGACCCTTTGGCCGCCCGCAATCCACGCCGTCAGCCCATGAATCAACGTCGCACCATGGCTTCGAGCTTCATTCCCAGCTGTTGTTCCACTTGCTCTTGGACAAGCTCCGAATCCGCGCCACTTGTGCCTTGAGTGCTTCAACCTCGCGTCCCGCTTTCCGAGCTGGCCTTTTTCTCCTTCCGCACACCAGCGTATAGTATGACCCCATTTTGTGGACAAGCCTTTGCCGGCCACACGACCAGTGACGCCGGCTTATCGAGCTTATCCTTCTTTTCATTACGCTCAACGCCCTATTTAAAGGGGTGTCGAAGGGAGCTCTTAGACGACCCCGCTCATCGCTTTCATTGTCCCGCGAAGGAACATGAGCCATTTAGAAATATTGGTGATTAATTAGAGTGCAGCCATATGGAGCTAATTACGCGGGGTGTATTCCTTACTGTAACAAGCTCAAGCGCCTGGTCTTCGGATCCGTGGTAAGCTCCTTTGTTATCGGGTCCTCCTTGTACCGGCCCCGATATAGTTCCCGGTCCGCTTGTGACCGCTGTATTTCTCGGCGGGCGGTAGGCCTTGCTCGGCCCGCTCCGCCCCTCCTTGTCCCATATAGGCTCCGCCACTCTATAACCGCCGGACCGAGTTTGTGTTCCCTAAGTTCAACTCCGCATTTCTTTCCCCATCGACTTGATTCGAGCTTGCGGGCTCGCACTTGATCTTGAACTCCTTGTACTCATCTTCGCCATCAAATGATATTTCGCCTTGATCTTGTCATAACTATCACCTTTATCAATCATTCTCTTCACCGTGCTTCTCCAGTAGACAGGCCGTGCTCATCTTCGTGAGGGCGGCATTGTTCACTCTATTCCCCGAGAGGCGTGTGTTTTCAAATTCGTCGGGAACTTGTATCATTCGTGCAGCTTCGAAGAGGAGGCTGCGCAAATTCCCTCGGTCCTTATGCCTAAGGTTCTCGGTGTTGATCGAGACGGTGTTCGGAGAATGCACCCGAGCTGAACCGCTGCACTTTGACTATATGTTTGGGCTCCGTTGGATTCCCGCCGGAGTCCACTTGAGTGAATTCCTCCTTGACGGTGCGGAGCGCATTCGGGCGCCGGTCCTTCCTTTGCTTCTTCGGTTGGCTGCCATCTGTGTGTGCGCCACCATCATCAGTGGTGGCATCCTCGGCGGCACCATCAGTGGTGTCATCCCCGACGCCACTAGGGGTTGTGTAATCAGGATCGGTGTCTTCCGCGGCCATCATAGCGGTGAGGTTGTTGTTCCTCCAACTCTTGGGACATCTCCTGAATTGCTTGCCGCCCAACCACCGGCCTCATCGTTGTGGGCCATGTTTCTCTCTAAATAGGAAAAAGTTTGGTCAAAAATATGGTTATTGTCAAGGAACAAGATCATGGTCTCATGATTTAGGGTTGGGCCTAATCACTTGGCTCTATTGCCACCTATGTTGGGTTTATCATCTAGGGTTTATCGATGCTAACGATAATTCTAAGTTGGGCCTAATCACTTGGCTCTATTGCCACCTATGATTTAATGCAGCAAGAATGGCAGGCAGTTGATCCTACTTAACTAAGTACTAAGATAGCCGGCCCATGCATTAGTCGCAGTACCCCATATGTCCTATTTTTAGCAAAGTCATGCTAAAATTCACGGATAATTTCAGCATGACCTTTGCTGAAAATAGGACATATGGAGTACCCGAATTTGCCGGAACGGAAGTTAATCGACATTCCGGCAAACTCAAGGGCCTCTCGGGGTACCTGCAAATTTGCTTGCTGAGACTCAGACTCAGCCTGGAAGTACCCACATCCTGCCACATGTGTCCACCAGTTCAACAAACATCCTAGTACCGCAGTACTACAAAATTTGAAAATGACAACTTTTTGTACACAAAGTGTTTGACTGTCTTCGCTACTGTCAGCATACATGTTACTCAGAATTTAGTTTACTAAATGCTAGGCACCTACAGGATACTTGAGCTCATGACTGTTGAGAACCTCCTCACAGATGAAACGCTCCAAGTCAACAACAGAAACAAAATTTGCACCGCAGCAACAACTAGCTAGTTGATAAAAAAATGAACAAGAATGCAAAAAATGCACAAGAAGCTTTACTCGTGACTAATCAATTTTCAAATAAAACCAGAACACAATTTGTCAAACTTGGCTTTGACATGAATTGTATCCGCTGGGTGCAAAGGGCCATGACGCCTTTGAAAATGCTACCGTAGATTCTAACTAGGACCATTAAGAATGGCAATTGGCTATGTCTTTCTTGTGTCATCTTTCTTCTACCAGGTCAACAATAAAAAATGGTCCCTTGAGGCACTAGTATTAAGTTGTAACTGCATTTTGTTCAGATCTAATAGCTTTTTAACATTTTATTCGACGATTTGTGTACACAAGATCACGAATCAACCCCAATCTGCACCAGATCACCCTGCAACACTAGCTAGTTGCCTTATACTCCCGCCATGGAGTATATTTTTGCTCAGGCAACACTAGCCAAATTCTACAAAATATACTCCATGCATCCCTACTGAAATATCAACACTAGGCAACAAGTAAATGAAATCATCTGAACCAAACATCTGGAGAAAAGAGCATGGCATATGGTGATGTTTTACTAGCTAGTGTAGGCTTGTAGTGTAGGAGCAAAAGAGTTCCTCCAATAACCGTGAACTGCGAAATTTTCTTTCAAAGAAACAGTGTGGCGCTGCCTAATCTTGGAGAAACCGAAGTTCCTTCAATAACCTTGAACATGCTAAACCTCCCTTTCAAAGAAACAGAGTAGGTATTATATATGCTACGCAAAGATGCACCAATTTGTTGGCCATCACGGCAGAGGACAGCGGCACGGCATCATCTAAGGAACAAACACGCCATCATACTAAAATCTGCGCGCGTGCTCATCTATCCATGCGCTACCGTCTGGTGAAACGTGACTTATGCTGAGACGAGCAATGGGTCGAACAGGTTGTGTGCGTCCCTGGGCAGGGCGGATCTGGTCGCAGAAAATAACAACAGATGGATGGTATTTCATTACCTTTCCTTTGATCTCGACCGCCGCTGCAGATTCACCACGCCGAATCGGAGCCAACTCACAAAATGGGAGGAAAGGATTAGGATTTTAGGCGGCCTTGCTGTTCTACGGGTTCAGAGGAGAGAGACGGGGAGAGGCGCCACGGAGGAGAGGGATGGGGACGGATGGGGTGCGGAGGGAGCACGGGCTAGTGGTAGAAGATGCGAAGGGGTGAAGCTTACTGCGCTGTCGTCTGTCGCCGAGGTTTCTCCGCCGCCGAGCCGCTCCTCCTCCTCGACTTGGAGAAAAGATGTAATACTAGCGAGGAAGAGAGCCAAGCCCAAGGGGCGCGGGCGGAGGGGGACGGCGAGGGCGCGAGGCTGGCGCGGGCGGAGGAGGGACGGCGAGGCGCGGGCGCGGGCGGAGGGGGCGGTCGCTGCCTCCTCTCGGCTCGGCAGGGCGGGCGACGGCGTGGGGGCGACGGCGCGAGAGGCTGTGAGGGGGGGATCTGGCGAGGGAGAGGGAGAGAGGCCAGAGGGAGATAGGTGAGGGATGCTTTCTAATGGCGCACCACGCGCCCGTGCGCCATAAGTACGACTGTTCTAATGGCGCACCACCTCTCGGTGCGCCATTAGAATGTTGTTTTTATCTACCACAGTAGCCATATCTACAGCCCAACCCTTTCTACAACCGAACCCACCCACTAGCCCGACCGGTCAAGACTCACACACACACAGGGAGGTCCCGGGTTCGATTCCTAGGATCCCCAATATTTTTATGCATTTTAAATGGTGTTTTTATATTTATTTGTGTTTAAATATGTTCAAACTTGTTTAAATCATAACAGTAATATTTTTTACGCATTTTAAATGCTGTTTTTATATTTATTTGTGTTTAAATATGTTCAAACTTGTTTAAATTATAACAGTAATATTTTTATAAAAATAGTAAAAAAATTTAAAAGTGCTCGGCGGTGGAGCGGGGAGGGTTGCGATGGGTGGAGCTAGCGGGGAGGTGCGGGAAGCGATCGAGATGGAGGGGGATCGAGATCGAGATGGAGGGGAATCGAGATCAAGTGTCCTCATGAATTCAAAAGTGCCCATGAAATTTAAAAATATTCATGATATCAAAAGTGCCCATGAAATACAATCGAGAAATGAAGTCTACGATTTAAATACAATCGGTCTTAGCTAGCTATCTGCTCACAATCTTCTTGCCCTTCTTTTTCGCAAACGGAGTTCTTCCGTGGAACGGACGCCTTTAGGTAGGGTGGTCCTGCTTCTTCTTGTGGTGTGTGCTGCTACTTCATCGTCGTCGCCATGTTCGATCTTCGGTCGCCAGATTTGTCAAGTCTTGCTCATTGGCTACTCCATCCATTCCGATGATCTTCCTTTTGCCTCTCCTCACGACAACACGACCGGGCTTTGGCGGGTCGGTAATGAAGAAGCATTGGTCCACTTGGGAAGCCAGTACCCATGGCTCATTTTTCGCGGTGACGCTTATACCCATGGTCTTGATTTGGCTTCGGTATAACCATGGTGGTGAAATACCGGTCTTCTTTTATGACGCTTTTGGCCCATCGACACGGAACATCGACCTTCTCTCCAACAGTAGCTCAGCTCCCAGATCTCCTCGATCCTTCCGTAGTATCTGTCCTTGTCGTTACGGTGTAGGATTCCATCGTTACCCGGAGTTCGATAACCATCGCTCTTCATGTCCTTGTCCTCGGTGTAGAATGTGTAGCCGTTGATATCGTGCGCCTCATAGGTCATCGTTGTTGTGCTCGGCGCTCGTGACAAGGCGAATATGAGTTGTTCTTCCGCGGAAGAATCCTCACGTAAAGGCTACGACGAAGCTTCGCTTGAACCAACGCGTGAAACATGAGTTGTGCTCTTTGAGTATATCTCCGTCCGTCCTCTGTTGGCCTCGGCCATTGTCGCCTTCTTAATAAAGGTTTTGTGCTCTACCACCCAAGGATCGACCACGCCTATGTGTTGTAGCGCGACTAGGTTTGCTCTTTCAAAGTCGGCGAGTCGACCCTCGGCCGACATGCATTTCAAGGCGACCCTCATGGTGACCCCATCCAGCGAGCCCGCCGAGGTGCTGCTGACGGCGGACCAACGGGTTCTCGATGCCTAGATAATTCGCGCGAGAGGAGATGCACTCTTCGATCGAAAGCCCCGGCTATGCTTCCTCTCGACGTGACATGTTGCGAACGTATCCTTTGATGACACCATTCATCCTTTCGAACGGCATCATCTTTGTGCAGAACGCCGCCCGAGTTGGATGATATCCTCCACTATATGGACCAGCAGATGCACCATAACGTCGAAGAATGCGGGCGGGAAGTACATCTCAAGCTCGCACAGTATCACCACGATCTCTTCCTGTAGCCTTCTGAGTTGCCTCACGCCAATCGACTTCCGAGAGATGACGTCGAAAAAGTTGCACAGGCCAAATAGCGTTTCACGGACGTGCGCGTCCATTATCCCACGGATTGCAACTGGAAGTATCTGCGTCATCAAGACGTGATACCGTGAGACTTCATCCCGCTGAACTTCGCTTCATTGGGTCTAGGTATCCGCTTATCTTCCCAGCGTAATCAGAAGGAAGTTTTACTCCTAGGAGGCAGGTGAAAATTGCTCGATCTCCTCGACTTAGAGTGAAGCACGCGAGGGTAGTCATTTCCGGTCTTCTTGGCCTTTTGCCTTTGGCGACGACTTTCCGTGTCTGCTTCGCCTCATCATCATCATCATCATCATCATTAGCGTGAAGCTCCCGCACGATGCCCATTGATTTCAAGTCCGCCTTGCTTTCGCCCATCTTTGGTCCTCTCCGCATGTTGAGCAGGTACCAAGCGCACTCGCACACGCTTCTTCGTGATATGCATGACATCAAGGCTGTGAGGCACACGGTGGATCTTCCAAGACGGCAAGTCCCGTAAAACAGACCTCGCATCTTTCCCGGCGGTGGGCGCCTCTTTCCAATTTTTCAACAGCTTGTCTATTTCCTCGCCGCTCCTCGTACACGGGCGTTTTCGGGGTTCGGTTTCACCATCGAACAGATCCTTGCGTTTCCTCCACGGGTCATCGTCGCGAAGCCACCTTCAATGTCCCATGAACACGGTTTTCAAGACCCGGATCTCTATCTAGTCGGGCGATACGTGTCATCCATGCACCTTACGCATCCGTAAAATCCGTGGACTACCTGCCCCGCGAGATATCCGTAATCGAGATAGTCGTGCACCGTCGTGAGCAAAGGCGGCTCTCATAGGGAAATATTCTTTCTCTCTGCGGCGTCCCACGTATTGGCTGGCGTTTTCCACAGCGTGTCTAGCTCCTCCTTCAAGAGCCCCAGATCTGATTGATGTCGTTCCCTGGTTGTTTCGCCCTTCAATTAGCATACTCATGTGAATGTACTTCCTCTTCATGCACAACCAGGGGGAAGGTTGTACATCCACACAAACACAGGCAGGTGCTATGTGTGCTTCTCTCGCTGCCAAACGGATTGACTCCATCGGTGCTCGCGCCCAAGACGATGTTCCTTGGATCCTTCCCAAATTCGGGTCTTCGGTTCAACACTTGCCACCGCTCGCATCCTTAGGGTGACTCAGATCTTGTCTTTTTATCTATCTCCGGATCATTTGCGCTATCTTCTCGCTTCTTCTCCTCCCTATCCGCGTGCCAACGCAGGAGCTTTGCTACCTTAGGGTCCGCGAATACCGCTGCAGAGCGAGGAGTGATCGGAAAGTACCACACCGATTTTCGAGGAGCTTTTCCTCTTCTTGTATCGAGTGACGCCGCACACCGGACATATGGTAGACTCCGCGTGCTCGTCCCGATAAATGATGCAATTGTTCATGCACACATGGTATTTCACGTGCGGTAAATCCAGAGGACACACGATTTTCTTCGCCTCCTTGAAACTGGTCGGGCACTTGTTCCCCTTGGGAAGACGTTCGTGCCAGAATGACATGTTCTCGTCGAAGCATCTGTCGGTCATTTTGTGTTTTACCTTCATCTCCAGAGCCATGAGCGTTACTTTCAGGCGGGTATCCTCGGGCCTGCATCCTTCATACAACGGAGTAACCGCGTCTATCTCCAGTTGATCCAGCTTGGCTTTCTCTCGGGCGGCAGCTCTTGCGTTATCCGTCCGCTTGAGAAGCAGCTCTTGAATATGAGGGTCCTGCACCCAGCCTCCATCGTCGTCGCTCCGGCATCTTCATCTTCATGATCATGCCCTTCGCCTTGATCTTCCTCATCATCATGTACGACATCTTCTACATGAAGATCGTATGTACAACATCACCGCCGTGATCATGTCCTCGAGATTCTTCGTCTTCTCCCGCCCTCGCCACGGTGGTACTTGTCTTGTTGCCCTTCCTCATTTCTTGCCCGACCCTGGCCATAGACGACTTGATAGTCATCTTCATCACCTTGCCACCGATAGCCATCCATGAAACCACGCAAGAGCAGGTGGTCCCGCACCTGCCCGGAATCCGGGTCCGCAATAAGGCTCTTCAACTTGCATCTTCGACATGGACATCTTATCTCCGTCTCGTTCTTTTGAAGCATCTCGGCCTTCATGAGCTCAAAACCTATTCACGATGCCTTCACCATCATGCGGACCATGGTCGCTCATGGGTAGAGCAAAACGATATGTTAGAACCAAGAAAAATTTGGCATGACCTTCCCTAAAAATAGGACCAAAAAGAATGCATAGTGCCAAAACTCTCGCTAAACGGAAATGAATCAAAACATTCCGCAAAATATTGGCAACTATCGCATATTTCAAATACCGTACCTTCAAACACAAACATATATGCAACACCACAAACACTTGCAACACCACAAACATACATAGATCTAGCTAGGCCACAAAAGTGCATGTGCACGTTGTTGGAGCGAGCTAGGGAGAAAAAAAAGTAGATCTATATCATGAAGATAGCTTTCCTTACTTACCTATCAAAACTAGGTAATTTCACCACTTAATTTTGTTGAATCTATGGTGGAAATGAGGTGAGGAGGAGGAGATGGCGAAATCTTGGAGAAGGAGGTGGATGGAATGAAGTGGGGAAAGTGAGTGGGTAGGTGTGGGCTGTCCAAAATATCTTGTTGGTCCCAGTTACTAATGGCGCACCCTGTCCTCATGCGCCATTAGAAACCCTGATTACTAATGGCGATCGAAGAGCGTGCGCCATTAGAAGTTTTGCAAAAAAAGAATAAAACAAAATTTAGAGTAATGGCGCACTTCCCACCGGTGCGCCATTAGAAGTTAGATATAGTAATGGCGCATTGTAGGTGTCATGCGCCATTAGTGTCTATGGGAAAATGGAAAAAAAATACACTAGAGGCGCACCCCATCCACGGTGCGCCATTAGAAGTTATATATAGTAATGGCGCATTGTAGGGTTCATGCGCCATTAGTATGTATGGGAAAATGGAAAAAAAAAATTCATACTAATGGCGCACCCTCTCCACGGTGCGCCATTAGTGTCTTCCAATCTAATGGCGTATCTGTGGCAGGTGCGCCATTAGTATATAGTAGTGGCGTACTGCTCCCACGGTGCGCCATTAGAGTCAATCCTATCTATAGGCCTTTTCCTAGTAGTGTGTTACTAGACCATGACAAACCTACGAACTACGAGGAAGCGATGATGAGCCCAGATTCGACAAAATGTCTTGAGGCCATGAAATATGAGATGGGATCCATGTATGAGAACAAAGTATGGACTTTGGTTGACTTGCCTGATAATCGGCAAGCCATAGAGAATAAATGGATCTTCAAGACGAAGACGAACCTGATAGTAGTGTTACTATCTACAAAGCTAGACTTGTCGAAAAAGGTTTTTGACAAGTTCAAGGTGTTGACTACGATGAAATTTTCTCACTCAAAGCGATGCTTAAGTCTGTCCGAATCATGTTAGCAATTGCCACATTTTATGAAATCTGGCAAATAGATGTCAAACTGCATTCGTTAATGGATTTCTTAAAGAAGAGTTGTATATGATGCAACCAAAAGGTTTTGTTGATCCTAAAGGTGCTAACAAAGTGTGCAAACTCCAGCGATCCATCTATGGACTGGTGCAAGCACTACAGAAAAGACACATCCGTGACATTTTGGGCCGAACAAAAAAATTCTTTCATGCTTATGACACTTATATGACGATAATTGTGACAAAACCTGATATCATAATAGATGTGGTGGGCTCCTACTTCTATGACAAAAAAATCATGGCAGAAAATGGGTTTTCGTCCTAGGCGGGCCGGAGACGCAGCTGCATGACATTCTTTGGGCCATCCATGATGGAAAAACCGTGGTAGAACCGAGGGCGAGGGAAATATTGGGGAGTTCCCGGTTACGGTGGGTGGTCGGGGCCGAGCGATGCACGGTGGTTTGCGCGTTTCTCTCATACACATATGCGCCTGTGCGCGAGGCGTTGCGCTATAACTGAACCCGAGTGAGGCGTTGGGCTCTAACTGAACCCGAGCGATTGCACTAGCTACGTTACTAAACCCGAGCAATCGATCCCTTGCTGTTAACTTAACCCGAGTGATTCCTTAGCTACTGCTGCTAACTGAAGCTGATCAATGCTGCCTCTTGATGAACAGTGAGCGTTGTTGGGGCGGTTTGGATGAACAGTTCCCGATGGGGGGGTTGGATGAACAGGACCCCGTGGTAGTAGTGGTCATTGTCGCTAGATGAACAGGACCCCGATCGAGTCGGTTGGGGGTGGATGAATAGGACCCGGTGGAGGGCTGGATGAACAGGACCTCGTGGAGGGCTGGTTGACAGTAGCCGGTGGAGGGCTGGATGAACAGTAGCTCGTGGATGGGTGGTTGAACAGTGTCAGTGTTTTGGGAATGGGGGTCCCCGGACTTGCCTGCGTGCGGCCTGCGGCGTGGCTCACCAGCAGCCTGGTATGGCCCACCTTCATCAAAAAACCCTCAAGACCCTCGCGAGGGGCCAAGCCTCGCGAGGCGGATGACACAAGACCTCCTCAAGGGCGTCCTCAACAGGCTGGCTCGCGAGGCGCGAAGAGATCAAGGCGAGACGCACCTCGCAAGGTTCCAGTGATGCAAGCCATGACGACCAAGGCCAGGCAGGCACCAGGCGGGCGCCAGCGCACGCAGTGTCCTCGTTTCCTCTTTGGTGCTAAAGAGACAGGTGCAGGCAAGGAGTCCTGAGTCGTCAGGCAAAGGTTTCCATATTGGTGCAACAAGACCAAGACCAGCAGGACGGCAGGACAGAGGTCACCGTGGAGCCCAAGACGGCATCACCACTAGAGCCTTTGGCAAGCGAAGACCACTTTTAGTCAGGATAACATGTACTAGTTGTCCCCCTTCAAATTGGCTGTTGTTGGATTCCTTCCCGCTCAATATTTGGGAAGAGGACCAGGGCCTCTATAAATAGAACTAGCCACCACCATAGGACAGAGGATCATGGGGATCACCCTCACATCCACCAGTCCACCAAGAACAAGAGCACCTCTCCTCAGGAGGCTGTTCTTCCCTTGTATTGTTCATCCTCAGCCCAAGAGGCAATCCACAACCACACACTGGAGTAGGTACTACACCACATCGGTGGCCCAAACCAGTATTAACCTTGTGTCTCTTGTTCTTCGAGCTCGACGGGCTAATTCGTGAGATCACGGTGAGGGCGTAAGCTAGGTAAGGGAGAGATCTTCGTGCGCACCCCAGAGTTGGAACCTTAAGGGTTTCGCCGGAACTTGAAATCCGACATTTGGCGCGCCAGGTAGGGGTGCGCCGGAGCTTTCCTTCCGCCGATCCGCGTTCCATCTCTCCACCACACCCATGTCAGACGCACCTTGAGCCCGCGCTGAGCGCCGGGCCGCCCTTGCCGCCCGGGTCGCTCAGACGGCTCTAGTCGGCGGGCCTCCGCATCGTTCGTCATCACCCGCCGCCAACGCCGCCACCGGCCTTGCAAGAAACAAGAAGCAGGCGTCCTTGTTGCACCCCTCCATGTCGCGGGACGGCCGCATTGCCACTCTGTCGCTGACCCTGGCAGGCTCGCCGTCCCACGCTCGGGGCACACCCACCGATGCGCAGGCCGCGCTGCTCATGGCGCATGAGCTCCAGCGTTACCGCCCGGACGATGACCTCTACAAGGACTGGCTGGACCACATCGTCGAGCTCGTCAGCGCCACTGGGGGCTCGCCAGTCCCCTCGCTCTCGCTACCTTGCCCTCCTCCAACCGCCGGTGATGTGGCCCACGGGGCGCCTTCGCCGCCTCCACAACAAGATGGGACCCTGGCGCCAAGGCGCGCGGCCCCCCGGCGTGACCCGCCATGTCGGGTGCCCACGCAAGCAGAAGGAAGCTGTCAAAAAGTCCCTCGGCCCCGAGAAAATGCCCCAACGCTCCCGGCACCACTACGAAAAGACTGCGCGCTGCCTGTGCTACCGGCGCGCAGGCATCAAGAGCAGGCTCCACCTCTCTAGAGGGCCCCACTGGCCACGGCTGGCTGCCACGCCTTCACTCTGGAGCTGTGCAAGATCGTCGACCAGCAAGTCAAGCTGACTGCCTCGCTATGACGGCACCCCGACCCCTGGAGTTCTCGCAGCGCCTGAGCTGAGCATCGAAGCAGCCAACGGCGATGAAAAGGTCATGGCGAACTGGTTCCCCATGGCCCTCAAGGACGGAGCTCGCTCGTGGCTCCTAAATCTTCTCCCGGGATCGATCTCCACCTAGGGTGAGATGCGTGAGCGCTTCATCGCCAACTTCCAGGGCACTTGCGACCGCCCGTCGGCCGCGGGTGATCTACGCCATGTCAAGCAACAGCTAGGGGAGACCTTGCAAAAGTACATCCAGCGCTTCAACAGCGTTCGCCTCAAGATCCCCAAGGTGACAGACGAAGCCATCATTTCCGCATTCTCCGACGGTGCTCGCGACGTCAAGATGAAGGAGGAGCTCGCCATCCATGAGGAGTTGTGCACGGCTCTGGAGCTGTTCAACATGGCGACCAAGTGCGCACGAGCTGAGGTAGGCGCCTTTCCCTCCTCGAGCTCCCCGCAGTCGACCCAGAGGAGAAGAAAGCCAAGGCCAAGGACGTGAATCGCAAGGGGGTGGTCGTGCTCACGGCCGAGCCAGACACGAAGCACGGCCGCGACCACCCCGAGTCGTCCAAGAGCAGCCGCCCCGTTCTGTGCCTTCCACACCGTGCACAGCCACAACACCAACGACTGTCAAGAGCTTCGTGTCGGATTTCAGGTTCCGGCAAAACCCTTAAGGTTCGAACTCTGGGGTGTGCATGAAGATATCTCCCTTGCCTAGCTTACGCCCTCACTACTTAGCGCATTGAGCCGAAGAACAAGAGACACAAGGTTTGTACTGGTTTGGGCCATCGATGTGGTGTAATACCCTATTCCAGTGTGTGGTGGTCGATTGCCTCTTGGGCTGAGGATGAACAGTACAAGGAAGAATAGCCTCCTGAGGAGAGGTGCTCTTGTGCTGGACGGGTGGATGTGAGGGTGATCTGAATCCCTTGTCCTATGGTGGTGGCTAGTCCTATTTATAGAGGCCCTGGTCCTCTACCCAAATATTAAGCGGGAAGGAATCCAACAACGGCCAATTTGAAGGGGGACAACATTTACAAGTTATCCTGACTAAAGGTGGTCTTCGCCTGCCAAAGGCTCTGGTGGTGACGCCGTCTTGGGCTCCACGGTGACCTCAGTCCTGCCGTCCTACTAGTCTTGGTCTTGTTGCACCAATATGGAAACCTTTGCCTGACGCCTCGGGACTCCTTTCCTGCACCGGTCTCTTTAGCACCAAAGAGGAAACGAGGACACTGCGCGCTGGCGCCCGCCTGGCGTTGGTCGTCATGATTTGCATCACTAGAACCTCGTGAGGTGCCTCTCCCCTTGATCTCTCCACCCCTCGCGAGCCAGCCTGGTGAGGCCTCCCTTGAGGAGGTCTGGTGTCGTCCGCCTCACGGGGCTTGGCCCCTGCGAGGGTCTTGAGGGTTTGTTGATGAAGATGGGCTGTACCAGGCCGCTGTAAGCCATGCCGCGGGCCGTAGTCAGGCAAGTCTAGGGACCCCCATTCCCAGAACACCGACAGTAGCCCGCGAGGCCAAGGTGTGCTCGGACTTGGCTTCGGGGCAAAGCTAAGGGGCAAGTGCGAAGTGCTGCGGGCCCCAAAAGCATGCGACCTTGGTCGACACGTCGCGATCGATGGGACGTGGGTGCCTCCGGTTCCCCACGCTGCCTCGGCAACTGCCAGATTTGACGAGCCCCTGCTGCATGCAAAAGTGGGTTATCATTACCTATGATCATGGGGGTCAACGGTTGGCCTTCTCCAGACTATAAATAAGGAGGGGCAGAGCCCCCGTCGCTCATCTCTTCATGCTCCGCTTGCTCCTTCCCCCTTGCTCCTTCAGCTCAGGCAACAGCCATGGCGCCGATTCGGAGGTTCTCAGCCGCCGAGAAGGGTAAGGCCCCCCGTGATGAGCCGGGGCCTCTTCCCCCTAAGAAGAGGCTGGCCCACCGCCGCGACATGGTCGCGAGACCGGAGGTGGTGAGGCCTTGGTACGAACGGCCTCCGCCAGGATATTCGGTGCTCCTGCACACCCAAGCCGAAGGCTCTGGGGGAAGAGGCGGTGACCGGCACCGCGAACATAGCGGTGGTGGTTGCCGCGCCACGGCGGCACGCATCGTCGCCCTAGGAACCCATGCCGAAGGCTCCTCGCGTGAGCTCATGATGTGGGCGGCGATGCCCCCGATCACCTGGATTCGCTTCCCGCAGTTCTTCTCCGTTGAGATGTCGCTGAGGGGTCCTCTCGAGCTCTAGCTACAGCACATCGACTGCGACGCCCCGGCGACTAGGGCGGAGATTGAAACCGTCTCCCCAGGCAAGATCTTCATGACCCGCGGCTGGGGCGAGGTGGCTCGTGTCTGCCGGACGGAAGGCGCCCTTGCGATCCACTTAGAGTATGACAGCGCGTCCACGGTGCTCTTCAAGGTCTTCGACGAGGTAGGCCGCTGCTTGGAGTGCTGCCTAGGAGGGGTCCGTCAGGACGGCACAGCGGCAGGGGCCAACAGCTCCTCCGGCAGCGGCGGCGCTTGGGAGTCCAGCAACTCTCCCGAGCTCTACGAGACTCCGGAGACGAGCGACGACAGCTACATGCCCCCGAGCTCTCGTCGTGCCCAGAGCAAATCTGCAGTGTCCGGTCGCCACCGTCGCTGATCTGGATGGGGTTGGCGCCGGCCTCTGTGGCCCACTGTTGATGATGGCGTTGGCGCGCGTAGATAGGGCTTCTCGCGATCCTTTCCTTTTGTTCCGTGCGAGGAATCAGGTCGAACCCCGTGGGGGCGTGTGTAAAGGGTCTGTAATGCCGTCGGTTGATATTATCATTAACATGAAGATTTACGAATGCACGTCTTGTTCCGGCTTGGTCTCCCCTTTCCCACCCTACGGCAGCTTCGTGCTCTACGCCGGCGGGTCCCGGTCCCCAGGCAGGCTGCAGCCATCCTTGTATGCCAGGTCGCAATGCCGTGGTCAAGGCCAGGAGGTGAGCGGCCCGAGGTCCAGTAAGAGCTCCTGAGGCGCGGTGCTCAAGAGGTCCCCCTTAGCTTGCAAGCAGCCACCGAGAGATAGGAAAGGGAGGCGGCGTTGCCAAAACAAGGCTGCAACGAGTGAGGGTCCTATGCCGCAACATTTAATTAATTCGGGCGCGAAACTTATCTCGGCAGCCTTGAGCTGACTCCTCATGTCGCGCTGGGCTCGCGTGTCACCATACGTAACTCAGCTAGGCAAGGCCCGTGGGAGTCTCCCCCTCTTCCCCATGCTCTTCTGGGTGCTCTACATCCTGAGGTCCCGGCCCTCGAGCGAGCTCAGCTGCCGCTGGTATGCCAGGTCGCGATGCTGTGGTCAAGGCCAGGGGATGAGGGCAGGAGAGCCAGTAAGAGCTCTTGAGTCGTGATGCTCAGGAGCCCCACTTTTAACATGCGAGCGAATCACATGGGAAAAAGGGAG
The DNA here is from genome assembly GCA_021437245.1 of Aegilops speltoides. Lineage (NCBI taxonomy): Eukaryota > Viridiplantae > Streptophyta > Magnoliopsida > Poales > Poaceae > Aegilops > Aegilops speltoides. The sequence continues at coordinate 278,652,061 of CM038145.1, read as the reverse complement.
AGAAACCATGATACCGCCTTGTAGCACCTTCGGGAGGTTCCTGCAAGTTGACACAATGAGGGACACGAGCAACGACCGCGCATGTCAATTTGCCATTAGCCATTTCCGCAAGGAGAAGGTGGCACTGAGGGCCTGATGAGGTGACGTGCGCGGGGGTGTCACGAGCCAGAGCTCGGCCGCTCAGATTTGTCAGCTTTGCTGGGCCGGACCCGAGCACAAGCGCCGTGCCAGCAGGAGGAGTCCTCGTTGCAGGATGAGTGAGGGGCCGATCGGCGATAGCGGCGGCCGCGGTAAGTGGCAGTCAAGTAGGTGATAACCATAATAACTCAGGAGATGATGCAGGCTAAATTAGGCAAATGCAAAAATGATACAGGCCACTGGGACGGACCCGAGCAGCTTGGGGATGATGCAGCCTGAGGGGCGCCCCCAGCAAGGTAAGCTGAAGATGTAGAAGGATACGCGCCGCAGGGACAGGCCCGTGCGACCTGGGAATAATGCAGCCCATGGGGTGCTCCCAGCTAAATAAACTTGTAAAATGTCACCTGGCTCTGTTGTCGAAGGAGAGTTGGGGTAGCTGAAGGCGCGTGTGAATGAGGTCGCTCCTCATGAGCCATCTTGACCCTGAGCCTCGGGAGACTCTGGGGGCTCGGGCGGTTCCTTGAGGACCGTCTCCATCTCCACTAGGACTGCATGATGCCTAGCCTCATGAGCAGCCAAGATGCTCCGCAGGTGATGCAGATAGGCCGCCGCCACGTTCGGTAAGCCGAATGGCATGCGGACATAACTATGAGGAAAACCCTCGCAATGCCCTGCTCGCGAAGGCCAGAAGCGCTCCTGAGACGCGGCTCTGTTGAGCCCTGGAATGTTGATGCAGACGTGCAGCCCACCTTCCTCACCAGGATGGGGGGCCGCACCAGGTGGGCGGCAGTCGCCGCGCATGGCTCTTGCTTCCTGAAGTCCCTGGGTGGCCTTGTCGATGAACTCCTAAGCACCAGGCGCTCCTCGCCCAGTGCCCTCTTGAGGGAAATGTGCTACAAAGCACGCCTCCATGTGGTGCCCGAGCGCCTCCCTCGTGTGGTTGGCCAGGTCAGAGGCCCTCCAAAAGAGAGCCACCGAGCCTTGCCCGAGGAGGGCGCCAGGCGCACCTTCCTATGCGAGGGAGGGAGGCGCCCCATGCGCGGGCGCCGACCCTGAGGTGGCGTGGCTGGAGATGACGCCCACCTCAGGCCCAGTGCAGAGGAGCTGCTTCTTCTTCCTGGGGACAGCCTCAGGAGGGTACTGCGCGCCTTCGCTGTCTGGGTCCTCGATTGGTGCGGCTTGGAAGGCACACTCAAGGGAGCACACAACATATCTCTCTTTGCAGGGGACTGTGATGATCCCGCCGCTTCCTGGCATCTTGAGGACATTCTAGCCGTGGTGGGTTGCGGCCATGAACTTAGCCAGGGCTGCATACCTGAGAATGGTGTTGTACGGCCGATGGATGTGGGCGACGTCGAAGTCGATGAGCTCGGTGCGGTAGTTGTCACGGTGACCGAAGGTCACAGGGAGGTGGATCTGCCCTATCGGGGTGGTGGAACCATCGGTGACTCCTGAGAAGGGCTTGGTAGGTTGCAGCTGGTCATACGGCACTTGGAGACTATCGAACGACTCGACGGACAGGATGTTGAGACCTGCACTGCCGTCGATGAGGGTCTTGGTGATTTGGACGTTGCTGATGATCGGTGAGCAGAGCATTGGGAGAGCGCCAGCACTGGCTGCGCATTTGAGCTGGTCCGCTGAGCACAAGGTGACGGCGTACTTGGACCACCTAAGCGGGCGCGTGGCCTCGAGCCTGGGAAGAGCCGCGTTCACTTCGCGAGCAAACTACTTGAAGAGGCGCTGGGAAGCTAGGGCTTGAGCTCCGCCCAAGAAGCAGGCAATAACGCGCGGCTCCTGGAAGCCCCCAGCCCCCTTGCCCTGATAATGGTCATCGTTCCTGCTTGCCGGCGGCAGTGGAGGAAGGCCTGCATTGCCCTGAGGACGATCCTCGTGAGCCTGGCCCCTCCATGCGCCCTCACGAGGCTGGTCCTGCCAGCGGTCCTCACGAGGCCAGTCACGCCACTCCTGGCGGGGGCCGCGGTCGTCTCAGGGTCCTGCGCCTCGTCCTCCTCCACGGCCGTAGACCCGGCCGTTGCGCTCGGGGCGTCGACCAAAGCGCCCATCTCGAATGGCCCGAAGCTCTTAACAGTCATTGGTGTTGTGGCGGTGCATGTTGTGGAAGGCGCAGAACGGGTGGTTGCTCTTGGACGACTCGGGGTGGTCGCGGCCGCGCTTCATGTTGGCTCGGCTGCGAGCACGGCCACCCCCTTGTACTTCAAGTCCTTGGCCTTGGCTTTCTTCTCCTCTGGGTCGACTGATGGTAGCTCGAGGAGGGAAAGGCGCCCTTCCTCAGCTCGTGCGCACTTGGTCGCATGTTGAACAGGTCTAGAGCCGTGCATAACTCCTTGTTGATGGCAAGATCCTCCTTCATCTTGATGTCGCGAACACCATCGGAGCACACGGAAATGATGGCTTTGTCCGTCACCTTGGGGATCTTGAGGCGAACGTTGTTGAAGCGCTGGATGTACTTTTGCAGGGTCTTCCCTAGTTGTTGCTTGACGCAGCGTAGATCACCCGCAGCCGGCAGGCGGTCGTGAGTGCCCTGGAAGTTGGCGATGAAGCGGTCGCGCATCTCACCCCAGGTGAGATCGATCCTTGAAGACCACGGGGAACCAGTTCGCTATGACCTTTTTGTCATTGTTGGCTGCTTCAATGCTCAGCTCGTATAGCTGCAGGAAATACACGGGGTCGGGGGTGCCATCGTAGCGAGGAGGCAGGTCAGGCTTGAACTTGCCCGCCGCATAATGCCGCATACTGAGTGAGCGAGCGGTAGCCAGCCCCGCCACCGGGCGCTACGGAGAAGTGGAGCCTGCCCTTGATGCCTGCGCGCCGGCATCGCAGGTAGCGTGCGGTCTTGTCATAGCGTCGCCAAGAGACCCGCCGACAGGAGCCGTCTAAGCGACCCGGGCGACAAGAGCTTTGGGCCATTAGAGATGGGCGCTTCGGTCGACGCCCCGAGCGCAACGACCGTGGCTATGGCCGTGGAGGAGGACGAGGCGCAGAACGCTGGGACGACCGCGGCCCCTGCCAGGAGTGGCGCGACCGGCCTCGTGAGGACCGCTGGCAGGACCAGCCTCGTGAGGGCGCATGAAGGGACCAGGCTCGCGAGGATCGTCCTCAGGGTAATGCAGGCCTTCCTCCACTACCGCCGCCAAGGAGGAACGACAACCATCATCAGGACGAGGGGCTGGGGGCTTCGAGGAGCCATGCACTATCGCCTGCATCTTGGGCGGAGCTCAAGCCCCAGCCTCTGAGCACCTCTTCAAGCAGTTTGCTCGCGAAGTGAACGCTGCTCTTCCCAGGCACGAGGCCACGCACCCACTCATGTGGTCCAAGTACGCCATCACCTTCTGCTTGACAGACCAGCTCAAATGCACAGCCATTGCTGGCACTCTCCCAATGCTCTGCTCACCCATCATCAACAATGTCCAAGTCACCAAGACCCTCATCAACGGCGGCGCAGGTCTCAATGTCCTGTCCGTCGAGACGTTTGACGGTCTTCAAGTGCCGTATGACCAGCTGCAGCCTACTAAGCCCTTCTCAGGTGTCATCAATGGTTCCACTACCCCGATAGGGCAGATCCGCCTCCCTGTCACCTTCGGTCAGCGCGACAACTACCGCACCGAGCTCATCGACTCTGACGTCTCCCACATCCGTCTGCCGTATAACGCCATCCTCGGGTATCCAGCCCTGGCCAAGTTCATGGCCGTGATCCACCACGGCTATAACGTCCTCAAGAAGCCAGGAAGCAGCGGTATCATCATAGTTCCCTGGGAAGAAATAGATGCGGTGTGCTCCCTTGAGCGTGCCTTCCAAGCTACAGCAATCGAGGACCCAGACAGCGAAGGCGTGCAGTACCCTCCTGAGGCTTATTGTTGGTGGCACCGTTAATAATAATATTTAATATCTTTTATGGTCATGTACACTTGATGAATGGTCTATTCTTGTTGAATCTCGATAGTAGTGATACACATATTCATAATATTAATGCCAAAAGATGCAAAGTTGATAATAATATTGCAACATACTTGTGGCACTGCCATTTAGGTCATATTGGTGTAAAGAGCATGAAGAAACTCCATACAGATGGACTTTTGGAATCATTTGATACTTGTGAACCATGCCTCATGGGCAAGATGACTAAAACTCCATTCTCCAAAACAATGGAGCGCGCTATTGACTTATTGGAAATATTACATACCGATGTATGTTGTGCGATGAGTGTTGAGGCACGCGGCGGGTATCATTATTTTCTAACCTTCATAGATGATTTGAGTAGGTATCAATATATCTACTTGATGAAACACAAGTCTGAAACATTTGAAAAGTTCAGAGAATTTCAGAGTGAAGTGGAGAATCATCGTAACAAGAAAATAAAGTTTCTACAATCCGATCGTGCAAGCGAATATTTGAGTTACGATTTTGACCTTCATTTAAAACAATGTGGAATTGTTTCACAACTCACGACACCTAGAACACCATAGCGTAATGTTGTGTCCAAACGTTGTAATCGTACTTTATTAGATATGGTACGTTCTATGATGTCTCTTACCGATTACCACTATCATTTTGGGTTTATGCATTAGAGACGACAACGTATGTACTATCGTTTGGCAAGAAACCTAAGATGTTGTTTCTTAAAGTTTGGGGATACGACACTTATGTCAAAAGGCTTTATCCTGATAAGCTTGAACCCAAATCGGAGAAGTACGTCTTCATAGGATACCCTAAGGAAATAATTGGGTACACCTTCTACCACAGATCCGAAGGCAAGATCTTTGTTGCCAAGAATGGATCCTTTCTAGAGAAGGAGTTTATCGCAAAAGAAGTGAGTGGGAGGAAATTAGAACTTGATGAGGTAATTGTACCTTCTCTCGAATTTGATAGTAGCACATCAGAGAAAACAGTTCCCGTGATACCTACACCAACTAGAGAGAAAGCTAATGATGGTGATCATGAAACTCTGGATCAAGTTACTACTAGACCCCGTAGGTCGAACAGAGCATGTTCCGCACCACAGTGGTACGGTAATCCTGTCCTGGAAGTCATGTTATTAGACCATGGGTAACCTACGAACTATGAACAAGCTATGATGGGCCCACATTCCGATAAATGGCTTGAGGCCATGAAATCTGAGATAGGATCCATGTATGAGAACAAATACGGACTTTGGTGGACTTGTGCGATGATCGGCAAGCCATTGAGAATAAATGGATCTTCAAGAAGAAGACAAACGCTGATGGTAATGTTACTATCTACAAAGCTCGACTTGTCGCAAAAGATTTTTGACAAGTTCAAGGGGTTGACTACAATGAGACTTTATCACCCATAGCGATACTTAAGTCAGTCAGAATCATGTGAGCACTTGCCGCATTTTATAATTATAAAATCTGGCAAATGGACGTCAAAACTGCATTCCTTAATGGATTTCTTAAAGAAGAGTTGTATATGATGCAACTAGAAGGTTTTGTCAATCCTAAAGGTGCTAACAAAGTGTGCAAGCTCTAGCTATCCATCTATGGACTGGTGCAAACATCTCGGAGTTGGAATATACGCTTTGATAAGGTGATCAAAGCATATGGTTTTATACAAACTTATGGTGAAGCTTGTATTTACAAGAAAGTGAGTGGGAGCTCTGTAGCATTTCTGATATTATATGTGGATGACATATTGTTGAATGGAAATGATATAGAATTTCTAGATAGCATAAAAGGATACTTGAATAAGAATTTTTCAATAAAAGACCTCGGTGAAGTTGCTTATATATTGGGCATCAAGATCTATGGGGATAGATCAAGATTCTTAATAGGACTTTCACAAAGCACATACCTTGATTAAGTTTTGAAGAAGTTCAAAATGGACCAGTCAAAGAAAGGGTTCTTGCCTGTGTTGCAAGGTGTGAAGTTGAGTAAGACTCAAAGCCCAACCATGGCAGAAGATAGAGAGAGAATGAAAGTCATTCCCTATGCCTCAGCCATAGGTTCTATTATGTATGCATGTTATGTACCAGACCTGATGTGTGCCTTGCCATGAGTTTGGCAAGGGGGTACAATAGTAATCCAGGAGTGGGTCAGTGGACAACAGTCAAAATTATCCTTAGAGGACTAAGGAAATGTTTCTCGGTTATGGAGGTGATAAAGATTTTGCATAAAAGGTTATGTTCAGGCAAACTTTGACACCGATCCGGATGACTCTGAGTCTAAATCTGGATATGTATTGAATATGGGAGCAATTAGCTAGAGTAGCTCCATGCAAAGCATTGTATACATATAAATTTGCAAAATACATTTGGATCTGAATGTGGCAGACCCGTTGACTAAACCTTTTTGGGTGTTAATCACATGGTGATGTAAACCAGATTATTGACTCTGGTAAACTCTTTGGGTTTTAGTCACATGGCGATTTGAACTATGGGCGTTAATCACATGGCGATGTGAACCAGATTGTTGACTCTAGTGCAAGTGGGAGACTGATGGAAATATCCCCTAGAGGCAATAATAAAATGGTCATTATTATATTTCCTAAATCATGATAAAGGTTTACTATTCATGCTAGAATTGTATTGATCGGAAACTTAGATACATGTGTGGATACATAAACAAATACTGTGTCCCTAGTGAGCCTCTACTAGACTAGCTCGTTGATCAAAGATGGTTAAGGTTTTCTAACCATGGACATGTGTTGTCACTTGATAACGGGATCACATCATCAGGAGAATGATATGATGGACAAGACTCATCTGTTAGCTTAGCATATGATTGTTCAGTTTATTGCTATTGCTTTCTTAATGTCAAATACATATTCCTTCGACTATGAGATCATGCAACTCCTGGATAATGGAGGAATGCCTTATGTGATATCAAATGTCACAACGTAACTAGGTGATCATAAAGATGCTCTACAGGTATCTTTGAATGTGTCTGTTAAGTTGGCATGGATCGAGATTAGGATTTGTCACTCCGAGTATCAAAGTTGTACCTCTGGTCCCTCTCGGTAATACAAATCACAAGAAGCTTGCAAGTAGAGTGACTAAGGAGTTAGTTACGAGATGATGTATTATGGAATGAGTAAAGAGACTTGTCGGTAACGAGATTGAACTAGGTATGAAGATACCGACGATCGAATCTCGGGAAAGTAACATACCGATAGACAAAGGGAATTACGTATGGTGTCATAAGGTTCGACCAATAAAGATCTTCGTAGAATATGTAGGAACCAATATGGGCATCTAGGTTCCGCTATTGGTTATTGACCGAAGAGGTGTCTCGGTCATGTCTACATAGTTCTCGAACACGTAGGGTCCGCACGCTTAACATTCATTGACAATATAGTGTGATACGAGTTATGTGATTTGGTGACCAATGTTGTTCAGAGTCTCGGATGAGATCACGGACATGTTGAGGAGCTCCAGAATGGTCTGGAGGTAAAGATTGATATATAGGAAGATGCTATTTGGACACCAAAAGAGTTTTGGGAGGTACCGAGTAATCATCGAATCACCAGAAGGGGTTTTGGGAACCCCCAGTGGTATATGGGCCAAGTAAGAAGACCACGACAATCTCTTAGCTGTGTGCGGCACCCCCTCAACAGTTTTGTCCCTCGGTCTTATTTTCGGAGTCCTTAGGTGAAGCCCTGCGGAGATAGCATCACAACTACCGTCACCACGCCATCGTGCTACCAGAACTCATCTACTACTTCACCCGTCTTGCTGGATCAAGAAGGCGAGGACGTCACCGAGCTGAACGTGTGCTGAAAGTGTGCTGAACGCGGAGGTGCCGAACATTCGGTACTTGATCGGTTGGATCTGCAAAGAAGTTCGACTACATCAACCGCGTTAATAAATGATTCTGCTTACGGTCTACGAAGGTACGTAGACACACTCTCCCCTCTCGTAGCTATGCATCTCCGTGGATACGGGTGTATCTAGTCATGTTTTAGTGTTAGATAGATCCGTATCTAGACAAATTTAAGACAAGAATTTTGAGACGGATGTAATATTAGTTAAGTACTCCCTCCTTCCCAATATGTTGGGCGTATTAGGATTTAGCATGAAAACTAGCGCATCATTCGTTACAGTTTGCTTGCAATGGAATCAACAATTTCAAGAGAACAGGGGTGGCATTGGGCTGGTCTTTTTGCTTCCTCTCACGTTTGTTGTCCTGAGGTGGTTACTGTACGAGGACACAATAGGGATTTGTTTAGTTAGTTGTATGTATGTATGTATGTATGTATGTATAGCCCCTCCAAGGAGCGGACACATGCTTTTGTTTCATAAAATTTGATGCAAATGTTTGAAAAAATCCAAAAGAAATATGGTGGGTAGGGGACACCCCTAGAGGATACACAAGTACCTTTGCCTCCTATGCCCCTCTCTAGTTCAATTTGATCTAGAGTAGATCCTAATCCTCATAATAAAAAAGCCATATGAGGTTCTCTTCTCCCTCCTCAATTCTCCGGTGACGATTAGCTCTGGACGGTGAAGCGCTGCCGGATTGTGAAGCATGTACACTTGCAATCTGTAGAGAGGTCGTGCTTTCGGTCTTTTGTTCGAGGGATCATCGTGGATGGTTCGAAGGACTTCAAGAATGATCTACACCAACTCTTCTTCCAGTGCAACTCAAAGTTGGTTGATGTGACAGCCTGGTTTTGGCCCTCTTTTCTTTGTCTGGTTTTCAGTTGAGTTGGTTTTGAGTTTGGAGTTTTTGAATCATTTCATTTGGACTTAACCACTTGGGTACCCCTTGACTTTCACCCAAGTGCTTATTCTCCTTCTCAAACCATTACTTCACCTCTGGATCATCTCAAAATATTGCTTCGAATATTTTTCTTAAATGAAAAATATTCATTTTGCCCTCCAAAACCGTAGCTAGCCCTTTATGCTCCAAAGCAACACTAATTTTTCTTGCCCCTAAAATCCTGAGAAAAATCCCAATTATTCTTTGAACCCTAGGGCACCTTTCTGAGCAAAAATATTTCATCACTCTTTGGAATATTTTGGCTACAGAAAATAATTTCATTTCTGGACAGAAATGGTAGTTTCTACAGCAACTACCATTTTACTACCTCCACTGTAGCTGGTTTTTCTTGTGCCTATTTACCTTAGTAAGTGTTGGCTAGCCTCCAAAGGCCAGCCCTCAACTCCCAGTGGTTTGACCACAGTAAACCTCCAAAGTTACTGTCCAGAAACTTACTTGGAGTACAAATCCATTTCTACTGCACCTGGAACCAAGCCCAACCGTGGTAACACTCCAAACTACCAAGGACTACACGCTAGACATCAAGTTAGCGCTTAGGGTGGCCTGATGTCATAGTTCACGCGGTGACCGCGTTCATCCGGGCGTGCTGGCATGCAAAACATGCGCTCTGAGTGCCGCCTAGCGCTCTGTTGCACGCGTGCTTGCTACCCAGCCTGCCCGAGCATGCCAAACCGCGCCACCATCCCCGTCTCCACTCCCTTAAGTCCTCCCTGGCTCTCGCTGCAGCGGGCACGGGCACGGTCCGGCCAACGACACAGTGCACGGCGCACTGTGCTCGTCGTCTTCCCCCTTGCCTCTATGCTCGTTCGCGCCCGCTAATAGTTCCCGCGTGATCTCCGTCCTCTTCCCGCTCTCTCACTGGCGTCGTTCGTTGCCGGGAGCCGTGGACAGGTGTCCTCCGGCGGAGCCAGAACCCCCCTCGTCGCTCGCCTATAAATGCCGCCACCCCCAGCCTCCTCGAGCACCCGCAGCCACTCCCACACTCACCACAAGCTAGTAGAAGCCGCAGCCCGGACGGGCAGGCCGCAGGCTGCCATCCCCGAGCCTGAGCTCGCCGGCGATCCCCTTTGGATCGTCCCCGCAGCTCCAACCCCTCCCAGGCTAGGGCGACACTACCAGGGCCTCCGCCACTCTTCAGTGAAGCCGTTCCGCCCTGTTGGAGCCCCTGGAGCCGCCCCTAGTCACGGTCATCTTCCTCTCCGGCGACCGCTGCACTCTACCTCGCGGGTCCCCAGACTTGCCTGCCTGCGGCCTGCGGCATGGCTCAAAGGGGGGCCCAGCATGGCCCATCTTCATCAACACGAGCTCAAGACCCTCGCGAGGGGCCAAGCCTCGCGGGGCGGGCGAAAAGGAGCTTCCTCAGGCGCGGCCTCATCAGGCTGGCTCACGAGGAGGTGGAGAGATCAATGCAGGGTACCTCGCGAGGTGCCCATGTTGCAAGCCATGATGACCAAGGGCGCCAGGCGGGCGCCAGCCCGCGCAGTGTCCTCGTTTCCTCTTTGGTGCAAGGGGAGCAAGCGTAGGCGAGAGTATCAAGCAAAGGCATCCGTTTCGGTGCAACAAGACCAAGACCAGTCCAACAGCAGGATGGAGGTCATCGTGGAACCCAAGCCGGCGTCACCACCAGAGCCTTTGACAGGCGAGGACCAACTTTAGTCAGGATAAGTGTACCAGATGTTCCCCTTCAAAATGGCCAATTGTTGGCGCCCTTCCCGCTCAATATTTGGGAAGAGGCCCATGGCCTTTGCCTATAAATAGGACTAGCCACCACAGTGGGAAGGTATCTGGAGATCGGATAGGCATCTCAAATCGACCCCTCCAAAGGGACAACACCACCACAAGAACAGACCCTCACGAGGCTGTTCTTCCTTGTATTGTTCATCATCAGCCCAAGAGGCAATCCACCACACCACACACTGGAGTAGGGTATTACACCGCAATGGTGGCCTGAACCAGTATAAACACTGCGTCTCTTGTGTTGTTCTTTTCATAGCTTAGATCCTAGCAAGGCGATAGGGTGCAGGTAGGTAGTGGGCGAGATCTCCGCGCGCACCCCAGTGTTCGAACCTCAAGGGTCTGCCGGAACCCGAAATTTGACAGTCACTAGATTCAGACATATATGATTGATTCCCGATGGAGTCTCACTTCTGAATCGAAATGCAATATGCAACATACATTGTGTAAAATCAATAAGTCACCATATGGCTTATTGTTGTCGGTACATTTTCTATAACCGATGTAGTGAGTTCCTTATACACAAAGATTACTCCTACAATGATGATTATCCATGTTTGTGTGTCTGCAATGACAACACATATAATCATTAAATGATGGAGTTTAAAATGAAGGATTTGGGTAAACCAAAATACTGCTCGTTACTACAAATTGAGCACCTCCATTCGTACACTATGGTATACTATATTGTCTATATCCATAATATATTGGAGAAATTCATTGTGGACAAATCTTATCCATCGTTAACTCTCATGGCAGTTCATTCTCTAGATGTAGAGAATGATCTGTTTAGCCAAAGAGATGATCGAAATGAGATGTTGGGACTCAATGTTCCATAATGCCATTGGATCCACCAAACACAATTGGTTGGTACTCAAAGAATATCTTTCGATATCTCCAAGGCATCAAACATCTTGTCCTAGTTTTTCTATTTCACAGAAATGTGAACACCGATATCATTGGATGCATCGATTAGATCCCCACTATGCCAGTGTTGGGGAATGTAGTAATTTCAAAAAAAATCCTACGCACATGCAAGATCATGGGGATGCATAGCAACGAGAGGGGAGAGTGTCTGCTACCTCATGAGCACTGCGTTGGATTTCCCTTGAAGAGGAAAGGGTGATGTAGCAAAGTAGCATAAGTATTTCCCTTAGTTTTTGAGAACCAAGGTATCAATCCAGTAGGAGGCTCCACGCAAGTCCCTCTTACCTACACAAATAAACAAGAACCTCGCAACCAACGCGATAAAGGGGTTGTCAATCCCTTCATGGTACCTTGCGAAAGTGAGATTGAATAGAGATAATAAGATAAGATAAATATTTTTGGTATTTTTATGATATAGATTGGAAAGTAAAGATTGCAAATAAAGATAGATCGGAAACTTATATGATACAAGATAGGCCCGGGGGCCATAGGTTTCACTAGTGGCTTCTCTCAAGATAGCATAAGTATTACGGTGGGTGAACAAATTACTATTGAGCAATTGATAGAAAAGTGCATAGTTATGAGAATATCTAGGCATGATCTTGTATATAGGCATCATGTCCACGACAAGTAGATCGAAACGACTCTGCTTCTACTACTATTACTCCACACATCGACCGCTATCCAGCATGCATCTAGAGTATTAAGTTCATAAGAACAGAGTAACGCATTAAGAAAGATGACATGATGTAGAGGGATAAAATCAAGCAATATGATATATACCCCATCTTTTTATCCTCGATGGCAACAATACAATACGTGCCTTGCTGCCCCTGCTATCACTGGGAAAGGACATCGCAAGATTGATCCCAAAGTTAAGCACTTCTCCCATTGCAGGAAAGATCAATCTAGTAGGCCAAACCAAACTGATAATTCGAATAGACTTGCAAAGATAACCAATCATACATAAAAGAATTCAGAGGAGATTCAAATATTTCTCATAGATAAACTTGATCATAAACCCATAATTCATCGGATCTCGACAAACACACCGCAAAAAGAGTTACATCAAACAGATCTCCAAAAAGATCAAGGAGAACTTTGTATTGATATTCAAAGAAAGAGAAGAAGCCATCTAGCTAATAACTATGGACCCGAAGGTCTGTGGTAAACTACTCACAACTCATCGGAGAGGCTATCGTGTTGATGTAGAAGCCCTCCATGGTCAATTCCCCCCAGCGGAGCGCCAGCGAAGGCTCCAAGATGGAATCTCGCGGATACATAAGGTTGCGGCGGTGGAAATAGGGTTTCGTGGTGCTCCTCGATGTTTTCAGGGTATGCAAGTATATATAGGCGAAGGAAGTCGGTCAAGCGAGCCACGAGGGGCCCACGAGGGTGGGGGCGCGCCTTACACCCTCGTGGCCGCCTCGGCTGCTTCTTGATGTCCACTCCAAGTCTCCTGGATTGCGTTTGTTCCAAAAAGATCACTCCCGAAGGTTTCATTCCGTTTGGACTCCATTTGATATTCCTTTTCTTCGAAACACTGAAATAGGCAAAAAAACAGCAATTCGGGCTGGGCCTCCGGTTGGTAGGTTAGTCCCCAAAATGATATAAAAGTGTAAAGTAAAGCCCATAAACATCCAAAATGGGTAATATAATAGCATGGAACAATCAAAAATTATAGATACATTGGAGAAGTATCAAGCATCCCCAAGCTTAATTCCTGCTCGTCCTCGAGTACGTAAATGATAACAACTGAATTTTTGATGTGGAATGCTACCTAGCATATTTCTCAATGTAATTTTCTTTATCATGGAATGAATGTTCAGATCCAAATGATTCAAAATAAAAGTTCATATTAACATAAGAAATAGTAATACTTCAAGCATATTAACAAAGCAATCATGTCTTCTCAAAATAACATGGCTAAAGAAAGTTCATCCCTACAAAATCATATAGTTAGGCTATGCTTCATTTTCATCACACAAAATACTCCCATCATGCACAACCCCGGTTTTACCAAGTAATTGGTCATACTTTTTAACGCGCTTCAGCCTTTTTCAACTCTCACGCAATACATGAGCATAAGCCATGGATATAGCACTATGGGTGGAACAGAATATGATGATGGAGATTGTGTGGAGAAGACAAAAAAGGAGAAAGTCTCACATTGACGAGGCTAATCAATGGGCTATGGATATGCCCATCAATTGATGTCAACATGAGGAGTAGGGATTGCCATGCAACAAATGCACTAGAGCTTTAAATGTATGAAAGCTCAACAAAAGAAACTAAGTGGATGTGCATCCAACTTGCTTGCTCACGAAGACCTAGGGCATTTTGAGGAAGCCCATCGTTGGAATATACAAGCCAAGTTCTATAATGAAAAATTCCCACTAGTATATGAAAGTGACAACATAAGAGACTCTCTATCATGAAGATCATGGTGCTACTTTGAAGCACAAGTGTGGAAAAGGATAGTAACATTGTCCCCCTTTTTTTGGCCTTTCTTTTTTTGGCCTTCCTTTTTTCTTTTTTTATTTGGCCTTTCTTTTTTATATCTGGCCTTTTTTTATAGGGTACAATGCTCTAATAATGATGATCATCACACTTCTATTTATTTACAACTCAAGAATTACAACTCGGTACTAGAACAAGATATGATTCCATATGAATGCCTCCAGCGGTGTACCGGGATGGGCAATGAATCAATAGTGACATGTATAAAAAATTATGCAAGGTGGCTTTGCCACAAATATGATGTCAACTACATGATCATGCAAAAGCAATATGACAATTATGGAGCGTGTCATAATAAACGGAACGGTGGAAAGTTGCATGGCAATATATCTCAGAATGGCTATGGAAATGCCATAATAGGTAGGTATGGTGGCTGTTTTGAGGAAGATATAAGGAGGTTTATGTGTGTTAGAGCGTATCGTATCACGGGGTTTGGATGCACCGGCAAAGTTTGCACCAACTCTCAAGGTGAGAAAGGGCAATGTACGGTACCGAAGAGGCTAGCAATGATGGAGGGGTAAGAGTGCGTATAATCCATGGACTCACATTAGTCATAAAGAACTCATATACTTATTGTAAAAGTATTATTAGCCCTCGAAGCAAAGTACTACTATGCATGCTCCTAGGGGGGAGGTTGGTAGGAGTTAACCATCGCGCGCCCCCGACCTCCACACATAAGTAAGGCAATCAAAAGACACTACAAAAAAAAGACACATCTGTGACATTTTGGGCCGAACGAAAAAAATTATGTCATACATATGACACTTCTATGACGATAATTGTGAAAAAACCCGGTATCATCATAGATGTGGTGGTCTCCTACTTCTATGACAAAAAATCATGACAGAAAATGGGCTTTTCGTCCTAGGCGGGCCGGAGACACAGCTGCATGACATTCTTTGGGCCGTCCATGACGGAAAAACCATGGTAGAAGCGAGGGGGAGCAAAATTTCGGGGAGTTGCCGGTTACGGTGGGAGGCCGGGGGCCGAGCAATGCGCGTTTCTCTCGTACACGTGCGAGGCGTTGGCTCTAACTGAACCCGAGCGAGGCGTTGGGCTCTAACTGAACCCGAGTGATTGCACTGCAAGCTACGCGTTACTAAACCCGAGTGATCGATCGATGGTCTGTTAATCAAGCCGATCGGCGATTCTTCGCCATCTGCGCTAATCAAGCCGGTCGATTGGATGAGCGAAGTGGCGTTGCGGGGTGGATGAACAATGGCGGTGGTGTTGCCTCTTGATGAACAGGACCCGTGGTGTTGAGGGCTGGATGAGCGATGAGCGGTGGAGGGTGGCCGTGGAGGGTGGTTGAACAGACCCCATGGTGTGGAGGGCTGGATGAATAGTAGACGGTGGAGGGTGCCCGTGGAGGGTGGTTGAGCTGTGGCGGTGGAGTAGCGCACGGTGGAGGCTGGATGAGCAGGAGCCCGTGGAGGCCGGAGGAGGTCGACGGTAGCCCGTGGAGGCAGGAGGAGGTCGACGGTGGAGATGAACAGATCCGTGGAGTCCGTTTTGCGATCGCCACTCCCTCCGGTGAACAGGACCCCGTTTGATTTAAGGCGCTCCAACACAAGTCCGTTTCATCGGTTTTGCGGTACGCCACACCCCTCCCGATGAACAGGACCCCCGTTTCGACCGTAGGAGGTCCGTTTCCTCCGTTTTGCGGTACGCCACACCCCTCCCGATCAACAGGACCCCCGTTTCGACTGTAGGAGGTCCGTTTCCTCCGTTTTGCGGTACACCACACCCCTCCCGATCAACAGGACCCCGTTCCGAACGTGGCCGGTCGAACACAAGGACGTTTCCTCTATTCTGCGGTACGCCAGGCCTCGTTTCCATCGCTTGTTCCGTCCAAGCAGGTTGGCTCCCACGCGTTCTGTTGCCTCTCGATGAACACGACGCATTCCATTGCCTCCCCATGAACACGACGCATTCCGTTGCCTCCCCATGAACATGACGACAACGTTGTTTCTCCGTTCCAACCCAGCCATGTACGTAAGTGCGAGTAGGCGTTCGAGCCCCTGCCCGTATGTACGTACGTGGCCGTATTTTCTTTCTTGCACCCTCGCCGCTGTACGTACGTGTTGCTACCTCTTGAGCACTGCGTTGGATTTCCCCAAAAAGGAGAGGATGATGCAGCAAAGTAGCGTAAGTATTTCCCTCAGTTTTTGAGAACCAAGGTATCAATCTAGTAGGAGACCACGCACAAGTCCCTCGTACCTACACAAAATGATAGCTACTCGCAACCAACGCGATTAGGGGTTGTCAATCCCTTCACGGTCACTTACGAGAGTGAGATCTGATAGAGAAGATAAATAATATTTTTGGTATTTTTGGTATAGAGATGCAAAGTAAAAAGTAAAAGGCAAAGTAAAAACAAGGCAAGTAATAAAGTAATGGAGATTGATATGATGTGAATAGACCCAGGGGGCCATAGGTTTCACTAGTGGCTTCTCTCAAGAGCATAGATATTCTACGGTGGGTGAACAAATTACTGTTGAGCAATTGACAGAATTGAGCATAGTTATGAGCATATCTAGGTAATGATCATGTATATAGGCATCACGTCCAAAACAAGTAGATCGAAACGATTCTGCATCTACTACTATTACTCCACTCATCGACCGCTATCTAGCATGCATCTAGAGTATTAAGTTAAAAACAGAGTAGCGCCTTAAGCAAGATGACATGATGTAGAGGGATAAATTCATGCAATATGATAAAAACCCATCTTGTTATCCTCGATGGCAACAATACAATACGTTCCTTGCTGCCCCTTCTGTCACTGGGAAAGGTCACCGCAAGATTGAACCCAAAGCTAAGCACTTCTCCCATTGCAAGAACTACCAATCTACTTGGCCAAACCAAAAGGATAATTTGAAGAGACTTGCAAAGATAACTCAAGCATACATAAAAGAATTCAGAGAAGATTCAAATATTTTCCATAGATAAGCTGGATCATAAACCCAAAATTCATCGGTCTCAACAAACACACCGCAAAAAGAAGATTACATCGAATAGATCTCCACGAGAGAGGGGGAGAACATTGTATTGAGATCCAAAAAGAGAGAAGAAGCCATCTAGCTACTAGCTATAGACCCAAAGTTCTAAAGTAAACTACTCACACTTCATCGGAGGGGCTATGGTGTTGATGTAGAAGCCCTCCATGGTGGATGCCCCCTCCGGCGGAGCTCTGGAACAGGCCCCAAGATGGGATCTCGTGGATACAGAAGGTTGCGGCGGTGGAATTAGGTTTTTGGCTCCTCTTCTGATCGTTTGGGGATACGTAGGTATATATAGGAGGAAGGAGTACGTCGGTGGAGCAACCGGGGGGCCACGAGGCAGGGGGCGCGCCCTCCACCCTCGTGACCGCCTCTAGCACTTCTTGGAGTAGGGTCCAAGTCTCCTGGATCACGTTCGTTGAGAAAATCACGTCCCCGAAGGTTTCATTCCGTTTGGACTCCGTTTGATATTCCATTTCTTTGAAACACTAAAATAGGCAAAAAAACAGCAATTCTGGGCTGGGCCTCCGGTTAATAGGTTAGTCCTAAAAATAATATAAAAGTGGAAAATAAAGCCCAATATAGTCCAAAACAGTAGATAAAGTAGCATGGAGCAATCAAAAATTATAGATACGTTGGAGATGTATCAAGCATCCCCAAGCTTAATTCCTGCTCGTCCTCGAGTAGGTAAATGATAAAAAGGAATTTTTGATGCGGAGTGATACTTTGGCATAATTTCAATGTAAATCTTCTTAATTGTGATATGAATATTCACATCCTAAATATTCAAGACAAAGGTTCATATTGATATAAAAAAATACTTCAAGCATACTAATCAAAGCAATCATGTCTTCCCAAAATAACATGGCAAAAGAAAGTTCATCCCTACAAAATCATATAGTTAGGCCATGCTTCATTTTCGTCACACAAAGATGTTCCCAACTTCTATACCCCCGATGACAAGCCAAGCAATTGTTTCATACTCAAATAATCTCAAACTTTTTCAACCTTCATGCAATACATGAGCGCGAGCCATGGATATAGCACTATGGGTGGAATAGAATATGATGATGGGGATTGTGTGGAGAAGACAAAAAAGGAGAAAGTCTCACATTGACGAGGATAATCAATGGACTATGGAGATGCCCATCAATTGATGTCAACATGAGGAGTAGGGATTGCCATGCAACGGATGCACTAGAGCTATGAATGCTCAACAAAAGAAAACTAGTGGGTGTGCATCCAACTCGCTTGCTCATGAAGACCTAGGACATTTGAGGAAGCCCATCATAGGAATATACAACCCAAGTTCTATAATGAAAAATTCCCACTAGTATAAAAAGACAACTTATGAGACTCACTACATGAAGAACAAGGTGCTACTTTGAAGCACAAGATATGAGACTCACTACATGAAGAACAAGGTGCTACTTTGAAGCACAAGTATGGAAAAAGAGATAGTAGCATTGCCCTTTTTATATTATTTTTTTCTTTTTTTCTTTTTTTTGGGCCTTTCACTTTTTTGGGCCTTTCTTCTCTTTTTTTGGCCTTTCTTTTTTTTTCTTTTTGGGCAATGCTCTAATAATGATGATCATCACACTTCTATTGATTACAACATAAGGATTACAACTCGAAACTTAGAACAAGATATGACTCTATATGAATGCCTCCTGCGGTGTACCGGGATGGTGCAATGAATCAAGAGTGACATGTATGAAAAATAATGCATGGTGGCTTTGCCACAAATACAATGTCAACTACATGATCATGCAATGGCAATATGACAAAAGTAATGTATGTCATGATGATGATGATGGAGGTTGCATGGCAATATATCTCGAAATGGCTATGGAAATGCCATGATAGGTAGGTATGGTGGCTGTTTTGAGGAAGATATAAGGAGGTTTACGTGTGATAGAGAGTATCATATCACGGGGTTTGGATGCACCGGCGAAGTTTGCACCAACTCTCAAGGTGAGAAAGGGCAATGCACGGTACTGAAGAGGCTAGCAAAGGCAGAAAGGTGAGAGTGCGTATAATCCATGTACTCAACATTAGTCAACAGAACTCATATACTTATTGCAAAAATTTAGAAGCCATCAAAAATCAAGTACTACGCGCATGCTCCTAGGGGTATAGATTGGTAGGAAAAGACCATCGCTCGTCCCCGACCGCCACTCATAAGGATGCACAAGCCAGGTACACTTCATGTTTCAAATTTGTTACACAACTTTAACCATACATGCATGCTACGGGACTTTGAAACTTAAACATAAGAATTTCTCAAATTCACAATTATTTAACTAGCACGACTTTGATATTATCACCTCCATATCTCAAAACAATTATCAAGCATCAAACTTATCTTAGTATTCAATTCACTCAAAAGAAAGTTTCAAATATCTTGAACACCAAGTATATTAACATTAAGCAAATTACCATGCTATTAATGACTCTCAAAATAATATAAGTGAAGCATGAGAGATCAATAGTTTCTTTAAAACAAACCCACCACCGTGCTCTAAAAGATATAAGTGAAGCACTAGAGAAAAAATTATCACGCTCAAAAGATATAAGTGAAGTACTATGAGCAAAACTATCAAGCTCAAAAGATATAAGTGAAGCACATAGAGTATTCTAAAAAATTTCAATTCATGTATGGATCTCTCAAAAGGTGTGTACAGCAAGGATGATTGTGGTAAACTAACAAGCAAAGACGCAAATGATACAAGACGCTCCAAGCAAAACACATATCATGTGGTGAATAAAAATATAGCTCCAAGTAAATTACCGATGGAAGTGGACGAAAGAGGGGATGCCTTCCGGGGCATCCCCAAGCTTTGACCTTTTGGTGTCCTTAGATTATCTTGGGGGTGCCATGGGCATCCCCAAGCTTAGGCTCTTGTCACTCCTTGTTCCATAATCCATCAAAAGAATTCACCCAAAACTTGAAAACTTCACAACACAAAACTCAATAGAAATCTCGTGAGCTCCGTTAGAGAAAGAAAACAAAAGACTACTTCAAGGTACTGTAATGAAATCATTCTTTATTTATATTGGTATTAAACCTACTGTATTCCAACTTCTCTATGGATTATAAACTATTTTATTAGCCATAGATTCATTAAAATAAGCAAACAACACACGTAAAACAGAATCTGTCAAAAACAGAACAGTCTGTAGCAATCTGTAACTAACGCAAACTTCTGGAACTCTAAACATTCTACCAAAATAGGGATTTCTGGAAAATTTGTTTATTGAACAGCAGCAAAAAGAATCAACGCAAAATCACGTTCCTGTGATTTAACAAAATTATATTCGTGCGTGCAAAGTTTCTGTTTTTCAGCAGAATCAAATCAACTATCATCGTAGGTTATCCTATAGGTTCTACTTGGCACAAACACTAATTAAAACATAAAACCACATCCAAACAGAGGCTAGATGGATTATTTATTCCTAAACAGAAGCAAAAACAAAAAACACAAATAAAATTGGGTTGCCTCCCAACAAGCGCTATCGTTTAATGCCCCTAGCTAGGCATAAAAGCAAGGATAGATCTAAGTATTGCCATCTTTAATTTTCAGTTTTTTAGCAGAGTCATGCTCGAATCCTGGGGGTTCTTCCCGCTTACCTTCATACTCGGAAATTTTTAGATCTAAAGAATCCAACCGCTTATTACAAAGAGTAATCAACATATTCATACAGTTAAGATTTCCGCTAACATTTTTAAGAGGCTCAAGAGACTTTTGTAAAATCTTTGTTACTTCGCAAATCCTTTCAAACACTTGGGTTTCTTCCTGGGTAGGATGAGATCCTCCCTTTTGGGGTGGTGTTCCCACTATTCCCTCTGTAATTTCATGCGCAATACTGGGATCAATCTGAATGAAATTTCCCTTGGCCATGCAATCCAAGAGTTGTCTATACGTCATATTTAACCCAACATAAAAATTACGAAGAAGAATTCTATAGTTCACCTCTAGGGTGCACTTACGATAAGATTCCATCATCCTATACCAAGCAACTTTTAAGTTTTCTCCTTGCCTTTGCTTGAAGTGAAGAACTTCAAACTCGGGAGACATATGAGTGGATAAGGAACTAGTCATGATGACAAGCAAGCAAACTAACACACGAGCAAACAAGAAGGCAACGAGAAAAGGCAAACGGGAAAGAGAGGAGGAGATTGGGAAAGAGAGGGCGAATAAAACGGCAAGGGTGAAGTGGGGGAGAGGAAAATGGCAAATAATGTAATAAGAGAGATAGGGATTGTGATGGTTACTTGGTATGGTTGACTTGCTTGCGTGAGCCTCCCCGGCAATGGCGCCAGAAATTCTTCTTGCTACCTCTTGAGCACTGCGTTGGATTTCCCCGAAGAGGAGAGGATGATGCAGCAAAGTAGCGTAAGTATTTCCCTCAATTTTACCAAGGTATCAATCTAGTAGGAGACCACGCACAAGTCCCTCGTACCTACACAAAACGATAGCTACTCGCAACCAACGCGATTAGGGGTTGTCAATCCCTTCACGGTCACTTACGAGAGTGAGATCTGATAGAGAAGATAAATAATATTTTTGGTATTTTTGGTATAGAGATGCAAAGTGAAAAGTAAAAGGCAAAGTAAAAACAAGGCAAGTAATAAAGTAATGGAGATTGATATGATGAGAATAGACCCAGGGGGCCATAGGTTTCACTAGTGGCTTCTCTCAAGAGCATAGATATTCTACGGTGGGTGAACAAATTACTGTTGAGCAATTGACAGAATTGAGCATAGTTATGAGCATATCTAGGTAATGATCATGTATATAGGCATCACGTCCAAAACAAGTAGATCGAAATGATGCATCTACTACTATTACTCCACTCATCGACCGCTATCCAGCATGCATCTAGAGTATTAAGTTAAAACAGAAGCAAGATGACATGATGTACAGGGATAAATTCATGAATATGATTAAAAAAACCCATCTTGTTATCCTCGATGGCAACATTACAATACGTGCCTTGCTGCCCCTTCTGTCACTAGGAATGGTCACCGCAACATTGAACCCAAAGCTAAGCACTTCTCCCATTGCAAGAACTACCAATCTAGTTGGCCAAACCAAAAGGATAATTCGAAGAGACTTGCAAAGATAACTCAATCATACATAAAAGAATTCAGAGAAGATTCAAATATTTTCCATAGATAAGATGGATCATAAACCCACAATTCATCGGTCTCAACAAACACACCGCAAAGAGAAGATTACATCGAATAGATCTCCACGAGAGAGGGGGAGAACATTGTACTGAGATCCAAAAAGAGAGAAGAAGCCATCTAGCTACTAGCTATGGACCCGAAGGTCTGAAGTAAACTACTCACACGAAGGGGCTATGGTGTTGATGTATAAGCCCTCCGTGGTGGATGCCCCCTCCGGCAGAGCTCCGGAACAGACCCAAGATGGGATCTCGTGGATACAGAAGGTTGCGGCGGTGGAATTAGGTTTTTGGCTCCTCTTCTGATTGTTTGGGGATACGTAGGTATATATAGGAGGAAGGAGTATGTCGGTGGAGCAACAGGGGGGCCACGAGGCAGGGGGGCGCGCCCTCCACCCTCGTGACCGCCTTTGGCACTTCTTAAAGTATGGTCCAAGTCTCCTGGATCACGTTCGGTGAGAAAATCACGTTCCCGAAGGTTTCATTCCGTTTGGACTCCGTTTGATATTTTGTTTCTTCGAAACACTGAAATAGGCAAAAAAACAGCAATTCTGGGCTGGGCCTCCGGTTAATAGGTTAGTCCCAAAAATAATATAAAAGTGGAAAATAAAACCCAATATAGTCCAAAACAGTAGATAAAGTAGCATGGAGCAATCAAAAATTATAGATACATTGGAGACGTATCACGTGTACATGCTACGTGCGCGCCTCTACTACGACACGTGCGCGCCTCTACATCCACCAGTATATATGTACGTACACGTTCGCGACCAGAATGACAACGCTACGTATGCTTCGACCAGGTGGGTCCCGACTGTGAGGCACTTCCATGCGTGCGAAGATGTAGCTGGTGGGTCCCATCAGTCAGGGGGCAACTCGTTTTTTTTGCCCGGACGCACTTCCTTGCATGTGAAGATGTAGCTGGTGGGTCCCAGCAGTCAGGGGGGCGAATCGTTTTTTTTTGCCCAGACGCACTTCCTTGCGTGCGAAGGTGTCGCTGCTGGGTCCCAGCGGTCAGGGGGCGAATCGTTTTGTTTTTTGCCCGGACGCACTTCCTTGCGTGTGAAGATGTAGCTGGTGATGAAGCCATGTACCTAGGGTAGGGTCATGGACCTGTCCAAGGTACCCTCCCCAAGGACATCTCTAGAAGAAACTACCTTTCAGTCGACCTGGAAGGATTCCACTCGACGGACCCGAAGACACTCGACCATGAAGACTCACTCGACCACCAGGAGATCTAGGGTCATTCTGCACCCAAACGGTCTGTTATTAAGTAGTCTTTATGGTCATGATAGCACTTTATGTAAGGCGTTTCCAGTAATGCCAGGCCTTTATGTACATTGAACCCTCCACTACGTGGGCTGGCTGGGGTCCTGGCGCACTCTATATAAGCCACCCCCCTCCACAGGTAGAAGGGGTTAAACCCCTTTAACTCATACGCATATAATCCAGTCGACCGCCTCCGGGCTCCGAGACGTAGGGCCGTTACTTCCTCCAAGAAGGGCCTGAACTCGTAACTCCCTTGTGTATACAACTACTCCATAGCTAGGATCTTGCCTCTCCATACCTACCCCCTATTCTACTGTCAGGTTTAGAACCACGACAGTTGGCGCCCACCGTGGGGCAGGTGTCTTAGCGACTTATTGGAGAACTTGCAATTGTTCCGATCGCCTTCACCATGGTTTCTGGCGGAGTTTTAGTGGAGGGCCGCGAGATTCGTCTCGGCACGCTCACGTTCATCGCCGACGACTCCGCTTGGCTCCAGGAGGCTCCACTCGACATCGACGCGCTCCCAGTCCGCGGGGCGACACACTTTCGTGAATGTGTCCGTGGCGTCCTACTGCGGCAACCGTCGGCCCCGTATCGGTCGACCCCTGTGTCGTCCTCCTTCCTTGTCTCCCGCCAGCGCAAGCGCTCTGGTCGGTCGAGGCTTCAGCGGTAGCTGAGACACGCTGTGGCTCGCCAATCGGCCACCACCCAAGTCGCGGCGATTGAGCCCGATGAATCTCTCTACGGCCTGTTCAATCTGTCGACTGGCTCCGTAGAGACTGCATCCGAGTGTGACAGCAGTGATCCAGCGGCGGAGGTCCTGATGGTCAATGGGCCTCGTAGTCCTCCCGGCTTCCCCCGCACCGACAGAGGGGACGGCGGAGGCGACCCAGCTCAGGTCCATGAGGTGTATCAACCCGAGCCACTCACTTCACTGCAAAGAGAAGATCTTCGCCGCTGGAACATGGTTGCTCTGCATACTCCTATCGTAGGAGAAACCCCCGAGGCTCGCGCCTTGGAGGACGCGCGTTTGGCCAACTTGGCTGAGCGCACTCGAACGGAGAACCTCCAGCGAGCACTCAACGAGCGCGCGCGGCAACGAGTTCCAGACTCCAGTCGACGTCAACTCTTTCCGCCACCAACTCAGGTATATCGAACCCCAATTCAGAATATGGCAGCTGCAGCCCGTATAGCGGAGTCGATTCAGTCCTCTCAGTCAGAGGCTGGCAGAGGCTTGATGCAGATCAGAGATTTGCTCCGGGCAGCAGGAGATCAAAATTCAGCTGTATCGCAGTGCGTAATAGGATTCACAGTAGATCCGTCGCTGCGAATACAGTCCAGTCGACCCATAGCCCTAGATCGCCTCTGTGGCATGGGGGGCGTGGAGGTCGATGTGATCAGTTTGATGACCGATTTGATCGTGATGATTGGCGTCGAGTGCCCACTCCTCCCCCAAGGGGTGGGTCTTACGCCCCTCGGCTGCAAGATGATAGATGCCAGCACAGTGTTGGGTGAAGGGTTCCAGTCGACCCCAGAGAACCAAGCTTTAACGCAAGATCCATTATCGTGCAAGGTTAGGTCGACTGGAACAGAGCTCACCAAGAAGGCCATGACAGAGATGTGCCCACCAGTAGCCGAGTACATGTCTCAGGACCAGAGTGTTTTAGCAGAGCCATCAGAGCCGCGGTGATCCCACCCAACTTCAGGTTAGCGGCTGGGGTGAGTAAGTTCACTGGTGAGTCCAAGCCCGATACTTGGCTTGAGGACTACCGAGTGGCTATTCAGATTGGCGGTGGTAATGATGAGGTGGCCATGAAACACTTACCGCTTATGTTGGAGGCCTCGGCCAGAGGCTGAATCAGTTTGCACCTAGCAGCATTTACACTTGGGAAGACCTTGCCCGAGTGTTTGTCAGGACATTTGAAGGAACATGCAAACGACCTGCAGGTTTGACAGAGCTGTAGGTTTGCGTACAAAAGTCGAATGAAACCCTGAGGGATTACATCCAGAGGTGGATCACATTGCATCATACGGTGGAGAACGTATCTGATCACCAAGCAGTTTGTGCCTTCAAGGAAGGCGTTAAGAACAGAGAGTTAAGTTTGAAGTTTGGTCGGACCGGAGACATGACCCTGAGTCGAATGATGGAGATTGCCACCAAATATGCCAATGGTGAAAAAGAGGATCGACTCGGAGTGGCAAGTACAAGCCGAGCCACGGAAAAGGAAACTCCATCGGAAGCGAAGCGAAAGTCGAGCCAGCTGCTCCTGGAGAAGCCTTGGCCGTGACTCAGAGCAAGTTTAAAGGGAAGCCCAAAGAATCTTGGAACCCCAAGAAGGTGAAGGACAAGGAAGGAAATGACATGATGGATTTGCCATGCCACATCCACACGAAGAAAGATGAAGAGGGTAACTTCATTTACCCAAAACATACCACCTGCCAGTGCTGGCTCTTAATCCAGCAGTTTCAAGGGAAACAACCCAAGGATAAAGAAAAGGAGTCGGACAAGATTGAGGATAAAGAGGACAGTGATGGAGGATACCCCCATGTCAATTCCACCCTGATGATTTTTGCTGATGTTGAGAGCAAAAGTCGATTGAAAGTTATCAACCGGGAAGTGAATATGGTTACTCCTGCGACACCCAGTTATCTGAAATGATCTCAGACCGCCATCACATTCGACCTTTGATCATCCGACACACATAGACACCCCTGGGAGGCAAGCTTTGGTGGTCGACCCAGTCGTCGAAGGCACTCGACTGACTAAGGTTCTGATGGACGATGGCAGCGGACTGAATATATTGTATGCAGAGACGCTGAAGGGAATGGGCATTCGATGTTCGACTCGTTCAAAGAACATGAGTTTCCATGGAGTCATTCCTGGGAAGAAGGCTGAGTCACTCGGCCAAATTGCTCTTGATGTGGTTTTCGGCGATTCAAAGCATTTACGCAAAGAAAAGTTAACATTTGAAGTTGTGGATTTCCAGAGTGCTTATCACGCCATTTTAGGAAGGCCAGCTTATGCACGATTCATGGCTCGACCATGTTACGTGTACCTCAAATTGAAGATGCCTGGTCCCAAAGGTGTGATCACCATCACTGGCAATCGGAAAAAGGCAGAAGAGTGCTTTCAGAAGGGCTCGAAGATTGCCGATGCTCAGATAACGGTAGTAGAGCTGCAAGAATACCAGAAAAATGCAGATCCGAGTGATTTGTTGCGGGCCAAGAAGCCCGCCACGGTCAAGATTCCAGCCGCCCGGTGAAACGAAGCCCGTTCACATTCAGCCGACCGACCCGGTCTGCTCCGACTCATATCTCCACAACACTCGACTCTAAATAGGAAGAAGCGCCATCCAGTTCCTCCGTGAGAACCGGGACATCTTCGCATGGACGCCTCCTGACATGTCGGGTGTTCCCAGGGGGCTGGCTGAGCATCGTTTACGAGTCGACTCAAAAGCGAAACCTGTCAAAGAACATCTTCGACGGTCCGCCGTTCAGAAGAGAAAAGCCATTGGCAAGGAGGTGGCTCGGCTCCTGGCAGCAGAGTTTATCCGAGAGATTTACCACTCCGAGTGGCTCGCCAATGTTGTCATGGTCCCAAGGAGAACAAGTCACTTCGCATGTGTATTGATTTCAAACATATCAATCAGGCCTGCCCGAAAGATCATTTTTCTCTCCCCCGCATCGACCAAATTGTCGACTCGACTGCGGGAAGTGAGCGCCTCTCTTTTTAGACGCCTATTCCGGTTATCATCAGATCCGTGTGTATGGACCCGACGAGATCAAAACAGCTTTTATCACCCCATTCGGATGCTTCTACTATGTCACCATGCCATTCGGCCTCAAGAATGTCGGAGCCACGTTCATGAGGATGATTCAGAAGTGTTTACTCACTCAAATCAATCGGAATGTGGAAGCATAAATGGATGATATTGTGGTCAAATCACGAAAGGGTTCCGACCTGTTGACTGACCTCGCTGAAACATTTGCCAATCTCAGGTGGTATGTATCAAGCTTAATCCATCAAAGTGCACATTCTTAGTTCCTGGCGGAAAGTTACTCAGTTTTCTCGTTTCTGAACGAGGAATCGACGCCAACCCAGAAAAAGTTGGCACTATACTCCGAATGAAACGCCCCGTGCGTGTGCACGATGTCCAGAAACTTACTAGATGCTTGGCCGCGTCAAGTCGATTCCTCTCTCGCCTCGGTGAAAAGGCATTGCCTCTTTACCGACTGATGAAGAAGTCAGACAAGTTCGAGTGGACTCGAAGCTGATGCAGCGCTTGCGTAACTAAAGCTCGCTCTCCACCCAGCCGGTGCTTATCGCTCCAATCAGCAAAGAGCCTCTGTTGCTTTACATTGCAGCCACAGGACAAGTCGTCGAGACAAGACTTACGGTCGGCGGGAAGAAGAAGGGAAAGCCTTCAAAGTTCAGCGCCCAGTATATTATCTTTCCAAAGCATTGACCCCATCGAAGCAAAGATACCCTCATTATCAGAAGCTTGTATATGGTATTTACATGACCACAAAGAAGGTTGCTCAGTATTTCTCTAATCATTCCATTACAGTCGTCAGCGACGCCCCATTGTCAGAGATTTTGCACAACAGAGATGCAATTGGTCGAGTGGCAAAGTGGGCGATTGAACTCCTTCCCCTTGATATCAAGTTTGAGGCAAAGAAAGCAATTAAGTCCCAAGCAGTAGCAGATTTCATCGCCGAGTGGATTGAACAACAACTGCCGACTCAAGTTCACTCGGAGCACTGGACCATGTTCTTTGATGGTTCTAAGATGTTGAATGGTTCCGGTGCTGGGGTAGTATTGGTTTCCCCCGAGGAGATAAGCTCAGATATGTGCTCCAGATCCACTTTGATTCCTCCAACAATGAAGCAGAATACGAAGCACTTTTGTATGGGTTACGCATGGCCATTTCACTCAGCGTTCGTCGCCTTATGGTTTATGGCGTTTCAGATTTGGTGGCTAATTAGGTGATGAAGGAGTGGGACGTTAGAAGCCCAGCCATGACTAGTTACTGCAATGCGGTAAGAAAGCTGGAGAAGAAATTTGAAGGGTTAGAGCTCCATCATGTACCCCGACTGAAGAATTAAGCGGCTGATGATTTGGCAAAGATAGGTTCCAAGAGAGAAGCCATTCCCAGTTATGTGTTCTTGGAACATATCCATACTCCATCAGTTCAGGAAGATCCTTTTACCGAAGAAGCTCTGCAGCCAAAAAGTGTCACAGATCCGACTGAAGTAGAAGTTCCAGCGGTGGTCGACCTGATCATGGAAGCATTGGTCATCACTCCCGACTGGACAGTGCCGTACATCGCGTATATCTTAAGGAAAGAGCTCCCAAAGGATGAAGAAGAGGTTCGATAGATCGTCCGCCGATCCAAAGCCTTTACCCTGATAAAGGGACAGTTGTACAGAGAAAGCGTAACTGGAGTCGGTCAGAAATGTATAACGCCAAAAGAAGGTCGGATAATCCTTGACAATATCCACTCGGGGACCTGTGGCCATCATGCGTCTTCTCGGACCATTGTGGCTAAAGCATACCGAGCGGGATTTTACTGGACAAGAGCAAATCAAATGGCAAAGGAGATAGTCGACAAGTGTGAAGGATGTCAATTTTACTCCAATATGTCACACAAGCCCGCCTCAGCCTTGTAAACCATCCCACTCGTCTGGCCTTTCGCTGTATGGGGATTGGATATGGTTGGACCACTAAGAACAGGCAGAAGAGGCCTCACCCATGTGCTGGTGGCAGTCGACAAGTTCACTAAGTGGATTGAAGCTAAACCCATCAAGAATCTTGATGCCGGCACTGCTGTCAGCTTCATCAGGGAGTTGATATTCAGATATGGAGTTCCCCATAGCATTATCACTGATAATGGGTCGAACTTTGATTCCGAGGAATTCAGAGCCTTCTGCACGTCTCAGGGCACACGAGTCGACTATGCTTCAGTCGCTCACCCCCAGTCGAATGGACAGGCAGAACGAGCAAATGGTTTAATTCTCAAAGGGCTGAAACCCTGACTGATGCGCGATCTCAAGCACGCAGCTGGTGCATGGGTCGACGAACTTCCGTCAGTACTTTGGGGATTAAGGACCACACCTAATCGGTCGACTGGGAGAACTTCGTTCTTCTTGGTCTACGGAGCTGAAGCAGTCTTGTCGAGTGACCTGCTTCACAACGCACCTCGAGTCAAACTCTACACTGAAGCTGAAGCAGAGCAAGCCCGACAGGACGCAGTCGACCTTCTAGAAGAAGAAAGAGAGATGGCCTTGATCCGATCAACCATTTATCAGCAGGACTTGTGTCGCTTCCATGCCAAAAACATGAAGAGTCGAGCCTTCCAAGAGGGAGGCTTGGTTCTCCGAGTGGATTAGCAGAAGCCACACAAGCTTGCTCCTACTTGGAAGGTCCCTTCATCGTCACCAAGGTTCTCCACAATGGGGCGTACCGCCTTTACAATGTCGAGCACCAGATTGACGAGCCCCGAGCTTGGAACGCGGAGCTGCTCCGCCCCTTTTATACTTAAGTATTCACTCGGATGAGTTGTAATAAAAGTACTTCTGTAGTTTATTAATCAAAGACAAGAGTGTTATAATTTTCCCAGTGATTGTTGTTACCTTTGTTCACATAAAGCAGTCCCCCAGTGGGTGGCTTAGCTGCAAATCCGTTTAGCCTAAGTTTGTAAAAAAATCCTTGCCGAGTGGTGAGCCAGCCTCCCACTGGGGCTTAGCTGCAAACCGTTTACTTAAGTTTAACAAAAACCTACCGAGTGGTGAGCCAGCCTCCCACTCGGGGGCTTAGCTGCAGTCCAAGTACTTGCCCAAGTTTAAACAAAATCCTACCGAGTGGTGAGCCAGCCTCCCACTCGGGGGCTTAGCTGCAGTCCAAGTACTCGCCTAAGTTTAAACAAAATCCTGCCGAGTGGTGAGCCAGCCTTCCACTCGGGGGCTTAGCTGCAGCCTAGTGCTCGCCTAAGTATAAATACAATGTGCACTCCGCAAGGAGGATGAACTGCAGGTCGACTGCTACCTTCTCCTTCCGAGCTACGCCACAAATACAACATGCGCTCCGCAAGGGGGACGAGGTGCAGGTCGACTGCTACCTTCTCCTTCCGAGCCACACCACAAATACAACGTGCGCTCCGCAAGGAGGACGAAGCGCAGGTCGACTGCTAACTTCTCCTTCCGAGCTACGCCACAAATACAACATGCGACCCGCAAAGAGGACGAGGTGCAGGTCGACTGTTACCTTCTCCTTCAGAGGTACACCACAAAAATCCTACCGAGTGGAGAGCAAACCTCCCACTCGGGGGCTTAACTGCAGCCCAGTGCTCGCCTAAGTTTTTGAAAATCCTACCGAGTGGAGAGCAAACCTCCCACTCGGGGGCTTAGCTGCAGCCCAGTGCTCGCCTAAGTTTTTGAAAATCTTGCCGAGTGGAGAGCAAACCTCCCACTCGGGGGCTTAGCTGCAGCCCAGTGCTCGCCTAAGTTTTTGAAAATCGTACCGAGTGGCGAGCAAACCTCCCACTCAGGGGCTTAGCTACAGCCCAGTGCTCGCCTAAGTTTTTGAAAATCCTACCGAGTGGGAAGCAAACCTCCCACTCGGAGGCTCAGTTGCATCCCAGTGGTTGCCTACATTTTTGAAAATCCTACCGAGTGGAGAGCAAACCTCCCACTCGGGGGCTTAGCTGCAGCCCAGTCCTCGCCTAAGTATGACGAGGTACAAGTCGACTGCAATCTGTGCTACATCCCTACCTGCAAAAGTGCATCACAAGCACTAGCATATATTCCGAGCAAAGGACAATGTTCGTTCGAAGGCAAATGCAAACATATTCAACGGCAAACCCAAGTTCAGATAGCGTCCTACAGATCCAGAAGTGCTCAGGCACCAAGCCTGTTAAAATTTACCGGTTACAAAAACCACTCGGCATTCCGAGGCAAATTTAAGGCATCAAGCATAGATGTTTTTTACTCCTCCTGCGGAGGACTGGAAGGCGTGACAAATTCGTCCAGGTCGATTCCATCTGCGATCCGAGTGGCAGCTGCAATGAAGGTCTCCATGAAATATCGGAAGTCATGCTTCTTGGTATTTGCCACCTTGAGAGACGCCAGCTTGTCCTCTCGCGCGTCCTAGCAGTGAACACGGACCAGAGACAGAGCAACATCAGCACCGCACCAAGCAGAAGACTTCTTCCATTCTTGCACTCGACTTGGAACTTCGTTCGGTCGAGTCATCAGAGACTCAAGGTCATTTTGAAGTGTTTCTCCTGGCCAGAGTGCTGTTCCGATGCGCGACGTTGCAACCTTCAGTCTCGCAAGATAGTCGACCACAACAGCAATGCGAGACTCGAGACGGAGCACGTTCATGGCGGCTTCATCCTTCACAGGAGAGTTGATGGGGTCCAAGCCAGTATCCTCTTCAAAGTTTTGGCAGAATTCTGTGGATACAACCCAAAGATAAGCTAACAGTCCTACAATAAGTCAGTGATTACCAGTCGGATATAAGGGGTTACCTTCGAGCATGAGGAATAACTTCTTGGTGAGTCCGCCCAGATAAGCCTCTAAGTCGTTCTTCTTTCCCGCCAGTTTGCTAGCCTTATCACTCAGGGCTATCTTGTCATTCTTCAATCGACTGGCCTCCTTGTTGGTCGCGTCGAGAGCAGCTTTCAGGTTGGTGTTCTCCTCTTCAAGTTTGCTGATTGAAGCCAGCTTCTCTTCTGCCAGTTTCATCTTGTCTGAAGCCACTTTCTGCGCCTCGTCAAGGTTAATGTCCTTCTTCTTCAGAGCATCCCTCAGTTTATCAGCAAAATGACAGTGAGATTAGACTTACGAATGGACAAGAAATAAGGGCAGTCGTCAAGGTTCTCACCAAACATACCTTTTGCCTCTTCCTTCGCCTTCGTGAAGTTCTCCTGGACAAGCTTCAGATCAAGTTTGAGCTGGATATGCTTGTTCTCCAACTCAGTATAACGAGCCACGAGCTCACAAGATTTCTTCGAAAGATCAATCGACAGACGTCAAAAATAGGTCACTTCCGAGTGACTAATAGAAAAATCGTAGTATTTCTAAGACTACAGCCGAATCAAAACATTCAACTGTAGTCTCGGAGACTACACCCAGTGGGTGCACTCAGCGTGCCCCCACTAGTTCTATCACTCGGCCGATCATCGACCAAAAGAGATGAAAGGCTAACTACCAGCAGCTTGGACACGGCCAAAAAAAGTTCTTCAGACCATAGTCGACTACCAGCAGCCGACCACGGTCTCGGGGACTACACCCAGTGGGTGCACTCAGCGTGCCCCCACTGGTTCCATGATTTCATTCGACCAGATCGAGTGAAGCAAGCAAAAGAGAAAAAGTTCAAGACATAAAGACTACAGTCGACTGCCAGCAGTCCACCATAGTCTCGGGGACTACACCCAGTGGGTGCACTCAGCGTGCCCCCACCAATCTAGACATTCCAATCGACACACCCAGTGGGTGTATGACAGATACTAAGATCTTCAGAAAGAAAATTGTCAGGTATCATATCCCAACAGAACAGGCGGTGGTCAACTAACCTGGACATTGATCTGAAGGGCCGAGCTTGCATCATAAGCCGTTTGACTGGCGTCTCAGATCGCCTTCACTTGCTCCATCATGACCCCCGCTTGACGTATAGCTTCTTTAGCAGCGCCTGCTTGGTCCTCTGGGATGTGATGGGTGGAAAAAAGAGAAGGCGGATTTGCACTCGACGACGGTGGGTGAGCACTCGTCAGTGGCACAGCAAAGGACACAGTAGACCGAGTGGCGTTGCCCCCCTCTGGAACCAGCGCATCAGGTGCTGATACAACCTAAGCAGTCTTGCCAACAGATGCCTTCCTGTTCCTCCTTTGCCTTAGTGACTCCTCATCATCATCATCAAAGAGATCAATGATGATATTAGGTGGAGCTACAGGAAAGATTCAAAAGTTAAAGATGAAGACCCTCTCGACCGAAAGCGAAACTGCAGGGATCGTACCAGGGTTGGAAGTGGCAGCGTCCTCCATTTCTTGATCTTCATGTCTGATCGAGGTCTCAGAAGTCAGTCGGTCAGCGAATGAATCAACCAAGAGTAAATCCATGCGAAACAAGAAAACACAAGTTATGCCATTACCTGGAAATAGTGGGAATCGCCATCCTCATTTTCGGCAGGGCCTTCGTTGGTTTTGACGACGCCGCTCGGAGTTGCTTCAGCACTTTCTCAGTCGGCACCGGTGAGGTCGTCCGAGGACGCTTGGTCGACTGCACAACAGGCACGACCCCCTTGCCGCGCTCGACTGCAGGGTCATGAACGAGCTTGGTTCTCCTTTCAGTATGGGGAGGTTCGACTACCTCCTCCTCTTCCTCCTCTTCCTCATTAGAGCCAGCATCTTCTTCACCCTCGTCGCCGTCCGACTCCCACTCCTCCTGACTTTCACCTCCACTCCCTTCTTCTTCTTTGGTCCGTTCTTGCGCCTCGTTGGGCATCGAGTACATCTCGGTAGTGATCTGGAAGACAACAAACAAGACAAAATTCAGTCGACCGAATTGCAGCAAAGCAGAATGAAGGAAACAGAGTCACAGTCAGAGAAATGTGGTCAGACCTTGTGTGGTTCGTATGACTAGTCGAGTGGCGGGATCCTCCTGGCTCCACGGGGATTATCTTTGTTCCCTGTGATGGTAGTCATCCACCTCTCCAGAGTGGCATCGTCGACCTCCTCCGGGTGAACCCGAGTGGTGTCTTCAGTACCAGAGTACAACCACATCGGATGGTCCCAATATTGAAGTGGCTGAATGCGTCGTCGAAGGAAAACCTCCAGAAGATCCATGCCAGTCACTCCGTCGCGAATGAGCTGGACTACGCGCTCCACCAACATCCTAACCTGAGCCTTCTCCTCCGGAAGCACCCTTCAGAGAGGATGGCTTGTTCACCCGGTCCATGGAGAACGGGGGGAGGCCAGTCGACTGCCCTGGCGTCGACTGGTCTTGGCAATAGAACCAGGTCGACTGCCACCCTCGAACTGACTCGGGAAGGGTCATGACTGGAAAGGCACTCTTACTCCTCATCTGAACCCCAAGACCCCCCATACATCTGGATTACTTGGGTTTTCGTCACTGGTTAGCCTTTTTCACCGCCCCGAGAGCGACAGTGAAAATGTGTTTGAAAAGGCCCCAAAGGCGGCCGACAACCCAAGAAGTTTTCGCACAAAGACACGAAGGCGGCGAGATAGACAATGGAGTTGGGTGTGAAGTGGTGGAGTTGTGCCCCAAAGAAGTTCAGAAACCCCCGAAAGGAAAGATTCGGCGGTAGAGAAAAACCACGATTAACATGGGTGGCTAAGAGGACGCACTCACCCTCCTGAGGCTACGGCTGCCAATCCATCCCCGGAAGCCTTGCTAACCCATGGGGGATCAGCCCTTCGTTGGCCAGGTCGTCAAGGTCTTTCTGGGTGATGGTCGAACGGATCCAGTCTCCCTGGATCCAACCTTGCGGGAGGCGGGACCGCGACGAGGATCTTCCCCGACTGGTCGCTCTCCCCTTCGCCTTCGCCGTCGCCTTCTTTGCCCGCTCCAAAGTCGATGCCTTCTCCTTCACCATCATCGCCGGCGAGGCGCGCAAGGAGCAGTAGGGCGGGGATGGAAGCGAGCGCAGCGGGCGAGTTTGAGGAAGAAGGAGAGGGGAAGGAGGGCGCACTGTTAAAAAAAAACCCCGTCCGGCGCCTTATATGAAGTCTCTTCTGAGTGGCTGACTGGTAGGCCCGGACGATTCTGTCAAATCCCGCAACAGGCACACGCACGATACGTGGAGAAAAAGGTGGCGCAGAGATCAAGGCGTCCTTGCCTTATCCCATCCGAGTACCGTGGCCTCCTCCGCTTCGCGCGCTTCCCGAAATTCCGGGTCCCGTTAAATCCGCAAATAGCAGAGCAACTTGTGAGACGGCATATTTCCTCTGAGCCATCGCTCGGAAATCTCCAAGTTCATAAAGTTCACTCGGCAGATGCAAAGAATGGATCAAGGTGACTGAAAGAGAAGTTGACACCATCACTAAAAAGTTATTGGTCCAGAGTAAGACACTCTCGCAGCACGAAAAGCAGGTCGGAAGAATTCTCAACTCCTTCCTCACTCCAACCTCGATCCATTCGGGGGCTAATGAGGAAGCCATGTACCTAGTGTAGGGTCATGGACCTGTCCAAGGTACCCTCCCCAAGGACATCTCTAGAAGAAACTGCCTTTCAGTCGACCTGGAATGATTCCACTCGACGGACCCGAAGACACTCGACCATGAAGACTCACTCGACCACCAGGAGATCTAGGGTCATTCTGCACCCAAACGGTCTGTTATTAAGTAGTCTTTATGGTCATGATAGCACTTTATGTAAGGCGTTTCCAGTAATGCCAGGCCTTTATGTACATTCAACCCTCCGCTACGTGGGCTGGCTGGGGTCCTGGCGCACTCTATATAAGCCACCCCCCTCCACAGGTAGAAGAGGTTGCACCCCTTTAACTCATACGCATATAATCCAGTCGACCGCCTCCGGGCTCCGAGACGTAGGGCTGTTACTTCCTCCGAGAAGGGCCTGAACTCGTAACTCCCTTGTGTATACAACTACTCCATAGCTAGGATCTTGCCTCTCCATACCTACCCCTATTCTCTTCGTCAGGCTTAGAACCACGACAGCCAGGGTCCCAGTGAGTCGGGGGAAACGTTTTTCATGAAATACAAGGGCCCGTCCGATGGGTCCCAA
This sequence comes from Aegilops speltoides, assembly GCA_021437245.1. Lineage (NCBI taxonomy): Eukaryota > Viridiplantae > Streptophyta > Magnoliopsida > Poales > Poaceae > Aegilops > Aegilops speltoides. The sequence goes on along the minus strand of CM038145.1, from coordinate 278,615,763 downwards.
ATGTCCGTGGAGGAATCATTATTTTCCGCAGTAATAAGGAGGCACTTCCTTGCTGCGGCCATGGACCCAGCTGTAAGCCTCTCCACGTACAGTCCATGTCCGATGGAAGTCGTTCCCTGACCACGTTGACCACGCCGCGCCGAGAGCACCAGGACGGTGGACGACGGCGAGGCCTAGGAAGGGGACGACACGGAGCCGGGGAAGATGCTGCAGTGGAAGCCCGCACGGAGAGGAGTACGAGGGTTCACTGGTTTGGATGCGGTGTGAGGCTGCCGTCGCCGCAGGGCCTGGCCAGCGGTGGGAATAGTAGGGAGCGGTGAGGCCTCCAAGGCAAAGACAATGGCCACGGAGGCAGGAGCATGCGGCACGACCGGCGCTGCTTTGGGCGGCTGGAGCAAGAAGACCAGAGGTTGAAGAAGCACTATGGCCGTTGGATGGACATCGTATGGTCACTGGAGCTAGAATCGTTCATATTGACTAAAGTTGACAAAGGCCCCCGTCCCAGTCAACTTAGTAGGCCCACAAGTCAGCCTCCCTCCATGGTGGGTCCCAGCTAGCAAGGGGAGTATTCATTTTTTGTGCGTAATAAGGAGGCACTTCCGGTGGGTCCGAGCTGACAGTGCGGGGAACGTTTTTTTCGCGAAATACGCTGGCCCGTCAGGTGGGTCCCAGCAGTCAGGGGGGCGCAAAATAAGGTGACCCGTCTCGTGGGTCCCTGCTGTTAGGTGGAGGAATAATTATTTTGCGCGTAATAAGGAGGCACTTCCTTGCGGCCGCCTGGACCCAGCTGTCAGCCTCTCCATGTACAGTACTCTTCCAATGGAAGTCGGTCGTTGACCACGTTGACCACGCCGTGCCGAGAGCACCAGGGCGGTGGTCTGGACGACGGCGAGGCCTAGGAAGGGGACGACACGGAGCCGGGGAAGACGTAGCAGTGGTAGCCCATGCGGAGAGGAGTACGAGGGTTCACTGGTTCGGCTGCGGTGTGAGGCTGCTGTCGCCGCAGAATAACAGGGGGTGTGGGTGAGTAGAGGGATGGCCTAGCCAACGGTGGGAGTAGTACGGGGCAGGGAGGCCTCCACGGCATCACAGCCGGCGACGGGAGGCAGGAGCACGCGACACGACCTGCGCTGCTTTGGGCGGCTGGAGCAAGAAGACCAGAGGTTGAAGAAGCACTACGGCCGTTGGATGGACATCGTACGATCACTGCAGCTAGAATTATTTATATTGACTAAGTTGACAAAGCCCTTGGTACGCGTCAACTTAGTGGGCCCACAGCTCGGATTTGGTAGAAACATATAGCCCATTTACAATTTGTCAGAATGTACAGCCCATTTTTTAATTCTAATGGAATTTACTACAGCCCATTTACAGTTTGTTAAAAGTACGGCCCAACTTCTAGCTAGGACAACGATTAATAATTTCAAACAACCGCTCAAAACAGAATTCAAAAAAAATCCCACATTTTGATGGGATCCGAAATATTTTTATCCGAAATTTCTAATCAGGTTAAATATAATTTCAAAATAAAGTTGTATCACGTTAAAATCCAACGAAATATTGAGCGCGCAACAAGTAATGAAATTGAAATTTCCAAATTCCAAAAATAATATGTTTTTCAAACTAATTACGTGTTTGGTGCATAGTAATTGCCCAGTTATTATAATTACATCCCATTTATTATTTCTTAAAGTCCATTTTCTTGTTAAGCCTAATGCATACCTCCTAGGAAACTTTGCAGCCAACAAGCGGATAACAAGTTGACCGGATATTGTGTACAACTATCGCCCAATTGCATTGCTTGATGTTGAAAAAAGGCCTGTGTAGTATAGTACAACCTAACATGGTTACTCAGCCCCACATTCAGCGACGCCGGAAAGGCCCAAACATGGCTTCTGTACAACTTTTTGAAGTCACTGAGCTCAATTAATAACTTAAGAAAAAAGTTAGATTACAGTTGAACCTAATTAAAAGCCGTCACGAGCAAATAAATAATTCAACGGGTCCCACTTGTGCGTGTGCGTGTGTGTGTGTGTGTGTGTGAGAGAGAGAGAGGGAGAGAGAGACCCATCGGTTGATGCTCGTAAATACATCTTTCAGCCATATGCATTGCTGATGCTCAGTAAAAACTTATATAGTTGACACAATCATATAGAACATCATAGCACACTGAACTTGCATACAAAAATTTCATGCAGGCGGCACAATCAGGATGGAAGCAGTGGATCGCTACGGGAAGGGCTATGTTGAAACCAACAAAGTTGTATATAATGGTTCATCGTCTTTATAAATGACGAGGAAATGTCTTGAATGTTGTGCAAACAAAACAGACAGATAACGCAATAAGTTCTGCTAGCACATTAAGTTGACGTACAACCCTTTCTAAAAAAGTTCAAGTACAAAATTAGAATAGGTCACAATCAAATGTACTGCCATATCAGTGCTTCAAACCCATAGCTCGGATTTAACTAGAACTATCTAACAAGATTCAGTTGTTACCTCAAATTAGAGCACATCCAGGAAACCAGCCCAGCCTCTTCTCCCAAAGAAGCAGTGGCCTCCGCCGCGCGATGGAGTAGGCCCTGTGCCATCCATCGTTCTGAGCAACACGGGGAAAGTCTGACATTGACTCCTGTAATGGACGTTGTCGACGGACCATAGCACCAGCGGTGGCGGTAGGACTTCGATTGATGGATTGACCACTTCTTCAACATGCACGAACACTCGATACAGGTACATCCCTAACGTGGTCCGCGGTGGCCTTGGTGGAGACGAATAGTACAACCCCGGTTCCTGCACCGGTATCTCAACACCAATCACCTTCGGTATGATGGACGGCTTCTTCATCCATGCCATAACAGTCAAATCCCAGCTGTATAGAGGAACAAACATACTTACAAGCTCACCTCCAAGGTCGTTGATAAGCTCGTTCATGGACTCGCTGTTCCAAGCACGTCGAGGCATGCCGTGGAAAGTAAGCTTTGTTAAAAACTCAAGCTCAGAGGGCACCGAGCCCCATCCTGGGTGCCACCGATCAAACCTCACCAGTGCGCCATTGCAGAACAAACGCCGGGAAGATTCCAACAAACGACTGCAGTCGAAAGTTGTTTGGAACCTGACGAAGAAATCAGCCGGTGGAGGACAGACTTCGACGAGAAAGTCACTTATTTGGATGCCGTGCACAATGCCAAGAGCTTTGACAAGGTCGTCTGGCGAGACGGCAGGCCGGTCGCCGTTGATGGTTACCATCAGCACTTTGCTGGCAAACTGGTCGTCAAGCGCCTCCATGCCACTATTGAGCGACAAAGACGCAGCCGATCAAGGCGGATGACCTCGTGATCTCCGCCGAGATCCGCGTTGATCGGCGACATGATAGTGCGCATGAGTACAAGGAGTACAGGAGGGGGATTTTGGGGAACTGGAGTAGGAATCGAGATTCCAGAGGTATGGGAGGGCGGAGACCGGGATGAAAAGGTAGCATGAATTTCGAGCACGCGCTAATATGTTTCTCGGCGCAAGCAAGCGCACGAAAAACACCGGTGGCACCCACATGTCGGCCTAAGAGTCCTTATTCTTTCTTTTTGGAGAGCCCGACCTTTTTTAGGATCTTTTGAGAGCCCGCCCGAGAGTCATAATTGACCTGTTTGGCATTGCTACTACTCGCCCATATTCAACGACACCTCACCGCCCAAATAAGTGTACATCATCGAAAAGACAAGGAGCTCAAATTATATAACTTGAAAAAGGAGATATACATCAACATCGGAGAATGGTGATGCCCTCATTTAGCCCACCAAGAGTTCGAGACAATAAATAGTTCAAACAAAGATATATACAACATTCAAACACTGACTAGTGACTACTACTGACATAAACAGCAAGACATGATAGTTCATAAGAAGTCTTGCTACACCACCAAAATTACCCATCTGCAGCGCTCAGACTCTCGTGATCCAGACGAGAATGACATTCTAAATAAAAGCAACTATTACATAGAAAGAGTGACATAGACGAGGATGACCAAATGATAAGGAATATGCATAACAAAAGAAAGAACTACCCATCCAGAACCAGCAGCAAAGACAACAAAGTCATTCGAAGAGATGATCCAATACCATCATAATTTGCAGCCCCGCTTCAGCAACCAGTGATGCGGAGACACCATTACTCCACCCTTTCGATGCAACAGCCCAATTACCTATCAACTCAAGGCTTGAACCACATCATCGCTCGTCAGAATTGAGACATCCAAGGATCAAAGTTAATCCGGATGCCTTTGTCATTCTCACCTTCTTTTGGCTGTAGGCTGTATCGTTGACAATCAGGGGAGTTTGCTCCCGAACTCCTAGGGCTCGCCGTGTAGACACAGTTTTCCATAGCAAACAGAGCCTCTCTGCCATCAAGGTCCTTGCCAACGGTGATCTCCTGGTTAATCGGATAATTGAGTCCGAGAAATAGAGAATGTGAACCAAGGCTGTTTACTCGCCTCCAACTAAAAAATCCTAAAGGCCCCAACAAGATGGTATCCTGCTCATAGACGTAACAGCCACTGTCCGGATACTCACGTATTACACGGTTCTTGTATATAGTGGGGTTTCTGCAATATAACTTTTCCGGCTCATGTGTCCGAATGATCACCAGTCTTTTGCCGTCGTCTGACCGAGTGAGGAACCAGTTGTACTTCCCTGTTTTTGGCAAAGGTGGTGTGATTACAAAGGGCAGTAACTGTAGGGACACCGCATCATATCAAAAAGGACAGGCATTGTTAATGTAAGATCAGCATTGTTTAGAGTATGAGTAGGATAATGCAAGAAACAACATTGATATGTCCCTGATAGAACTGGGAGGAAAATACAGGGAAATGTATACTCGGTTCGAAAATATAGAAGTGCCATGCATGGTTATACTCATGTTATCTCGCAATCGATTCTTCACAGGAAACTACCATGTCATGCATGTTCTGTCCTCACAAACAAATTATTCAAGGTAACTACCAGACCATGCATTGTTATATACTCGTGTTCTGTGGGCAAAATTTTTGTGAGGATATTATTCTAGCCATTGATTGCTGAAGGGCGAATATAGGTATATACACATGGTAAGCATTGCAGGATTTCACTACTTCCAAATATAGAGTTCTCCATATGCACATTTACTTCCCTAATGTATGGTTAGATGAAACCAACAGTGTGGTGCATGTTTCTACAACATGAAAATGAGGAAACTAACATGGACATTGATACACACTCATATTTAGTAGTAGTATATAGATTACTGTAAAATAAGGATAATATCCATATATTCCTAACCTTTTGATTATTTAGGGTACAAATTGGCTGTAATGACATGTTCACAATCGCATGAATAACTCATTCCAAATATAGCTGATTTACGGCGTCTCTAATATATTGTCATAGTTCTACTCAAATTCTGCTCAAACAGGGATATGCCAATCATCACAAAAAGTTCAAACTCTGTCATGGCGTCATCATTAACATGAGACGAAAACAACTTACACGCGCCGTCCCAGCAATACGTGGTGCCATCTGCTTTGTCGATCGCGTAGATGATGCCATTGTGTTCAATAGCATCACAGAAGTGTGTATCAGCTTTGACGATGATCCACTGTGAGCCGAGTTGTCTCCAGCTAAAAAAGGCACCGGCTTAAAGATAGGCGAGTCCGCGGTCAAACAAGGTAATTAGCTTGAAGTCTGCATAATTCCCATGTCGTGTGGGCACTTGGCAGATTACAATCTTCTGCTAAACAAGGTCCGTCCAACTGATGTAGTAATCTAGATGACTTGGACCACGATGGTAATACTCTATATAATCCAACGGAGGAAGGATAATCTCATGGGAGGTATGGAAGTTCACGAGCACCAACTTTTTACCGTGTTCTCTGAAGGCAGCCATCCAGTGGGAGTTCATGCCGACCCAGTACATACCTGCCAAGAAGTTTCGAGCGATGGTGATCGGATCGATGTCGAGGGAAATGATGTACGGCGACACACTACATACCTGCAAAGAAGTTTCGGCTAATGGAGATCGGATTGAAGTCGAGGGGCATCATGCACGCCTCCGTATCATGGTGAGCCAATCTCGCAAGACTAGATAGCAGCAAGCACGGTGTCTTGAAAAGCTTAGGCCTCGCTTCGACGATGGCCGTGTGCATGTCCCTCGAGCATGCAGCGAGCCGCAGGGCGGTCAACATATCCATACACGAACAACAGAGGTCGAGGATGTCACTGGGGAGATTGCTCCAATCGTGGCTCATATGGATGATGCGCGGTTCGCGTTCGGCCATGGTGGAGTTTGGAAGGGGGCTTGATTTACGGGGGAGAAGGATGTCGGCGCTGGAGCGGCTAGCGAGGGAATAGAGGTACTGGGGGAGGCGAGTGAGGCGACAGTACACGGGGGCACAGTGAGATGGAGACGGAGAAGGAGATGGAGATGGAGTGGTGCTATGGGAGCGGAGAGGGAGACGAGGCAAGGCGCCAATGTGCTGTACAACGGCGGTGACAGACTGCACGGTGCACAGGGTGAGGCTGACTTTGGTAACCCAAACACGCCGCCTCGCCTGGACTAGTGTCAGGCGCAGGGTGTTGTCACTTCACTGTGAGGACCGGATGAATAGTATTTTGACCATCAAGTGTACCACAGTTGTACTACTACTACTAGTAGTAGTAGGAACATGAGTACTCCAGTATTGTATAGCGGAAATAGGTCTCCCGTGCTAGCATGCCTGTTCACTTCATCGTTCAGGTATCATCCATATTGCGAGCAGAACCAAATTCTCGTGCATGCCCAATCAACGCCCTGCCTTGATGCATGCAATGGTCGTTCTGGTGCATCACAGACGGCATGCAGATCGTTCCACATTCGAGAAGAGGAAAAATGGAAAGGTAGAACGTGGCAGCAGAGGAACAGAATGCTGGCTAACGAGGCTGGGAGGGGATCGAGCAGGAAGTTAATGCTCCATGCCTAAAGGTTTTGGGAAAACCTGATTTTCATAAGGTGACTTATACTCACCTAAACGGAGGGAGTATTCCTTAACCGAGAATGTTGTGTCTCCCACTCACGCCAAAAAAAAAGCTACGACACATTTTTTTATTTGTTTGCATAGGTCCCACCTATCGTGAAGGATGGGCACGACACTAACAAGTACGACTCCTCGCCTACCCGCATAGCCTTTTCATTTAGTCTACCTAGCCGCCTAATCAATCGCTCGCACGCCACTTCTCCCATTTACTTCTCCATCAGAACCGATTTGTTCGGCTTCTTCACCTCCCCTTCGCCTTCTTTTGCATCCAAACCCCACTGCTTCACATTGTTTTAACCTCTTTAAATAATCATCTACTACTTCAGTTAGACTAGCCATCTAATCCTAATTCTCCAAACCATAGTCCTCCGTTCCAGCGGTTCCAAATGGCGAAAGAGATCAGGATGCAGGTTTTTAGCGTCCAACATGTCCTCGTCGAAGGCTCGATGCGCATAGTTGCCACCGTCACTGTCAACCCAAGGGTTGTTCGGCAGTGGATCAACAATGTATCGAACTCCCTCGAAAAGGTAGAGACGAGGGTCATCGGTCTCGATGCAGAGTACATGGTGCGTGCCCCTGGGAAGATCCAGCACCCCGCCGTCCTTCAGCTGTGCCTCGAAGATGATGTTTTGGTGTACCACATCATACACTCACCCTCCATACCAAGTGAGCTTCACGATTTCTTGTCTCGGGAGGACGTATACTTCTCTGGGGCAGCCACTGAAGGGGACAAACAGAAGCTGGAGCTGTACAACCTTGATTTGAAAAGCATCGCTGACCTACAAACCAGAATCAAAATTCTTGTAGAAGATTGTGCTAAACAGACACCACCCCTATTCGACGTACGAGCGGATAAAATATGCTGCCCTCGATGCCCGTGTGAGTTTCGAGATAGCTGCAAGGTCCAAAGAGCTTGTTGCGAAGCCGTCTCCCATAGAGAATGAGAACAAGAAGAAGAAGAAGAAGAAGAAGAAGAAGAAGAAGAAGAAGAAGAAGAAGAAGAAGAAGAAGAAGAAGAAGAAGAAGAAGAAGAAGAAGAAGAAGAAGAAGAAGAAGAAGAAGAAAACGTTGCACCAGCAGGAGGGCATTATGGATGGATTAACTATTTCCTCTCTTGTAAAAAAAATTATTCCCTCTCGGTGTATATTGATATAGATGGCCTATTTCGATGGTGTGCATGTCTTTGGAACAGAGTAGTAGCGTGGGTCCGCTTGACTATAAGGAACTATTTATCCGCATATATAGCTTTCTCGCTACTCCTTCCAAAGGATCGGTATGCAGTGCATGTGTCCGTAGACATGACAGCTTGTCCATGGAAGTTCAACTACGGCGACCATCATGTTTCATCTCGCGATTCCCACGACGCCTCTCCAACCCACGGCACCACGCCCCCCGACGTGCGTCTCACCCCTCTCGGCCGCACCACCCCTCTGCCTTTGTGTGCATGACATGTGGGGCACCTAAAATGCGGCGAGCATCAAGTTTCTACCACAGCCACCCGCGATTCCCATGACGCCGCTCGAACCCATGAAACCACTTGCCCCCCGACCTGCGGCTCACCCCTCTTGGCCCCACTGCCCCTCTACCTTTGGGAGCATTACATGTGGACCAGTCACCTATCGGGTCCACATGTTATTGACTCAAAGGTAGGTGTAGTAAGGCGCTGAAGCTCAGTCCCAACGGCCCCGAGAGGGAATGTAACTCCCAAGGCCAGGCTTGTGGTGCTCCCAAGAAGACGAACTCGTGCCAAACTCAAGATTTGTTTTTTTACTATACATGCACGCAACGATTTAATGGACATTGTAATCTCAACATGTGATGGGGAGCCCTAAATTTGAATTTGAAACTTATAAAACGAAAAGATTCAAAACAAATAAACTAGGAGAGAGGGAGTATATCGTAGGATGTGTCCCATAAAAAATAAGTCCCATAGTTTGTCACCGCGAAGATGCGGTTAGAAAGGAGCACAGCGTCTTCCTACTCGTACGGCAACAAATCGGCTGCAGACAGCATGGTCCGCCTTTGACCGCCATGTGCAAGGTTCGTGCTATCTTATTCAATCTCACTGTGGTTCCATCGTACCAATTAATGCGGTGGCCCGTTGGATGGCTGATCCCAATGTTGGACAAAGGTTCTACGGGAACGGTGTCACCGTTGTAAATGTTGTGCAAATTGATGTTGGTACCCTCCCGTACATATGCAAGCCAATCTCCACTCGCACCAAGCCTAGCCTGTGAAATAGTGGGCAGGGGTAGAATTAGGAAATGGACACGGAAGTAGTCTTTAGAATGCATTTACTACGTGATCAAACTCATCTTACCTGCTCATCGGAGGAAATCCGAGTGCCCCTCAACGTCGGCATCTCAAGGGGCGTCAACTTGCAACTACGGCCACGCCGCGCTGGAGAGACCCCCAAGGAAACATCCTCGTGCGTTCCACGGAACATCAAGATGCATTTGTATGAGTAGTTTATCTTGTGAGAGAAAAGGATGAATGAGGGAAGGCCTCTAGAGATAGAGGTGGACACTACTACTACCAATGTGCTGGCCCGTGCATTGCAATGGAACCAAACTAGTAGAATAATACTTGTTCACGTGCTTGAAATATAAACACTCTAGTTTTGATATACATGTGTCAGCAGACACGAGAGCTTGTCCATGGAAGTTGAACCACGGCGACCATCACGTTTCTTGTTTCTACCACTGCCACACCCACACGCGATTCCCACGACGCCGCTCCAACCCACGGCACGACGTCCCCCGACGTGGACATGGATCCTCTGACGTGGCTATCACTGCCTTGCCCTACCTTTCCTTTGCTGACAGGTAGGACCCACGCTTATGGGTCCCACATGTCGCTGATGTAATGGTAGGATTGTTCGTGCCCTCATCCCTCTCGCCCCACCACTCCTCTGCCTTTGTGTGCATGACATGCGGGCCAGCTGAACTACGGTGACCATCAACTTTCTACCACAGACACACCCGATTGGACGTGGTTTGCCTGCTCCGCTGCTGTGCTCCGATCCGTACTCCCACACCATCGAATTTTCATCCAGCAGCTATGACACATTTCATCCCGGGCATCAATCCTCATCTGGAGTACTTATGTACTACAGGTAGTACCCGCCGGTGTGGCCATCTACGCCTCGTAACACCCTGACGCCCAGCTCTGGTACCCTCGCTAAGGCCACGCCACCACCAGCCGGTTCATCTCGAACGAGTGAGTCGCGAACCACGCCACCACCATGAGAATGACATGTGGGCCAGCCGCATTTAAGGTCCGCATGTCATTGACTCATAGGCCGGGCACTAGCGACTGAAGTTCGGTCCCGTGGGCCCCGAGAGGGAAATGTAACTCCTGCGGCAGGCCTTGTGGTGCTCCCACAGTACGAGCTCATGCCAAAACTGGAATTTGTTTCTTACTACTACCAACTAGTACTAGTAAGGTACACGTGCATTGCACGCATGAGATTCTGGTGGTTTGTGCATTATGCTTCTACATGTGGAGTTTTCTGGATTCTAACATGTGGCAAAATGTGGTGGAATGTAAGGTTAGGCAAGTTTGATTAACCTAGGTGAGTGTTTGGTTCAAGCCACACCTTAGGCAAGCCACACTAAGGCCCCACATGACATACACACAAAAAATGTGGCAAGATTCCCTTAGGCTTGCCAACTTGTGGCTCTCATTTTGAAGAACTAAAGGGCTATTTGGTTCTAGTCCTAGCATTGCCATACTTTGCCATAAATTTTTGCCAAGCTTGCCTAAGGTTAGTTCATCAAAATGAAAGCCACAAGTTGGCAAGCCTAAGAGAATCTTGCCACACTTTTTGTGTGTATGTCATGTGGGACCCAAGTGTGGCTTGCCAAAGGTGTGGCTAGAACCAAACACTTGCCTAAGTTGGTCAAACTTGCCTAACCTTAGGTGTGGCAATCTTTGGCAAATTTAGTCACAAACCAAACAGCCCCTAATAACCTTGCCTAAGCTTAGTTGTGGCAAAGTTAGTCATGAATTAAGTTCAACCATGGAGTCTTATAGATTATACATGTGGTAGAATCTGGTGGATGATATCCAACGGCCAGTAGTGCTCGGATTTGCCATCTTTGTACCGTCGGATTGGCTTCATCCAACGAACAACTTTCAAAGTTTTTCACACACTATATAGGGAGTATAGATATAGATGGGCCGGTCCGTTGCAATGGATCCAAAGTATATCTATTTAGTGGAGTGCACTCTAAACACATTATCTATTTATTTTTCTCTAACCTTCCGTAGCCATGCAACCAAGCCACATAAGCTTCATGGGTGCCCCCCACATCATATTATTCATACTACATTGATTGAAAAAAAAGATAAATCACCCAAAACAAGATCTTCCCGTTTTTGTTCCTACGATGTTGTGCCGTGCACGTATCTACTAGTTGTATAGTGGTAGTACTAGTAATATAGTATTAGGAGTACAAACTTGGTAGTACTCCCTTCGGTCCTTTTTTCCCTGCGTATAAGCTCTGATCCGGATACCAAGGAGAGCCACGATCATACTATTTTGGACGAGTTTACCCCTCTAGTTGCATGCGAAGCGGCACACTTTTTCAATCCCTGCATGTAACCGATTGGGTCTCCATTTTTCTCTCCAGAGGCGCACATCATGGACCCCATGCATGGCAGGCTGGATTGGTTGGCTTCTGCATGCAAACGCGTAATTAATGCGGCTGAGGACCTGATTACTACACAGAAGCGGGGCACAATGGGAAACTGAAGTGAGATAAGGGGAATGCGCAGACTAATACAGGAAAAACAGAAAAAAATTATGCGCAAAGAAAAATGGACCGGAGGGAGTACTAGTAGGAGTAGTACTAGTACAGAATGCTCCTACTCTATCAATGAGCCCCGTCTGACATAAAATTTCTTGGCTTCCGTGCTACAGCTAGATCTTCCCCTTGTTTCTATTTTCCAACCCGGCGGCAGGCGGGGTGTTGGTTTGCTCAATGGCAGTCCCACATGAAAGTGAAAATGCTAGGCACAGGGGCAGAGCTACATGAGGGCCAACACGTGCCCTGGCCCGCCCAACCTAGCAGGATTTTCATAGTTGTACATCTAGTTTTGAGGCATGGAACGTCAACGCAAGGGTAATTTCTATAGCCTGGCTAGACTGGCATGCCCAACGTTTTGCTTCAAGCTCCGCCACTGCTAGGCAACACGCCTTCCCTAAGCTATATGTCGTGCCGGACGGGCCGTGTTGTACTCCCGATTCCCGGGCGTGTGGGGGTGCAACGCGAATGCGACATGCCTTTTCCTTTTACTAGCAATGTGCCCATGCGTTGCGATGGATCCAAAGTAGTAGAATAGTAGTATTTGTTCACAAACTTGAAAGAAATCACTATTGTTTTGATATACTCCTAATATATTAACCCCTCCGTACCTAAATATTTGTCTTTTTTTAGATTTTAAATGGATCATATATGGATTATATAGACATATTCTAGTGTTTCAAGCAAGATGCCCGCGCGTTGCATGAAGTTGATGGAAAAGGTAAGCACAACTTATAAATTGACGGATGGAGTACTAGTTACTGTGATGCATATAATTAAGCAAAGGGATCGCACATGTCGGTATTGACTGGAACGAGAATGCAACAACACAATAAGAATTAAGGCCACGATGATGCGATCGCAGTGGTGGTTACAGAAGGCAAGAAGAAAGATGGATCCACGAACGTACGACCTCCTCCTCCTCAACTTAGTGCGCCGGGCCACCGACCGGCGGCTAAGGAGCGGCGGCTTTTGTGGCGAGGTCGAGGTGCTTCTCAACAAAGGCATCCAAGGCTTCCAGTCGGTTGAGGAAGGCCAACGTTGTAGCGTCTTCGCTGGCCTTGTAGACACCTATGTACATGATTTGCTCGTACATGTGCATGTGTAGGTCGACGAATTCTTGCAGGGTGAGACGCCTCGCGGCGAGCGCAACCTCCAGGTGGACCTTCTTCGTGGCGTCGGCGGGCAGTCGCAGGGCCACCAGTTCTTGAAAGAGGTTCCAGCCATGGAGGCCGATTAGGGTGGCAAGCAATGAGGAGCCCGGGCGCGCGGGCTGGAGGAGTACGGCGATGTCGTCCGCGAGCTTCTTGAGGATGGTGAATTTGTTGCTGGTGGCAACGATCATCTGGTCCAACTGAGAGTCGTAGTTGGCGTCGACGGCGGCCATCCACCAGCCGGTCCCCAACACCGTCTGGAGACGATCCTCGGCGCCATGCTGCAGGCCGGTGTCGTGGACCATCTGGTGCAAGGATCGCTGCTCACGCAAGACGCCGCTTATGGGTCCGGAGCGAGCTCTTTTGTGCTTAGTGTAGGTGCTTAGGCAAATGCTTAGGTGCGCATTTATGGTAGGTGCATTGAATATGGAGGGCGCTTTATATGAGGGCAATGAGGGCAAACTGCATTGCATTCATATCGTGCAGCCTCTTTTCCTGGACCTCCTCCCATTACTTCCCTCATGCATTAATTGAAGGAGGATGCATTGGCCGTTCAACATATCGGGAACCGCTACTCCCACCCTCGCTGCGCATTAAAGCCAGACGTGAACTGCACCGCCCGCTATCAAATCAATACTCCTCCGCTCTAGGTGAGTATTAAGTCATCTTACGAAAACCAAATACTAGTAAACACATAGGCATGGTGCATTAACTCTCACGTTGTTTCTTATTTTTTGACATAAATAGAGGAATCAACCAAGAAGAGATATGGGGCTTGTATGCTTTTAATGACTTGAGACTATCAAACAAGACATGCAAAGGGTCGGCCCATTGCACAAGAACAAATACAACCCATGTCAAGACACACGCATCTTACAAAGATCACATCCAATGGCTATAAAAGATGAATGAGACCAAATTATATCTCATCTAGATGAGTTCTAGCAAAACTCAGACATAATACTTAGTACTCTCGCGCCATGTATCATATATTAGTATCATGTAGTACTTTATTTATTGCCATGTATGACACATAGTTCACGAGCGCTCTCTATATGTACCACCTTTTTTAATTTCAAGTTTTGCTCCATGGCGCAATCCATCGATACTACTACTGTACAAAAGTGGAGTATATACATTTTTTAAAAGGCTAGAGGGTGGGGCAGTCTAGCTCGGTCGGTTTCACGAGAGGCGAGGGCCTTTGTGATTTGGTGGCTCATTAATGCTGTCAAATCGAATAGTACTGCGCCGCCAGCTGCACGCCCGGCGCCTCCATTAAACCCCTCTGTTAAACCCGCATGCAAACCGAGAATCCTACTCCAGCCACACATCCGTTCATGAGCGGTCGGAATTAAATGCAACACCGGTCGAGCTCCTCTGGTCCGCCCTCAGTTTAAACAAGGCCAGATGCTGGCCAAGCTCCTACAGTCCGCCCTCTATTTACACGAGGCCAGACAGACAGCGGGCAAGAATCGCACCCCTCCGCCGCTCCCCCATCTCCTCCTTCACCATTTTCTCCACCCTTCCGATGGCTTTCGATGAGCCGTTCTCCGGCATATTACCTCGCTTGGCCCGACGGAGCCAGTTGCCTCCCTAAGCAGGCACGTGGTTCAACAACTCGCTGCTCCAGTTCAGCTCGATGAGGAGTGGCAAGTTGCTCCACGCCAGCACGGCGGCGAGCACGCCGGTACAGGAGCCTTCGCTGCCGCATCGTACCGCGTCAACAGTGTCTGCGGTGGCCGTGCCTCCCGTGTCTATGGGTGCGCCTCCCGTGCCTGCGGCAGCGCCATGCAGGTAGAGACAGAAGCCGGACGCGTGGAGAGCGACGAGTCGATGGCCAGCTTCTCCGTGTCCGACGCCATCATCGAGGAGAAGTAGAACATGGGAGGCCGCCGCCACTTGGGACCCATGAAGGCCACCGCCGAGGCGGCGACCGCGGATTCAGGTGGTTTCTTTGCTGCTTCGTCTCTTCCGAGGACCTTTGTCGACCCCGCAAGTGTCTGACGGACATGAGGAAGACAAAGGGATCCGCAGGCGGCCATTTAGAACTAAAATAAGTCCAGATATATCCATTTCTTGGACAAGTATTTCCGGACGGAGGGAGTATTAATATACAAGAGAGCCAGACTGGCACCTCTTAGTTCATGTAAATGTAATGAAATCCATCATGTTTATATGAAGATCCGGCTTTTTCATACGAAATCCTTCATGCTTATATGAAATCAGTCCGTGTTTGCACAAATTTCATCTGGTTGGTTAGAGTTGTAAAAATGTATGCCGCTGGCGTTTCATGTCGTCCTCCGCGGAAGGAAGCGGGAGGAAATTTGCCGGCTGCCGTCGGAGATGCTCTTTATGCTGGAAATAATAGAGTGACATCCAATCCATTTGAGTTAATTGCCTGTATGATTGTCCCTCTATAAAAAGTTAATTGCATGTACAGTGTACACGTGACTTGCAGGGTGGCTACAGCTTCATACAGAAAGTTAAAAAGAAACAAGTCCATCCTTAATATTCTAAGTACTTTGTGGGTTCCACTGTCAGTACAGTAGCGAAAGAACTATGTATTAAATAAGTAGAGTAATATATAATATAAAAATCTAAAGTTAAAAGACAGAATTGAACTCATGTCATCGCTATGCGATTATCCGCGCTAACCAGCCCAAAGACATTTTTGTTGTAGACCATGCTGGAGATATATCTCCATGTCTACTCTTATATATACTCCATTTGTTCCTAAATATTTGTCTTTTTCATATTTCAAATGGACTACCACATACGGATGTGTATGTAGACATATTTTAGAGTGTAGATTCACTCATTTTGCTACGTATGTCTTTTCAGGAAGGGGCCAGATCTGTCCTTGATTTATTTATGAGGTATCCAGATGGCACTGCACCGCCAAGAAAAGAGGCTAACATCAAAATTATGGACTAGTTTTTTGAGTATGTTGGTAAGGTCCCGCCATAGTCACTTGTTAAAATCTCTAAAGATAATATTTTCCTCCGTTCGAATATTGTCATCAAAATGGATAAAAGGAAATGTATCTAGACGTATTTTAGTTTTAGATACATCTATTTTTATCCATTTTGATGACAAGTATTTTCGGACGGAGGGAGTAGAAAACAGAGTTGGTGATGATGGTGTGCGTGCCATCCTGCAATATAGGCTGCCGGATTTATATCTAACGGATAGGAAGGAAACTATGGCAATTTTGCAAAAATATACCCACACGTCTCTCCACGTTCGCAAATAAGGCCTTCCCTTAAACTACTCATACAAATGCATCTTGATGTTCCGTGCAACGCATGGGCAGCTAGCTAATTTCTTTTAAAATAGTTGCTGCGATAATTGGGTTGAAGTGATATATTTTATGTCTGCCCCGAATGATTTCAGATTCACTAGTAGTAACAAAGAAAAGGTTGCCTTGTTAATTAACGTAAAACAGGTGAAAACTATCACATGAGGCCGGTAAAACAAGGCACACTGGTTCAGGCCATCCTCACTACAGCCTGTGCTGCCGAGAAGTCTACATATCGTGGGGGCTACCGAGCGAGGCACCGGGACACAATGTTTGAGAGAGAAACCAATTGACAGATTATGATCAGATCGAGTTGTCACCCTTCTGCTGTCATTGTTGGGGGGAGGGAGAGAAAGACGTATCGAGAGTGTGTGTGGTAGGCACAGAGGCACAACTAGCGAGTGTGTGTGTGTGTGTGTTTGAAAGAGGAGTAGAAAGATTATTATCAAGATCGATGTGCCACCCTACTCCTTCGGTGTCGGGTAGTATGTGTGTGTGTGTGTGTGTATGTTTGAGAGAGAATCCATTCGATAGATTAGTATCAAGATCGAGGTGTCACCCTACTCCTTCGGTGCCGGGTAGTGTGTGTGTGTATGTTTGAGAGAGAAGCCAGTCGATAGATTAGAATCAAGATCGAGGTGTCACCCTACTCCTTCTGTGTTGGGAAGTGTGGGTGTGTGGGGGGGAGGGGGCAGTGACACTCACATATCTCTACTCTTATATAAAATAGAGTTGTTGATGATGGTGTTCCGCCATCCTGCAATATAGGCCATCCGATTTATATCCGATGGACAGGAAGGAAAATATGGCAATTTTGCAAAAAGATACCCACACCCCTCTCCGCATTTGCAAATAAGGCATTCCCTCGTTCATCTTTTTCTCCCAAAAGATAAACTTCTCATACAAATGCATCTTGATGTTCCGTGAAACGCATGGGCATCTTGCTAGTAGGGAGAAGGAGTTTGTGTGACACATATCTAGCTATATTAAGGGATAAGTAGATAGCATATGTGTGAGAGACATTATTATACTTTGAGACATTAGTGGCTGTGGGTGGGCGGAATTAAAGGGGTGGGCATGTTAGACATAGAGAGCGTGTGTGTTTCTATGTGAGAGACTTGTAGGACGGGGTAGAAAGACTAATTTAACCCTGACGGAGGGAGAGAAATACACGAAGTGCACGTGTGTGATTCCGATGCCCATAGGGAAATGAGATATGTATGCGTGTGAGAGAGATTGCACAATTCATTCACGTATCACTATCTAGCGACCATGGACGTGCATCGCTTGAACATAAGTCAATATCTACTTCATATCGTGGCCAAAGGTACGATATCGATTCAACGCTATAAAGATTGGACACTCACATATCACATTTTTTTCTATTTAAATAAACCTTTTCAGTTGTGCATGCCAAAGTTACAGTGATGTTTCTTCAAACAACCAATGTAGCTATCATGCACATGCACCATTGTTACTCTTGCATTCAAATTCATTAGTCTTAGATGATATAAGTTTCTATTTTGAAGTAATATATGTAATATTCATATATGAATTCAACGGGTACGCAATTTATGAAATGGAGGCTATGTAATCATATGAGGTAACACTTTTAAGTAGCTAACTACAATATCCATTTCTTTTTGTGCGCCTCTACACTAACACGTCAATGCATTATGTTTAAAGTAAATAACCAATGGCACTAAATTATCAATTTACATGAGAAATACATAAGCTGAGCGTTTGATCCCTTTTTTGTGAACGCGCCACTACACCCATACGATTGGCCGCGCCCATGTGAACGTCCAAGTTATTGGCGCATCATCCCGAGTTATTGTCTTTTTTTCTGGGGTGGACTTCACACCAGTTATTAACTGCTGACGCGTGCGTGTACACAGTCTAGCATGACCTTCCCGTGTACACCAAAATTAGTTGAAACTGGATATGAACGATCCCGCGGGCGGCAAAATCTCCCGCCTCCTTCTAAAATTTCCGCCACCTTAGTCTTTAGCATGCGAAATCCCCCTTTTGTCCTTGGTGCACGGAGGCCAACAGCATAATACCGCCTCGCTTCACATGATAGGTCGGGCTGCTTTGGTAACTTCCGCTCCCACCACTACACGACACCCCCATTTCCTCTCCCCCTCCCGCAAAAAACGACTAACTCCATAGCACCAGAGCATCTTACATCACCCCGTCCGTACTTCATTGCTCATCCACCGCGAATATAGCCCATTCATCGCCAAGAGCGCCCACCTCGCCGATCTGCGTCATCGCGTCCGATCTACCCTCCCATCTTCCCTAGAAACAAGTATACTGCTCATCCACCACTGTACCACAGCCCATTCACTGTCGGCCTTGTCCACGGTGTCGGATCTACTTCGCCAGTACTCTCATCAACCGTCGCGCATCTGCAGCGGCTCATTTGTACTCCCCACCGGAGACGCTTCGTCCACACCCCCCGGAGCCGCCCCACCGACGCCTTCCCGACGGCGGCCTCGATCCTCTTCACGACACCTTCCTTAAACCTACCGGAGCCGCTTCGCTGACACCTTCCTCAACCCTACCGGAGCCGCTTCGCCGACACCATCGTCAACCCTACCGGAGTAGCTTCGCCTATACCATTCTCAACCCTACCGGGGCCTCTTTGCCAACTCACAAGTCCACGGCCTCAGATCCACTTCCTCGCACCCTCATCCAACCTACCGGAGCAGCTTCTGACGCCCCGTCCACGGCCGCAGATCCGCATCGTTGACACCACCCTTAACCCAACCACCGGAGTAGCTTCTGACGCCCCGTCCACGGGCGCAGATCCGCATCGTCGACACCATCCTTAACCCAACTACCAAAGCAGTTTCTGACGCCCCATCCACGGCCGCAGATCCGCGTCGTCGACACCATCCTTAACCCAACCACCGGAGCAGCTTCACCTACACCCTCGTCCACGGCCACAGATCCGCTTCGCCCACACCGTAGTCCACCCTACCGGAGCCGCGCCACAAACACCCTACTCGACGGTTCTAGATCTCCTTACCGGACCCTGACAGCCAGCGCAGCATCATCACCCTCAATGTTTCTAACCTGATTCCCACCGTCTGGAGAGATGCCAAGCACCCGCCACGGCCTAGGTACTTGTCACCTTTAAACCCGTCCAGCATCACCTGCCCGATGTACTTCCAATATACTAACTGGTCGTTGTTACATGTTATGCAGCTGGCAAAAACTACAAGGACGATGTTTCTTCTGGATCTAACAGCTTGGCCAACCATGATCCTGGACTGAGGCACTGCTATGATCTTGTAAGCGCTCTCTCTCTGTATTGTTCTCAGGTTCCGCCACTTGCTTTGCTAGGATTTTCACCAAGAATCCCTTTATGCGCATAATGATTTCTACCATCGGCTGCTGAATTAGATATGTAGATGTCATACATGATACTACTCGCACTGCCGTTCCTAAATATAAGTCTTTCTAGAGATTCCACTATAGGCTACATACGGAGCAAAATGAGTGAATCTACACTCAAAATGCATCTATATACATTTGTATGTGGTCCATAATCGAATCTCTACAAAGACATATATTTAGGAACAGGGCAAGACATTACACAAAATCGTAGGTGGCACGTAGGAATTACAGTGCACTATATTAGGCTCCCTTAGAGTGCCTGCTAGTCCAGCATACAGAGTCATGGCTAGTTTATGGTACGCACACAATCGTTAATTGGTGGTTTAAATATGCGCAAGGGATATGCAATGTAGTATCATGTAGAGATGTCTAAAATTAGCCATGTCAACTTGCAGATAGGGTTACGCAATGAAAAAGTACAAGATGTATGTGGCAATTTCATGGAACATCGCAAAAAAAGGAGAGGCATCGGTGAGCCTATAAAGTGTGCTATGGTACAACACTCCTCCATTGCAATCATCGTGACATGTTATTTGTATGCCAGTTCTATTAGCCAAGTTTCTTAGGGACACTTATTACGAGTTATCCTAAGAAAATAAGCACCTATGAATATAAGCTCCATGTAATAAGCCAACCAGTTCTTTTCATTGCGTTTTCGGCTTATCTTTGGTATGATCAGTGTAAAGTCTAGATTGCATTATATATTTTTCATTTTGCTGCCTGAGGGAGTCCTGGACTAGGGGGTGTCCGGATAGCCGGACTGTCAATATCCGCCGGACTCCTGCATCACAAAGATAGAAGATTGAAGACTCCGCTCGTGTCCGAAGGTACTTTACTTGGCGGAAGGCAAGCTTGGCAATACGGATCTGAGATCTCCTACTATTGTAATCAACTCAGTAACCCTAGCCTCTCCGGTGTCTATATAAACCGGAGGGCTTTAGTCCATAGGACACAACATTACATCTCAACAATCATACCATAGGCTAGCTTCTAGGTTTAGCCTCATTGATCTCGTGGTAGATCTACTCTTGTACTACCCATATCATCAATATTAATCAAGCAGACGTAGGGTATTACCTCCATCGAGAGGGCCTCAACCTGGGTAAAACATTGTGTCCTCGCCTCCTGTTACCATCCGCCTAGACGCACGCTCGGGACCCACTACCCGAGATCCGCCGGTTTTGACACCGACATTGGTGCTTTCATTGAGAGTTCCTCCGTCGCCACCAATAGGCTCGATGGCATCTTCAACCTTCAACGCTGTCCGTGGTGGGACTTTTCTCCCGGACAGGTCTTCATATTCGGCGGTTTTGCATCGCGGGCCAACTATCTCGCCATCCGAGCAGATCGAAGCTACGCCCGCCGCCAGTCGATTCGGTTTAAACTTCACGGCCGATGACCGCGGAGACTTGATCTTCGACGGACTCGAGCCACGCCAAGCGCCGCCACATCGCGACGATGGGCATGATCTAGCTCGCCACGGACAAGTGCTTTGGTGGTCAGATTTGAATCCGCCCCGCCACTTACCCGAGCCGATTGCCCATGACGAGGGTCGGCGGATAGACGCCGCCCGGGGCTTCAACATCTACGGTGATGGAGCCGAATAACGATTTCGCCCTTGCGAACTCATGATCCCGAGGCACCGACTCTCGCGGACTCCGAGCCTCCCGCGCCCCGCCAATTAAGCCGATTAGGCGCCGTTATGGAATTCACCACCGCGACATCTTTCAACACTCGCTTTTGGCGATATCCTGAATTCAAAGCATCTCTCGCTATCAGAGAATCTGGCCGGACTATGGCCAGACGGTTGGAGTTCGGACGACGAAGAAATTCAGAGCCCACCCACCACCCACTTTGTAGCCACCGTCAAGATCTAACCGACATGCTAGACTACGACTCGAGGACATCGACGCTATGGACGATGATGCCGAGACGATCGTAACCCAGCGCCCACGGACACCGGAAGGCCACCTCGCCATACGACGCCTACATGGTGGATACCCCAAAGGAAGGGGATGGCGAAAAGCAGCGGAGGAAGATTCTTTGAAGAAGCAGCCTAAACGCCGACGTCCGGGCGCCGCCTAAATCCCGCCACAACAAGAATGGAGAATCCGCACGGAGACAATAACACCGGAGAGCGCCAAGACAAACCCTCCAAAGAAGACTCAGCGAAGGAGGATGTAGGAGCAAGCCCTCACGAAAGGGCGGCAGAAGAAAAGGTTGAGGATCACAACTATGTACCTCCTCCGAGGACGAATCAAGCCCGGCGACGACGAACTCAAGAGCCCGCCGAACATGATCTTTGTAAACGCAGGCTCATCGCTACAAGAAGAAGCCTCAAGAAGGAAAAGCGGAAACTCAACACAGCGGAAGACGCGCCCGGATAAGATGGAGCAAAGTGCTCAAAACCGCAGACAAACAAGGCAACAGCCACCAATCAAGAGCTACCCAAGCGCTAAGCTGCTCCTGACCACGAAGAGGCCATAAAGCCTCCACCACAAATGGCCCAGCCAGTCCATCTACGGACCCAAAAGGAAAGCCCCAATAAGCAAAGGAACACGCTAGTGTCCGACGATAGCGGCACGCATAAGCACAGGGCGCCAGACACCCACTATGCTTCACAGACGAGGTGCTGGAACATGAATTCCAGCAGGTTTAAACCCATCAACATAGAAGCCTACGATGGAACAATGCACTCGAGTCCGGATAGAAGACTATATATCGATATACATATGGCCGAGGAGACGATCTCCACGCCATAAAATATCTACCCTCAAGCTCAAAGGGCCAGCTCGCCATTGGCTCAAAAGCCTCCCGTAAAACACTGTTGAAGTTGGGAAGAGCTCGAGGAAGCGCTTGAGCAAATTTTCAAGGGACTTATGTCTGTCTTCCGGATGCAGATGACCTAAGTCACATAGCTCAACAGCCCGGAGAGTCAGCCATGAAATTCGGAACAGGTTCCTTACCAAAAGAACCAAATAGTCGATCGTCCGGACGCCAAGCCTTAGCAGCTTTTAAGCACAATGTCCGAGACGAATGGTTTCCAGACACCTCGGTCAAGAGAAACCGAGGACAATGACCGCATTAACAAGCCTCATGACCCGCTTATATAGAGAGGTCAGCTGGTTGGCAAGAAGCAAAGACCAAATACCCAAGTACATCCGAGATAAGAGATGGAACGGAAATCACGGCGCAGAAAAAGATCAGCGCGAATAAAGAGAAAAGCCCAAAGAGCACGGCAATCAACGCCGGATTTAAAAGCTCACGGCGAATAATAAAGCTCAACCCATCAAGGACGATAGCGATTTAACTGTCTAACCTACACAAAATCTCGGTCGGATCTGCAAATCCACAAGAGCTCCTAAGGCTCGCAAATCACACCCACAGGATTGTTGGGTTTTCAAACAGTCCGCCGACTAAACGCCGAACACAAGGGGCTTGACGCGCTGCGAAGAAGATAAACCCGCCAAAGAGGGCACCGAAAACAAAAGACTTTCCCACAAGGGGTCAAAGCAAGAACTCACTTCATGTGAGGACACGGAAAACAAAGGCGGCACTTTCTAAAAGAGCTTCGCACGGTCCGCCCTCAAAAACCATAGAGATTGGATATCAAACCAATCACTTTCACCACCGGATTATTCCAAAAGTGTTCGAACCGCGGACGGACTCCGATATTGAATCCGATAATAGACGGACTGCATTCACAAACGCCCTAATGGACGGAGGCAAAGGACCTAAACCTGCTATATTCAAACACAATCCGCTTGATGGGGATAGACCCGACCAAAATTCGACACAGCCGCACTTCCTTCAAAGGAGTTACGCCAGCCCTTACGCCAAGTTCACAGTGCTCGATATTATCAAGTCGTGTTCGGATCACCAACAATTTCCGACGAGAAAAGTTAATTTTCCATATCGCCCCATTTAAAAGTGAACATCAAGCACTATTAGGACGAAGGCTTTTGTCCGCTTCAACGCCATACCGTGACACGCGCCTCTTACACTTAAGATGCCCGGTCCACATGGCACCATTTCAAAGGCGAGGGTCACTTAAAGACCCCGGATTCGGATAGACGAATCCGACTCAAAGCAAGTTAGGGGCTCCCTAGCCGCATACCCTTTCGTATGGGCTGCGCGACAACTAACATCGGTTTCATATAAACCTAGCTTTAATTATTTACGCTTATTCTTTTGCATTATTTTCGCATCTAACTGTTTTTGAAATGTTCCTCTCTTCCTACAGATGAACAACGTGCGCATTCGCCCGTGATAACGCAGACAACGGAGACACAGCGCAGACGCAAGAGGGACCCGCCGCAAGGATTCTTTTCAAATTAAGACCCTACGTAGACCTTTTTATTACCGCTCTTTGTTGTTAAATCACCTCGCTTCTTCCTATAGCCGAGGCGGAGCTCGACGCTTTGGCATTGGCCGCGTCAAGACAATGCACGCACTGACACAAGGGGCTTAGGGCATAATTCTGCCCGTTATCATAAAGTCCGAACACCTCGTGGAGTGTTCGCGCCTCAAGTTGGGCACTATATGCATCAGCTCAATCATGTCTTTGGTCAAATGTTGGGTTTGCCTGCCCTGTGTTTTGCTGCCTTTACGCTCAGATCACCCGCTAACGCGGCACCAGAGAACTATCGCGACAGTGCCCGCCGCCGGGCGAGCACCTCAAGAGAGAAAGCCGAAAACCGACCGTCATGATATAGCGAGAGTCCGTCACCACTTGATCGACTACGGAATGTTTAGAATTCCGCTGATTTAAGGGCCGCTTCTCGGTCGTGCACATACGCACTCGAACTGGAGATGTGCGGTGCCATTAGGGCTATATCGTAGCCCCACCTCGAGCTCCATTGGCTAAGTGAAAGAGATAAAGCATTATAGTCCGGATTGCCTCGTTTCGCTACGCTACCACCTCCTTATAACAGACCGAGACGTCGGATTAAAGTGTGAAAAGCGCTTATTTTGCGAACACCCCAAAGACCTTGTGCAAGGGGTCAAGCCAAAGATCGCATCTTTCAGTGTTATACACAAGTATACTTAAACGGCCGCAAGGAGAAGTATTACTACTTGGAAGCACAAGTATAAAAAGCATTCATACTATAATCATTCATAAACAAGTTAATGCGCTCAATTGAACGTTACATTTTTCGAGCATCGCGACTTATTATACGAAAGCGCCACGCATAACTTCCCGAAATAATGTTCGCAGAAGCCGGTTCCCATCCGAACCCCGGGCAGCAACAGCGGTGGCATCCATCTCCGGACATCGCGCTTTACACGGGCTGAGCCATCCGCGCGCCTTGATGCAGCCGACCACTTCATCTCCTTGATATGCGACACCGCCCAAGGAACCGCTGCAAGAGGCCAAAATAGCTCGTCGCTTGGACCTCTCTCGCCACACATGGGCCACGATGTCACCATAGCCAGCCCGACAGTCTATTCAGTTCGCCCATTCAGCCAACTCCGTCCGACAATGAAGAGGGCGATCCGGACTGTGGAATTGAGTCCAATATAACTCTTCCACTCGTGATCCCTTGGCTCCGGAAGTGCTTAACGGCGTCCGCCGCACTCGCAGCCAAGTCCATGTAAGGATCCTTCAACTCCACCGCTTTCAAATTTGGCATACTTGGCATCCATAAACCGGCGACGATAAGAAACGGCTTGCCACCGTGATTTCTCCGGCTTGGCGCAGCTCCTCCTTCATAGCTCAGATTGCGAGCGGGCATCCTTGGTCTCGGCGGTGGCCTTCTTCGTGTCTTCCCGCCCAATAGGCGCCTTTTCAAGAGCCTCGCCACAGCTTGGTAGCATACTTTAATTTCTTGGCCAATCCGCCACCTCCGCCTGCTTAGGCAAGGCACGCCCTTTTCGCCTTCAACTCCTCGCCGCCCTCGCGGCAGCCAGATCACTCCTTCGGCTTGCTCCTTGGTTTGTGCAAGCTCGCCCAAGTCTCCACAAAGCAGCAGCACCGTTTATATAAACAGCATATAACTTATCGAGGAGGGCTTTAACCCACTTAATAAAGCAGCTATGGAGAATTTATTTACCTTATGACTCATCAAGTCGCTGATTGACAAGTGCTATGTCAAGATTCGCCATGTCCAGCTGCCGACTCAGTTCGGCAACCGATTAGTCCGCTGGCCCCGAACTATCCACCACCAGACGTAACAGCGATATTTATTACCCGAGATATTTAGATTTTCGATCCTCGGACGCTGTCGCCTTCGACAACCTACCGAGTCTCGAGGGCTACTATCTATACAGTAGGCGATTTTTATATGCACAATCTGTTAAAAAGCAAAGGGCACGCTTATTTTCGCATACCTCAAATCCCGCCAGAAGCTCATGGCAGATCACGCAATCCGCTTTCAGCGGACAAAATCTTCCAATCACCATACGATTAACGCACGGTGATCTTCTCAAATGGACGCCTCTCAAGCAAATTCTTCGCCTCCCGCCGGCTCGTGGGTGTTGAACTCTTTGACCCTCCGGACTCGGGACGCCCGTGATTTACACTTCGGCTCGCCGCCTCATCTGGCGGCGCTGCCGGATGGAGGCGACGCTTCCATCATCTCCTAAGAAGATCCCCGAGGACGAACTCATCCGAGACGGCCGCAGATCCGAATCGCGATATAAATATTTCGTTACCTATGTAAGCATAAACGAAGGTACTTTCTTATTAAACTTCCTCTTTCATACTCACGGCTCGTTGGAGGGCTGGTCCGTGGGCGATGATTGCGCGTCCGATTCTCTCCGGACGCCGGACCTCCGTGGGGATTTCTTCCCACGCTTAGGGCTGGGGCCTCCGGATCTTCGAGACGGTCCTCTTCTCCCGGGAGGGATCCTTGGTTCCTCCTCTTCGCCGCCTTTGGACGGCGTATTAGCTCCTTTATCTCCCCGTCGCCGCCTCGTGGGCGAATCTCCAACATTCTCCAGACCACGGGCTCCAGTCAGGTCTCTCGGAGGGAGGCCGACACCTTATCAGCCTTGATCGCGCCACCCATTCCTGTAAAAGAACAAAGGGTCGAGACGATCTCTTAAAAGGCATACAAAACAGGATGTCCGGCTTTGAGCTATTTACCGAGTATCCGGACGATCGCGCTTAGTCCAAATCCTCTCAATAATCCGACACGCCACTTGCGGTCCAAGAACAGCTCCTACATCTCCAAGGGTGTCG
This sequence comes from Aegilops speltoides, assembly GCA_021437245.1. Taxonomy (NCBI): domain Eukaryota; kingdom Viridiplantae; phylum Streptophyta; class Magnoliopsida; order Poales; family Poaceae; genus Aegilops; species Aegilops speltoides. The sequence continues at coordinate 278,588,876 of CM038145.1, read as the reverse complement.
CACCCATGAAATGCCGGAGGATACGAGGTCCCTCCGGATCGAACTCCCATAAACGGAGAGGACGACGTTTGCAGGGTAGGAGGTGCCTAGTTAGCATGACCTGCGTCACCTTGACCAGATCAATCTCCCTTGTTTGGAGGTCCCGAATCCGCCTCGCAGGCGGGCACGCCCTCGGACGGCCCCAGCTTGAGCCCTTGGTCGACCCACGACATCGCTTCTTTGTGGAGGTCCCAGCGGAAGGAGGGCGGCGGCTTCGCTTGTCGCCTTTGGAGCGGTGATGTAGAACCACCTCTGCTGCCACAATCCTGCTCCTCTTGAAGGAACCTTCGAGCCATGGGGCATCGACCTTCTTGCTTATGGTCGCCCGCCACACTCCGCCGACGCCCGATCATCTTCGCCCACCTTGAATGTTTTCAGCCACAGCCAAGTGGGGATGACGCGGAGGAAGGCTTCGCAGACAATAATGAATGCGGAGATATGGAGGATGGACTCGAGCCAAGTCGGAAGTCCAGCCCGAGAAGAACAAGCCCCTCACGAAAGGATCCGCTGGAAGCCTAATCCCGACGGAGGTGAGATGCGAAACGACATATTCGCCGGGCTCGGGGCTGGCACGGCCTGCCTGTAAGGCAACTGTCGAGACTTCAGAGGCTGTGTACTTGGCCTCACGCAACTTGAATATGTCCTCCTCCGTGACGGAGGAGGGCATCCACCGCCTTGGAGGTCGGAGCCGACATTGTCAGATCCAAGCGCCGAGTCTCAAGCTCTTGGTGTTGGAACCGGGGCGAGGAAAGATTCGATGCGAGGTTGAAAGACAAGGACAGGCCTTGGTCCTCTTATAAAGGGGAAATAATACCAAGGGCCGTCTCCGTGACCGTCTGAGATTCCCCTTCGATAGAGGAGGCGTGGCGACGGGAACAGTTGGGTTACCCATGCATGTATTGATGAGGATCCCGGAATAAAAGGGAACAGTTGGGTTACCCAAGGAAGCCGCTTCGCTAAACGTGCTGAGGCGGAATAATAAAAACGAGGGCTTGGCTGCGGTGTGACATCACGCTGCGTAATACGTCAGCAGATTGAATTAAGTGTGTATTTTATTCTCTCTACGTTGGAATGTGGACATTACTTTGCAGAGCCGAACACTATCCTGGTGTTCATTATCTTCTCCGGATTATTCAAGGGAGGAACCCGCCTTGCAATGCCGAACATTATGCACGCCGGACTTATCGTCATTGAAGACTGGTTCAGGCTACCGAGGAGTCCCGACTAGGGGTGTCCGGATAGACGGACTATCAATATCCGCCGGACTCCTGCATCACGAAGATAGAAGATTGAAGACTCGGCTCGTGTCCCAAGGTACTTTACTTGGTGTGGAAGGCAAGCTTGGCAATACGGATATGTAGATCTCCTACTATTGTAACCTCTGTAACCCTAGCCTCTTCGATGTCTATATAAACCGGAGGGCTTTAGTCCGAGGACACAACATTACATCTCAACAATCATACCATAGGCTAGGTTCTAGGGTTTAGCCTCATTGATCTCGTGGTAGATCTACTCTTGTACTACCCATATCATCAATATTAATCAAGCAGACGAGGGTATTACCTCCATCGAGACGGCCTCGAACTCGGGTAAAAACATTGTGTCCCTCGTCTCCTGTTACCATCCGCCTAGACGCACAGTTCGGGACCCCCTACCCGAGATCCGCCGGTTTTGACACCGACACTGCCCATATGGAAATTAATTTGACTTGCAAACATCACAAATTGAACCTAGTGCAGTGATTAATATGATAGGAAAATAGACCATCACTATTTGCTCAAAATGCAAATACAAAGATACCATCTACTTGGCACAATCTACTTTGGTCAATGTTTTCCATAGAGATCCCATTGCCTAATTTAAAGGAAGAACGCATGACCCACATTTAAATGAAAAACAATTATTTATTGAAATTCGATGGTCCAAGTGGCTGGTTATTATCATATAGCAGCACCACCTGAAAGCATCATATAGCAGCAACAGCAGCTCATAGCAACTCATCATACAGCAGCAGCAGTCTGCAATTCATCATATACCAGCAGCAGCTCATAGCAATTCATCATATAGCAGCAGCAGGAGAAGCTCATAGCAATTCATCATATAGCAGCAGCAGGAGCAGCTCATAGCAATTCATCATATAGCAGCAGCAGGAGCAGCTTGTAGCAACTCATCATATAGCAGCAGCAGCAGCAGCTCATAGCAATTCATCATATAGCAGCAGCAGCAACTCATAGCAACTCATCATACAGCAGCAGCAGCTCAGAGCAATTCATCATATAGCAGCAGTAGGAGCAGCTCATAGCAATGCATCATATAGTAGCAGCAGAAGCAGCTCATAGCAATTCATCATATAGTGGATCAGAATGAAAATTTGGCAAAAAATCGGACGAGATTCTCACCTTGTTGGATGAGCTCATCCTTCAACAGCACCTCAAGGCCATGGTCTGGGAGGAGGGGAGGGGGAACAAGGTGCCTTCTGCCGCAGTGTGGCATCAGTCATAGTTGTGCAGCACCCACCGGAGTAGTGTGTTGGACGAACCATAGTGGAGGAGCTGCTGGAGACCAGTAGAATGAGGGGCGGTGCTAGAGGGAGGAGCAGCCAGGGAAATTTGCCCCTACCCACCGGCCATGTAGCCTAGCTGGACATAGCATCGTCGAGGACCGTGCCGATGGGACCAAGGGCGATGGCTCACTGGAGGAACCCTAGTGCTGCAGTGGGGTTCGAGGTAGAGGAAAGGGGAGAGGAGACGCAAGCGGCAGGGCAATGAATGCTTGCGTGTTTGTTTTACTTGAGGGTCGTGTGACACGGGCGCAAGCAGCTTGCATTTTGAGTGTAATATAGGCGCACAACAGAGTCATTTCACTATTCCCTTCCTTCAATTTTTAGTGAGGTTCTACCCAAACACCCCTCCAAAGCGAAATTAGTTAAGCCCAAGCCCATAACTCAAAAATGACTTCTTTACATCTTTTATGGCTTATTTTGACAATATGCCCTGAAAAGGCGGAATCGAACTGGCCCTTAACCTGCAATTCAATTGTGTGTGCAATGTTGAATCACTCCTGCCTGCTATCTGTACATTTAGGCATCATCATACATGGCATAATCTAATACATGTGCATTCCATTGTAGAATCTAGAATATGCAATGTTTATGTTAGTTCATACATTGCACATGATGTTTAAATGCCCCTTAAATCTGGCCAGTCAAGTGATGGTCTTTAAGCCTCCTTCTTTGCTTCTTTTCTTGATATGTAAGATTTGCTCACACATCTGCTCAATTGCTTGTTTGCATTAGCCAGCCATACTAGGACTGTTTGCTTTGATTACTTGTTGTTCTTGACCTAACACTCTAACAGAGCTTGTCAACGATTTAAACACTAAGAGTTGTTGTAGTGGGGCCTTGTCTAACTCATAGGTGACATAAAGGTTTGGCTGTACACTACAGTAGGTTCTCCAAGAGTACCTGGAGATCCAGTTCGAAGGTATGCCTAGTTTTTACATAGTGCAGACATAGTAAATGCTCATTTCATTGTGTGCAAGTGCAAGAGATGCGGCATGTTTCATTATGTGGTGTTGTTTTGTTATAATCTCATCCTTTTGTGTTCACAGACTGGAAAGTATGCATATTTATCTTCCAAGGAGACGAGTAACTAGTTTGTGTCACCTTGTAGAGGGGGTGCAATGAAGATAAGATTGAGGATTTCCATGTACAAGATGTTAGGAAGGAGCCTTGCAAGAGAAGTAGGAGCTGCGCTGAGCCTCTTCAACCTGCTAAGGTAAGTCACTGTATGCAACTCAACAGTTCAATTCCTTGTTTGTTTCAGGCATAGTTAATTTTCTCTTTTCAATTGCTTTATTTGTCCTCACTTAATGAGATGCCCAAATAATTATGCGTGATGTTCGGTAATTGTATCACTATTAGTTGACATAATTAAAGGCCTTACCATTTAATTACTCTGCTGAAGTGTGCCTGAAGCTTTGAAGTCTATTAACCAACTATTATTGCATGAGGCTCACAATCTATTTTATACTACGCTAATGATTGCATAGTTTTGCCTACTGTAGTTTGTTTGTATGAAACCCTCTACTGTTAATTATGCTCCCTAAGACTTTAATTGAGTTACAGAATGGCCAACTGCTTGCTTACTTATACACAACGTGTTGTCTAAATTTGTAACTTGTCTGTGTTTTCGATTGGGCCCCAACATCGTGCTCCTCTGGTGAGCTAAGAGGATTTCATGTATGCAGCTGCATGCACTATCTTTTTATAATTTTTAAAATTTCACCGCTTATGCTTCATGATGTGTAACATTTTTTTGTGAAAGTGACGGTAACATTATTGTTAGTCCTGTTTTGCCATGTAGTACAAAATAGTGTCTTGTTCGCTTCAATCGTTGTAACTATATTTTTGCCCTAGTCATGTGTACTTACGTAAACATTTCAGATGAAGTGACATCAACACAAAAATCATGCGCAAAGGCAAAGATGGCCGCATCGAATGATTATGGATTGGAATTGGAATGTGCTGATGTTCACGAGCATCAACTAGAGGTGGCAAGACAACGTGTACATGATTTTCAACGTATAATCAACAAGTTGAGACTGGACATGCAGGTTTAGATGCAGGAGTCAAAAAATGAAACAAGACACCGAGGTAACCATGAAGGAATTGGAGATTTTGCAGACTGAAATTTGTGCTATCTAAATCCAGCCAATCCTATTTTCTGAAGAGATTATAGTTCAAATGGAGTTAAGTTGATGCGCGTCCATGATGTATGAGCTGTATTTTCCCAGTGTATGTAATTTGCTATCTGTGTATGCTTTATTATCACCTGTGCCGAACCATAATGCCCAGTGAGTATAATCGGCTGTAATTTCTTTATTGTATAGTGTAGGATTATTCTACCTTTCTATGCCTTGATCTCTTTGTTGTATAGTGTATGCTTTTTAGAGGTGATAGTATTGAGTAGGATAATTCTTTGAATATGTTATATCGTTCAAACGGGGGCCAACTCGCCCGACCATGGCCCTTCACGGGCCGTCGGATCCATGGGCCTTCTACGTCTCGTAGGATCCATGGGCCTTCTACATCTCGTAGGATCCATGGGGCTTCTACGTCTCGCAGGATCCATGGCCTTCTACGTCTCGTAGGATCCATGGGCCTTCTACGTCTCGTAGGATCCATGGGCCTTCTACGTCACGTAGGATCCATGGGCCGCCGACTCATTTATGGGTCTTGCATGGGCCTTTAATGGGCCGTAGACGGGCCTATAATGGAAATCGTACGTTTTATGGGCTGACCATAACGGGCCGTTAATAGGCTGTATTTGGTAAAGCTATGAAAATGGCCCAACGGGCTAACGGACCACAAATGGGCCGACTGTAATGACGGGCTGAATTTGGCCCACAAGCAGAAAATGACAGTAACGGGCCGTAAGTAACCGAATGCTGCAAATGAGCCCAAGAATAAATGGGCCTCGTAGAAGGTCGAAAGTTAACTTGGGCTGAAACGCCCAACGGAATAACGCCCGTTAATGGGTATAAAGTGTTACATCGCTCATTACGGGCCGCCACCGCGGCCGTTAATGGGTGTAAAGTAATACACTCTTCATTACGGGCCAGTTTCAGCACGGGCCGCTAATGGGCCAAGAGTTACAAAGGGCCTCATATGGGCCGAAATACGTCATGAGCCATACATGGGCTAGAAGTGAAAATGGGTTGGAATCATATTGGATGGCCCAGATGACGCTACTGGGCCTAATTTGCATAGGGCGTAACGGGCCTTGGGTTAGCGGGTTGTAAATGGGCTATATACTAACAGGCCGTTAATAGGCTTTCCATGGGCCGGCCCGCCAGCTTTTGACCAAGTCAAACGGGCCGGCCTTTTCACAGGAATGGGCCACTGTTGGGCCATGCCACGTGTCGCCGTATCATAGGCGCCTTTTGTCCAGTGAGTGGATGACATCTGTCCCAATGATGAGCCGACACGTGTTTCCTCCAGCCAATGATGATTTTACACGTGGAAAAACCCCATTGGTCGGGGCTGTTAACAGGTTATCGGATCCAAAACCCGACCCGATAGCTTAACGGCGTTCCGTTACGGTGGATGCCACGTGTCGGTCACCCTTGACGAAAGCACTTCTGTGACGCGCGATTTATCGTCATGGAAGTGGATACTTCCGTGATGATAATTTTGGTAATGTCATGGAACACTTCTATGATAGCACAGGTATGACTATCTTGATTCTGTCATAAAATCGTCATGGATGTACATGCATGACAAAAAACGCGACCTACTGTGACAAACATGTATCATCACGGAAGTGTATTTTTTTGTAGTGAGAGCACTCCATGCAACAAACTTGTTACACAACTTTTACCATACGTGCATGCACGGGACTTGCCAACTTCAACACAAGTATTCCTCAATTTCATAATTACCCTACTAGCATGACTCTAACATTACCACCTTTATATATCAAAACAATTATCAAGCATCAAATTGACCATAGCATCCAATTCACTTCCTATGATAGTTTTTATAATACCCACTTGGATGCCCATCATTCTAGGACCAATTTTATAACCATAGAAAATACCATGCTATTCTAAAAGACTCTCAAAATAATGTAAGTGAAGCATGAGAGATCAATAATTTTTACAAAATAAATCCACCACCGTGCTCTAAAAGATATAAGTGAAGCACTAGAGCAAAATTGTCTAGCTCAAAAGATATAAGTGAAGCACATAGAGTATTCTAATAAATTCTGAATCATGTGTGTCTCTACCAAAAGGCGTGTACAGCAGGATGATTGTGGTAAACTAAAAAGAAAAGACTCATATCATACAAGACGCTCCAAGCAAAACACATATCATGTGACGAATAAAAATATAGCTCCAAGTAAAGTTACCGATAGACAAAGATTTAAAGAGGGATGCCTTCCGGGGCATCCCCAAGCTTAGGCTTTTGGTTGTCCTTGAATTATCTTGGGGTGCCATGGGCATCCCCAAGCTTAGGCTCTTGCCACTCCTTATTCCATAGTCCATCAAATCTTTACCCAAAACTTGAAAACTTCACAACACAAAACTCAACAGGAAATCTCATGAGCTCCGTTAGTGCAAGAAAGAAAAACCACTACTTAAGGTACTATAATGAACTCATTCTTTATTTATATTGGTGTTAAACCTACTGTATTACAACTTCTCTATGGTTCATACCCCTCGATACTAGCCATAGATTCATCAAAATAAGCAAACAACACATGAAAAAACTGAATTTGTCAAAAACAGAACAGTCTGTAGGAATCTGTAACTTTCGAATACTTCTGGAACTCTAAAACTCCTACCAAAATAGGAAGTCCTAGGAAATTTATCTATTGATCTACTTAAAAATAATCAACTAAAAAGCACGTTTCTGTGATTTATAAAAATTATTCTCGTGCGTGTAGAAGTTTCTGTTTTTCAGCAAGATCAAATTAACTATCACCCAAGATGATCCTATAGGTTCTACTTGGAACAAACACTAATTAAAACATAAAACCACACCTAAACAGAAGCTAGATGAATTATTTATTACTAAATAGGAACAAAAATCAAGGAACAAAAATAAAACTGGGTTGCCTCCCAACAAGCGCTATCGTTTAACGCCCCTAGCTAGGCATAAAAGCGAGAATAGATCTAAGTATTGCCACCTTTGGTATTTAATTCTTCAATAGAGCACTTATAACCCTTAGGAGTTTCTTTCTTTTTGGTAATGATTAAACCTCTAGGCAAGAAATCAAGAGATTCGTTTGTAGCAAAAGGTTCCTTAATGAAAGCGAGAAAATTGGGGTGACCACTTATTGATTTGAGATCTGCATTTTCCTTACTAGAAGATTCACCCTTATTTTTAGGAACATACATTAGTTTGGCAATTTTAGTAGGAGGAGTTGGAGTATTTTTCACAGATGAAAAGGCAGACCCTAAGTTGGTAATAATATCCTCCAGTTTACCGATTCTTGTAGAATCTAGATCTATTCTTTCGTTAACTATGGGTTCTTTCTCTTTAAAAAAATTCAGAGTAACTCCAACCCTAGATCCATATTGGGTAATTTGGTTGTGGATCTATTTATCCAAATTTTCAATTAACCCAACCGTGGAAACTTTATTTTCAATAATTTCTAGCCTTTGCATCACATGCTCTAAGGTTAAAACAGTTCCATTAACCAAAACAGGTGGTGGGCCAAACAAATCTAACATAGCATTATAAGCATCAAAAGTATGGCTACCCAAGAAATTCCCTCCGGTGATGGTATCAAGGATATATCTATTCCAAGGAGTAATGCCGACATAAAAATTACAAAGAAGAACAAAAGTAGATAGCTTCCTAGTAGACCTATTTTGAGCATTGCAAATTCTATGCCAAGCATCTTTTAGATTTTCTCCCTCCCTTTGTTTAAAATTAAGAACTTCATGCTCGGGAGTACTAACGATGATAGGAGGACTAGCCATGACGACAAGCGACGACACAAGAAGCAAGCGAAGAAGAGGCAAACGAAAAAGAGAGAGCGAATAAAACGGCAAGGGTGAAGTGGGGGAGAGGAAAAGGAGAGGCAAATGGCAAATAATGTAATGCAAGGGAGATGACTTTGTGATGGGTACTTGGCATGTCTTGACTTGAGCGAAGACCTCCCCGACAACGGCGCTAGAAACCCCACCCTGTTGGTTTTCCCTTGAAGAGGGAAGGGTGATGCAGCAAAGTAGCGTAAGTATTTCCCTTAGTTTTTGAGAAACAAGGTATCAATCCAGTAGGAGGCTCCATGCAAGTCCCTCGTACCTACACAAACAAACAAGAACCTCGCAACCAACGCGATAAAGGGGTTGTCAATCCCTTCACGGTAACTTGCGAAAGTGAGATCTGGTAGAGATAATAAGATAAGATAAATATTTTTAGTATTTTTATGATATAGATTGGAAAGTAAAGATTGCAAATAAAGATAGATCGGAAATTTATATGATAAAAGATAGACCCGGGGGCCATAGGTTTCACTAGTGGCTTCTCTCAAGATAGCATAAGTATTACGGTGGGTGAACAAATTACTGTCGAGCAATTGATAGAAAAGTGCAGAGTTATGAGAATATCTAGGCATGATCATGTATATAGGCATCATGTACGCGACAAGTAGATCGAAACGATTCTGCATCTACTACTATTACTCCACACATCGACCGCTATCCAGCATGCATCTAGAGTATTAAGTTCATAAGAACAAAGTCACGCATTAAGAAAGATGACATGATGTAGATGGATAAACTCAAGCAATATGATATAAACCCCATCTTTTTATCCTCGATGGCAACAATACAATACGTGCCTTGCTGCCTCTAACACATCGAAAGGACACCGCAAGATTGAACCCAAAGCTAAGTATTTCTCCCATTGCAAGAAAGATCAATCTAGTAGGCCAAACCAAACTGATAATTCGAAGAGACTTGCAAAGATAACCAATCATACATAAAAGAATTCAGAGGAGATTCAAATATTTCTCATAGATAAACTTGATCATAAACCCACAATTCATCGGATCTCGGCAAACACACCGCAAAAAGAGTTACATCAAATAGATCTCCAAGAAGATCGAGGAGAACTTTGTGTTGAGATTCAAAGAGAGAAGAAGCCATCTAGCTAATAACTATGGACCCGAAGGTCTGTGGTAAACTACTCACAACTCATCGGAGAGGCTATGGTATTGATGTAGAAGCCCTCCATGGACGATTCCCCCTCCGGCGAGAGCACCAGTGAAGGCTCCAAGATGGAATCTCGTGGATACAGAAGGTTGCGGCGGTGGAAATAGGGTTTTGTGGTGCTCCTGGATGCTTTCAGGGTATGCAGGTATATATAGGTGAAGGAAGTCGGTCAGGGGAGCCACGAGGGGCCCACGAGGGTGGGGCGTGCCCACCCCCTAGGGCGCTCCTTACACCCTCGTGGCCGCCTCGGCTGCTTCTTGACATCCACTCCAAGTTTCCTGGATTGCGTTTGTTCCAAAAAGATCACTCCCGAAGGTTTCATTCCATTTGGACTCCGTTCGATATTCCTTTTCTTCAAACACCAAATAGGCAAAAAAACAGCACTGGGCCGGCCTCCGCTAGTAGGTTAGTCCCAAAAATGATATAAAAGTGTAAAGTAAAGCCCATAAACATCCAAAATGGGTAATATAATAGCATGGAACAATAAAAAATTATAGATACGTTGGAGATGTATCAGTGTCGTCCATGTACCCTCGTAGACCGTAAGCGGAAGCGTTATGACAATGCGGTTGATGTAGTCGTACGTCTTCACGATCGAACGATCCTAGTACCGAACGTACGGCACCTCCGCGATCTGCACACGTTCAGCTCGGTGACGTCCCATGAACTCACGATCTAGTAGAGCTTCGAGGGAGAGTTCCGTCAGCACGACGGCGTGATGACGGTGTTGATGAAGCTACCGACGCAGGGCTTCGCCTAAGCACCGCTACAATATGACCGAGGTGGATTATGGTGGAGGGGGCACCGCACACGGCTAAAGATCAATGATCAACGTGTGTGTGTTGGGGTGCCCCCTGCCTTCGTATAAAAAGGAGTAAGGGGGGAGGCGGCCAGCCAAGGAGGAGGGCGTGCCAAGGGGGGAGTCCTACTCCCACCGGGAGTAGGACTCCACTTTCCTAGTAGGAGTAGGAAAAGGGGGAAGGGAAGGAGAGGAGGAGAAGGAAGGGGGCGCGTCGCCCCTCCCCCTAGTCCAATTCGTACTAGGCTTGGGGGGGCGGCCCAACCCTAGCCAGCCCCTCTCTCTCTCTCCCTAAAGCCCATTAAGGCCCATATACTCCTCGGGGGGTCCGGTAACCTCCCGGTACTCCGGTATTTATCCGGTGACTCCCGGAACCCTTCCGGTGTCCGAATATAACCTTCCAATATATCAATCTTTATATCTTCACCATTTCAAGACTCCTCGTCATGTCTGTGATCTCATCCGAGACTCCGAACAACCTTCGGTACATCAAAACACATAAACTCATAATACCCATCATCATCGAAACGTTAAGCGTGCGGACCCTACGGGTTCAAGAACTATGTAGACATGACCAAGACACATCTCCGGTTAATAACCAATATCGGAACCAGGATGATCATATTGGCTCCTACATATTATACGAAGATCTTTATCGGTCAAACCGCATAACAACATACGTTGTTCCCTTTGTCATCGGTATGTTACTTGCCTGAGATTCGATCGTCGTTATCTCAATACCTAGTTCAATCTCGTTAGCGGCAAGTTTCTTTACTCGTTCCGTAATGCATCATCCCACAACTAACTCATTAGTCACATTGCTTGCAAGGCTTATAGTGATGTGCATTACCGAGAGGGCCCAGAGATACCTCTCCGACAATCGGAGTGAAAAATCCTCATCTTGATCTATGCCAACTCAACAAGTACCATCGAAGACACATGTAGAGCACCTTTATAATCACCCAGTTACGTTGTGACGTTTGGTAGCACACAAAGTGTTCCTTTTGTATTCGGAGTTGCATAATCTCATAGTCATAGGAACATGTATAAGTTATGAAGAAAGCAATAGCAACAAACTAAACGATCAAGTGCTAAGCTAACGGAATGGGTCAAGTCAATCACATCATTCTCTAATGATGTGATCCCGTTAATCAAATGACAACTCATGTCTATGGTTAGGAAACACAACCATCTTTGATTCAATGAGCTAGTCAAGTAGAGGCATACTAGTGACACTTTGTTTGTCTATGTATTCACACATGTACTAAGTTTCCTATTAATACAATTCTAGCATGCATAAAAAACATTTATCATGATATAAGGAAATATAAATAACAACTTTATTATTGCCTCTAGGGCATATTTCCTTCAGTCTCCCACTTGCACTAGAGTCTATAATCTAGATTACATAGTAATGATTTTAACACCCATGGAGTCTTGGTGCTGATCATGTTTCGCTCGTGAGAGAGGCTTACTCCACGGGTCTGCAACATTCAGATCCGTGTGTATCTTGCAAATCTCTATGTCTCCCTCCTTGACTTGATCGCGGATGGAATTGAACCATCTTTTGATGTGCTTGGTTCTCTTGTGAAATCTGGATTCCTTTGCCAAGGCAATTGCACCAGTATTGTCACAAAAGATTTTCATTGGACCCGATGCACTAGGGATGACACCCAGATCGGATATGAACTCCTTCATCCAGACTCCTTCATTTGCTGCTTCCGAAGGAGCTATGTACTCCGCTTCACACGTAAATCCCGCCACGACGCTTTGTTTAGAACTGCACCAACTAACAGCTCCACCGTTCAATATAAACACGTAACCGGTTTGTGACTTAGAGTCATCCGGATCAGTGTCAAAGCTTGCATCGACGTAACCATTTACGACGAGCTCTTTGTCACCTCCATAAACAAGAAACATATCCTTAGTCCTTTTCAGGTATTTCAGGATGTTCTTGACCGTTGTCCAGTGATCCACTCCTGGATTACTTTGGTACCTCCCTGCTAAACTAATAGCAAGGCACACAACAGGTCTGGTACACAGCATTGCATACAAGATAGAGCCTATGGGTGAAGCATAGGGAACACCTTTCATTTTCTCTCTATCTTTTGCAGTGGTCGGGCATTGAGTCTGACTCAACTTCACACCTTGTAACACAGGCAAGAACCCTTTTTTTTTGCTTGATCCATTTTGAACTTCTTCAAAACTTTATCAAGGTATGTGCTTTGTGAAAGTCCAATTAAGCGTCTTGATCTATCTCTATAGATCTTGATGCCCAATATACAAGCAGCTTCACCGAGGTCCTTCATTGAAAAATTCTTATTCAAGTATCCTTTTATGTTATCCAGAAATTTTATATCATTTCCAATCAACAATATGTCATCCACATATAATATTAGAAATGCTACAAAGCTCCCACTCACTTTCTTGTAAATACAGTCTTCTCAAAAGTCTGTTTAAAACCATATGCTTTGATCACACTATCAAAACGTTTATTCCAACTCTTAGATGCTTGCACCAGTCCATAGATGGATCGCTGGAGCTTACACACTTTGTTAGCATCCTTTGGATCGATAAAAACCTTCAGGTTGCATCATATACAACTCTTCTTCCAGAAATCCATTCAGGAATGCAGTCTTTACATCCATTTGCCAAATTTCACAATCATAAAATGCGGCAATTGCTAGCATGATTCGGACAGACTTAAGCATCGCTACGGGTGAGAAGGTCTCATCTAGTCAACTCCTTGAACTTGTCGAAAACCTTTCGCAACAAGTCGAGCTTTATAGACAGTAACATTACCGTCAGTGTCAGTCTTCTTCTTGAAGATCCATTTATTCTCGATGGCCTGCTGATCATCGGGCAAGTCAACCAAAGTCCACACTTTGTTCTCATACATGGATCCCATCTCAGATTTCATGGCCTCAAGCCATTTTGCAGAATCTAGGCTCATCATCGCCTCCTCATAGTTCGTAGGTTCTCCATGGTCAAGTAACATGACCTCTAGAATAGGATTACTGTACCACTCTGGTGCGGATCTTATTCTGGTTGACCAACGAGGTTCGGTAGTAACTTGATCTGAAGTGTCATGATCATTATCATTAGCTTCCTCACTAATTGGTGTAGGGATCACAGGAACTGATTTCTGTGATGAACTACTTTCCAGTATGGGAGCAGGTACAGTTACCTCATCAAGTTCTACTTTCCTCCCACTCACTTCTTTCGAGAGAAACTCCTTCTCTAGAAAGGATGCGTTCTTAGCAATGAATTTCTTGCCTTCGGATCTGTGATAGAAGGTGTACCCAACAGTTTCCTTTGGGTATCCTATGAAGGTGTACACATTTCTCCGATTTGGGTTCAAGCTTATCAGGTTGAAGCTTTTTTACATAAGCATCGCAGCCCCAAACTTTCAGAAATGATAACTTTGGTTTCTGGCCAAACCACAGTTCATAAGGCGTCATCTCAACGGATTTAGATGTTGCCCTATTTAACATGAATGCAGCCATCTCTAAAGCATAACCCCAAAACAATAGTGATAAATCAATAAGAGACATCATAGATTGCACCATATCTAATAAAGTGCGGTTACGACGTTCGGACACACCATTACGCTGTGGTGTTCCAGATGGCGTGAGTTGCGAAACTATTCCGCATTGTTTCAAATGAATACCAAACTCGTAACTCAAATATTCTCCTCCACGATCAGATCGTAGAAACTTTATTTTCTTGTTACGATGATTTTCCACTTCACTCTGAAGTTCTTTGAACTTTTCAAATGTTTAAGACTTTTGTTTCATTAAGTAGATATACCCATATCTGCTCAAATCATCTGTGAAGGTGAGAAAATAACGATACCCGCCGCGAGCCTTAGTATTCATCGGACCACATACATCAGTATGTATGATTTCCAACAAATCTGTTGCTCGCTCCATTGTTCCGGAGAACGGAGTTTTAGTCATCTTGCCCATGAGGCATGGATCGCAGGTACCAAGTGATTCTAGAAGTCCATCAGTATGGAGTTTTGCTTTACATGAATATGACCCATACGGCAGTGCCACGAATATCATTATCAACTCTGCATCTTTTGGCTTCAACATTATGAATATGTGTATTACTAGTATCGAGATTCAACACAAATAGACCACTCTTCAAGGGTGCATGACCATAAAAGATATTACTCATATAAATATAACAACCATTATTCTCAGATTTAAATGAATAACCGTCTCACATCAAACAAGATCCAGATATAATGTTCATGCTCAACGGTGGCACCAAATAACAATTATTAAGGTCTAAAACTAATCCCGAAGGTAGATGTAGAGGTAGCGTGCCGACCGCGATTCTTGGGTAACGTAGTAATTTCAAAAAAAATCCTACACACACGCAAGATCATCGTGATGCATAGCAACGAGAGGGAAAAGTGTCGTCTATGAACCCTCATAGTCCGTAAGAAGAAGCGTTATGACAACGCGGTTGATGTAGTCGTACGTCTTCATGATTGACCGATCCCAGCACCGAAGTTACGGCACCTCCGCGGACTGCACACATTCAGCTGGCGACGTCCCACGAACTCACGATCCAGTAGAGCTTCGCGGGAGAGTTCCATCAGCACGACGACGTGATGACGGTGTTGATGAAGTTACTGACGCAGGGCTTCGCCTAAGCACCACTACGGTATGACCGAGGTGGATTATGGTGGAGGGGGGCACCGCACACGGCTAAGAGAGATCAATGATCAACTTGTGTGTCTATGGGGTGCCCCCCTCCCCCGTATATAAAGGAGTGGATGAGGGGGAGGGCCGGCCCTCTCTAGGCGCGCCCAAGGGGGGAGTCCTACTCCCGGTGGCAGTAGGATTCCCCCTTCCCAAGTTGGACTAGGAGAGGTAAGGGAAGGGAATGAGGGAGGAAGGAAATTAAAGGGGAGGCCAGCCCCCCTCCCAATTTGGATTGGGCTTGGGGGGGCGCGCCCCCTCTGCTCATTTCCCCTCTTTTCCATTAAGGCCCAATAAGGCCCATATACCTTCCGGGGGGTTCCGGTAACTTCCCGATACTCCGGTATATTCCCAATCTCATCCGAAACCATTCCGATGTCCAAATATAGTTGTCCAATATATTGATCTTTATGTCTCGACCATTTCGAGACTCCTCGTCATGTCTGTGATCATATCCCGGACTCCGAACTACCTTCGGCACATCAAAACACATAAACTCGTAATGCCGATTGTCACTGGACTTTAAGCGTGCGGACCCTACGGGTTCGAGAACTATGTACACATGACTGAGACACGTCTTCGGTCAATAACCAATAGCGGACCCTGGATGCTCATATTGGTTCCTACATATTCTATGAAGATCTTTATCGGTAAAACCGCATAACTATATCCATTGTTCCCTTTGTCATCCGTATGTTACTTGCCCGAGATTCGATCGTCGGTATCTCAATACCTAGCTCAATCTCGTTACCGGCAAGTCTCTTTACTCGTTCTGTAGTGCATCATCCTATAACTAACTCATTAGTTACATTGCTTGCAAGGCTTATAGTGATGTGCATTACCAAGAGGGCCCGGAGACACTTCTCTGACAATCGGAGTGACAAATCCTATTCTAGATCAATACCAACTCCACGAACACCATCGGAGACACCTGTAGAGCACCTTTATAGTCACCTAGTTACGTTGTGACGTTTGGTAGCACACTAAGTGTGTCGGATTTCGGGTTCCGGCAGACCCTTGAGGTTCGAACACTGGGGTGCGCATGAAGATCTTTCCCCTACCAGCTCACGTGTTGAAGTCTCACAAGAATCTGAGCTAGAAAGAAGAACACACAAGGGACACGAGATTTATACTGGTTCAGGCCACCATTGTGGTGTAATACCCTACTCCAGTGTGTGGTGTGGTGGATTGCCTCAGGGGCTGATGATGAACAGTGCAAAGGGAGAACAGCCTCGCGAGGGGCTTTTCTTGAGCTGGTGCAATGAACTGCTTGGGTGAGTTCAGTCGCTTCTCTCTCTCTGATCGATTTGTTCTCTAGGTGCCTCTGGATGCCTCTACCCTGTGGTGGCTAGTCATATTTATAGAGGGAGGCCCTGGGCCTTGTCCCAAATAATGAGCGGGATGGCGCTGTCACGCCCAATATGCAACCCTATCCAAAAGGAACTCAAAGGTCCCACCAAGGATAGACCCGCATATTGAAACGCTTTCGCAAGGTGGATATCATTACATCAACATTACATAATAGATGGGGATACATACATAAGGCATACAATGCCACACGAATACAACATCATAAAACATAAGATAAACATCCGACTATGGAGGAAACACAAACAGAAACTCAAACAACATCCACCCTGCTAGCCTAGGCTGCCGACCTGGAACCTATCTCCTGATCGAAGAAGAAGCAGAGGAAGAACTCCAAAACAAGCAAACATCGCTCTCGCATCATGATCATCGCATAACCTGTACCTGCAACTGTTGTTGTAGTAATCTATGAGCCACGAGGACTCAGCAATCCCATTACCATGGGTATCAAGACTAGCAAAGTTTAAAGGGAAAGGAAAGGGTAACGTGGTGAGGTTGCAGCAGCGACTAAGCATGATATGGTGGCTAACATACGCAAATGAGAGCGAGAATAGAAACAAAGGAACGGTCATGAAGCTAGCAATGATCAAGAAGTGATCCTGAACTCCTACTTACGTCAAACATAACACAGAAACCGTGTTCACTTCCCGGACTCCGCCGAGAAGAGACCATCACGGCTACACACACGGTTGATGCTTTTAAATCGAATCGTGTCAAGTTATCTACAACCGACATTAACAAATTCCCATCTGCCACATAACCGCGCACGGCTCTCGAAAGTTTATACCCTGCGGGGTGTCCCAACTTAGCCCATGATAAGCTCTCGCGATCAACGAAGGATATACCTTCTCCCGGGAAGACCCGATCAGCCTCGGAATCAAGGTTTACAAGACATTTCAACAATGGTAAAACAAGACCAGCAAGACCGCCCAGCCGACAAATCCCGATAGGAGCTGCACATATCTCGTTCTCGTGGCACACCGATGAGCAAGACATCGGTTGGCATAGACCACTGTTGCCCGGGCGCCGGACATCGCTTCGTTCGGACCAAAGACTTAGACAAGCAACGCCCGGGGCTAAAATAAAGATGACCCTCGGGTTGGCCGACCCAAGGGAAAGGGATAGGTGGTGGTGAGGCAAATGGTAAAACCAAGGTTGGGCCTTGCTGGACAAGTTTTATTCAAAGCGAACTGTCAGGGGGGTCCCATAAATCACCCGACCGCGTTAGGAACGCAAAATCCGGGGAACATAACACCGGTATGACAGAAACTAGGGCAGCAAGAGTGGAACAAAACACCAGGCATAAGGCCGAGCCTTCCACCCTTTACCAAGTATATAGATGCATTAATTAAATAAGAGATATTTTGATATCCCAACATAAACCCTGTCCACCATGGAGCAATCTTCAACTTCACCTGCAACTAGCAATGCTATAAGAGGGGCTGAGCAAAGCGGTAACATAGCCAAGCAACGGTTTGCTAGGAATGGTGTCAAAGGTTATAGGTTCATGGCAAATTTGGGGAGGCTTGAAGAACAAGTGATAGATAGCGCAACATAGCGATAGAACGAAGCAACTAGCATAGCAATGATAGTAGTGAGATCCAGGGTAGCGGTCATCTTGCCTGAAATCCCGCAAGGAAGAAGAACGAGTCCATGAAGAAGATGAAGCCACGAAGACGAACCACACGTAGACGAACGCATCCTCACGATCGCAACGAAACGGGAACTATCGAGAAGAAACACACAACATGGTAAACACACCACACATGAACAAGACATGATGCATAACAAGCATGATGCATGACAAAGCTAAATGAAGCTACTCATGGCAAAAGATGATGCATACAAGACCAACACATCAAGGCAAGTTTAAATGAGTCCGGAAATAACATATAACAATTCCGGTAAGTCCTCATATACAAAATTTCGAAATTGGTCCAGAACTGAATAAACCTTATGTTCAAGTTGTTAAACAGCAAGTTAAGATGCACCAAGAGGATCTACACGAAATTCTAGTCAAGTTACATATAAAGTTCATTAGATTTGGAGCTACGGCCTAGAAGATATGAGCAAAACAAGTTAAACATGACATTGATGCAAAATGCATACCAACATCAAGCAAACACACCAAAACAAGGATGCAACATGATAATATGAAGCTACATGCAAAAACAAGCAAGTTTCATATAAAGCACACTCAAAACGGAGCAACGGTGCAACACATACACTATACAAGTCATAGCAACAATCTGTCCATAACAACAACTAGGCATATTACAAGCATCAAAACAACAAGCTACAGTACCCCAACATAATAACAAAAGGCATGATCATGAATTACAGGTAAAGCATAACAAAACATGAACACTGAGCTATCTCCAGAAACAACTAGAACACGCTCAAAAAGACATGGAAAGATTGCAAATAATAACAGTTTCAGACTTCAGCAGAAATAACATCAGGTTGCAATGTTTAGAGCTATCAAACAACATGTTACAGGAACTTATCATGGCAAACAAAGGCATGGCATGAATCTACTAAAAGCATAGATCAAAAGTCCCTTACTGACCATGAGCCAAAAAGGATCAGAAAATATGATGGCACCCATGTAAACATGGCAAGTTATATTACAGATTCAAACATGGCAGGAACAACAATAAGTAGGCATGTTCGTGAGATTGAACCACTCACCACAGAGCAATACATGGCATAGCAAGGCAACCAACAGTAAGAAGGCATGTTCATGAAGCTAATCATGGCAAGAACAAGTTCATAGGATGCACGGATCACTAGAAAAGCATATGGCCAAAACTGAACTTCATGTTAACAGGTTGACAGCAACATTATTTAGCAAGTTTGGAGCAAGATAACAAGCTACAGCAAGCTATAATTGCAACCAAGAGCATTAATGGATAGAGCAAGACATGTATAACAAAACATCCTTAGTGAACATCTCCAGAATAATGCACGAAATGACTTGTAGAAGCATGTTAACATAGCAACAAAATATAACAGAATCTGTCAGGGAAACAGCAACAGCAAGTACCCTACTTAACAAGCTTGATGCACTCAGCACACAACTCACAAAAATACATGGATAGCACCTCTGGAAAGATGGCCTGGCATAGATCAAAACACATGTAGACATCAACCTCATAGGATGCACACATCAATCATGGCAAAAATGACAAATGAGCATGTTATAACAGTTTCAGCAGATTAACATCAACATGCACTCTTCGAACAGCATTTCAGGCATCAAGATGAGCTCCAATGAAAATGAAGCAATGGAATGAAATGAAGTACTCGTTGAAGCGAACAATTTGACATATTACACGCACAAAACGGAGCTACGGATGCAGAGATACGATGCAACGAACAAGGCATGATTATATGAAAAACTGGGGACTTGGGCGTTTTCAGGAAAAAACATGAGAGCGTCGGATAGGAAAATGACGCACGGGTGCGGGATAGCGGGGGCTGCTCACCATGGGCCAAGCCCAGTATAGGAGGAGGCGAACTGGGCTGGGGAAGGTGGATCGGGCCGGACGGAGCTGGGCCGCGGGGCCCACGCGAGAGGAGCTCGTCCTCCTCCCGTGCTCCTCACGGGACAGAGGCCATGGCGGCGGCGCCGCTGGAAGAGGAGGCCGGCGACGGCCGAGGCGAGGCGGGAAAGGCCCAGCCGGATCCAGGCGGATCCGGCCCCGGGGACCCCATTCCCGGCGGCAGCGGCGTCTGTAGAGTACGGCGGTGCGAGATCCGCAATGAAGCGCCAAGGCAGTTCTCAAGGGAGAAGAGAGAGAGCGAGGTGAGAGAGAGAGAGAGAGAAGCACAGGAAGAAGAGGGAGCGAGGGACGGCGAGGCTCGCCTGGCGGCGGGCTCGCGGCGCCGGCGGCCGCCGGGAGCCGGGCGGCGACCGGAGGCGATAAGCGGCGGAAGGGCGGCGGTGGGCAGCGAGGGACGAGGCGGCGGCGCAGGGAGGCCCGGCGAGGCCTTGTTCGACCGGGCGGGCCGGATCTGGGCCCGGGCAGCGACGCGCGGTGGGATGGCGGCGGCGACACGTGGCGATGCGGGATTGGGAGCGGGGGCAGCGACAATGACGTGGCGATCGTTGATTGGACGAAGCGACGTGTCCGGCGGACATTTCCGGCGCGGACGGATGTGTCCGGCGGCGCGAGGGGAGCGGGGCTAGGGTTTCATCTGCGTTTTGGATG
This sequence comes from Aegilops speltoides, assembly GCA_021437245.1. Taxonomy (NCBI): domain Eukaryota; kingdom Viridiplantae; phylum Streptophyta; class Magnoliopsida; order Poales; family Poaceae; genus Aegilops; species Aegilops speltoides. The sequence goes on along the minus strand of CM038145.1, from coordinate 278,568,015 downwards.
GGGAGGGACACATATATATAGGTAGAGGGAGCTAGGAGTGTCCAAATGAGGCACGGTTTTCGGCCACGCGATCGTGATCGAACGACCGAGAGCATGGAAGAGACTTGGATGGGTTTTGGTCCACTTTGGAAGGGGTGTTGGGCCGCAACACAAAAGAGGCCTTTGCGGTTACCCGGTTAACCGTTGGAGTATCAAACGGACTTCAAATGGCACGAAACTTGACAGGCGGTCTACCGGTGCTATACCAAGGCCGCTTGGCAAACCTCGGGCCATTCCGAGAAAGTTTAACACCCGCTCACAACAAGAGACAGAAGGGGAACGTTGGAGGACATAGGAGTGCCGGATTGCAAAACGGACAACGGGGAAAATGCTCGAATGCATGAGACGAACACGTATGCAAAATGAAATGCATATGATGACATGATATGAAATGCATATGATGACATGGCAAAGTGCAACACGCAAGCAAATAACGTGGCAATGACGGCGAATAACTGGAGGACACCTGGCGCAACGAATCCGGGGCGTTACAACACTCCTCCACTAACAAGAGATCTCGTCCCGAGATCTTAGGACCGAGACGGGAGGGAAAAAGGGATGAGGTGAAACAAAACTCAAGAGAAGAAGCAAAGAATCGAGAGCACTCGAGAAGAAGAGAGGAACGACGAGAATGACGAGAGTCGAAAGCTCGCGGAATCAAATAGACTATGAAACCACTCTGGTTAGAATGAGATAAGAAACAAATAAGACTGAAAGGATATAGGCAGCACTCCGGCTGAAACATGGAGGAATAGAACACGAGCTTGAGAGGATGGAATGATACTTGATGAAGACATGACACCAAACCTCCGGAAAGGATTGAAATAGTGGAACGAAAAGAACGAAGAAGAAAATGACAACTTGTGCCACAAATGAAATAGAGATCATCCTTAGAAGGAGGAATTGAACGGAGTTGTTGAGAAAAATCAACAACGAAAAGAATAAGCTTGTTGTGGACTTATGAAAAACATCTCAAAATTACGAGGTGATCTCCGACCACAAGCGGAAAAGATTGAATGGCTGAGAAGAACGAAGAAATGAAAAACTCCACTTCAAAAGAATACGGAGAATTAATTGCACTTCAAGATGCAAGAGGAAAAGATAGTAGAACTCCTTGAACAAGAATCTTGATGAACTCTTGAAAGAATGAATTAAATCATGAAGAACCACCATGAATAACTCCGTTGACAAAAAGGATGATAAGATAGAAATGAAGGATGAAAGAATAAGATGAGCTTTGCGATGATTTAGATGGGGGTTCCGACGAAATGGCCGAGGAAAATTTAAACTCCGGAAAAGAAAAGATGAAACCACTTGGAACTAGAATTTATTCATCGAGAACAAACTCCGAAGGAAAGGATTAATCACTTGGATGAAATAAGAATAAGATTTATTGTATGCTTATCCTCCACCAATTAATTTGATGTGAAGCAATGGATTTTGCATACCACTTATTCTTCTTGAAAAGGATTAAGGGGAAAATAGCACAAAACTTGAGAAAGTCTTCATGAATCACTGGTAGGATTGAAAAAGAACGAATGAAATAATATAATGACACAGGAAAAAGAATCTGAATGAACCACCGTAAGAATTCGAAAATGACTGACGAAAGAGAATGAATCACCGGGAAGAATTAGCAGCACGAATATGCTTGAGGGGGATTTAGATGCAAAAGAACGAAGAGATCCTGAGCTGATAAAAGAAAAGATTTGAAATCAACCTTGGAAAAGGCATGTGACTGATGGAATCCATTCTTATGTCACACTTGAAAGAATTTGAGAATAGCTCCGGGGAAACCAAAGAGTCAGGTAAGATCCTGGGAAAAAACCTGTGGGTTAGGGTCCACTGAAAAAGACGGCACCGTTGGAAAGGATTGATGTAACGCCCTCTATGCGGCTATATCTCCCACGTGTCGAAGCATGACTTAGAGGCATAACCGCATTGAAAGCAATGTCGCAAGTGAGGTAAACTTCACACAACCCAAGTAATACATAAGGGAAAGAGATACATAGTTGGCTTACAATCGCCACTTCACACAATACATGAATAAAGCATTACATCATCCAGATACAATCAAGGTCCGACTACGGAACCAAAATAAAAGAAGAACCCCAAATGCGACAAAGGTCCCCGATCGACCCCAACTAGGCTCCACTCATCGATCAACTAGAACGAAACAACACAAAGGGCAAGATCTTCATCGAGCTCCTCCTTGAGCTTGGTTGCGCCACCGCCAAGAACATAGGCACCTGCAAACTAGTTTTGGAAGTATCTGGTGAGCCACGAGGACTCAGCAATCCCATTACCATGGGTATCAAGACTAGCAAACTTAATGGGAAAGGAAGGGGTAAAATGGTGAGGTTGCAGCAATGGCTAAGCATGATATGGTGGCTAACATACGCAAATGAGAGCGAGAAGAGAAACAAGCGGAACGGTCGTCAACTAGCAATGATCAAGAGGTGATCCTGAACACCTACTTACGTCAAACATAACCCAGAAACCGTGTTCACTTCCCGGACTCCGCCGAGAAGAGACCATCACAGCTACACACTCGGTTGATGCGTTTTAATTCGGATCTGGTGTCAAGTTATCTACAACCGGACATTAACAAATTCCCATCTGCCACATAACCGCGGGCACGGCTCTCAAAAGTTTATACCCTGCAGGGTGTCCCAACTTAGCCCATGACAAGCTCTCGCGATCATCCAAGGAATAGACCTTCACCCGAGACACTCCGATCGCACTCGGTATCCCGGTACATCAAGACATTTCGACAATGGTAAAACAAGACCAGCAAAAGCCGCCTCGATGCGCCGACAATCTGATAGGAGCTGCGATATCTCGCTCTCGGGCACACCGGATGAGCAAGACGTCGGGTTGGCATAGACCTGTTGCCAGGGGCGCCGGACATCGCTTCGGTTTGGACCAGACTTAGACAAGCACCGCCCGGGGCTAAAATAAAGATGACCCTCGAGAGAGCGACTCCCAAGGGAAAAGTAGGTGGTGGTGAGGCAAATGGTAAAAGTCAATGTTGGGCCTTGCCGGACAAGTTTTATTCAAAGCGAACTGTCGGGGTCCCATAAATCACCCGACCGCGTAAGGAACGCAAAATCCGGGAACATAACACCGGTATGATGTAAACTAGGGCGGCAAGAGTGGAACAAAACACCAGGCATAAGGCCGAGCCTTCCACCCTTTACCAAATATATAGATGCATTAATAATATAAGAGATATTGTGATATCCCAAGAAAACCGTGTCCACCATGGAGAAATCTTCAACTTCACCTGCAACTAGCAACGCTATAAGAGGGGCTGAGCAAAGCGGGAACATAGCCAAACAATGGTTTGCGTAGGAATGGTGTCAAAGGTTAGAGGTTCATGGCAATATGGGATGGCTTGATAAACAGGTAATAGGTAGTGCAGCATAGCGATAGAACGAAGCAGCTGGCATAGCAATGATAGTAGTGAGATCCAGGATAACGGTCATCTTGCCTGAAAGCCCGCAAGGAAGAAGAACGAGTCCATGAAGAAGATGAAGCCACGAAGACGAACCACACATAGACGAACGAATCCTCACGATCGTAACGAAACGGGAACTATCGAGAAGAAGCACACAACATAGTAAACACACCACACATGAACATGACATGATGCACAACAAGCATGATGCATGACAAAGCTACATGAAGCTACTCATGGCAAAAGATGATGCAAACAAGAACAATACATCAAGGCAAGTTTAAATGAGGCCGGGAACAACATATAACAATTCCGGTAAGTCCTCATATGCAAATTTCGAAATTGGTCCAGAACTGAATTAACCTTATGTTGAAGTTGTTAAACAGCAAGTTAAAGAGCACCAAGAGGATCCACACGAAATTCTAGTCAAGTTACATATAAAGTTCATTAGATTCGGAGCTACGGGCTAGAAGATATGAGCAAAACAAGTTAAACATGGCATTGATGCAAAATGCATACAAACATCAAGCAAACACCTCAAAACAAGGATGCAACATGATAATATGAAGCTACATGCAAAATCAAGCAAGTTTCATATAGAGCACATTCAAAACGGAGCAACGGTTCAACACATGCACACTATACAAGTCATATCAACAATCTGTCCAAAACAGCAACTAGGCATCTTACAAGCATCAAAACTACATGCTACAGCATCCCAACATAATAACAAAAGGCATGGGCATGAAGTACACGTAAAGCATAACAAAACATGAACACTGAGCTATCTCCAGAAATCAATGGATCATGCTCAAAAACACATGGAGATATTGCAAATAATAACAGTTTCAGGCTTTAGCAGAAATAGCATCACGTTGCAATGTTTAGAGCTATCAAACAACATGTTACAGGAACTTATCATGGCAAACAAAGGCATGGCATGAATCTACTAATTGCATATATCAAAAGACCCTTACTGACCATAAGCCAAAAGGGCACGGAAAATATGATGGCACCCATCTAAACATGGCAAGTTATATTATAGGTTTATAACATGGCAGGAACAACAATAAGTAGGCATGTTCGTGAGCTTGAACCACTCACCACAGAGCAACACATGGCATGGCAAGGCAACCAACAGTAAGAAGGCATGTTTATGAAGCTAAGCATGGCAAGAGCAAGTTCATAGGGTGCACGGATCACTAGAAAAACACATGGGAACAAGTGAACTTAATGTTAACAGGCTGACAGCAACATTTTCAAGCAACTTTAGAGCAAGATTACAACATGTTCCAGCAGGCTATAATTGCAACCAAGGGCATGAATGGATAGAGAATGACATGTAGTTCAAAACATGTTTATAGAGCATCTCCATATTATGCATAGAATGATTAGTAGAAGCATGTTAACATAGCAACAAAATATAACAGAATCTGTCAGAAAACAAAGAATAAAGAATAAACCTACTTAGCAAGCTTGATACACTCAGCACACAACTCACAAAAATACATGGTTAACACCCCTGGAAAGATGGCATGGCATAGTCCAACATTCATGTAGAGCTCATACTCATAGGATGCACACATCAATCATGGCAAAATGATAAATGAGCAAGTTATAACAGCCAAAGCAGATTAACATCAACATGCACTCTTCCAACAAAGATTTCGGGCTTCAAGATGAGCTCAAATGAAAATGATGCAATGGAATGAAATGATCTACTCGTCGGGACGAACAATTTGACATATTATACGCACGAAACGGAGCTACGAGTGCGAAGATGCGATGGCATGAACATGGCATGAAAATGTCAAAACTCAGGGACTTGGTGGATTCGGGGCAACCTCCAGATTTCTGCACGGACTTCGAGGCGAGGCGGCTCTCGCCGGAACTTCGCCGGAGTAGAGGGGAAGGTGGCCGGTGTTGGGGGAAAACCCCGGGAGGTGGCTGGAGGGACCGGATCCGGCCTTGGGGCCGCCGGATCTGGCGAGAAGGGCGGCGAACGGCGCCGGCGGCGCGCCCGAGGCGCTGCCCGGCAAGGCGCGGGCGGCACTCCAGCGCGCGGGGGCGAGGCGGCACTGGCCAAGCGGGCGAGGCGCCCACGGCGGAGGAGCGAGGGCCACCCGGCGGCGGCGACGGGCGGCGGCGCGGCGCGGCGTGAGGCGCGGCGCGCGCGGGGCGCGAGGCGCGGCGGTGGCCGCCGGGCCGGCGCTGGCTGAGCAAGGCGCGCCACCGCAGCGCCACGGGCGGAGGCAGGCGGGCGGGCGCTGAAACGGGCGGGCGGGCCCCGCTGGCCAGCGGGCCTCGGCGGCGAGGGGGCTGCGGGGCGCGTGGCGCCCGGGGCTGGCGGCGGGCGCCATGGATGCTGACGTGGCGCGTTGCCATTGGTCGGGCGACGTGGCCGGATACGGTGAACGGACATGTCCGGCGCCGGGCGGATGCGTCCGGCGCGCGGAGGAAGAAGGATCTAGGGTTTCGAGGGGATCATCCGCGAATTTGGAATGGGGGGTGTATATATAGGCATAGAGGGAGCTAGGAGAGTCCAAATGAGGAGCGGTTTTCGGCCACGCGATCGTGATCGAACGACCGAGAGCATGGAGGGGAGTTTGCTGGGTTTTGGGCCACTTTGGAAGGGGTGTTGGGCTGCAACAAAAGAAGGCTTTGCGGTTACCCGGTTAACCGTTGGAGTACCAAACGACCTCCAAATGGTACGAAACATGACAGGCGGTCTACCGGTGCTATACCAAGGCCGCTTGGCAAACCTCGGGCCATTTCGAGAAAGTTTAATACCCGTACACGAAAAGAGGGAAGAGGGAGACACCGGGGAACATAGGAGCGCCGGATTGCAAAACGGACAACAGGGAAAAGGCTCGGATGCATGAGACGAACATGTATGCAAAATGAAATGCACAAGATGACATGATAAAATGCAAATGATGACATGGCAAAGTGCAACACACAAGCAAATGACATGGCAACGACGGCGAATAACTGGCGGACACCTGGCGCATCGGATCCGGGGCGTTACAATTGATGCACCGGAACAATTGAAAAATTTGAATGAGGTGACAACCTCGAAATAATTGAATGCAAACACGAATCTTCTGAGATGTCTTCAGCACTCCGGAAGGATAAACTGGCGAGAGGCGAACGAGCAAAGAGAAATATTTGAGCTCAGGGAAAGAATACGATCGACAACAAAAAACTTGAATTGAGTCCACCGGAGAAGAAAAAGAGATGAAGAATGACGAACGAGACAAGAATTCACCGGTTGAGATAATTGAGGGAAGACTGAAGAGGCTCCACACGAATGAAATTTGATGGTCGAAACAGACTCAAACTCCGGAATAAGAGGGTGGGAGGGCGGGAAAAAGAAAGACAACTTGGAAGGGGAAACCGACGAATAACTTCAAGAGGAAACATCGGTTGAAATCATTGAGGAAAGAAAGCAAAGACTTCGCACGAGTAGGATGGATACTTGATTACGGATTCTGGTTCCGAGAAGAAAAAGGGTGGGTGGGTGGGAAAAGAAGACAACTGAGGATTGAACTTGACAACGATGAAGAGGCTCGAGTCAACTTGACGAGAAATGCACCAGATAAAAGAGCTGGGAAACAACGATCGGAAAACCAACTGCGTGAACCTAAAGAAAAAAAATTGAAGGGGAAGAGGAGTAATTCAAAACACCTACGTCAAGATTCCTTACCAGAGCGACGAAGGGGCTGAGGAGTAAAAAGAATTCCTACTCTCCGATATAACTAGACTCCGAAAACAGTTTTCTTCTAGACTCGACAACGGCCAAACTACCGATGAATCAAGGGGGCTCCTAAGGTCGGTCGAGGCTCTGATACCAACTTGTCACACCCAATACGCGACCCTATCCAAAAGGAACTCGAAGGTCCCACCAAGGATAGACCCGCATATTGAAACGCTTTTGCAAGGTGGATATCATTACATCAACATTACATAATAGATGGGGATACATACATAAGGCATACAATGCCACACGAATACAACATCATAAAACATAAGATCAACATCCGACTACGGATGAAACACAAACAGAAACTCAAACGACATCCACCCTGCTAGCCCAGGCTGCCGACCTGGACCCTATCCCCTGATCGAAGAAGAAGCAGAAGAAGAACTCCAAAACAAGCAAACATCGCTCTCGCATCATGATCATCGTGATAACCTGTACCTGCAATCGTTGTTGTAGTAATCAGGAGCCACGAGGACTCAGCAATCCCATTACCATGGGTATCAAGACTAGCAAAGTTTAAAGGGAAAGGAAGGGGTAAAGTGGTGAGGTTGCAGCAGCGACTAAGCATGATATGGTGGCTAACATACGCAAATGAGAGCGAGAAGAGAAACAAAGGAACGGTCATGAAGCTAGCAATGATCAAGAAGTGATCCTGAACTCCTACTTACGTCAAACATAACACAGAAACCGTGTTCACTTCCCGGACTCCGCCAAGAAGAGACCATCACGGCTACACACGCGGTTGATGCTTTTAAATCGTGAATCGGTGTCAAGTTATCTACAACCGACATTAACAAATTCCCATCTGCCACATAACCGCGGGCACGGCTCTCGAAAGTTTATACCTGCAGGGTGTCCCAACTTAGCCCATGATAAGCTCTCGCGATCAACGAAGGATATACCTTCTCCCCAGAAGACCCGATCAGTCTCGGAATCCGGTTTACAAGACATTTCAACAATGGTAAAACAAGACCAGAAGACCGCCCACAGTGCCGACAAATCCCGATAGGAGCTGCACATATCTCGTTCTCGTGGCACACCAGATGAGCAAGACGTCAGTTGGCATAGACCTGGTTGCCTGTGGGCGCCGGACATCGCTGTTCGACCAAGACTTAGACAAGCACCGCCCGGGGCTAAAATAAAGATGACCCTCGGGTTGGCCGACCCAAGGGAAAGGGATAGGTGGTGGTGAGGCAAATGGTAAAACCAAGGTTGGGCCTTACTCGACAAGTTTTATTCAAAGCGAACTGTCAGGGGGGTCCCATAAATCACCCGACCGCGTTAGGAACGCAAAATCCGGGAACATAACAAGGGCGGCAAGAGTGGAACAAAACACCAGGCATAAGGCCGAGCCTTCCACCCTTTACCAAGTATATAGATGCATTAATTAAATAAGAGATATTGTGGTATCCCAACATAAACCCTGTCCACCATGGAGCAATCTTCAACTTCACCTGCAACTAGCAACGCTATAAGAGGGGCTGAGCAAAGCGGTAACATAGCCAAGCAACGGTTTGCTAGGAATGGTGTCAAAGGTTATAGGTTCATGGCAAATTTGGGGAGGCTTGAAGAACAAGTGATAGGTAGCGCAGCATAGCGATAGAACGAAGCAACTAGCATAGCAATGATAGTAGTGAGATCCAGGGTAGCGGTCATCTTGCCTGAAATCCCGCAAGGAAGAAGAACGAGTCCATGAAGAAGATGAAGCCACGAAGACGAACCACACGTAGATGAACGCATCCTCACGATCGCAACGAAACGGGAACTATCGAGAAGAAGCACACAACATGGTAAACACACCACACATGAACAAGACATGATGCACAACAAGCATGATGCATGACAAAGCTACATGAAGCTACTCATGGCAAAAGATGATGCATACAACACCAACACATCAAGGCAAGTTTAAATGAGTCCGGAAATAACATATAACAATTCCGGTAAGTCCTCATATACAAAATTTCGAAATTGGTCCAGAACTGAATAAACCTTATGTTCAAGTTGTTAAACAGCAAGTTAAGATGCACCAAGAGGATCTACACGAAATTCTAGTCAAGTTACATATAAAGTTCATTAGATTTGGAGCTACGGCCTAGAAGATATGAGCAAAACAAGTTAAACATGGCATTGATGCAAAATGCATACCAACATCAAGCAAACACACCAAAACAAGGATGCAACATGATAATATGAAGCTACATGCAAAAACAAGCAAGTTTCATATAAAGCACACTCAAAACGGAGCAACGGTGCAACACATACACTCTATACAAGTCATAGCAACAATCTGTCCATAACAGCAACTAGGCATATTACAAGCATCAAAACAACAAGCTACAATACCCCCAACATAATAACAAAAGGCATGATCATGAATTACAGTTAAAGCATAACAAAACATGAACACTGAGCTATCTCCAGAAACAACTAGAACACGCTCAAAAAGACATGGAAAGATTGCAAATAATAACAGTTTCAGACTTTAGCAGAAATAACATCTGGTTGCAATGTTTAGAGCTATCAAACAACATGTTACAGGAACTTATCATGGCAAACAAAGGCATGGCATGAATCTACTAAAAGCATAGATCAAAAGTCCCTTACTGACCATGAGCCAAAAAGGATCAGAAAATATGATGGCACCCATGTAAACATGGCAAGTTATATTACAGATTCAAACATGGCAGGAACAACAATAAGTAGGCATGTTCGTGAGCTTGAACCACTCACCACAGAGCAATACATGGCATAGCAAGGCAACCAACAATAATAAGGCATGTTTATGAAGCTAATCATGGCAAGAACAAGTTCATAGGATGCATGGATCACTAGAAAAGCATATGGCCAAAACTGAACTTCATGCTAACAGGTTGACAGCAACATTATTTAGCAAGTTTGGAGCAAGATAACAACAAGCTACAGCAAGCTATAATTGCAACCAAGAGCATTAATGGATAGAGCAAGACATGTATAACAAAACATCCTTAGTGAACATCTCCAGAATAATGCACGAAATGACTTGTAGAAGCATGTTAACATAGCAACAAAATATAACAGAATCTGTCAGGGAAACAGCAACAGCAAGTACCCTACTTAACAAGCTTGATGCACTCAGCACACAACTCACAAAAATACATGGATAGCACCTCTGGAAAGATGGCATGGCATAGATCAAAACACATGTAGACATCAACCTCATAGGATGCACACATCAATCATGGCAAAAATGACAAATGAGCATGTTATAACAGTTTCAGTAGATTAACATCAACATGCACTCTTCGAACAGCATTTCAGGCATCAAGATGAGCTCCAATGAAAATGAAGCAATGGAATGAAATGAAGTACTCGTTGAAGCGAACAATTTGACATATTACACGCACAAAACGGAGCTACGGATGCAGAGATACGATGCAACGAACATGGCATGATTATATGAAAAACTGGGGACTTCGTTTTCAGGAAAAAACATGAGAGCGTCGGATAGCAAAATGACGCACGGGTGCGCGATAGCGGGGGCTGCTCACCATGGGCCAAGCCCAGTATAGGAGGAGGCGAACTGGGCCGGGGAAGGTGGACCGGGCCGGACGGAGCTGGGCCACGGGGCCCACGCGAGAGGAGCTCGTCCTCCTCCCGTGCTCCTCACGGGACGGAGGCCATGGCGGCGGCGCCGCTGGAAGAGGAGGCCGGCGACGGCCGAGGCGAGGCGGGAAGGGCCCAGCCGATCCGGCGGATCCGCCCGGGACCCCATTCCCGGCGGCAGCAAGCGCTCGCAGAGTACGGCGGTGCGAGATCCGGCAGCGAGCGCCAAGGCGGCCCTGCGGGGAGAAGAGAGAGAGTGAGGTGAGAGAGAGAGGAAGCACAAGGAAGAAGAGGGAGCAGGGGACGGTGAGGCCTGGCCTGGGCGGCGGGCTCGTCGGCGCCGGCGGCCACCGGGAGCCGGGCGGCGACGGGAGGCGATGGGCGGCGGAAGGGCGGCGGTCGGCGGCGAGGCACGAGGCGGCGGCGCAGGGAGGCTGGCGAGGCCTTGCTCGACCCGGGCGGGCCGGATCTGGGCCCCAAGCGGCGGCGCGCGGTGGGATGGCGGCGGCGACACGTGGCGATGCAGGATTGGGCGCGGGGGCGGCGAAAATGACGTGGCGATCGTTGATTGGATGAAGCGACGTTTCCGGCGGACATGTCCGGCGCGGATGGATGTGTCCGGCGGCGCGAGGGGAGCGGGGCTAGGGTTTCATCTGCGTTTTGGACGGGGAGGGACACATATATATAGGTAGAGGGAGCTAGGAGTGTCCAAATGAGGCACGGTTTTCGGCCACGCGATCATGATCAAACGACCGAGAGCATGGAAGAGACTTGGATGGGTTTTGGTCCACTTTGGAAGGGGTGTTGGGCCGCAACACAAAAGAGGCCTTTGCGGTTACCCGGTTAACCGTTGGAGTATCAAACGGACTCCAAATGGCACGAAACTTGACAGGCGGTCTACCGGTGCTATACCAAGGCCGCTTGGCAAACCTCGGGCCATTCCAAGAAAGTTTAACACCCGCTCACAACAAGAGACGGAAGGGGAACGTTGGAGGACATAGGAGTGCCGGATTGTAAAACGGACAACGGGGAAAATGCTCGAATGCATGAGATGAACTCATATGCAAAATGAAATGCATATGATGACATGATATGAAATGCATATGATGACATGGCAAAGTGCAACATGCAAGCAAATGACGTGGCAATGACGGCAAATAACTGGAGGACACCTGGCGCAACGAATCCGGGGCGTTACAGGCGCCAACAATTGGCCATTTTGAAGGGGAACATCTAGTACACATATCCTGACTAAAGTTGGCCTTCGGCTGCCAAAGGCTCTGACGATGACGCGTCCTAGGCTCCATGATGACCTACATCCCGCCGTTCTGCTGGTCTTGGTCTTGTTGCACCAAAACGGTAACCTTTGCCTGATGCCTTAGTCCATGCTTGCTCCTTTGCGCCAAAAGGGAAACAAGGACACTGCGCAGGCCGTCGCCCGCCTGGTCTTCAATCGTCATGGCTTGCGTCATGGGCTCCTCGGGAGGTACCCTACCTTGATCTCTCTGCCTCCTCGCGAGCCTGCCTGAGGAGGCTGCTCCTGAGGAAGCTTCTGTCATCCGCCCCGCGAGGCTTGGCCCCTTGCGAGGGTCTTGAGCTTGAGCTGATGAAGCTGGGCTGCATTGGGCCCCCACTTGAGCCACGCCGCAGGCCGCAGGCATGCAAGTCTGGGGACCCCCATTCCTAGAATGCCGATAGTAGCCCCCGGGCCCAAGGCGCGCCCGGACTTAGCTTAGCAGAGAAGCGAAGGGGCAAGTGCGAAGCGCCGCGGGCCCCAAGAGCCTGCGGCCTTGGGCGCCGCGTGGCGGTTGATTGGACGTGGGCGCCTCTGCTTCCCCATAATGCCTCATTATGCGCCCGGCTAGGCGGACCCGTGGTTGCACACAGCTATTCCCCTTTCGCCGCCCGCGCGCTTCCTGCCCTTCCTCCTTCCTCGAGCTTCAACCTCTGCCTCCAATCCAACTCGAACTCTCTCCCCTCCTTTCCCACTGTCATGGCGCCGAAGAAGGAAAAGGGGAAGGAGCCCGCGTCTTCGTCTCGCTCGCCTCAGGCGTGGCCCCCTGAAAGCACATTTGCTCCCTGGGTGGTTTTGGTAATTAATGACAACATACTTTGTGGTTGGACTAATGATTTTATCAAGTATGTTTCAGGAAATTCAATCACATTGGCATGGCAAAAGGACTGAAGAGGTGGACCCCTCAAATGCTAAGGCAAGCATTGGCAAAAGCTCAAGACTCCATTTTTGGTTTAGTGATCCAAGATCACATTGAGTCCATAGGAAAGCCAATACTATTAAAAGGGGATGAGGTTATGATGATGATCTGGTTGCTCAAGTGCTTAGTGATACATCTCCTAAACTATCAAGAACTCTCACCGCCATATACACTCATAAGTAATCTAGGTCCCACCGATATTCCAAACTCACCACACCGAGATGAACCACCTCAGCCATAAAGCCAAACCCTAGAAAACTCAGATTTTCCGATTCTCAACTCGGTCTCACCGAAACTTGAGTTGCCAAGCTTCAGAACATTCATCATCAAATCGGTGTCACCGAGATGATGAAGTCGGTCCCACCGAGATTGGCAAGCCCTTGTCTTTGCACGAATCGGACTAACCGAGATTGTATTTTCGGTCCCACGAAAATCCCAACGCTCACATGATTTGAACTTTCGGTCTCACCGAGTTGTCAACTTCGGTCCCACCGAGATTGGTCAAATGTGTGTAACGGTTGGATTTTGTGTGGAGGCTATAAATACCCCTCCACCCCTCTTCATTCGTGGAGAGAGCCATCGAAAGAACTACCACTCCTACCTTACATTTCGAGAAGAGAACTACCTACCCTTGTGTTGAGATCAAGTTGCTCCACTCCCACCATATGAAGCTTGATCTCTAGCCTTCCCAAGTTGCTTTCCACTCAATCCTTTCTTCCACCACAGCCAAATCAGTGAGGAGAGTTGAGTGTTGGGGAGATTATCATTTGAAGCACAAGAGCAAGGAGTTCATCATCATCAACACCATCTATTACCTTTTGGAGGGTGGTGCCTCCTAGATTGGTTAGGTGTCGCTTGGGAGCCTCTGTCGAGATGTGGAGTTGAACCAAGAAGTTTGTAAGGGCAAGGAGATCGCCTACTTCGTGAAGATCTACCCCGAGTAAGGCTAGCCCTCCGTGGGCGTAGGCCATGATGGCATAGACAAGGTTGCTTCTTCGTGGACCCTTCGTGGGTGGAGCCCTCCGTGGACTCTCGCAGCTATTACCCTCCGTGGGTTGAAGTCTCCATCAACGTGGAAGTACGATAGCACCACCTATCGGAACCACGAGAAAAATCACCGCGTCTCCAAAATTGCATATGATCTTCTCCACTTCTTTTTACCACTTGTGCAATTTACTTTCCTCTGCCCATACTCTAGAATTGCATGTGTAGTATGCTACTTGACTTGTGTGTGTTATGCAAAATCTGCCAAAATCTGTCCTTGATAAAAGACTGAATTTTTATCTTGTCGAGTAGTCTAATCACCCCCCCTCTAGACACTCTCACCTTCTTCGATCCTACAATTGGTATCAGAGCTTTGGTCTCCATTGCTTTGGTTTACACACCATTGGAGGAAGATGGACGTGTTCACGCTTGGGAGTGTTAGCCATAGAGTGCCTATTCTTAATGGAGTGTCCTATAACTCGTGGAGGATTGAAATGCTTATTATCTTTAAGATGTATAACTTGCACAAATATGTTGAAACCCCATATGTGCCTCCATTTGACCCTTGCACCCTACCATGGATGAAGAGCTTGATTTGCTTCAGAACCTTAGAACTGTAAATCTTATCATTAGAGGGTTACCCGATAACTTGCTTAAGCTCGTTACAAACTTTGAGTGCGCCTATGCTATGTGGAAGTTCTTGGAAGAACTTTATCCGGACTACTCTTTGAGAGGTCTTGATGAAATTCTATACAAGACTATTGAATTTGATATGATGCGCCCCAATGATCCCAACTTTGATAAATGCTTCTTTGAGCTTCGTGATCTTATGAAAAAGAAGGGTGATCCCGGTCTTATCAATGTTCTAATTAGAAATGCTCTTGCATTGCATTCCGATGATTATTGTCACATTGACAAAACTAATGCAAGTAGTTGTCAAATTGACCTAGGTGTTGATGATGAACTATCTATGGGTCAATATGATGATGAGCATGAGCATGGTGATGATTACTCCGATTTGGACACCGAGCTAGACAAGATCATGAAGAGTCTCAATCTTATGGCAAATCTGAGAGACTACATATCCGGTGGAAAAGAGTGGATTCTTGATAGTGGATGCACCGACCATATGACCGGAGACGAAGACATGTTTCGAGAGCTTGCAAAGAACGATGGTCCACGCAAGTATGTGACTTTTGGAGACAACTCCAAGGGTAAGGTACTTGGCCTTGGTAAGGTGGCCATATCTCATGATAGCTCTATTCAAAATGTCATGCTTGTTGAATCACTTGGATACAATTTACTTTCCGTGTCTAGATTAGCTGACTTTGGATTCAATGTGCTATTCACCGAAGTAGATTGCCAAGTCTTTCGTCGTGACAATCATAACATGGCATTTACCGGTATCCGTAGAGGCGATCTATATATTGTTGATTTCACTAAGAAAGCCCAACCTAGAACTTGCTTCATTGCTAAATCCGCTAAAGGTTGGTTATGGCATAGAAGGCTTGGACATGTTGGTATGCATAATCTAGACAAGCTAATCAAAGGTGATCATATTCTTGGTGTTAAAGATGTTTTCTTTGACAAAGATAGACTTTGTAGTGCTTGTCAGGCAGGAAAACAAGTAGGTGGAAGTCATCCCGTAAAGAACATCATGACCACAAGGAGACCGCTTGAGCTTCTTCATATGGATCTTTGGTCCCAATGCTTACAAAAGCCTTGGTGGTAACTCCTTTGGTCTAGTTATAGTTGATGATTATTCCAGATTTACGTGGGTATTTTTCCTTGATGACAAATCGCAGGTTCGTGAGAATCTTCAAAACCTTTGCCGAAAGGCCCAAAATCAATTTGAGGTGAAGATCAAGAAAGTTCGAGTGACAATGGAACGGAGTTCAAGAACGCCCATGTAGACTCTTTTCTCGATGAGGAAGGGATTCTACATGAGTTCTCGACTTACGCACACTCCTCAACAAAATGGAGTTGTTGAGAGGAAGAACCGAACGCTCATAGAGATGGCGAGAACGATGCTTGATGAATACAAGACACCGAAGCATTTTTGGGGTGAAGCCGTCAAGACAGCTTGTCATGCTATCAACAGGCTTTATCTTCATAAGCTTCTCGGCAAGACATCATACGAGCTCCTCACCGGTAACAAACCCCAAGTGGGATACTTTCGTGTCTTTGGTTCGAAATGCTATATCCTTGATAAGCATCGTCGGTCTAAATTTGCTCCTAAAACTCATGAAGGCTTTTTCCTTGGTTATGGATCAAACTCCCACACCTACCGTGTCTACAATAATTTCACCCAAAGGTTGAAGAGACGGTAGATGTGAAGTTTGATGAATCTAATGGCTCGCAAGTAGAGCAAATGCCTATTGATGTAGGAGACAAGGACCCATCGGAAGCCATCCAAGATTTATCTATTGGAAAGATCCGTCCCATGGAAGTGAAGGAGAGTACCTCATCTACATATGTGGAGCCCCCTACCTCACGGCAAGATGAACCTCAAGGCAACATGGAGGCCTCCACAAGTGGAACTCACCAAGATGAGGAAGTGCAACAAGAAGATCCACCACAACCTCCTTCTCCATCGCCTCAAGACAACACCAACAACAATGAAGAAGAAGAGGAAGATGAGGATGATGAGGAAGCTCAGCCACAACCACAACAAAAGCTATCCCGAGTCCGAGCAAGAGTCAAGAAAAATCATCCCGTGGAACAAATGATGAACGACATCGACTCCGGGAGAATTACTCGCTCTAAAACTCGCTTAGCTAACTTTTGTGAACATTACTCATTTATCTCTAGTATTGAACCTATGAAGGTAGAAGAAGCACTTGAAGACCAGGATTGGGTGAACGCTATGCACTAAGTGCTACACAACTTCGAGAGGAACAATGTATGGACTTTGGTAGAGAAGCCCAAGGATGATCAAAACGTCATTGGAACCAAATGGGTGTTTCGGAACAAGCAAGATGAAGATGGACAAGTCATCCGCAACAAGGCTCGTCTCGTAGCTCAAGGTTACACACAAGTCGAAGGTATGGACTATGGTGAGACCTATGCCCCGCTGCTAGACTTGAGTCCATTCGCATTCTTCTTGCTTATGCCAATCACCATGATATTACTCTCTATCAAATGGATATTAAAAGTGCTTTCCTAAATGGTGAAATAGAGGAGGAAGTATTTGTGAAACAACCTCCCGGATTTGTGAATCCTAAAAGGCCTAATCATGTTTACAAGTTGCACAAAGCTCTTTATGGTCTTAAACAAGCTCCTAGAGCTTGGTACAAATGCTTGACTAGCTTTCTTCTTGAAAAAGGCTTTGAGATTGGAAAAATAGACTCAACGCTATTCACGAAAAGGGTTGATGGTGAACTATTTGTGTGCCAAATATATGTTGATGATATTATCTTTGGTTCAACTAACCCTCATTTTAGCGAGAAGTTTGGAAAGCTCATGTCGGAGAAGTACGAGATGTCCATGATGAGTGAACTCAAATTCTTTCTTGGGTTGCAAATCAAGCAATCTAAGGAGGGTACCTTTGTCTCACAAACAAAGTACACCAAGGACCTCTTCAAGAAGTTCAACATGCAAGAAAGCAAGGTATGAGAACCCCATGCCTACAAGTGGACATAATGACTTGACAAAAGATGGAGAACCCGTTGATCAAAAGGTTTACCGATCTATGATTGGTTCTCTACTATATCTCTGTGCTTCTCGTCCTGACATAATGTTGAGTGTATGCATGTGTGCTCGATATCAAGCTGCCCCTAAAGAATGTCATCTTAAAGCTGTTAAAAGGATTGTGAGATATTTGATACACACACCAAACTTTGGCATTTGGTATCCTAAGAGGGCCTCTTTCGACCTTGTTGGCTATTCCGACTCGGACTATGCCGGTGACAGGGTTGATAGAAAGTCAACTTCGGGTACGTGTCAATTCCTTGGTCGATCCCTTGTATCTTGGTCCTCCAAGAAACAAAATTTGGTATCATTATCCACTGCCGAAGCGGAATATATTGATGTTGGTTCATGTTGTGCTCAATTGCTATGGATGACACAAACGCTTAAGGATTATGGGATACATGTGAGACATGTTCCCTTGCTTTGTGACAATGAGAGTGCGATTAAGATTGGACACAATCCCGTGCAACACTCTCGAACGAAACATATTGAAGTTCGTCACCATTTCATTCGTGATCACATTGCCAAGGGTGACATCAATCTTAAGCATGTTCGATCGACAAACAACTCGCTGATATCTTTACAAAACCTCTTGATGAGAAGGTGTTTTGTCGCTTAAGGAGTGAGTTGAACATCATTGATGCTTCAAACTTGGAGTGAAAACTCCATTGATGCATGCAAGGCATGAGCCTACTTGACTAATCCTTGATATTACTCTTATGATGATGATCATATGTCTTGGACACATTTGCCCCCTTCTATGGCATCTAACTCCTTGCAGGTACTTGGATGATCTACATTCCACAAGATTACCACACACTCAAATCATGAGTAATCTTGTCATTAACCAAGTATCTAGCCCTTTGGGATGTTGAGTTCAAGGAACACAATTCCACATATCCTTTTTGACATCTTATACAACTAGTATTTCACTCTTGTCATCTTGGATATCCTTGAGTATTTCCTTGCTTGCCTAACCCATGTAGGAAGATGAACTACACAAGTGGAAATGGCGCTCCAACTTCACATTCAATGAGCACCTACATCAAGTTCACCTACATGAACAAAGCAACAACAAGCCCAAGGTATGTTCTTCACATCTTTAAGGAGCTTTGCTCAAAGTCATGAGTACAAGCAGCTTCATAAGATGTGATCACATCAAATGCTTAATCGAAAAATGGCAACCCCATTGTGAGCTTAAACAATGAGTATGACCTATGATCAAATGTTCTCATTTGGCTCCTAAGTCAAAATACTCAAACATAGGTGACCTTGTCGCCGACCCCTATCTAGATGAAGTACATATGTTTTGGAGTCTTTCTATTTTCTCTTATGTTCTCTCATTGAGTTTTCTTTAAAAAAAACTTCATCTAGGAATCTTTTTCATTTCTATTCTTCTGTCTTTGTGAATATCCTTTTGGCTCGATCAATTCCTCAAAAATCATTTACAAATTCATTGCAAATCCTTTGAAACATTCCTTGCAAAGTGAGCTGAATTATTTCAGATTTCCTTGAATTAAACTCAAGGCCACCGACTTAAAAAATTCGGTCTGACCGAAAAGGATCTGCCCTAAGTCCATGACTTTCGGACCCACCGATCCATCTTATTTTGGTGTCACCGATTTATTTCTTTCAGGATATCATCTTCTGCAGCTTCACTGAGTTTATTGCCCTGTTGTGATTCTTAAGGATCCCACTTCTTTCTTTCCATCTTCCCTGACCTTCCTAGTTTGCTGTCCTTTTCGGCACTTGATGTCAAAGGGGGAGAAGACTTAGGGGGAGAAGAGAAGATTTAGGGGGAGAAGAAGAGCAATCTTACCTTAAGGGGGAGAGGATCACATCAAAGCTTTGCCGTGTTTCACATTGGACATTACAATTGGCATTATTCTCTTTTGGCATCATTCTTTTGATTTTGCTCTTTCCATCAAACCCCTTGATCTGAGACAACTCAAAGGGAGAGGAACCTTCACAATTGATATCTTATGGAAAGCAAAATCTCTTAGAGTTCATTGAAAATCTTTTAGCTTCGGAGGCATGTTTGCTGATTCAAGCTTGTGCTCAATATGAGACACTCTTTATACATGTCATCCCTGGCTTGGTACTCTTGATGTTCTTGCAGTTGGTTGAAGAAATACTCTTGTGTTATCTAACCTTGTTTTCCCAAGTTTATCTCTTCAGGTACAATGCCAAGGAACCTCAAGGTAAGTATATGCACTTTGCAGAATGTGCATGATGGTGACTTGCTTGTGAATACCTGTTTGCAAGAAATCACCATGCACATATGCATTATCACTCACTTCTTTTCATCTCTCCTGATGCATATAGCCAAGCTGCATGTAGCACATCTTGCCTTTCTCTCTTGTGTGCTTGTGGTAGTCCAAAACCATAATTTATGAAAATCTTGCACACTTGTAGGGGAGCCTGTACTACATGTTTGTCAAAGCTTTAATGATAATTCTGTCTTTCTTTCAAGAAGCTTTGATGTCTTGTTTTGTGTGTTGCCATCAATTACCAAAAGGGGAGATTGAAAGCACATTTGCTCCTGGGTGGTTTTGGTAATTAATGACAACATACTTTGTGGTTGGACTAATGCTTTTATCAAGTATGTTTCAGAAATTCAATCACATTGGCATGGCAAAAGGATCAAGAGGTGGACCCTCAAATGCTAAGGCAAGCATTGGCAAAAGCTCAAGACTCCATTTTGGTTTAGTGATCCAAGATCACATTGAGTCCATAGGAAAGCCAATACTATTAAAAGGGATGAGGTTATGATGATGATCTGGTTGCTCAAGTGCTTAGTGATACATCTCCTAAACTATCAGCAACTCTCACCGCCATATACACTCATAAGTAATCTCGGTCCCACCGATATTCCAAACTCACCACACCGAGATGAACCACCTCAGCCATAAAGCCAAACCCTAGAAAACTCGGATTTTCCGATTCGAACTCGGTCTCACCGAAACTTGAGTTGCCAAGCTTCAGAACATTCGTCATCAAATCGGTGTCACCGAGATGATGAAGTCGGTCCCACCGAGATTGGCAAGCCCTTGTCTTTGCACGAATCGGACTAACCGAGATTGTGTTTTCGGTCCCACGAAAATCCCAACGCTCACATGATTTGAACTTTCGGTCTCACCGAGTTGTCAACTTCGGTCCCACCGAGATTGGTCAAATGTGTGTAACGGTTGGATTTTGTGTGGAGGCTATAAATACCCTCCACCCCTCTTCATTCGTGGAGAGAGCCATCGAAAGAACTACCACTCCTACCTTACATTTCGAGAAGAGAACTACCTACCCTTGTGTTGAGATCAAGTTGCTCCACTCCCACCATATGAAGCTTGATCTCTAGCCTTCCCAAGTTGCTTTCCACTCAATCCTTTCTTCCACCACAGCCAAATCAGTGAGGAGAGTTGAGTGTTGGGGAGATTATCATTTGAAGCACAAGAGCAAGGAGTTCATCATCATCAACACCATCTATTACCTTTTGGAGGGTGGTGCCTCCTAGATTGGTTAGGTGTCGCTTGGGAGCCTCTGTCGAGATGTGGAGTTGAACCAAGAAGTTTGTAAGGGCAAGGAGATCGCCTACTTCGTGAAGATCTACCCCGAGTAAGGCTAGCCCTCCGTGGGCGTAGGCCATGATGGCATAGACAAGGTTGCTTCTTCGTGGACCCTTCGTGGGTGGAGCCCTCCGTGGACTCTCGCAGCCGTTACCCTCCGTGGGTTGAAGTCTCCATCAACGTGGAAGTACGATAGCACCACCTACGGAACCACGAGAAAAATCACCGCGTCTCCTTGCGTTTGATCTTCTCCACTTCTTTTTACCACTTGTGCAATTTACTTTTCGCTGCCCATACTCTAGAATTGCATGTGTAGTATGCTACTTGACTTGTGTGTGTTATGCAAAATCTGCCAAAATCTGTCCTTGATAAAAGACTGAATTTTTATCTTGTCGAGTAGTCTAATCACCCCCCACCTCTAGACACTCTCACCTTCTTCGATCCTACACCCCCGCCGTTGCCCGGTCCATCATACTCAACCCCGAGGCCTTGCGCAAGGTCTGTTCTGCTCTTGCCACCATCTTCAACGAGTGCGGCCGGACCACGGTCTGGCCTGCGTCCCATGCTTCCTTTGATATGGTCGTCATGGAGGTCCGATTCTTCGCCGACGCCTTGTGGGCGGGTCTGGTTCCCCCTTTCTCTGCTTTCTTCAATGCGGTGCTCTCCCACTATCAGATCCACATGATGCACCTCGGGCCTGAGTCCATTACCCTCCTGGTTGTCTTTTCTTTTGTTTGCGAGGCAATGGTGGGCATTCCTCCTTCTGTTGCCCTGCTGCGCCACTTCTTCTCTTTGCACCTGAGCGACCCCACTCAATGCTCGGGGTGTGTGAGCTTCCTTGCCGTGCCAGAGACGGCTGCCTCAGGGATCGACTTTGGCCTTCCTCCCTCTGAGGCCAAGTTCAGAGAGCGGTGGTTGTATGTGGATGTTGGGGTGCCCAGCCCCCTGCTCTCGCACCCAACCTCGCCTGTTGTTCCCAACTCAGGCTGGGGTCATGAGGCGCTCGTGAGCCCCCGGCTCGTCTTCGTTTGGCGCCGCTTCGAGACCTTGAGGGCGCTCAGCGTGACGGCGCCCAAGGTGGTGAAGGAGTTCCTCTAGTGTCGCATTGCTCCTCTACAGTGCCACTCTCGCCGAATGTGGGACATTGTGGGGCACAAAGACTACATGCGGCTTCAGGAGGAGGACCTGGCGCCTGAAGCGCTGAGGATGGTGCTCAAGGTCCTGACTGGCGATCCTTCCCCAGGCAGCCTTCGACATGATGGTGCCCTCCTGTATCTTTGTTCGGGCAGGGCCGATTTCGTGAAGCAGATGCCCAGCTTCGACGAGTGGGCGATGTGCCCGGCTGGCCTCAGGGGGCCCCGCGAGAATCCTGTCACCGTGGTTGCTCTTCCGGTTGCCCAAAGCGGCCCTGTCTCAGGCGATGGAGCGGGGAGACGAGAACCGTCGGGAGCTAAAGGGGATGATGTTGAGGTGATGATGCCGCGCGGAGTTCCGGAGGCGGCATCTCCTGAAGCCCGTCCTGGAGCAGTGGTAGGCGAGGAGTTGCGGCCCACGGCTCCCGAGGTTGGGGCTCCCAAGGCCCCGGTCATTCCTCATGAGGCAGTGCCCGGTGGCGCTCCTCAGGCCGGTCCCCTTAGTGCTGATCGCCTTGACGCCTCCTCCATGCCATAGACCGACCCCTGCGCCGAGCGCTTAGGCCGGTTTCGCATAGATTTCGAGGCCCTCCACAAGAGGAAGGAGGCCTTGGGTGGTGACGATCGCCCTTGCCGCCTGTTGAAGCGTAGGAAGTACTTTGCCATGGACGAGTAAGTCCTCTTCTTTCTTTGCTCCTTTATTTCTCTGTTCTTGTAGCTGATCGCGGCCTTTCAGGGCCCTTCCTGCTGAATTCACGGAGACGGCCAAGGAGCCTTCCCTCCAAGCTTTGTCCTCGCTACTGACCCTTGGCACGCCGAGCTCGAGCATCGCCCCTGCTGCTCGGCTAGTCAGAGAAGCGGCCCGTCCCACTGGGCATCTCGAGCCTGCACGCCTGCTGTCCTCCCTTCACGAGTTCTCCTGGGGCATGGCCCGCTTGCCCCGTGCTCCTTCCTTGATCATGAACGGCGATTGGCTGAAGTCAGTCTTGAGCTCCTCTTTTGGGGACGGACTGGCGCCAGGCCGGGCTCCTGGCGTGGCCCGTCCGGCGATTGCTGGGGCACCAGCCCCCAGCCCTGTGCTGGGAGGGGGCATGTCGTCCCGGTGTCCTCCGGGTTTGCTAGTGGCGGAGGGTGACGCGGAAGACGTACTCAGGCGTGCTCACGAGCGCCGCGCCCTTCACCAAGAATTCCTCCAGGGGGGGGCGGATGCAATGAGCCGGATTGGGGCGAGGCTTGCTAGCGAGGATGCGCGCCTCGCTGAATAGAGGCGCAAGCTGAAGGTAGCCATTGCCCTTGCGCGTCACCAGCGTGACCTTGACAACGCGAAGGCTGAAGCGTCACTGGCGGCCTCGTGAGAGGCCAGCTCTCAAGCCGTCGAGGAGGCCCGGGAAGCAGACCGGCGGCGCAAGGATGCGGAGGAGCGCGTGTGGGAGCTCCAAGCCTGGAGCAACTCTCTGGAGGAGCAAGTGGAACTGCGCCAGGCGGCTCTTGTGTCGCTGAAGGAGGCTTCCGTCGACCAGGCGGAGCTCCAGAAGCGCGAGGAAGCGCTGACGCTGGAGGCCGCTGAGCGCAACCTTGACCTTGAGCGGTTGGAAACGAGGGAGCGCTTGGTGGCTCAGGCGGAGGATGACGTCACCGCGTGCGAAGCTCAAGCCCAGGAAGAGGTCGACCGCCGCGTGGCGGAAGCTCGCTCGGATCTCGAGCGCCAATACAAAGCGAGGTTGGAGCTGATCAGGGCTGAAGCTGAGGGTAGGACCGCGGCCCTCAGGGCCAAACTAGCTGAAGTGACGCGGGGTGCGGACTCCTCCGCAGCCGCCCTTGGCACAGCGTAGGCGGAGCTGGCCTCTTTCCGCGCCGAGCTGCTTCTTCTCCGACAGAGGGTTGATGGCGCCGAGGCCATCGCGCGGCAGAACAAGGACGAGATCCGTTAGAGGCGGGTTTTGGAGCATGAGCACGCCCCCATGCTCCAAACGCTCAAGGAAAGGGGTAACACGGCCCTAGGCAACATTTGTGAGGTTGCTGCCGCGGTGCCGCACGAGACCAACTATGCCGGCAACCTCCAATATTTCACTGACGTGGTGACGCTTATGGAGAACCGCTCCGAGAGGTCCCGTTGGCTCGTCGAGGAGAGGAGCTGAGACTTGCTCGGGCGTGCCTTCTCTCGTGTCTTCAGCTATCTGCAGGACAGGGATCACCACTTCAATTTTGATGCCGCCATTGCACCTGTGCCCATAGTGTAGGATCGAAAGTATGTCTAGAGGGGGGGTGATTAGACTACTTATCAATATAAAAATTCTGCCTTTTGAAAAAGAACAGTTTTTGGCAGATTCACAATTATGATCAAGTCAAGCATCACCCTACACATGCAATTCTAGAGTATAGGCAGCGGAAAGTAAATTGCACATGTAGTAAAGAGAGGTGGAGAAGAGCAAACGCAATTTTGGAGACGCGGTGATTTTTCTCGTGGTTCCGATAGGTGGTGCTATCGCATTTCCACGCTGATGGAGACTTCAACCCACGGAGGGTAACGGCTGCGAGAGTCCACGGAGGGCTCCACCCACGAAGGGTCCATGAAGAAGCAACCTTGTCTATTCCATCATGGCTCACGCCCACGGAGGGCTAGCCTTACTCGGGGTAGATCTTCACAAGTAGGCGATCTCCTTGCCCTTACAAACTTCTTGGTTCAACTCCACATCTCATCGACGGAGGCTCCCAAGCGACACCTAACCAATCTAGGAGGCACCACCTCCAAAAGGTAATAGATGTTGTAGATGATGATGAACTCCTTGCTCTTGTGCTTCAAATGATAATCTCCCCAACACTCAACTCTCCTCACCGATTTGGCTGTGGTGGAAGAAAGGATTGAGTGGAAAGCAACTTGGGAAGGCTAGAGATCAAGCTTCATATGGTGGGAGTGGAGCAACTTGATCTCAACACAAGGGTAGGTAGTTCTCTTCTCGAAATGTAAGGTAGGAGTGGTAGTTCTTTCGATGGCTCTCCCACGAATGAAGAGGGGTGGAGGGTATAAATAGCCTCCACACAAAATCCAACCGCTACACACATTTGAGCAATCTCGGTGGGACCGAAGTGGACAACTCGGTGAGACCGATAGTTCAAATAATGTGAACGTTGGGATTTTCGTGGGACCGAAAATACAATCTCGGTTAGTCCGATTCGTGCAATGACAAGAGCATGCCAGCTTTGTGGGACCGACTTGATCATCTCAAGGACACCAATTTGATGATGTAGGTTACGTAAGCTTGGCAACTCATGTTTCGTGAGACCGAGTTCGTAATCGGAAAATCCGAGTTTACTAGGGTTTGGCTTATGGCTGAGGTGGTTCATCTCGGTGTGACTGAGTTTGGAATATCGGTGGGACCGAGACTACTTATGAGTGTATATGGCAAGGAAAGTTGTTGATAGTTTAGGAGATGTATCACTAAGCACTTGAGTAACCGATCATCATCATAACCTCATCCCCTTTAATAGTATTGGCTTTTCCTATGGACTCAATGTGATCTTGGATCACTAAACCAAAATGGAGTCTTGAGCTTTTGCCAATGCTTGCCTTAGCATTTTGGGGGTCCACTTCTTCACCATTGCCATACCCATATCAATCGAACTCTCTGAAATGATTCTCAAGTAACTATTAGTTCAATGATATATATGTTGTTATTAATTACCAAAACCACCCGGGATTAGTTGCACTTTCAATCTCCCCTTTTGGTAATTGATGACAACATATAGATCAAAGCTTCGACAAAGGATATAATCAATGAATAATATCGTCGCTTTGAGAAGTATGTGATAAGCAAGAGCTCCCCCTAAATTTGTGCATTATTTAAGATTTGCGTTTGAATGCAAATGCATAATCGATTAGGATCATGGGTCACTCTTCCATGTCACATACACCTTGGTGGAGCGCACAAAATGATAAGAATGAACAGCATGCACCCAATCACCAAGACATGAGTAAATGGTCATACGAGATAGGAATGGCATAAGATAAGCATTAAGCACACATTAAAGCATAGTACGACCAAGCACTCATTAAGGTAGAATCAAACGGAGTATCAAACACACTGAATGTCTCGAAAACCAAAAATATCTCAAAGAAACCGCAAAAGAACGAAAGAGCAAAAGCGCAAAGACAACAAACTCTCTCTCTCTCGAGTCCTATGATCTATACAATTTCTCCCCTTTGGCAACAAGTTACCAAAAGTTCAAAAAGCATAGAGCTAAGCGCCACTGTGGACTCTGCTGGCGGCTCCGTCTGGGTTGATGTCGGAGTGGATATGACAACATCGGCGAAGACTTCACCGATGTCTCAGGCTTTGGAGGAGTGGTCACCGAGCTGGAGTTGGAGTAGGAGCAATCGCTGGACTGTGGAGGTGTTGAAGTCTGTAGTCCCGTGTCGATCCATCGAATAGCAATGATCGGGGTCCTTTGGGAACCGGAGCAATCTGTCGATGAGAATCTGGATTAAGTCATCCTGCAACTCACGATAAGCTCTTCCTTCTCCTGCTTTGCTTCCTCAATGTCTGCCTCGAGCTTGTTGACGGTCACTTGTACTTCATCGACTTCACGCCCGAGCGTGGATCTTGTCCTCAACAATCCTCTCTAAGCTCTCCTAAGACTGTTCAATGCTGGCGAGCGTTGTTCAATCCTTTCAAGAGCTTCAAGTATTTGCTCTCCAAACTCTTTGGTTTAGCTGCCGCTGCCTTCTTCCTTGTCGCCTTTGGCTTTCTTAGCACCGCGATCTTGGCTTGACCTTCAACAGATGTCGGATCCTCCTCATCCATCACAACAACATTGTCTTCATGCTCGCTGCAACGGTAAATGTTCTCTATCCAACAAGAATGTGCCCTTGCCAAACTTGGCATTGATAAGCATCTGAATCATGGGCAAATCCACATGACCTTTTCTCGTCACCGCAATCCTCTTAATGGTCTCTACCATCAAGTCCATCACCTTGAAAGGTGCTCTCTCATCAAGTATGTGCAGCATGTTGATAGAGTATCCTCTGATCATGCGATCATCTCCAGATTTGGGCATCAAGGTATGCCTCAAAATGGTATTAGTGGTAGGTAAGCCTGCCTGGAGATAGTAGACTGAGCCGAGCTTCCAGATTCCCAAATCCTCTGCTGGAATCTCTTTGTACATGTTTTTCATAGATTCATGATTCTTCTTTGGAATCCCATATACATCAATATCATCTTCTCGTTGCCCTGGAGCATTCATAATTTCTGCCCATTCTTCAACGAAGAAGAAAATCTTTGACCTTCACCATCCACATAATCTTTCCATCGGGGTAGAAGTGAGCTATGGCATAGAATTGCATTATCATCTCATCGCTCCAACCGGTCAATTTCGACCTACAAAGTCTGCAACTCCACATGCAAAGAAACTTTCATGCACATGTGGAAAGAAATCTCTGTGCTCTTCGCTGTCAATGTACTTCCAAATAACATATCGGTGTCTGCGACTATGGGCTTCTTGTCCATCAAGACGGTCTCATAGAAGTCCCGCTGCTCTCGGTGTGAAATCTGGGATCTACAGCAGTTCTTCTCCTCACGGCATATGGGTCAGTTTGTCTCCATAGCCCGAGACCTTTATCTTTCCTTGCCTTCATATCCTCACTTTGAGGATGAGCATCATTATGTAGTGGCAGTTTTGGACGAAGTTTCGCAAAACTGGTCCTTCATCGTCTGACTCACCGGTGGCACATCATCCTTGTTCTTTTCGAATATTGGAATGTTTCGACGGTCTTCTTGGGCTTGGCAAGAGGCTTTCTTTGGAGCTGCCTTAGCTGGAGCAGATTTCTTGGGCTTTGATGTGGCTCCACCTTAATGGCATCACCCATGAGCTTGACTTCGAGGAGTAGGCTGGGGTGCTTCCTCATCCTCATCCTCTCTTCTTGCATCATGCACTATCCTCTTTCTCTTGGAGGTTTTCTTCACTTTGCTTGCAAATGCCTCTCCCAAATTTAGCTTCTTAGCAACAGCTTGATTGCTTGACTTTGTCGGTGCCCTTCTTAGATTGTTGACCTTGTTGCTCTTTGGCAACAACCTTCCTTTAGGCTTTGAGGTCACCTCTTCCTCAACGACAAAATCTGAATCCTCATCATCTGAATTCCTCTTCTTTCTAGCTCGGTGGCTGCAGGAGGCATGCCACTAGGTGTACTCCTCTCACCATCATCGATGAGCTACTAGGATCGGGACTAGTGCCCGCCTCGAATGTCTCGCAATGGGTGTCTCGACCTGTTCGATTATCCTTGCATCCGACATGGCCGACAACCCGTGAATAGATAAGGTGTAGGCAGAGAAGAAGAGTCATCACAAACTGCGAAGTTTTTGCAAAAAAATGAGTTCAAATTCTAGTATTAAGTTTTCATAGAAGACATTTCGGTCGATCGAAGTTTAAGGTTCGTGAATCCGAAGTGTTAAACAGAGCTTGGCACACCACTTTCGGTTTGACCGGTGGGTTTTGGTCCCGCCGAAAACACTAGGGTTTCACAGAATCTTCATTTCGGTCACACCGATTTTGCACAACTCGGTTGGACCGAAGGGTGCAGTGCAATGGCCATAGGCCAAATCGGTCATACCGAAATTATAAAATCGGTCTCACCGAGATGTGTTCGGCGGAAACCTAACCCTAAAACCTTTACTCGAATCTAGTTCAAACGAACTAATCTGGTGTACATGAGGATTTCAATCGTGGCAAGATACTAGGCAATCCAAACGTGCATTGAATCGGAGATGGGAGCACGAGTGGGATCAAAACTCACCCTAACTTGGTGGAGTTTTTCTACGGCGGCAACGGCTCGGAGGAGATGGCCGTTGACGGCGACGGAGACTCGCGGCGAGGGCGCACAAAGCGATTTACGGCGACGATCCGGAGACCAAGGCGACGGCAGCAAGGGGTGGGGCTAAACGCTTGAAGGAGGAATCAACGCGCTGCCCTCGGAATATATACCCTTCATTGTCGGTGGGACCGAGTTGTAAAACTCGGTGGCACCGAGATGGATAACTGCTAGGCGATTATGCACTTCGTCACGCCGAAAATCACAACTCGGTTTCACCGAGATGAAAACCTAGATCGTCTAAATGCTTTCGGTTCGACCGAGTTTGAGTGAGTTGGTCCGACCAAATCAATTAGAAGGTTTTGGAAATTAGCCCTTGACGGATCGGTGGCTCAAGTGCTCCTCACCCGAGGGTCCGAAATGACTTGTTCAAAATTTGTGATGTAAGCATGAATAGAATTTGAGACAAGAAAGCATAGATAGCTAGGGAGGTACTTAGGCATTCTTGTCCATCCATTTGGTCGAAAACTCAAAACGACCAAAACAACAAATGGATGTCCTCGAATGGATAAAATCATGCATCCAACATGCTCACACAATAAGATAGCAAATGAAATATGTGTCAAACATGCACAACCAAAACTCTAGCAACTAACACACAATTTGTCGATGACTAGGTCATCTTTATATGAGTATATTGACTTAGGAGCCAAATGAGAACATTTGATCATAGGTCATACTCATCGCTTAAGCACAAGTGGGGTTACCACTTTTACATAAAGCATTGATGTGTTCACATCATTTGAAGATGCTTTAGCTCAATTTTTAGAGCAAAGCTCCCCTAGATGTGAGAACCCTTTTAAAGGGTCAAACTAACCTTGGGTTGTCGTAGAAGACTTCATGTAGATGTTGAAGATGTGGATGCTCAATGTTGATGGAGATCATCAAGAGTTGGGAGCTATCCTTTGGATTCGGGCACTTTCAATACCTACATGGGTTAGTCCCACAAGGAACAAACAAGGATATCCATGGATATAGATTGAAGTTCACAATAGATGATGTCCATGAAAGCAATGATTACCTTGTCCCTTGACTTGCCAACAAGAGGGTTTGTGACTCCATGAACTAGTGCACAATGTGGAAGTTGATTGCACAAGTTTTTGCCAAAATGAATGTGAGTGAAGTATGTTGGCGGAGTCACCCTCAAGAACTTTCTAGTTCTTCTTCTTCGGGATCCACATCATCTTGATGGGAATCCTTGGGGTTGTAGTTGAGCTTGACGAAGTAGAACTTGACGTTTTCTTGGGAACCCACTTGACCATGGCTTGAGGTGCTTCAACAAATGCATCAATCTCCTCTTGAAGCTTGTCCTTGCCTTTTAGCTTGTGGTCTTGTGGTGGAAGGTCATCTTGAGCTTGTTCCACATTGGAAGAAGTAGGATCATACTTCTCCTTTTGAGGAACAAACTGTGGAGTAGGATATTGACCTTCTTCCCACTCAACACCTTCGGCGTTGAACTTTCGCTCAAAACCAATTCCTTGATTCTTCCGTGCCTTCCTTGCTTGCGAACAATTTCCTCAAAGTTCTTGCTTCCGCAAGGCTCTTGTAGACACCTTTCTATGATCCCTTTCAATAAACTATTTTCTTGCTCAAGTGTAACTTGGCTTGAAACATTGTTAGTGGAATCAAGAGAACTACTAGAAGCAACAACATTGGATTTAGCATGGTTATTGTTACTACTAGAGAAAGAATTTTTCTTATGCTTGTCATGCTTAGTCTTAATGGGTGGCAAGAAATTAGACAAGAGAAGTCGTTTGGCAAGATATGAAGAACTCTTATTTCGAAGATCGTCATTGATTGCTTTTAGAAACTCATGTTCTTGCTCTAGAGTGAGCTTCTCGAAGCGTAGCTTCTCATGAGATCTTAGGAGCTCTCTATGATCTTCTTGAGTTGTTTCATGAGCTAACTTAAGAGTGTTTAGTTCTTTAGTTAGACTCTCAATCTCCTTCATAGCATTGTCATTCGACTCTTCTCGACTATAAAGACTACTAGCATGTTCATCGTTACTAGGCTCACTGGATTTATCATGCAAGAGTTCATCTTCACCAAGCAAGTCATCCTCATCACTATTGAAGTCAATGAATTCAGGGTATGATACCTTGGGGCCTTTAGCCATGAAGCATCTTCCAATTCCCTCATTTGGTGAATCAAATAAGTCGTAGGAGTTGGAGTTGGAGGATACGAGAGCAAGACCGGCAACACCTTCATCTTGACTGTAGTCGGAGTTGGACTGATAGCTTCCTTCGGATTGATTGTCGGAGTCGGAGCCGGAGACCCATTCACCTACATGAGCTTGATGTTTTCTTCTTGTGTAGCTCCTTGATGACTTGTCTTTCCTCTCCGAATCCTTGCTTCTCCGAGAGGGTCTTCGCTCATAACGATCATCTCTGCTCCTTCTCTCTTTCCGAGGTGACTCATCTCTTGAGCTTCTTCTTCTTGGAGATTCTTCTCTTCTCTTGTGGGGAGCCGTACACTCATTTGAGTAGTGTCCGGTCTTCCACAATTGTAGCAGCTCGATCACGACTAGAAGATCTCTTTTCATCATATGATCTAGACTTTGAGCTTCTCTCTTTGCCTCTATTCTTGTAGAATTTGTTGAAGTTCTTGACCATTAGGCTTATCTCTTCATTGGAAACTAACTTGTCACTTGAGGTTGTGGGAGCATCACTTGTAGCTTTGTAAGCACCACTTGACTTGTTGTGAAGCTCTTCCTTATCCTTAAGTGTCATCTCATGAGCAACAATTCTTCCAATGACTTCGTTGGCTTGAGATTCTTGTAGTTTGGCATCATTTGGATCAAAGTGCACACGGTGTCATACTTTCCATCCAAAGCTCGAGAATCTTCTTGATGATGAATCGGTCGGTCATTTCTTCGCTTCCTAAGCCGGCAATCTCATTTGTGATGAGAGCAAGCCTAGAGTACATTTCAATGACTCCTTCACCATCCTTCATCTTGAACTTGTCAAGTTGACCTTGAAGAATATCTAGCTTTGATTCCTTCATGACTCGGTACCTTCGTGCATTTCAACCAAAGTATCCCAAATCTCTTTTGCATTCTCAAGACGGCTGATTTTGTTGAACTCCTCGGGACACAAGGCATTGAAGAGAATGTCACAAGCTTGAGCATTGTTTTGCAACATCCGCAATTCTTCCGCTAGAAGCCGCGATCCGTAACTTTTCCTTCCTCAAGAATTCACTTTGCATACCAACACAAATAATGCCCCATGCGGCTGGGTTATGACCAAGAATATGCATTTTCATTTTATGCTTCCAACTAGCAAAGTTTGTACCATCAAAGTAAGGACCTCTACGAAAATTACCCTCACTAGACGCCATACTCTCCTAGGTTGTGAAACCAAGCTTATGGAGTCCAATGCAATGGAAACCAATACAATGGAGACCAAAGCTCTGATACCATTTGTAGGATCGAAAGTATGTCTAGAGGGGGGGTGATTAGACTACTTATCAATATAAAAATTCTGCCTTTTGACAAAGAACAGTTTTTGGCAGATTCACAATTATGATCAAGTCAAGCATCACCCTACACATGCAATTCTAGAGTATAGGCAGCGGAAAGTAAATTGCACATGTAGTAAAGAGAGGTGGAGAAGAGCAAACGCAATTTTGGAGACGCGGTGATTTTTCTCGTGGTTCCGATAGGTGGTGCTATCGTACTTCCACGTTGATGGAGACTTCAACCCACGGAGGGTAATGGCTGCGAGAGTCCACGGAGGGCTCCACCCACGAAGGGTCCACGAAGAAGCAACCTTGTCTATTCCATCATGGCCTACGCCCACGGAGGGCTAGCCTTACTCGGGGTAGATCTTCACGAAGTAGGCGATCTCCTTGCCCTTACAAACTTCTTAGTTCAACTCCACATCTCGTCGACGGAGGCTCCCAAGCAACACCTAACCAATCTAGGAGGCACCACCCTCCAAAAGGTAATAGATGTTGTAGATGATGATGAACTCCTTGCTCTTGTGCTTCAAATGATAATCTCCCCAACACTCAACTCTCCTCACTGATTTGGCTGTGGTGGAAGAAAGGATTGAGTGGAAAGCAACTTGGGAAGGCTAGAGATCAAGCTTCATATGGTGGGAGTGGAGCAACTTGATCTCAACACAAGGGTAGGTAGTTCTCTTCTCAGAAATGTAAGGTAGGAGTGGTAGTTCTTTCTGATGGCTCTCTCCACGAATGAAGAGGGGGTGGAGGGGTATAAATAGCCTCCACACAAAATCCAACCGTTACACACATTTGAGTAATCTCGGTGGGACCGAAGTGGACAACTCGATGAGACCGATAGTTCAAATAATGTGAACGTTGGGATTTTCGGTGGGACCGAAAATACAATCTCGGTTAGTCCGATTCGTGCAATGACAAGAGCATGCCAGTTTGGTGGGACCGACTTCATCATCTCGGTGACACCGATTTGATGACGTAGGTTCTGAAGCTTGGCAACTCATGTTTCGTGAGACCGAGTTCGAATCGGAAAATCCGAGTTTACTAGGGTTTGGCTTATGGCTGAGGTGGTTCATCTCGGTGTGACTGAGTTTGGAATATCGGTGGGACCGAGACTACTTATGAGTGTATATGGCAGTGAAAGTTGCTGATAGTTTAGGAGATGTATCACTAAGCACTTGAGCAACCAGATCATCATCATAACCTCATCCCCTTTTAATAGTATTGGCTTTTCCTATGGACTCAATGTGATCTTGGATCACTAAACCAAAAATGGAGTCTTGAGCTTTTGCCAATGCTTGCCTTAGCATTTTGGGGGTCCACTTCTTGATCATTGCCATACCCATATCACGAACTCTCTGAAATGATTCTCAAGTAACTATTAGTTCAATGATATATATGTTGTTATTAATTACCAAAACCACCCGGGGATTAGTTGCACTTTCACATAGCCATCCGGGGCGACCTAACGCAATGGGTGGAGGACAACGTGGACGCCCTCGTCAGGGCCTTCACATCTGATGATGATGGCGTGATCGTGGCCGCCGATGAAGGTGGCATAGTGGATGCACCTGACGCTGGCGGAGGTGTCGGTGGTGATGGTGATGATGCCAGCGACGCCTCTGGAGGCGCCCCAGATGACGCGGCGAGTGATATGTCCGACTGAGCGTACGTCACCGCTGTTTACCCTGCGTGAAGAAGGTTCGGGCTTGGCCCTGAAGACTGTAAGAGCATTTTGGGAGGGGAAGCCCCTCATGTAAAGGTTCGGGCTTGGCCCTGAAGACACGTCTCCGGTTAATAACCAATAGCGGAACCTGGATGGTCATATTGGCTCCTACATATTCTACGAAGATCTTTATCGGTCAAACCGCATAACAACATACGTTGTTCCCTTTGTCATCGATATGTTACTTGCCCGAGATTCGATCGTCGGTATCTCAATACCTAGTTCAATCTCGTTACTGGCAAGTTTTTTTACTCGTTCCGTAATGCATCATCCCGCAACTAACTCATTAGTCATATTGCTTGTAAGGCTTATAGTGATGTGCATTACCGAGAGGGCCCAGAGATACCTCTTCGACAATCGGAGTGACAAATCCTAATCTTGATCTATGCCAACTCAACAAGTACCATCGGAGACACCTGTAGAGCACCTTTATAATCACCCAATTACGTTGTGACGTTTGGTAGCACACAAAGTGTTCCTCCGGTATTCGGGAGTTGCATAATCTCATAGTCATAGGAACATGTATAAGTCATGAGGAAAACAATAGCAACAAACTAAACGATCAAGTGCTAAGCTAACGGAATGGGTCAAATCAATCACATCATTCTTTAATGATGTGATCCCGTTAATCAAATGACAACTCATGTCTACGGTTAGGAAACACAACCATCTTTGATTCAACAAGCTAGTCAAGTAGAGGCATACTAGTGACACTTTGTTTGTCTATGTATTCACACATGTACTAAGTTTCCGGTTAATACAATTCTAGCATGAATAATAAACATTTATCATGATATAAGGAAATAAAAATAACAAGTTTATTATTGCCTCTAGGGCATATTTCCTTCAGTCAGATCATAGACAAGCTTAGTGTTCCTACTAGGTGTGGTAGCCCCCTGAGGAAGAGTCTTTGGAACAGACCTCATGGCTACATCCACCAACCATTATCTCAACGATAATGTATCTTGTGTAATTGTGTTGCCCGGATGCAAACAGGTTACGTAATAAGCAATGTCGATATATTGCATATCTTGCAAGTCAAATCATGTGACTGATTTGTTCACGAAGTCTCTACCAACATCTACATTCCAGAAATATGTTCATGGAGTTGGTATGTGACAACTTCGGAATTTGTAAGAATCAGGGGGAGTATCTTCCTGAATTGTTCCTATTCAATGCATCATATTATACTCTTTTTCCCTTCATGAGTTTACTTTACAAGTACTCATAAAGGTTTTTAATGAGGTAATATCAACACAAGATCATATGACAATACTTTCTATTTTCCCCACAGGGGTTTTTAGGAAAGTATATGCGGCATATTTATTGTCCTCTAAACTTTATGAGTTTTCTCGTATTGAGTTAAAAGAGACAATAACCATTATATGTTGTATCGTTTTCTCCTTATTTTCCCACTGGGTTTGAAGGAGTTTTATCAACATATCCTACACTACTCATATTTTTCCCACAGGGTTTTTGGAGGAGACTTAATCAAGATGATGGATTCTTATGACAAGCAGTGATTAGGAGGAGTCTCTTCTTGAGATATCCTTGTTTTATGACATCACATTATGCTATCTCTTCTTGAGATATCCTTGTTTTATGACATCACATTATGCTATCTCTTTGTGAGTTTATGTTTCAGGTTCTCAAAGTTTTCAAGCGTAATCTTTTAAGATGATAGCCCTACCTGGATGATCGTGAGACGATTCTACATGGTCAAGCGTAGATTAGAGGGAGTGTTAAGATTAATTACAAATGTAATTAGGGGAAATCTCCCCTTGCCCAACCAGAACCGTTGTATCCCTCCAAACCATATAAATGGCATCCTGTAACCATCGATGAGATCAACCAATCACTTTGATTCAAAACAGTATCCATGGATGTTCCTTGGTTCAGCTAGCTGTTTGTCCATGGTTGCACAAAATAGGTGGACTTGCTTAGTCCTTAGCATCTTGTGTGTTAAGAAATTTTGAGTGTTTGTCGATATGCGCTAGTGTTTCTCCATTTTGTGTTGTTCTGTTAGGCACGATATAAGTCCAAAAAAATGAAGTGGTTCTTTCATCAACGTTAGTTTATTCGCTGTTGAATTCCCATGAAAACTTTTGAGTGTTCGTTGACATCCATATGCACTGGTTGGTGGTTGACCCATTGGCCAACCCAACCACATCCCTGCCGCTCCACAAACCGACATCACATAGAGGGGATTTTAAAAATTCAACACTGGTTCAATTCATATGTGAAATTGACATTAAGACGATGTAGGAAAGCTAGATATATGCTAGAGCCCGTTTAATCCTTTACTCCACCCTAGAAACCAGGCCAACCTATTATTGTCAATCACCACCCATAGCCCGACCCTGCAGTATATTCCTCATCCCAACTGGGTCAATTCCATCATTTTAACCTCGGTCAAGTGACTAACACCGGGCTTTTTGGACATGACCTCCAGCTCAGCCTCGGTTAACCAGGCGACGAAGCCGTGAAATACGGTATCGAAAGTGGTGACCATGCGTGGTTTACCCGAGTCAGTGAGGTTGCTAGGGAGGAAAGACTGGAACCAGCTTTTGCGCGCACCGTCGTCCATGATATCGGCTTCTGGAGGTGGCCTCTGGATGTACACGAAGTACTCCTTGTATGATGAAGAAGATGCATTTGGCATGGACGTTGCAGCAGACAAGGGGCATAGCCAGATCGTTGCGGCAGAGAAGAGGCATAGCAAGACTGCAGCCACTATAATGTAGAATGCCTTTGCCATTTCTTCAATGTGTCGGTCCGATGTTGGGGAACCTGTCATAGAACATTTTACATATAAAAAAGGTACAATGATCAAATACTCCACAATATAAGATGTTTTGGCTAGCTGTTTTAGTTGGCCAAGACGTCTTATACTCTGGAATAGAGGAAGTAGATTGTAAATATAGAAGGGAATTCAGCAGGAATAATGACAAGAATAAAAACACCAAGTCAGAACTGAAAAAGAAACTAAGCAGAACAACTTAATAAAAATCAATTCAAATTAACGGTACCTCAACCTAGGTATAAAAGTAGATAGAAACAGCTACAGAAATAAACAACTAAATGAGAATACATTATAGTTGAGCTTATATAAAACTAAAAAGGAATACAATATTACACATGCAACAATTTGCTGGTGATGCAACACAGTTGACATCCGTTTGTTAAGACTGGACACTACTTATTACTCAAGTATATCATCTCATCTACCAAATGATGGTAATTCAATAACCTAGAAACACACTGTCAAATCCGCTGGTTGACACAAACACACACACACACACACACACACCAAAAAAAGGATCAGAAAACAAATCCACTTGTCCACTAGAGCAACAAATTCCAGATTCATCAGTAAACGAACGCAGGCTAGTCAGATTATTCAAAATCATGATTCAAAATTTTACAGAAATATGTTCTGGGGTACAAGTACAAATCATCACACAAGTGTATAAAAATTTAAGCAGTTACATTCAACTACTTTGGGCATGAACTGTGGGTACACCCATAGAGGACTTACATCAGTGTGGCATCAAAACGTCAGTGCATAAACAAACTGATAATAAGTATTACCACTTAACAAAGGCTTTAACTGTTTAGCATACTATAGAGGAGCGACGGAGGTTAATCATAGTTGAAAAACCAAACGAGTAAAAAATGCATGTTTTCAGGAACATATTTTTGATAAATAATATTGCATATTAATTTGTAAGAGCAGTAAATTGTCTACAATTGTTTTGTTGGCCATGTACTGGATAAAAGCATGGAAAGCACAAATCAGCAATCAGGAGGGGGGAGGGGGGGATTGGGGATGATGCAATTGATCATCATAATACAAGTGTACAACTCAAAGAGGCAGAACACCTGGACCCTTTGATAAAAATATAGACAATTTTAGTAGTGATGCATGCTATTATCACAATATCATGGGCAGATCTGAGCAGCAGCATGAGCTGATTAATATCTGTAGCATTTGAGATGGTCGACGACTATTTATTAAATTGGGTGTCAACTCTCAACAACTTGAACTGTCTGACATGATCTGAGAATACCAACACTGCACATTCCTGAATCCTGACAGTACCTTCATAATTATACCTAGTGCTAGTGGCAACAAGAGATGTACTCCCAACAGAAAGGAGTATGGCACAATTATCAGCTAGAACCCGACGGAAGCATCAAGAATGCAGCAGGGAAAGGGAAAGAACTCACTCTAACTGTTGCGGGGGTTGGATCTGGAGGTCGCGGGGGTGCGCTGGCACGGCGACTCGTCGCGGGCAGCGGCGGGAGCGCGGCAGCCTGCAGCTCGTCGCGGGCGCTGGGGAGCGGCGAGCCGGCGAATCGTCGCTGGTGGGCGCGAGCGCCGGCAGCCAGCGAGCGGCAGTCCTCCCTCCTGCGTCGCGGCGTGCGTGCAGGAGGCGGCGAGTCCGGGAGTGCAAGGGGCGTCGGGGGCTTGGGGGCTGGGGGGTTAATAGGCTAGTTTAGATGGGCCTGGCAAGATTCGTTGGGCTATATACGTATTCGATGCTGTATTATAAGCGCCGTGCCCTAAAAAAAAAATCAGCGCCGTGCCCTAATAAAAAAATAAGCGCCTATATTTTTCCTGTCAAAAAAATCATCACCAATAATTTATACCTACTACAGTATTAATTAATTAATTAATAATATTGATATCTATTTCTGCTTCTATATGTATACATAATACCTAATTACCTAATTTATATTTTATTTATCTCTACCTAATATTAAAGGGAGGATTGTTTCTCCATCTTTTTTGATGCATCAGGCCTTTTTCGTACGTTTTTGTATGTTTTGTTCCGTTTGCCGTACGTCCGTTTCGTCCGGCACTCAAGAAACCAACCTTGGGTAGTGTCAAAAAAACAACAACGCTAGGTATGCTTTGGGCCTTGGCCCATCACCCGCTCCAGACGCCCTCCAGATCGCTCGCCTCGCATCTCTCCAAATCGGCTCACCTCGCACCTCTTGCTTTGCTCGCCTCTCCATATCGCTCCTCAGGTCGCCTCGGCAGCAGCTCCAGATTGCCCTCAACAGTAGCTCCAGGTCACTCCAGATTGCCCTCAACAGCAAGCCTGCAACTCGCCTGCCGGAGGAAGATCCTCTTCTCCGAGCAAGGGCAGCTCCTCTTCCCCCGCACCTCCGATTCATCCTCTGCCTCTAAACAAGACCCAAGCTCGCACCTTCAGAACTCGCGGCAACGACTCCGCTTCCGTCTCCTTGTCCACGTCATTGATGGATGCCTCATCTTCTTACTCCTCCGCCTCCGTATCAAGTGATGCGCCATCTTCTTCTTCCTCTTGCCTTCGGATATACAAGTGCAACTCCATCTTCTTCCTCCTCGGCCTACAGATCAGCAGCAGGTACTCCTGCACAAGATATACATCTAGTTTGTAGAGAGAGCCTGATGGATTCAAACTAATAAGAATTCAAATTGTAGCGTAAAGTGGAGTAAGAATTCAAACAGGATAAAATAGGCTTGTGCCATGTGGGAATAGACAACATGGAAGACTTGTGTTGGGAATGTTTTTCTGACAGAAAAACTGTAAGGGAACCCCTACAGTATAATTGGTGCAACAAACCCAAATTACAAGTATCATGCCTTGAACCTGGGTGGGTGGGAAGGCATCAGCCTCTTCCTACCACTAGGCTATGCCTTAGTCTGCAAACCAAAGAGGAGTAAGAGGAGCACCCAAACTAGCAATACCCAAACATATAGTCCACAATCAACTTGGGAGTTCACCAAATGCCAAGTTGGACCATGAGTCGCCCAGATTACAAATCTGCCTAATGGAGGAATAACTATAACTTCTGCCATGGGCGAGTCATGATGTGTCATAACAAGCCGGCAAGACATAAGGCGTCTGACACTAAAGTGAAGATTTTGATACTCAGCTAAGTGTTGGACAAACAAGTTTCCATTGGGAGCGTCTGCAATTACGGATCTACAAAATAGCTTGAAAAGGAAAATATTACTGCGCCTAGCTCTTACAGTGGAAGCATTGGTTGATACAGTCGCGGTTACTAGTGAAGATCTGAAGTTTCTAGATCTAAGAATGGTGCTACAACTAGCAACTAAGTGTTTTTTAGAATAAAGGTATTCAGAACTTGATCTAAAGCAAGAGGAATACCGTGGTACAACCTACGGGTATTGAAGAACACCGATGAACTAGGTAAACCCAACGAGGAATTACTACAGATCTAGAAGGGAGCAATGAGGCCTACCTGAACGCGGCGGAGGCTTTGAAGCTTCTCTTGAGTGGCTTATCCGGCGCCACGCGAAGCGTTGAGGGATCAATCGAGGTCGTCGGAGTCCTTGAGGTCGCGGCGACGGAGTTCTTGGCGTAAGCATATGAGACGAGAGGAGGAGGAAAAAGAAGCGGGGCGGATGAAGCAGTAAAAGTGAAAAAGAAACCCTCTCGGGTATATTTATAAGATAAAGAAAAGACAGGCATGAGAATCGAGGAGGCACAATAACTTTTTTGAGTAAGGGGCGCCTCGATCTTCGGGCCTAGCGGATATACTCAAAGATTTGTTATGATGTCATACTAGAGTTCCTGAAAATCCGAAAAATGACACCATGATTCAAGGGCATGGAAAAATAACAAGTATGGATTATCATAAGCCAGAATCCTTAACCCGACTATGAAACAGTTCTAGGGAAAGGAAGGAGACTCGCCGTGTTAATTAGGTTAAATATTGACATGAATAAATTAAAATCAACCTGGAGGGCTAATGTTGGGGATATAACCCCACGATATGACCTGTCATGATGGGTCGGGTCACTCAAGTGGCGACTTACAATCAAGATTCAAGATGGGCCAAGACATTCAAGATCTCAAGACCGCCAGGGTGGTTCATAGAGTGGGACGGCTCGGGACCCAACACTTGAATACGGCGGCTCATGGCCCAGTAGTACAAGTCGCCGCCTGGAGCTTCCTTACTTGGAGAACATAATAAGTAGGAAACATACTAGGTTACGGATCGCAATACGACCCTGACTCTATTGTAAGCCTAGGGCCTCCGCCTGTATATAAAGGGGAGCCCCTGAAGCGGAAAGACCAAGTTACAAGTTCTTGAGTACTAGGTTAGCCAAGTTGCACCCTTGTAATCGAGATCATCATCATCAATAGCAATCAAGCAGGAGTAGGCTTTTACCTTCACCGTGAGGGGCCAAACCTGGGTAAACCCTTGTCTCTCGATTTTGATCAACCCTGTTCAAACAATCATTTAGCGGCGATGGCCTCACGACTAAGTACTTTCACGATGACATTTGTCGTGACAAAACCACGACACCTGAAACCCATACCGCCGAGATACTTTGGTTTTGTCATCACATCCCACGAGACCCAACATGGCTTCCTTTTACCTTGTTTACTTCCCCACCAGCACTATCTAATGATAGAGGTGACGTTGTCACACAAACCTCTTGGTAACCTGAAGCAAGCCATGGAATAAACTAGCATGGCCTGAGCAACAGATTTAATTAAGACCTCTTTTCCTGCTGCTGGCAATAGCTTCTCCATCTATCCCCTTACCTTCTCCCATACTCTATCCCTCAAGTACTTGAAAGTACCCATCTTTGACTGGCCAATATCTGTTGGCACTTCCAAATACCTTTCACTCAAAGATTCATTTTTGAACATTTAGAACTTGCTTGATATTATCTCTCATACTCTGGGCGCAGCCCTTACTAAAAAATATAGACGATTTTGCATGATTATTCCTTTGCCCGGATGCCTTGCAATATATATCCAATAGGTTTGATACCTTTGTAGCCCCTTCAACACTTGACTTAAAAAGCAACAGGCTATCATCTGCAAAATGGAGATTGTTAATAGACGAAGCTGTTGGTGCCACCTTGATTCCTGACGACTGAAAACTGGATTTCAAAAGGCACGAAAGGTCCTCTGCTGTAATCAAGAAAATATAAGGGAAAATAGGATCTCCTTGTTGGATTCCACGTGTAGATGTAAATTGATCTAGCTTTTCACCATTTTTTTAGAACAACTTTTCAGCATTAAATAATACTGAAAAGGAAACATATTGTACCATGGACATCACTATTTCGACCCAAGCATGTGCGAAGCCTAATTTCTCCATCATGGCGCGAAGATATTGAAGGAAATATGCCCTAGAGGCAATAATAAAGTTATTATTTATTTCCTTATTTCATGATAAATGTTTATTATTCATGCTAGAATTGTATTAACCGGAAACTTAGTACATGTGTGAATACATTAGACAAAACATAATGTCCCTAGTATGCCTCTACTTGACTAGCTCGTTAATCAAAGATGGTTATGTTTCCTAACCATAGACATGTGTTGTCATTTGATGAACGGAATCGCATCATTAGGAGAATGATGTGATGTACATGACCCATCCGTTAGCTTAGCATTATGATCGTTACAGTTTCATTGCTACTGCTCTCATCATGACTTATACATGTTCCTCAGACTATGAGATTATGCAACTCCCGAATACCGGAGGAACACTTTGTGTGCTACCAAACGTCACAATGTAAATGGGTGATTATAAAGGTGCTCTAAAGGTGTCTCCGAAGGTGTTTGTTGGGTTGGCATAGATCGAGATTAGAATTTGCCACTCTATGTTTCGGAGAGGTATCTCTGGGCCCTCTCGGTAATACTCATCACTATAAGCCTTGCAAGCATTATGACTAATGAGTTAGTTGCGGGATGAAGTATTATGGAACGAGTAAAGAGACTTGCCGGTAACGAGATTGAACTAGGTATGATGATACCGACGATCGAATCTTGGGCAAGTAACATACCGATGACAAAGGGAACAACGTATGTTGTTATGCGGTTTGACCGATAAAGATCTTCGTAGAATATGTAGGAACCAATATGAGCATCCAGGTTCCGCTATGGGTTAGTGACCGAAGATGTGTCTCGGTCATGTCTACATAGTTCTCGAACCCGTAGGGTCCGCACGCTTAACGTTCAATGACGATTGGTATTATGAGTTTATGTGATTTGATGTACCAAAGATTGTTCGGAGTCCCGGATGAGATCACGGACATGACGAGGAGTCTACAAATGGTCAACACATAAAGATTGTTATA
The DNA here is from genome assembly GCA_021437245.1 of Aegilops speltoides. Taxonomy (NCBI): domain Eukaryota; kingdom Viridiplantae; phylum Streptophyta; class Magnoliopsida; order Poales; family Poaceae; genus Aegilops; species Aegilops speltoides. The sequence continues at coordinate 278,524,420 of CM038145.1, read as the reverse complement.
TTGGATGGCTATGTTCGGACACCGGAAGTGTTCCAGATAAGTTTCGGATGAAACCGGAGTACCGGGAGGTTACCGAAACCCCCCGGGGGGTCAATGGGCCTTCATGGGCCTTATTGGAAATAGAGAGCAGCAAGGGAGCTATGGGGGGCCCCCTAGGCCCAAACCGAATTGGTTTAGGGCTCGGTCATATCGTCGTAGTGCTTAGGCGAAGCCCTGCGTCGGTAACTTCATCATCACCGTCACCATGACGTCGTGCTGATGAAACTCTCCCTCGACCTCAGTTGGATCTAGAGTTTATGGGACGTCACTGAGCTGAACATGTGCAGATCACGGAGGTGCCGTACCTTTGGTTCTAGGATCGTTCGGATCATGAAATTGTATGACTACATCAACCAGGTTGTCATAACGCTTCCACTTTTGGTCTACAAGGGTACGTAGACAACATTCTCCCCTCTTGTTGCTATGCATCTCCGAGATAGATCTTGCGTGATCGTAGGAAACTTTTGAAATTACCATGTTCCCTAACAGTGGCATCCGAGCCAGGTCTATGCGTAGATGTTATATGCACGAGTAGAACACAACGAGTTGTGGGCGACAATAGTCGTACTGCTTACCAGCATGTCATACTTTGATTCAGCGGTATTGTTGGATGAAGTGGCTCACACCGACATTACGCATACGCTTACGCGAGACTGGTTCTATCGACGTGTTTCACACATAGGTGGCTAGTGAGTGTCTGTTTCTCCAACTTTAGTTCAATCGAGTGTGGCTACGCCCGGTCCTTGTTGAAGGTTAAAACAACACACTTGATGAAAAATCATTGTGGTTTTGATGCGTAGGTAAGAACGGTTCTTGCTAAGCCCGTAGCAACCACGTAAAACTTGCAACAACAAAGTAGAGGATGTCTAACTTGTTTTTGCAGGGCATGTTGTGATGTGATATGGTCAAAACATGATGTGTTGTATGAGATGATCATGTTTTGTTAAAGTTATCGACAACTGACAGGAGCCTTATGGTTGTCTCTTTATTGCATAAGATGCAAGCGCCATATAATTGCTTTACTTTATCGCTATGCGATAGCAATAGTTGCAAAAGCAATAGTTGGCGAGACGACCATGTGATGACACGTTGATAAAGATCAAGATAATGGAGACCATGGTGTCATGCCGGTGACGATGGAGATCATGATGATACTTTGGAGATGGAGATCAAAGGCACAAGATAATGATGGCCATATCATGTCACATATTTTGATTGCATGTGATGTTTATCTTTTATATTCTTATTTTGCTTAGTTCGGCGGTAGCATTATAAGATGATCCCTTACTAAAGTTTCAAGGTATAAGTGTTCTCCCTGAGTATGCACCGTTGCGACAGTTCTTCGTGCCGAGACACCACGTGATGATCGGGTGTGATAAGCTCTACGTTCACATACAACGGGTGCAAGCCAGTTTTGCACACACAGAATACTCGGGTTAAACTTGACGAGCTTAGCATATGCAAATATGGCCTCGGAACACTGGAGACCGAAAGGTCGAGCGTGAATCATATAGTAGATATGATCAAGATAGTGATGTTCACCATTGAAAACTACTCCATCTCACGTGATGACCGGACATGGTTTAGTTTATTTGGATCACGTGATCATTTAGATGACTAGAGGGATGTTTATCTAAGTGGGAGTTCTTAAGTAATATGATTAATTGAACTTTAATTTATCATGAACTTAGTCCTGATAGTATTTTGCAAACTATGTTGTAGATCAATAGCTCGCATTATAGCTTCCCTATGTTTTTTATATGTTCCTAGAGAAACTATGTTGAAAGATTATGGTAGCAATGATGCGGATTATACGCCTCCGTCGTATCTATAATTTTTGATTGTTCCATGCCAATATTATTCAACTTTCATATACTTTTGGCAACTTTTTATACAATTTTTGGAACTAACATGTTGGTCCAGTGCTAGTGCCAGTTCCTGTTTGTTGCATGTTTTATGTTTCACAGAAACCCCATATCAAACGAAGTCCAAACAGGATAAAAACAGACGGAGAATATTTTTGGAATATTTGTGATATTTGGGAAGAAAAATCAACGTGAGACGGTGCCCGAGGGGGCCACGAGGCAGGGGCCGCTCCCCTGACCCTCGTGGGCACCCCGTAAGGCGGTTACTGCTCTTCTTTGGCCGCAAGAAAGCTAATTTTTGGAGAACTGGGTGAAGGTTTCAATCCAGTCGGAGTTACGGATGTCCGGTTATAAAAGAAACGGTGAAAGGGTAGAATCCAGAACGCAGAAACAGAGAGAGACAGAGTGACAGATCCAATCTCGGAGGGGCTCTCGCCCCTCCCACGCCATGGAGACCAAGGACCAGAGGGAGAACCCTTCTCCCACCTAGGGAGAAGGCCAAGGAAGAAAAAGAAGGAGGGGGCTCTCTCCCCCTCGCTTCCGGTGGCGCCGGAACACCGCCGGGGGCCATCATCATCACCGCGATCTACACCAACACCTCCCTCATCTTCACCAACATCTCCATCACCTTCCCCCATCTATCTACAGTGGTCCACTCTCCCGCAACCCGCTGTACCCTCTACTTGACATGGTGCTTTATGCTTCATATTATTATCCAATGATGTGTTGCCATCCTATGATGTCTGAGTAGATTTTCGTTGTCCTATCGGTGATTGATGAATTGCTATGATTGGTTTAATTTGCTTGTGGTTATGTTGCTGTCCTTTGGTGCCCATAATATGACTGCACGCGTGGATCACACCATAGGATTAGTTGTATGTTGATAGGACTATGTATTGGAGGGCAAGAGTGACAGAAGCTTCTACCTAGCATAGAAATTGATGCATACGGGATTGAAGGGGGACCAATATATCTTAATGCTATGGTTGGGTTTTACCTTAATGAACGTTAGTAGTTGCAGATGCTTGCTAATAGTTCCAATCATAAGTGCATAAAATTCCAAGTCAGGGATGACATGCTAGCAGTGGCCTCTCCCACATAAAACTTGCTATCGGTCAAGTAACATAGCCAATTGTTTAGGGACAATTTTGCAACTCCTACCACCACTTTTCCACACTCGCTATACTAAATTTATTGCTTCTTTATCTAAACCGCCCCTAGTTTTTATTTACGTGCTCTTTATTATCTTGCAAACCTATCCAACAACACCTACAAAGTACTTCTAGTTTCATACTTGTTCTAGGTAAAGCGAACGTTAAGCGTGCGTAGAGTTGTATCGGTGGTCAATAGAACTTGAGGAAATATTTGTTCTACCTCTAGATCCTCGTTGGGTTTGACACTCTTACTTATCGAAAGAGGCTACAATGGATCCCCTACACTTGTGGGTTATCAAGACCTTTTTATGGCGCCATTGTCGGGGAGACATAACGTGGGGTGAATATTCTCGTGTGTGCTTGTTTGCTTTATCACTAAGTAATTTTTATTTGTTGTTCTTAGTTGTTCTCTATCTTTAGTTATGGATATGGAACATGAAATACCAAAAAAAATTAGGTGTACTTGCTACTCATGGAGATGGGGAACCTCCTAAAACCCTCGATGCTGGTTATGCGAAAAATATTATGTACTACTTTGATAATCCTGAGAAACCCCCTTTCAATTATGTAATGGGAGACACGTTGGATCAACGTGAATACTTTAGGGATTATCGCTTGACTCAAAAAGGGAAACTATTATGGGATCAAATACATATGTTGCATTGCTATGCTCGGGAACTATGCTTGAGATATGATTATACTTGTTGCTCTAGGATGAAGGCTCCACACCTTCCCTTTTCTTGCAAATTTAATGATGATAAAACCTTGGCTTCTTATGCTAATGGTATATATGATTACTATGATGAGAAGAATTCGTTGCTTTTATGGGTGCTTATGAAATTGAATCTTTGTTTAAAGAGTGTGAAAATCTTGATGATGCTGTTTACAGACCTAAATTTTTTGCTATACTTAAATATTGCTTTGAGAATTATGAATTCAATTCCGATATTGATGATTTTATTGAGAGAGTCTCCGCTGTCCAAGAAGAGATTAATATTTTGCAGGAGTCTATGGAAGAAGAAATTGATGAAACTGTGAGCTCATTGGATGAAAAATATGAGGACGAGAGCGAAGAACAAAATGAGGAAGAACGGATTTGCTACCCGTGCCCACCTTCTAATGAGAGTAACCCTCCAACTCATACATTGTTTAAATGCCCCTTCGTGCTTACCGAAGGATGGTTGCTATAATAACTATTATGATCCCGTTAATTCTTTTGAAATACCCCTTTTTGATGATACTTGCTATGCTTGTGGCCAAGATGCCAATATGAATTATTCTTATGGAGATGAACTTTCTATAGTTCCTTATGTTAAACATGAAGTTGTTTCTATTGCACCCACACATGATAGTCCTATTATCTTTTTGAATTCTCTCAACTACACTATATCGGAGAAGTTTGCCCTTATTAAGGATTATATTGATGGGTTGCGTTCTACTACTACACATGATGATTTTGATAGATATAATATGCATGTGCTTGCTGCTCCTACTTGCAATATTATGAGAGAGGAACTATATCTCCACCTCTCTATGTTTCCAATATGATAAAATTGCAAGAAACTGTTTATACTATGCATTGGCCTTTACTTTGTGTGCATGGATTGTTCTTTTATGACATGCCGATGCATAGGAAGAGAGTTAGACTTCGTTGTTGCATGATATGTTACTTTGTGCTCATTACTAAATTACAAATCATTGTTAATTAAAATTGGCTTTGATATACCTTGGGATCCGGATGGATTCATTATTTGAGCATTATATGCCTAGCTTAATGGCTTTAAAGAAAGCGCTGCCAGGGAGACAACCCGGAAGTTTTAGAGAGTCATCTATTTCTGTTGAGTGCTTTTATATAGTTTAAAAATAAAAAAGTAAAGAGGGGAACCCAAAACTTTTCAAAAATGAAAGTGAAAGTGAGAAAGACAAGCATTGTTGAAGTGGGGGAGCTCCTTGAACTTTGTTCATGCTCACGGAAACTTTGTAAATCTTAATTACAGAAACTTTTCATCAAAAATAATTATCCCCTTGTACAATTACATTGTATTATAAAAATAATGTGCCAAGGTTTGCCTTTAGGATGTTCACAATGCTTGTTGGTTTGTGCGGTGCAGGACAGAAACTTTGGCTGTAGTGCGCGATTTTACATTTTTTACTGGAACGTCAAACGGTTCCGATTCTTTCTGCACTGTCTTTATATACAATTTTTTTATTTTTTCTAATTTTGGTAGAAGTTTTGGGGTACCAGGAGTATTGTGAATGTTCAGATTTCTACAGACTATTCTGTTTTTGACAGATTCTGTTTTTGATGCATAGTTGATTGTTTTGATGAAACTATCAATTTCTATCAGTGGATTAAGCCATGGAAAAGTTATATTACAGTAGCTATAATGAAAAAACAAAATATGAATTGGTTTGCAACAGTACTTAGAGTAGTGATTTGCTTTATTATACTAACGGATCTTACCGAGTTTTCTGTTGAAGTTTTGTGTGTATGAAGTGTTCGATGATCGAGAAGGTCTCGATATGAGGAAAAGGAGGAGAGGCAAGAGCTCAAGCTTGGGGATGCCCAAGGCACCCCAAGTAAATATTCAAGGAAACTCAAGCGTCTAATCTTGGGGATGCCCCGGAAGGCATCCCCTCTTTCTTCAACAAGTATCAGTATGTTTTCAGATTCGTTTCATTCATGTGATATGTGTAAATCTTGAAGCGTCTTTTGCATTTAGTTTTCACTTTTCTTTTATGCACCATGCTGGTATGAGATAGTCCACGGTTGATTTATAGAATGCTCTTTGCACTTCACTTATATCTTTTGAGTATGGCTTTATAGAATGCTTCATGTGCTTCAGTTATATCATTTGAAATTTGGATTGCATGTTTCTCTTCACATAGAAAACCGCCATTTTGTAGAATGCTCTTTTGCTTCACTTATAATTGTTAGAGCATGGGCATATATTTTGTAGAAAGAATTAAACTCTCTTGCTTCACTTATATCTATTTAGAGAGATGACAGGAACTGGTCATTCACATGGTTAGTCATAAAATCCTACGTAAAACTTGTAGATCACTGAATATGATATGTTTGATTCCTTGCAATAGTTTTGCGATATAAAGATGGTGATATTAGATTCGTGCTAGTGGGTAGTTGTGGATTGTAGAAATACTTGTGTTGGAGTTTGTGATTCCCGTAGCATGCATGTATGGTGAACCGTTATGTAACGAAGTTGGAGCATGAGGTATTTATTGATTGTCTTCCTTATGAGTGGCGGTCGGGGACGAGCGATGGTCTTTTCCTACCAATCTACCCCCTAGGAGCATGCGTACTAGTACTTTGCTTCGAGGGCTAATAAACTTTTGCAATGAGTATATGAGTACTTTATGACTAATGTAAGTCCATGGATTATACGCACTCTCACCCTTCCATCATTGCTAGCCTCTTCGGTACCATGCATTGCCCTTTCTCACCTCGAGAGTTGGTGCAAACTTCACCGGTGCATCCAAACCCCGTGATATGATACACTCTATCACATATAAACCTCCTTATATCTTCCTCAAAACAGGCACCATACCTACCTATCATGGCATTTCCATAGCCATTCCGAGATATATTGCCATGCAACTTTCATCATCATCATATACATGACTTGAGCATTTATTGTCATATTGCTTTGCATGATCATAAGATAGCTAGCATGATGTTTTCATGGCTTGTCCGTTTTTTGATGTCATTACTATGCTAGATCATTGCACATCCCGGTACATCGCCGGAGGCATTCATATAGAGTCATATCTTTGTTCTAGTATCGAGTTGTAAGTAAATAAAAGTGTGATGATCATCATTATTAGAGCATTGCCCCAAGAAGAAAAGAAGAGAGGCCAAAGAAGCCTAAATAAAAAAGGGGCCAAAGAAGCCCGCAAAAAAAGGAAAAAAGAAAAAAAAGAAAAAGAAAGAAAGAAAAATAAAAAAGGGGACAATGTTACTATCCTTTTACCACACTTGTGCTTCAAAGTAGCACCATGTTCTTCATATAGAGAGTATCTTGAGTTATCACTTTTATATGCTAGTGGGAAGTTTCATTATAGAACTTGGCTTCTATATTCCGATGATGGGCTTCCTCAAATGCCCGAGGTCTTCATGAGCAAGCAAGTTGGATGCACACCCACTTAGTTCCCAGTTTGATCTTTCCTACACTTATAGCTCTAGTGCATCCGTTGCATGGCAATCCCTACTCCTCGCATTGACATCAATTCATGGGCATCTCCATAGCTCGTTGATTAGCCGCGTCGATGTGAGACTTTCTCATTTTTTGTCTTCTCCACACAACCTCCATCAACATATTCTATTCCACCCATAGTGCTATGTCCATGGCTTGCGCTCATGTATTGCGTGAGGGTTGAAAAAGCTGAAGCGCATTAAAAAGTATGAACCAATTGCTTGGCTTGTCATTGGGGTTGTGCAGGATGTGAATATTTTGTGTGGTGAAGATGGAGCATAGCCAGACTATATGATTTTGTAGGGATAACTTTCTTTGGCCATGTTATTTTGAAAAGACATGATTGCTTTATTAGTAGGCTTGAAGTATTATTGTTTTTTATGTCAAATGATAGACTATTGCCTTGAATCACTTGTGTCTTAATATTCTTGCCATGATTAGATTACATGATCAAGATTATGCTAGGTAGCATTCCACATCAAAAATTATCTTTTTATCATTTACCTACTCGAGGACGAGCATGAATTAAGCGTGGGGATGCTAATATGTCTCCATCGTATCTACAATTTTTGATTGTTCCATGCCAATATTATTCAACTTTCATATACTTTTGGCAATGAGGCAGTCCTGGACTAGGGGGTGTCTGGATAGCCGAACTATCATCATCGGCCGGACTCCAAGACTATGAAGATACAAGATTGAAGACTTCGTCCCGTGTCCAGATGGGACTTTCCTTGGCGTGGAAGGCAAGCTTGGCGATACGGATATGTAGATCTCCTACCATTTTAACCGACTCTGTGTAACCCTCGCCCTCTCCGGTGTCTATATAAACCGGAGGGTTTTAGTCCGTAGGACACAACAACAATAACAACAATCATACCATAGGCTAGCTTCTAGGGTTTAGCCTCCTTGATCTCGTGGTAGATCCACTCTTGTACTACACATATCATCAATATCAATCAAGCAGGAGTAGGGTTTTACCTCCATCGAGAGGGCCCGAACACAGGTAAAACATCGTGTCCCTTGTCTCCTGTTACCATCCGCCTAGACGCACAGCTCAGACCCCTACCGAGATCCGCCGGTTTTGAAACCGACATTGGTGCTTTCATTGAGAGTTCCTCGTGTGTCGCCGCCAATAGGCTTGATGGCTCCTTCGATCATCAACAACGACGCAGATCGGGTGAGACTTTTCTCCCGGACAGATCTTCAGATTCGGCGGCTTTGCTGCGGGCCAATTCGCTGCCATCCGGAGCAGATCGAAGCTACGCCCGGCCGTCGGTCGATTTGAAGTCTAAACTTCACGGCCGACATCGCGGAGACTTGATCTTCGATGGATTCGAGCCACGCCAAGCGCCACCTTTATCACGATGGGCATGATTTAGCTCTGCTGCCGGATAGTGTCCTGGAGGCCGCACATGAGTCCGCCCCGATCCCTGATTCGGAGCCGACTGCGCAGATCGAGGATGGGTGGCTAGACACCGCCTCGGGGGCTGCAACCTCTACGGCGATGGAGCCGAATACTGACCTTGTCCCTTGTGAAGCTCGTGACTCCGAGGTGCCGGACTCCTCGCCGGACTCCGAACCTCCCGCGCCCTCTCCAATCGAATCTGATTGGGCGCCAATCATGGAGTTCACCGCCGCGGAAATCTTTCAACACCCGCCTTCCGGTGACATCCTGAATTCGCTGAAATATCTCTCGTTATCAGGAGAGCCCTGTTCAGACTACGGTCAGGACGGTTGGGATGCGGACGATGAAGAAATTCAAACCCCACCCACCACCCACTTTGTAGCCACTGTCGACGATCTCACCGACATGCTAGACTACGACTCTGAAGACATCGACGGTATGGACGACGATGCCAGAGACGTGCCCAAGGACCCACTCGACGAAGCGGGAAGATCGTCCTTGGGCGGACTGCAGGGTTGTATGCAGCATTAGAAAGACACTATGTGACAAAAGGAAAAATTATAAATCATCTAGGAGTCCGGATACTTACGATCTCGCCAGGGGCTTGGCCCTTGAGGGCCACTCCTCGTCGCCGTCGCCGATGTTGGCGGAACAGTCCGGGGGAAGGGTCCTTCCTTTCTTGGACCCTTCGGCCTCCCTCGTTGGGGAGGCCTTCCTCTTCTTCTCTCACCCTGCTGGGGGAGAGTCCTCCTTCTTCTCCTCCTCGTCCTCGTGGGAGGAGTCCGCCTCGGAGTCATCGGACGATGAGTCCGATACCACTGACGCCGAAACTCCTTCGGGTTCCGTGGCCTTCTTCTTGGCCTTCTTCTCCGGCACCACGTGAGTCTTTGGGACCAGCAACCTGCCAAACAGGCGCCCACCGGGTCTTCTGAAGGGGAGCGGACAGTTAACCTGTCCGGACGTCGTCTGCCAGGCCTGTTAAAGGTATCTGGAGTTTAGATCCCGCTGAAGTCAAAACATGAAAAGCAAAGTGTCCCATAAAGGATAACATGGCTTACCTCGTCAACTGGACGCTGCGAGCTGAATCCGCGATCTTCGGTAGCGGATGTGGGGGCTTTGGCGCCCTTGAACAGCACCCTCCAGGCGTCTTTGTATGTAGTATCAAAGAGCCCGCTTAAGGTCTGGTGCTATGCCGGATTGAACTCCCACAAATTGAAGTCCCGTTGCTGGCAGGGGAGAATCCGACGGACGAGCATGACCTGGACCACATTGACAAGCTTGAGCTTCTTGTTCACGAGTGCAGAGACAGATCGAGTCAGTCGGCTCCTCCGAACTACCCTATAGCAAGCCCTTCTCTTTCCAGGAGGTGAGCTGCATGGGGATGCCAGATCTGAATTCGGGGGCCGCTGCCCATTTAGGGTCACGCGGCTCGGTGATGTAGAACCACCCCGATTGCCACCCTTTGACGGATTCCATGAAGGCGCCCTCGAGCCAAGTAACGTTGGGCATTTTGCCCACCATGGCGCCTCCGCACTCCGCTTGGCTGCCCTTCACAACCTTCGGCTTGACATTGAAGGTCTTTAGCCACAAGCCGAAGTGGGGCTGGATGCAGAGGAAGGCCTCACACACGATGATAAACGCCGAGATATTGAGGATGAAATTCGGGGCCAGATCATGTTAATCCAGGCCGTAGTAGAACATGAGCCCTCGGACAAAAGGATGGAGTGGGAAGCCCAGTCCATGGAGGAAATGGGGAAGGAATACTACCCTCTCATGGGGCCCGGGGGTGGGGATGAGCTGCCCCTCGTCGGGGAGCCGGTGCGCAATGTCGCTGGACAGATATCAGGCGTCACGCAGCTTCTTGATGTGCCCCTCCGTAACGGAGGAGGCCATCCACTTGCCTCCCGCTCCGGACATGGCTGGAGAAGGTCGAGGTGAGATGTGCGGACTTGGGCGCTGGAGCTCGAGTGCGCGGAGATGGATAAGCAAAGGAGGAAGAAGGCGTAGGTAAAAAAGGTGGATCCTTATCCCCTTATATATGTGCGGATGAAACTATGCGTCCCCACCAGCCTGGTAAAACTCGCTTATCTCCCAAGCGCCACAATCAATGGCGCAGTTGGGTTACCCACGTCCGTATTGATGGGAATCCCGAAATAAGGGGAACACGATCTCTGCTTCGACAAGACGTGCCAAGGAAACCGCTTTGCTAAACGCGCTAGGGTGGTATGACAAAAACGATTCGAGTAAAGGCTTGGCCGTGGGTGACGTCACGCCATGAAATACGTCAGCAGATTGAAGTTGTGTAAATATTATTCTCTCTATGGTGGCATGTGGAATTTATTTTGCAGAGCCGGACACTATCCAGGTGTTCACACTCTTCTATGAATTATTCGGAGGAGGAACCCGCCTTGCAATGCCGAAGACAATATGCGCGCCGGACTCGTCGTCATTGAAGCCCGGTTCGAGGGCTACTCTTGAGGAGTCTGGACTAGGGGTGTCCGGATAGCGAACTATCATCATCGGCGGACTCCAAGACTATGAAGATACAAGATTGAAGACTTCGTCCCGTGTCCGGATGGGACTTTCCTTGGCGTGGAAGGCAAGCTTGGCGTCTGGATATGTAGATCTCCTACCATTGTAACCGACTCTGTGTAACCCTAGCCCTCTCTGGTGTCTATATAAACCGGAAGGTTTTAGTCCGTAGGACACAACAACAATAACAACAATCATACCATAGGCTAGCTTCTAGGGTTTAGCCTCCTTGATCTCGTGGTAGATCCACTCTTGTACTACCCATATCATCAATATCAATCAAGCAGGAGTAGGGTTTTACCTCCATCGAGAGAGCCCGAACCTGGGTAAAAACATCGTGTCCCTTGTCTCCTGTTACCATCCGCCTAGATGCACAGTTCGGGACCCCCTACCCGAGATCCGCCGGTTTTGACACCGACATTGGTGCTTTCATTGAGAGTTCCTCTGTGTCGTCGCCAATAGGCTTGATGGCTCCTTCGATCATCAACAACGACGCAGTCCAGGGTGAGACTTTTCTCCCCAGACAGATCTTCGTATTCGGCGGCTTTGCACTGCGGGCCAATTCGCCTGGCCATCTGGAGCAAATCGAAAGCTACGCCCCTGGCCGTCAGGTCAGATTTGGAAGTCTAAACTTCACGGCTGACATCCACGGAGACTTGATCTTCGATGGATTCGAGCCATAGCTAAGCGCGCCGCACTGTCACGATGGGCATGATTTAGCTCTGCTGCCGAATAGTGTCCTGGAGGCCGCACATGAGTCCGCCCCGATCCCTGATTCGGAGCCGACTGCGCAGATCGAGGATGGGTGGCTAGACACCGCCTCGGGGGCTGGAACCTCTATGGCGATGGAGCCGAATACTGACCTTGTCCCTTGTGAAGCTCGTGACTCCGAGGTGCCGGACTCCTCGCCGGACTCCGAACCTCCCGCACCCTCTCCAATCGAATCCGATTGGGCGCCAATCATGGAGTTCACCGCCGTGGAAATCTTTCAACACTCAACTTCCGGCGACATCCTGAATTCGCTGAAATATCTCTCGTTATCAGGAGAGCCCTGGCCGGACTACGGTCAGGACGGTTGGGATGCAGACGACGAAGAAATTCAAACCCCACCCACCACCCACTTTGTAGCCACTGTCAACAATCTCACCGACATGCTAGACTACGTCTCCGAAGACATCGACGGTATGGACAACGATGCCGGAGACGACCAAGAACCAGCGCCTACGGGACACTGGAAGACCACCTCGTCATATGACATATACATGGTGGATATCCCAAAGGATGTGAATGGCGAGGAAGCAGCATAGGCAGACTCCTCCAAGAAGCAGCCTAAGCGCCGGCGTCAGCGGCGCCGCTCTAAATCCCGCCACAGCAAGAATGGAGATTCCGGCACCGGAGACAATAACACCCCAGATAGTGCCGAAGACAACCCCCTCCAGCAAGATTCAGCACAGGAGGATGGAGAAGCCAGCCCTCATGAGAGAGCGGCAGACAAAGAGGTAGAGGACAATAATTACATGCCTCCCTCCGGAGACGAGGCAAGCCTCGACGACGACGAATTCGTCGTGCCTGAGGATCCCATCGAACAAGAGCGTTTTAAACGCAGGCTTATGGCCACGACAAATAGCCTCCAAAAAAGCAGCAACAGCTTAGAGCTGATCAAGATCTGCTAGCCGACAGATGGACCGAAGTCCTTGCGGCCGAAGAGCATGAACTTGAACGCCCCTCCAAAAGCTACCCTAAACGCAAGCTGCTACCCCGATTAGAGGAGGAAGCATATAAACCCACATCACCAGCGCACAATACGGCCGACTGGCCACCTCGTGGCCGCGACAGAGAGTCCTTCAGGGCCTCCACTAAAGCCGTACCCCGGCATCGCTCTAAAAGCACAAAGCCACGAGGGAATGCACCGGATTGCAAGACATATTGGAGGATAAGGCAAGACAATCAAGATCGATCTAAGGATCGCGTGGGCACCCCACGATGCGCGACGACTACCGTCACGCCGGATACAGCAACTCCTGCCGGGCCGAACACAATAGACAAAGTTCGCTCGAGATACGTCATGATATAGCCCAATATAGAGGCGCCGCACACCACCTATGCTTCACAGATGAAGTAATGGATCATTGAATCCCCGAAGGGTTCAAACCCGTGAATATTGAATCCTATGATGGCACAACAGACCCCACGGTTTGGATCGAGGGCTACCTCCTTCATATCCATATGGCCCGCTGCGATGATCTTCACGCCATCAAATACCTCCCACTCAAGCTTAAAGGACCAGCTCGGCATTGGCTTAACAGCTTGCCAGCAGAATCAATTGGGTGTTGGGAGGACCTGGAAGCCGCATTTCTTGACAACTTCCAGGGCACATATGTGCGGCCACCAGACGCTGATGACCTAAGCCACATAATTCAGCAGCCAGATGAATCTGCCAGACAGTTCTGGACACGGTTCTTGACAAAGAAAAATCAAATCGTCGACTGTCCGGATGCAGAGGCCCTCGGAGCCTTCAAACATAACATCCGCGATGAGTGGCTTGCCTGGCACCTAGGACAGGAAAAGCCGAAATCCATGGCAGCCCTCACATCACTCATGACCCGCTTGCGCGGAGAGGACAGCCGGCTAGCTCGCAGAACAACCTCAACAAAAATTCGGCGGTCCGGATACCAAGGACCACAATGGTAGGTCGCCGCAACAAGAACAAACACCGCGTTAACGGCGATAATCACGAGGATACGATAGTCAATGCGGATTCAGAGGCTCCAAACCCGGTCGTGGAAAAAGCCATTCAAAAGAACCACTCCGGTCCGTCCCAATTTGGATGAATACTCGACCGCTTCGTGCGGATACACGGCACCCCAAAAGCCAGCTAATCACACCAACAGGATTGTTGGGTATTCAAGCAGCAGCAAGTTAATTGCGAAAATAATGACAAGGGGCTACACAGCGATGACGAAAAGAGACCCGGCCGCGAACAATAGAGGACGAAGGTTTCCCCACGTGCGGATGGTGAACATGATATACGCAACCCACATACCCAAGAGGGAGCGAAGCGTGCACTCGAGGGCGATATCTGCTGATGGAGCCATCGCCCGAAGTTCAACCCATGGTCCTCCCGCCCGATCACTTTTGATCGAAGGACAACCCACCGAGATCCGCCACGGCGGATTCGCGCATTGGTTTTAGACCCAATCGTCGATGGATTTCACCTCACGAGTCCCGATGGACGGCGGCAAAGAGCTGAACCTGCTTTATCGGGATACAAAGTCGCAAGATTGGCATAGACCCTCAAGGATTAAACCCACAAAGACGACCTTCAAAGGCGTCATACCGTGTAGAGGCCAATTATGCAGTGCTCGGTCACACTTGAAGTGGTCTTGGATCCCGGATAACCGAAGCGAGGAGTTAATCTTGATATAGTTCCGTTCATGGCGGCTATCATGCTTTGCTCGGACGGACCGCGTTTAAAAGTTCAACGCGTGCCGCACTACGCATACCTCAAGCTCAAGATGCCAGCCCTCGATGAGTCATCACGGTCAACGGAAACACTGAACGCTCCCTCCGAATGGAGGAACACACAGCGGCTCTCGCGGCAGAAGTACAGAGCAACCTCTTAAGGCAATTCTCGAGTCTGGTCGTTAAGCGACCGGATACGGCTAAACGCGCCCGAGTAACCTACAACAAGACCACAGCACGTTAGAGCATCGCGAGTAATGCGGCTAACCCCAGCCCTTGCAAAATTGCAAGACCGGTCCTTCGCGTACATCATTACGCTCTAGAGATACCATGGGCATAGGGGGAGGGGCACGACCACAACAGGCCCAGAGTGCGGCTCAACCACACCAGGGGCTCCCAAGTGTGTCATTCTATTTCTTTTTCTTTTTCTTACCCTTGACCTCCCGTTGGCGAGGCCCTGTCCGTGATGAACTGTCGAACTCACGATGCAACAGCAAGGGAAGGAGAAAGGCTACGACGAGTATCCAGGTGGTCTCCATTACAAGCATTAAATCTGTTTTACACACCATTCCGCAGCCTACCCCTGGAGGGGGACATGTCTAATAGTCCCATCCCTTGCTTACCGCACTACTTGTATCGTTCTGCATTCATGGCAGCATTTTTTGAATAAAGAATGCATCGCTTTTCGCTTATAATTGCATTTCTTTCTTATACATATGTTCATTTATGACATGTTGCATCCGTACACTTTGGTACGGCTAAATACACCAGGGGCTTAAGTTCCCCACATTATGGTGTGATAAGTCCGAACACTTTCACAAGTGCGGGACCCCGAACTTATAGCATTATATGCATCGGCTCCGAATCATGTCTTGGGTCAATAGTTGGGTTTGCCCGGCTCCCATGTTTTGGTACCTTACGTTCAGTTGTATCGGCTAAGGTAGCACTGGGAGAACCACTGCGATTGCGCCATAGATTGAGCTGGGCGGCGCCTCGGAGAAAGCTAAACCGACCGTCATGATGAGGCGAGAGCTAGTCCTCTGTTAGT
The DNA here is from genome assembly GCA_021437245.1 of Aegilops speltoides. NCBI lineage: Eukaryota > Viridiplantae > Streptophyta > Magnoliopsida > Poales > Poaceae > Aegilops > Aegilops speltoides. Next base: position 278,508,701 of record CM038145.1, on the reverse strand, counting down.
GGTTTTTGAGTCCCTAAAGACTTATGCCGCTTAGAGCGAGGAACCGCCTTTTATGCGGCCTAGGCGTGGATAGCGCCCGAACTCGGTCTTCCGAACACTAGGGGCTTCACCAAATTTAAAATCATAGAATTCTATGGCTAAGTGAGAGTGTTCAAGCATTATAAGTCCGGTTGCCTTGTTCGTTGTGTTGAGCGCCTCCCTAGATGGACCCAAAAATGGGAACAAGAGCGCTCAAGTTTATTCCGAACACCCCAGCACTCGTGGCGTGGGGGCTGAAGCCGACGACTTGCCATCTCTCAGATTTCATAAACGGCCGCACAGAAGGTAATATTTTAAATTGTAGGATCGGAAGTATGTCTAGAGGGGGGGTGATTAGACTACTTGACAACTTAAAAACTTGGCCTTTTGATTGGAGTAGATTCTTAGCAAGTTCACAATGATAACCAAGTCAAGTATCACCCTACACATGCAATTCTAGAGTTGTGGCAGCGGAAAGTAAATTGCACGTATAGTAAATGAGAGGTGGAGAAGAGCAAACGCAAGTTGGAGACACGGAGATTTTTTCTCGTGGTTCCGATAGGTGGTGCTATCGTCAATCCACGTTGATGGAGACTTCAACCCACGGAGGGTAACGGCCATGAGTCCACGGAGGGCTCCACCCACGAAGGGTCCACGAAGAAGCAACCTTGTCTATGCCATCATGGCTTACGCCCACGGAGGACTAGCCTTACTCGGGGTAGATCTTCACGCAAGTAGGCGATCTCCTTGCCCTTACAAACTCCTTGGTTCAACTCCACATCATGACGGAGGCTCCCAAGTGACACCTAACCAATCTAGGAGGCACCACCCTCCAAAAGGTAATAGATGGTGTTGGTGATGATGAACTCCTTGCTCTTGTGCTTCAAATGATAATCTCCCCAACACTCAACTCTCCTCACCGATTTGGCTATGGTGGAGGAAGGGATTGAGTGGAAAGCAACTTGGGAAGGCTAGAAATCAAGTTTCATATGGTGGGAGTGGAGCAACTTGATCTCAACACAAGGGTAGGTAGTTTTCTTCTCGTAAATGTAAGGTAGGAGTGGTAGTTCTTTCGATGGCTCTCTCCACGAATGAAGAGGAGGTGGAGGGTATTTATAGCCTCCACACAAAATCCAACCGTTACACACATTTGACCAATCTCGGTCGGACCGAAGTTGACAACTCGGTGAGACCGAAAGTTCAAATCTTGTGAACGTTGGGATTTTCGTGGGACCGAAAATACAATCTCGGTTAGTCCGATTCTTCTAAAGTCTAGGGTTTGCCAATCTCGGTGGGACCGACTTTCTCATCTCGGTGACACCGATTTGAGTACTGTAAGATTCTGAAGCTTAGCAACACCAATTTCGTATGACCGAGTTTGGAATCGGAAAATCCGAGAATCTTAGGGTTTGGCTATATGGTGAGGTGGTTCATCTCGGTGTGGTGAGTTTGGAATCGGTGGGACCGAGATTACTTATGGGTTTATGTTGGAGTGAAAGATTGCTGATAGTTTGAGAGATAAATCACTAAGCACTTGAGCAACCAGATCATCATCATAACCTCATCCCTTTTAATAGTATTGGCTTTCCTATGGACTCAATGTGATCTTGGATCACTAAACCGAAAATGGAGTCTTGAGCTTTTTGCCAATGTTTTCCTTAGCATTTTGAGGGTCCACATCATCAGTCATTGCCATACCCATATCACTGAACTTTCTGAAATATTCTCAAGAAATGATTAGTTCAATGATATATATGTTGTTATTAATTACCAAAACCACCCGGGGATTAGTTGCACTTTCATAAATCAACAAGCATTGCTTAGCGCATATGAACAAAGTTTTCAGCGCACAGGATAACAAAATGCGAGTTTACTCAAATATTACATCTTTGGAGCACTCACCCGCAATCATGCGGCACCCTTCAGAACACTCTAATAATACATTTCGGGCGTACGATACTCCTTGCCCACCGGTGGCGCGTCCGTCACAAGCTTCTCTGCGTCCATCCTGCCCCAGTGCACCTTTGCACGGGCAAGGGCCCGATGGGCACCTTCAATGCAGGCAGAGTGCTTGACGACTTCAACCTAGGGACACGCATCCACCAGCCGCCGCACCAGGCCGAAGTAGCTCCTAGGCATGGCCTCCTTGGGCCACAGCCGAACTATGAGGCCATTCATGGCCTGTTTGGCCACCTTGTGGAGCTCGACTACCTGCTTCAGCTGGTCGCTAAGGGGCACCGGATGTCCGGCCTCAGCATACTGAGACCAGAAGACCTTCTCCGTCGAGCTCCCCTCCTCATCCCGGTAGAATGCGGCAGCATCGAACACGCTGCAGGGCAGATCTACGAATGTTCCTGGAGAGCTCCGAATCCGGGTAAGTAACAGGTAATTCACTTTAACATGCTTGCTTTGCATGAAGAATGCCTTACCCGCCGCTATTTTCTTCAAATCCTCGATTTCCTGGAGGGCCTTGTGGGCATCGGCCTTAGCAGCCTTGGCACTCTCAAGAGCCGACGCAAGCTCGGACTCTCAAGCCTTCGAGTCATGCTCCAAACCCTCGTGCTTTTCCACGAGAGCCTGGAGCTCTTGCTGTACCTCCGCCACCCGCGCCTCCTGCTTCTCTCGCTTGGCTCGCTCATGTCAGATTATGCTCGGCCGTGGACACCGCCTCCTTCAGGGTCGCCACCTCGTTCGTGGCCCCTGGAGTACCCACGTTATCCGTGTTATTTCTCTTGCAACAAAATCCTTTTCTGTAAGGTACAACTTTAACACGGTGTTACTCACCTTCCTTGTCCTCGAGCTGCTTCTTGGCACGGGCGAGCTCGCTCTCGGACCGCTCGAGGCTCTCCTTCAAAGCATTGACCTCCGCAGTCAATGCGGCAGACGTCAGCAGCGCAGCCTGCAATCCCATATTGACACATTTTTTCATACTCATGCGTATATCTTTTTAGATCCTCAGTCCGGCTTTTGTTTCCGAACACCGAACCGAGCATCATGGGCTACTGTCTATGCGGTATTACATGGCATATCTTAAATTTCTTACCTCAAAGCCTGTTAGAAGGCTGCTGCAGGCTTCGGTCAGCCCGCTCTTGGCGAGCTGAACCTTCTGAATCACCGCACTCATGATAAAGGCAGTGTTCTTCTTTGATGGAAGCGCTGTTGGCGCCTCAAAGAAGTTATCCGGCGCCTCCGGCTGGGCGGAGGCCGCCGGTGTCACAGCCTTGCCCTTCTTCGAAGGGCCGCCACGGACTCTGGAACCATCAGAGGTTACAGTGCGGAGTCCGTGCAAAGTCCGGGAGGTTGCCCTGCGGCACCTCCGGAGCCTCCTCCTCCTGGTGGGTCCCCTCCTGAGATCCCACCTCGGCATCGTCAGCGCCACGGGGAGTGGAGGTGGTCGGAAGGGAATCCATATCCGACGTGCCCAAGGACCCGCTTGACGAAGCGGGAAGATCGTCCTTGGGCGGACTGCAGGGTTGTATGCAGCATTAGAAAGACACTATGTGACAAAAGGAAAAATTATAAATCATCTAGGAGTCCGGATACTTACGATCTTGCCAGGGGCTTGGCCCTTGAGGGCCACTCCTCGTCGCCGTCACCAACGTTGGCGGAACAGTCCGGGGGAAGGGTCCTTCCTTTCTTGGACCCTTCGGCCTCCCTCGTTGGGGAGGCCTTCCTCTTCTTCTCTCACCCCACTGGGGGAGAGTCCTCCTTCTCCTCCTCGTCCTTGTGGGAGGAGTCCGCCTCGGAGTCATCGGACGATGAGTCCGATACCACCTGACGCCGGGAACTCCTTCGGGTTCCCGTGGCCTTCTTCTCCGGCACCACGTAGAGTGCCGGGACCAGCAGCCCTGTCAAACGGGCGTCCGCTGGGTCTTCTGGAAGGGGAGCCGGACAGTTAAGCTGTCCGGACGTCGTCTGCCAGGCCTGTTAAAGGTATCGGGAGTTTAGATCCTCCGTGAAGTCAAAACATGAAAAGCAAAGTGTCCCATAAAGGATAACATGGCTTACCTCGTCAGCTGGACGCTGCGAGCTGAATCCGCGATCTTCGTTAGCGGATGCGGGGGCTTCGGCGCCCTTGAACAGCACTCTCCAGGCGTCTTTGTATGTAGTATCAAAGAGCCCGCTTAAGGTCTGGTGCTGTGCCAGATTGAACTCCCACAAATTGAAGTCCCGTTGCTGGCAAGGGAGAATCCGGCGGACGAGCATGACCTGGACCACGTTGACAAGCTTGAGCTTCTTGTTCACTGTGGTCCGAGACAGATCGAGTCTCGTCAGCTCCTCTGAACTACCCCATAGCAAGCCCTTCTCTTTCCAGGAGGTGAGCTGCATGGGGATGCCAGATCTGAATTCGGGGGCCGCTGCCCATTTAGGGTCACGCGGCTCGGTGATGTAGAACCACCCCGATTGCCACCCTTTGACGGATTCCACGAAGGCGCCCTCGAGCCAAGTAACGTTGGGCATTTTGCCCACCATGGCGCCTCCGCACTCCGCTTGGCTGCCCTTCACAACCTTCGCTTGACATTGAAGGTCTTTAGCCACAAGTCGGTGGGGCTGGATGCTGAGGAAGGCCTCACACACGATGATAAACACCGAGATATTGAGGATGAAATTCGGGGCCAGATCATGTTAATCCAGGCCGTAGTAGAACATGAGCCCCCAGACAAAAGGATGGAGTGGGAAGCCCACCATGGAGGAAATGGGGAAGGAATACTACCCTCTCACGGGCCCGGGGTGGGGATGAGCCGCCCTCGTCGGGGAGCCGGTGCGCAATGTCGCCGGGCGGATATCGCATCGTGCAGCTTCTTGATGTGCCCCTCCGTAACGGAGGAGGCCGTCCACTGCCTCCCGCTCCGGACATGGCTGGAGAAGGTCGAGGTGAGATGTGCGGACTTGGGCGCCGGAGCTCGAAAAGCTTGGAGATGGATAAGCAAAGGAGGAGGAAGGCGAGGGTAAAAGGTGGATCCTTATCCCTTATATATGGGCGGATGAAACTATCGTCCCCACCGCCCGGTAAAACTCGCTTATCTCCCAAGCGCCACAATCAATGGCGCGGTTGGGTTACCCACGTCCGTATTGATGGGAATCCCGGAATAAGGGGAACACGATCTCTGCTTCAACAAGATGTGCCAAGGAAACTGCTTCGCTAAACGCGCGGAGGTGGTATGACAAAAACGATTCGAGTAAAGGCTTGGCCGTGGGTGACGTCACGCCATGAAATACGTCAGCAGATTGAAGTTGTGTAAATATTATTCTCTCTACGGTGGCATGTGGAATTTATTTTGCAGAGCGGACACTATCCGTGTGTTCACAATCTTCTATGAATTATTCGGAGGAGGAACCCGCTTTGCAATGCCGAAGACAATATGCGCCCGGACTCGTCGTCATTGAAGCCCGGTTCGAGGCTACCGAGGAGTCTGGACTAGGGGTGTCCGGATAGCGAACTATCATCATCGGCCGGACTCCAAGACTATGAAGATACAAGATTGAAGACTTCGTCCCCGTGTCCGGATGGGACTTTCCTTGGCGTGGAAGGCAAGCTTGCCGACACGGATATGTAGATGTCCTACCATTGTAACCGACTCTGTAACCCTAGCCCTCTCCAAAGGTCTATATAAACCGGAGGGTTTTAGTCTGCAGGACACAACAACAATAACAACAATCATACCATAGGCTAGCTTCTAGGTTTAGCCTCCTTGATCTCGTGGTAGATCCACTCTTGTACTACCCATATCATCAATATCAATCAAGCAGAGTAGGGTTTTACCTCCATCGAGAGGGCCCAACCTGGGTAAAACATCGTGTCCCTTGTCTCCTGTTACCATCCGCCTAGACGCACAGTTCGGGACCCCCTACCCGAGATCCGCCGGTTTTTACACCGACAGGCATGTTTTTATACTATTTTTGAAACTAACATATTGATCTAGTGCCCAGTGCCAGTTCCTGTTTGTTGCATGTTTTATGTTTCATAGAAACCCCATATGAAATGGAGTCCAAACGGGATAAAAACGACGGAGAATATTTTTGGAATATTTATGATATTTGGGAAGAAGAATCAACGCGAGACGGTGCCCGAGGGGGCCACGAGGCAGGGGGCACGCCCCTGACCCTTGTGGGCACCCCGTAAGGCGGTTAGTGCTCTTCTTTGGTCGCAAGAAAGCTAATTTTCGAAGAAAAATCTGGGCGAAGGTTTCAATCCAATCGGATTTACGGATCTCCGGTTATAAAAGAAACAGTGAAAGGGCAGAATCCAGAACGCAGAAACAGAGAGAGACAGAGAGATGGATCCAATCTCGGAGGGGCTCTAGCCCCTCCCACACCATGGAGACCAAGGACCAGAGGGAGAACCCTTCTCCCACCTAGGGAGAAGGCCAAGGAAGAAGAAGAAGGAGGGGGCTCTCTCCCCCTTGTTTCCAGTGGTGCTGGAACACCGTCGGGGGCCATCATCATCACCGCGATCTACACCAACACCTATGTCATCTTCACCAACATCTCCATCACCTTCCCCCGTCTATCTACAACATTCCACTCTCCCGCAACCCGCTATACCCTCTACTTGAACATGGTGCTTTATGCTTCATATTATTATCCAATGATGTGTTGCCATCCTATGATGTCTGAGTAGATTTTCGTTGTCCTATCGGTGATTGATGAATTGATATGATTGGTTTACTTTGCTTGTGGTATGTTGCTGTCCTTTGGTGCCCATCATATGAGCGCGCGCGTGGATCACACCATAGGGTTAGTTGTATCACTACAAAAAAGACACATCCGTGACATTTTGGGCCGAACGAAATCTTTTCTGTCATACTTATGACACTTCTATGATGATAATGTGACAAAACCCGGTATCATCATAGATGTGGTGGGCTCCTACTTCTATGACAAAAAATCATGACAGAAAATGGGCTTTTCATCCTGGGCGGGCCGGAGACGTAGCTGCATGACATTCTTTGGGTCGTCCATGACGGAAAAGCCGTGGTAGAAGCGAGTGCGAGGAAAATTTTGGGGAGTTCCCGGTTACGGTGGGCGGTCGGGCCGAAGCGATCCGCTGCTTTCTCGTACATGTCTGCTGCAGGTGTGGGCGTTGGCTCTAACTGAACCCAAGCGAGGCGTTGGACTCTAGTTGAACCCGAGCGATTGCATTGCAGGCTACGCGTTACTGAACCCGAGCGATCGATCGATGGCTGTTAACTGAACCCGATCGAGCGATTCCTTCACTACTGCTACTAACTAAAGCTGATCAATGTTGCCTCTCTGGATGAACAGTGAGTGTTGTGGGGGGGGGGTGGATGAACAGTGAGCGGTGGCGTTGCCTCTGGATGAACAGGACCCCATGGTGTGGAGGGCTAGATGAACAGGATGACCCCGTGGAGGGCTGGATGAACAGTAGACGGTGGAGGGGTACCCGTGGAGGGGTGGTTGAACAGTAGCCGGTGGAGTAGCGCGCGGTGGAGGCTGGATGAACAGGAGCCCGTGGAGGCTGGAGGAGGTCGACGGTAGCCCGTGGATGCTGGAGGAGGTCGACGGTGGAGATGAAAAGTATCCCGTGGAGTCCCGTTTTGCGATACGCCACACCCCTTCCAATGAACAGAACCCCCGTTTTGACCGTAGCGCTCCAACACAAGTCCGCTTGCATTTTGTGGTACGCCACACCCTCCCGATCAACAGACCCCGTTCGACCGTAGGAGGTCCGCTTCTTCGCTTTTGCGGTGCCGGACCCTCCCGGCGAACAGGATGCCGTTTTGAATGTGGCCGGTCGAACACAAGGCCGTTTCCTCCGTTCTGCTGTACGCCAGGCCTCGTTTCCATCGCCTGTTCCGTCCAAGCCGGTTGGCTCCCACGCGTTCCGTTGCCTCCCGATGAACACGACGCATTTCGTTGCCTCCCCATGAACACGACACATTCCGTTGCCTCCCCATGAACACGACGACGACGCTATTTCTCTGTTCCGACCCATCCATGTACACGAGCCCTGGCCGTACGTATGCTCGAGTAGGCATTCGATACCCCGCCTGTATGTACGTACGTGGCCAAATTTTCTTTCTTGCACCCTGGCCGTTGTATGTACATGTACATGCTACATGCGCGCCTCTACCACAACACGTGCACGCCTCTACTATGACACGTGCACGTCTCTATATCCACCAGTATGTACGTACACGTTCGCGACCAGAATGACAACGCTACGTACGCTTCGACCAGGTGGGTCCCGACTGTGAGGCACTTCCTTGCGTGCGAAGATGTAGCTGGTGGGTCCCAGCAGTCAGGGGGGCGAATCGTTTTTTTTTGCCCGGATGCACTTCCTTGCGTGCGAAGATGTAGCTGGTGGGTCCCAGCAGTCAGGGGGGCGAATAGTTTTCTTGCCCGGAAGCACTTCCTTGCGTGTGAAGGTGTAGCTGGTGGGTCCCAGCAGTCAGGGGGAAACATTTTTTCGCGAAATACGGTGGCCCGTCCGGTGGGTCCCTTCTGTCAGGTGGAGGAATAATTATTTTGCGCGTAATAAGGACGCACTTCCTTGCGGCCGCCGTGGACCCAAATTGTCGACCTCTCACGTCAAGATACTCTTCCGATGGAAGTCGTTCCTTGACCATGTTGACCACGCCGCGCGGAGAGCACCACGGCGGTGGACGACAGCGAGGCCTAGGAAGGGGACGACACGGAGCCGGGGAAGACGCTGCAGTGGAAGCCCGCGCGGAGAGGAGTACGAGGGTTCACTGGTTTGGCTACGGTGTGAGGTTGTCGTCGCCGCTGGGCCTAGCCAGCAGTGGGATTAGTAGGGGCGGTGAGGCCTCCGCGGCAGCACAGCCGGCCATAGGAGGCAGGAGCATGCGGCATGACCGACACTGCTTTGGGCGGCTGGAGCAAGAAGACCAGAGGTTGAAGAAGCACTACGGCCGTTGGATGGACATCGTACGGTCACTGGAGCTAGAATCGTTCATATTGACTAAGTTGACAAAGCCCTCCATCCCCGTCAACTTACTAGGCCCACAAGTCAGCCTCCCATCAAGGTGGGTCCCAGCTAGCCGGGGGAGTATTCATTTTTTTATGCGTAATAAGGAGGCACTTCCAGTGGGTCCGAAATGCCAATGGGGAACGTTTTTTAGAAATCGGTGGCCCGTCCGTGGGTCCCAGCAATCTGGGGAAATGTTTTTCGCAAAATACCGTGGCCCGTCCGATGGGTCCTCGCTGTCGTGGAGGAATAATTATTTTCTGCATAATAAGGAGGCACTTCCTTGCGGCTGTCGTGGACCTAGCTGTCAGCCTCTCCACGTACAGTACTCTTCCGATGGAAGTCAGTCATTGACCACATTGACCACGCCACCGCCAAGAGCACCACGGCGGTGGACGACGGCAAGGCCTAGGAAGGGGATGACACGGAGCCGGGGAAGACGCGACAGTGGATGCCCACGCGTAGAGGAGTTTGAGGGTTCACTCGTTCGGCTGCGGTGTGAGGCTGCCGTCACCGCAGAATAACAGGGGGTGTGGGTGAGTGGAGGGATGGCCTGGCCAAAGGCAGGAGTAGTAGGGGCGGTGAGGCCTCCGCGGCATCACAGCCAGCCACGGGAGGCAGGAGCAGGCGGCACGACCGGCGCTGCTTTGGGCGGCTGGAGCAAGAAGACCAGAGGTTGAAGAAGCACGATGGCCGTTGGATGGACATCGTACGGTCACTGCAGCTAGAATCGTTCATATTGACTAAGTTGACAAAGCCCTCCGTCCTCGTCAACTTAGTGGGCCCACAAGTCAGCCTCCCACCAAGGTGGGTCCCAGCTAGTAGGGGGAGTATTCATTTTTTTTGCTTAATAAGGAGGCACTTCCGGTGGGTCCGAGCTGACAGCGGGGGGAACGTTTTTTTTTTGCGAAATACGGTGGCCCGTTAGGTGGGTCCCAGCAGTCAGAGGGCAAATGTTTTTTCGCAAAATACGGTGGCCCGTCCAGTGGGTCCCTGCGAGGAATCATTATTTTCCGCGTAATAAGGAGGCACTTCCTTGCTGCGGCCGTGGACCCAGCTGTCAGACTCTCCATGTACAGTATACTTCCGATGGAAGTCGTTCCTTGACCATGTTGACCACGCTGCGTTATGTTGCATTCATGCGTCCATGGGCGTGGTGCGTCCCTACTGTCAGCCTCTCACGTACAGTCATCTTTCGATGACTCTCGGTTGTTGACCACGTTGACCACACCGTGCCGAGCGCACCCAGACTGGAATGACCCGGAGATGGGAAAGATGGGGCAGTGGAGTCGTAGATGGAGAGGAGTGGGAAACTTCACTGGTTCGGGTGCGCGGCAGCACAGACGCGGTGCCACCCATGGGAGACAAGAGCAAGAACAGAGGTTGAAGAAGGAGCACGGCTGTTGGATTAATGATGTCTACTACACAACCTTCTTCTTGTAGACGTTGTTGGGCCTGCAAGTGCACAGGTTTGTAGGACAGTAGCAAATTTCCCTCAAGTGGATGACCTAAGGTTTATCAATCCGTGGAGGCGTAGGATGAAGATGGTCTCTCTCAAGCAACCCTGCAACCAAATAACAAAGAGTCTCTTGTGTCCCCAACACACCCAACACAATGATAAATTGTATAGGTGCACTAGTTCGGCGAAGAGATGGTGATACAAGTGCAAAATAGATAGTAGATAAAGGTTTTTGTAATCTGAAATAATAAAAACAGCAAGGTAACTAATGATAAAAGTGAGCGTAAACGGTATTGCAATGATAGGAAACAAGGCCTAGGGTTCATACTTTCACTAGTGCATGTTCTCTCAAGAATAATAACATAGATAGATCATATAACAAGCCCTCAACATGCAACAAAGAGTCACTCCGAAGCCACTAATAGCGGATAATAAACGTAGAGATTATGGTAGGTTACGAAACCACCTCAAAGTTATTCTTTCAGATCAATCTATAAAAGAGTTCGTACTAGAATAACACCTTAAGACACAAATAAACCAAAACCCTAATGTCACCTAGATACTCCATTGTCACCTCGAGTATCCGTGGGCATGATTATACGATATGCATCACATAATCTCAGATTCATCCAACCAACACAAAGTACTTCAAAGAGTGCCCCAAAGCTTCTACCGGAGAGTCAAGAACGTGTGCCAACCCCTATGCATAGGTTCCCAATGTCACGAAACCCGCAAGTTGATCACCAAAACATACATAAAGTGGCACATGATATCCCATTGTCACCACAGATAATCACGGCAAGACATACATGAAGTGTTCTCATAAAAGACTCAATCCGATAAGATAACTTCAAAGGGGAAACTCAATTCATCACAAGAGAGTAGAGGGGGAGAAACATCATAAGATCCAACTACAATAGCAAAGCTCGGGATACATCAAGATCGTGCCATCGAGGGAACATGAGTGAGAACACGAGAGAGAGATCAAACACATAGCTACTGGTACATACCCTCAGCCCCGAGGGTGAACTACTCCCTCCTCATCATGGATAGCGCTGGGATGATGAAGATGGCCACCGGTGATGGGTTCCCCCACCGGCAAGGTGCCGAAACGGGCCCCCAAGAGGTTTTTGGTGGCTACAGAGGCTTGCGGTGGCGGAACTCCCGATCTATCTTCTGTTCTGGAAGTTTTAGGGTACAAGAGTATATATGGGTGCAGGGGGTACGTCGGAGGAGCTACGGGGCCCCACGAGGCAGGGCGCGCCTGGGGCACCTCGTGGGCAGCCCATCTCCCTTGATGTGCACTCCAAGTTCCTGGGTTGCTTTCCTTCAAAAATAACTTCTCCAGCTTGATTTCGCCTGCGTTTTGACTCGTCTCGATATTCCTTTTCCTCGAAACACCAAATAGGCATAAAAAAACAAATCTAGGCTGGGCCTCCGGTTAATAGGTTAGTCCCAAAAATAATATAAAAGTGGATAATAAAGCCCAATATTGCCTAAAACAGTACATAAAGTAGCATGGAGCAATCAAAAATTATAGATACGTTGGAGACGTATCAAGCATCCCCAAGCTTAATTCCTGCTCATCCTCGAGTAGGTAAATGATAAAAAAGAATTTTTGACGCAGAGTGATACTTTGGCATAATTTCAATGTAAATCTTCTTAATTGTGATATGAATATTCAGATCCGAAAGATTCAATACAAAAGTTCATATTGACATAAAAATAATAATACTTCAAGCATACTAATCAAAGCAATCATGTCTTCTCAAAATAACATGGCAAAAGAAAGTTCATCCCTACAAAATCATATAGTTAGGATATGCTTCATTTTCGTCACACAAAGATGTTCCCAACTTCTATACCCCCGATGACAAGCCAAGCAATTGTCTCATACTCAAATAATCTCAAACTTTTCCAACCTTCACGCAATACATGAGCGCGAGCCATGGATATAGCACTATGGGTGGAATAGAATATGATGATGGGGATTGTGTGGAGAAGACAAAAAAGGAGAAAGTCTCACATTGATGAGGATAATCAACGGGCTATGGAGATGCCCATCAATTGATGTCAACATGAGGAGTAGGGATTGCCATGCAACGGATGCACTAGAGCTATGAATGCTCAACAAAAGTAAACTAGTGGGTGTGCATCCAACTCGCTTGCTCATGAAGACCTAGGGCAATTTGAGGAAGCCCATCGTAGGAATATACAAGCCAAGTTCTATAATGAGAAATTCCCACTAGTATAAAAAGACAACTTATCACTAGTAGAAAAAGGGTCAAACGTGCAGCATATTAGTGCCGGTTTGTATTAGAGCCGGCACTAATGTATACATTAGTGCCGGTTCCAACGGCTAGCCGGGCCGCTCTCATTAGTACCGGTTCGTGGCTAACCTTTAGCACTGGTTCGTGCCATGAACCGGTACTAATGAGGGTGGTGGCAGGATGTTGTTAGTCTGGGCCCCCTCCAGCACCTTTAGTACCGGTTCATGCCACGAACCGGTACTATAGGTCCTCCTGCATATAAACCCTTCGTCCAGCTCGCTCTGTTCTTCCCCTTTCCCCTCTCCTCTCCTCTCTGTTCTTCCTCTTCTCCCCTCGAGCTCATCACACATTTTGCCCAAAATTTGTCAAGATTTGAAGGCCCCCATCCATTCAAGTGATCACAAAGGTTAGCAACTTTGTCCTTTCATCTCTCATTGCTAGATTAGCTCTTCCCATGCTTTGTATAGTTACTAATTTGTGAGTTTATAATTTGGGAGGAAATATATATATGTGCTAGTATTTGATTTATATGCAATTTGAGGTCAAAAATAACACTTAGTTTGCATATGTAGGTGTGGTTTACTTAGTGCCTTCTAAATCTCCGTCAGAATTCACCGCCGATCGCCTGCACTGTCTCTCACACGGGCACCACCTTGTGGTGAGCCTCTTGTTCATGAAATTTTATATAAAAAAAATTGATGTTTGTGTGATTTGGATATATAGTTAATCATGTAATAATTATCTTACCTGTACATTGTTTGTTATACATAGTGCCATGGTTTTGATATCCGTCCCCGTTGGCCCTCGTCCTTGTTATGATTCGGATGTGGTATATTCTCTTTTAAAACTATTTGTTGCATTTCGTGTTTATGACAAATTATGCCCATCAAGTTGACATAGATATTTTTATCTAGGAGGTATGTGAACCGGAAATTCCAACCGACCCTATTGTCGAGAGGTTAAATTTAGTTGAAAGAGAAAACGAGTACTTGAAAGAAAAATTGAAAAGAATTGAGGGGGAGAAGATGGAATTGGAGTTGCATGTTGCCGATGTCGTCGATGATCACAAGATCAAGATGGAGAAAATGCGCTTGAAGAATAGAAATATTAGAAAATATGCCATCGATAGTGAGGCTTGGTATCATTATGTCGTTGGATCAATTGTTACCTTAGTTGCGATCTTGATCGCATTTGTTGTTGCATTTAAATGCTTTAGCTAGAGAGTTATTTGTTTGTTGCATTTAAGTGTTGTATGAACTTTATGTATGAACTTGTATTAATTTGGTCTATTCGGTGTTGTGTAATGAAGATGAGCCGCAATGGATGTACGATGACCGATGCTCTCCCGATTCGTTGAGGGCGTGCATACTTTTCTCGCTATGGCCGAGGCAAACAAGCGGGTGGATGGTTTTATGCCTTGTCCATGTGTTTGGCTGTAAGAATGGTCGCAATTACTCTCGCCAAGAACCATTCACGCCCACTGCTTGAGTCCGGTTTCATGCCCCACTATAATGTTTGGACCAAGCACGGAGAAAGAGGGTTATGATGGAAGACAATGAAGAAGAAGAGGACGACGACAGCTATCCCGCCATGGGTTCCCTGAATACGATGATACAACAATGGGGAAGAAGCTGAGCCGTAATGCGGAAGAAGCTAAGCCGCAATGCGGGAAGAAGCTGAAGAAGAGGCATCGATGAGCCCGCTGATGATCTAGGTCGGGCCATTGCCGATGCAAAGAGAAATCTAGCAAGTGATTTGGAGAAGAAGAAGTTGCAAAGCATGTTAGAGGATCACAAAAATTGTTGTACCCGAATTGCGAGGTGACAAGAAAAGGTTGGGCACCACACTAGAATTGCTGCAATGGAAGGCGAGAATGGTGTATCCGACAAGGGATTTGGAAAGTTGCTTGGTAATGATAAAGGATATGCTTCCAAAGGACAACGAATTGCCCGAGAGTACGTAAGAAGCAAAGAAGGTTGTCGGCCCTCTAGGGTTAGAGGTGCGTAAGATACATGCATGCCCTAATGATTGCATCCTCTACCGTGGTGAGTATGAGGATTTGAACGCTGTGCGGTATGTGGTGCATTGCGCTATAAGATCAGCGCGATGAGCTCGGTGATGTCGAGGGCGAGCGCCCAGAAGAAAATTCCTGCCAAGGTGATGTGGTATTCTCCTATAATACCACGGTTGAAACGCTTGTTCCAAAACAAAGAGCATGCCAAGGCGATGCGATGGCACGAGAAGACCGTAAGAAAGACGGAAAGTTGAGAGTACCACGACGGGTCGCAGTGGAGAAAAATCGAAAGAAAGTACGGAAGGAGTTTGCGATGACGCAAGGAGCGTATGGTTTGGTCTAAGTGCGATGGCATTAATCCTTTTGGGGAGCAGAGCAGCAACCATAGCACCTGGCCCGTGACTCTATGTTTGTATAACCTTCCTCCTTGGTTGTGCATGAAGCGGAAGTTCATTATGATGCCGTGCTCATCCAAGGCCCTAAGCAACCCGCAACGACATTGATGTGTACCTAAGGCCATTAGTTGAAGAACTCTTACAACTATGGAATGGAACAGTGTACGTCGTGGGATGAGCACATGGGGAAGAATTTGACCTAAAGGCGTTGATGTTCGTGACCATCAATGATTGGTCTGCTCTCGAAGAACCTTCGTGACGCATAAACAAGGGATACCGCGGATGCACGCCTGCTTGGATGATACTTGACGAGATATATTTGAATAGTTGTAAGAAGAATGTGTACACAGGACATTGTCGATTTCTTCCGAGCAGCATCCCGTGAAGAAAGAAAGGCAAGCATTTCAAAGGTGAGGCGGATCACCGGACGAAGCCTCGCCACCGCATCTTGGTGCTGATGTACATGATATGGTCAAGGATTTGAAGGTGATATTTGGAAAGGGTCCTGGCGGACAACCTGTTCCGAAGGACGCGGACGGACGCGCACCCATGTGGAAGAAGAAATCTATATTTTGGGACCTGCCATATTGGAAAGACCTAGAGGTCCGCTCCGCAATCGACGTGATGCACGTGATGAAGAATCTTTGCGTGACCCTTCTTGGCTTCTTGGGCGTGTATGGGAAGACAAAAGATACACCTGAGGCACGGGAGGACCAGCAACGTATGCATGGAGAAGACGGCATACATTAGGGTCATGCAAGCTACGCCTTACCAAAGAAGAGAAGGAAATCTTCTTTGAATGCCTTTCAATATTAAGGTACCGTCTCGCTTCGTCGAATATAAAGGAATAATAAACATGGCAAAGAAAAAGTTCCGTAACCTAAAGTCTCATGATCGCCACGTGATTATGACGCAATCGCTTCCGGTTGCATTGAGGGGCTTCTACCGAAAACGCTCGATTAGCCATTGTGAAGCTATGTGCATTTCTCAATGCAATCTCGAAGGTAATCGATCCGAAATCATACCAAGGTTACTGTAATGATTTGGTGCAATGTCTTGTCGGTTTTCGAGTTGGTGTTCCCACCATCCTTCTTCAACATCATGACGCACGTCCTAGTTCACCTATGCGAAGAGATTAACATTTTGGGTCCTGTATTTCTACACAATATGTTCCCCTTTAAGAGATTCACGGGAGTCTTAAAGAAATATGTTCATAACCGTGCTAGGCCAGAAGGAAGCATCTCCAAGGGCCATCAAAATGAGGAGGTCATTGAGTTTTGTATTGACTTTATTCGACCTTAAGCCGATTGGTGTTCCTGAATCGCGCATAAGGGCGCATCGATGGAAAAGGCACGCTAGGAGGGGAACAAATAATATGTATGGACGGACATTCTCTCACCAAGCACACTACACAGCTTCTCTGAATTCGCCTTGGTGGCTCCGATATGGATGAACACAAGAATTTGCTACGCCCAAACACCCGGAGCGGTCGATGATCGGATTACACGTGAACAAACCAGAGTTTCGCCAACTGGTTGCGACACGCACCATGCATGACACCTCTATTGAAGATGACCTGCACTTTGTTGCTCCAGCTACCATCTTCAATATAATGACTTTCAAAGGGTACGAGATAAATGGTAATGCATTTTACACGATCGCCCAAGATAAGAAGAGCACCAACCAAAATAGTGGTGTCCTTTGATGCGTAAACCAAGACGGAAAGGAAACATATTATGGTTATATACAGGACATATGGGAACTTAACTATCGACGTGGTTTAAAGGCCCCTTTGTTTCGGTGCAAATGGGTCAATATGACACGAGGCGGGGTAACGGAAGACCCGCATGATGAATGACAACAAGGATCTCAACAATCTTGCGTGATGCGAGCGAACCATTCGTCCTAGCCAATGATGTGGCACAGGTTTTCTATGTGAAGGACATGTCTACCAAGCCAAGAAAAGAAAAGATAAGGAAGCGAATGCATTGTACGATGAGCCAAAGCGCACATAGTTCTTTCTAGGAAGAGAAACATCGTGGGAGTGGATGACAAGACAGACAAGTCGAAAGATTATGAAAAGTTTGATGAAATTTCTCCATTCACAAAGTGAATATTGACTCGAGCATCCCGTTAAATGATGAAGATTTTCCATGGTTACGGCAGCAAAGGGACACACGCGAAGAAAAAGTTTCACACCCAAAGATCTGGATGTGATCGGCTTCACTATCATCACTTTCTTCTCGTGTTTCACACCCAGGAGGGAATGTCTGTAATAGTTAGGGTAGTTATGTGTTTTGGCATTTGAAACGCCAAGAAATTTTATGTGCAAACAAACTCTTTTCATGCATTTACCGATTTTTTTCCAAATTTAAATGACCTGAAATTGAAAAGCAATTCAAATGAACTCGTAAAAGGTTGAAAGTTGGCATGGTATCATAATTTCATACAAATAGCATGTGCAAGAAAGTAGAGAGGGTTACGGCAAAAACTGGATGCACTTCGAGTACAAAATAGACAATCACTTTCAAGTATCGTGGTTTCCATTTAAAACTGAATCTGTTACAAAGGCATTTCATTTTTTAAATAACCTAAGGATTACTAAATTGAATATAATGATAAAACACACTAATATTGAACATAAGAAAAAAGAATCACTGAAAAAACTTTTTTCAAAGTTAAGTTATTCACAAACTAGTGATTCACAGAAATTTCAAATAATTCAAAATTTAAACTATTCAAATTTGAAATCTATGGCACTAACAGAAAGTTTGTAATTTTTGTACCTAAAGCAAAAATATTCACAAAGAAACTCTAAATATAGCAAAAACAACTCAAAAATAAATAAAACAAAAAAAATAAAGCAAAAAAATTAAGAAAAAAGCTCGCTAACCGGGCCAAAGCGGCTGCATACGACTAGCGACACAACCTTTCGTTGGGCCAGATGCAGCCCATGCCAAGGCCCAATGGGCCCACAAGGCGAGGAGGACAGTAGGCCCAGAGGGCTGATTAGGAGAGGAGCTCGAGAGAGCTACCGCCTTGGGCTTATAAACCAAGTCAGGTAGCCCCTCGACTAGCGAGGTGGTACTAAACTTCAAGATCGCACTGCACTGCAATGCACACCCCTTTAGTACCGGTCGTGGTACAAACTGGTACTAAAGGGGGCCTTTATTACCGTTTGTGCCACCACCCGTACTAAAGGGGGTCGCTTCGCCGCTTGGCTCAAAAAACAGACCTTTAGTACCGTTGGTGGCTCCAACCGGTACTAAAGGAGCTTCTATATATGCAATCGCTACGAAAATTTCAGTTTCCCTCTGTTTTTCGCCTCTGTTCCGTCGTCTTAAATGCCGTCGCCGCCGATCGCGTCTCCGACGCCGCCGCTCGTCTCCGCCGCCGCCCTCGTCGCCGCCTTCGCCCCGCTGCCGCCTCGCCCTCGCCGCCGCCTCGCCCCCGCCGCCGCCCTCGTCCCGTCGCCGCCCGTCCCGTCGCCGCCCTCATCTCCGTCGCGCCGTCCCCATTGCTGCCGCTCGCCTCCGCCGCCGCTTCGCCTCGCCATCGCCTCTCCTCGCCGTCGCCTCATTGCCGCGCCGCTCACTGTGAGTCCTCCAAATTTTGAGCCCGTATACACACACACACAAGCATTAGATAATTAGTCTTTAATTTGTTTAGATAATTAGTCTTTAATTAGTTTAGATTATTTAGATTATTATTTTGTATGTTTAATTAGTTTAGATAATTAGTGTTTAATTAGTTTAGATTTTTAGATTATTATTTTTCACTATTATATATGTATGAATGCATGTTAGATGGATATAATTAGTGCTTAATCAGTTAGAAATTAGTGTTATATAGAAATGTTAGAAATTAGTGTTATATAGAAATGTTAGAAATTTTAGTGTTATTTAGATTATTTAGATTAGCATAATTAGTGTTATATAGAAATGTTAGAAATTTTAGTTATCAAAATCCAATCATTAAAAAAATGTTACTTTTTGCGGGCATATAGCTAGTATTTGTTCTCGACGATGCCCGTGAAGGAAATATGCCCTAGAGGCAATAATAAAGTTATTATTTATTTCCTCATATCATGATAAATGTTTATTATTCATGCTAGAATTGTATTAACCGGAAACATAATACATGTGTGAATACATAGACAAAACTATAGTCACTAGTATGCCTCTACTTGACTAGCTCATTAATCAAAGATGGTTATGTTTCCTGACCATAGACATGTGTTGTCATTTGATTAGTGGGATCACATCATTAGAAGAATGATGTGATTGACATGACCCATTCTGTTAGCCTAGCACTTGATCGCTTAGTATACTTGCTATTGCTTTCTTCATGACTTATACAAAGTTCCCGCAACTATGAGATTGTGCAACTCCGCTTACGGAAGAACACTTTGTGTGCTACCAAACGTCACAACGTAACTGGGTGATTATAAAGGTGATCTCCAGGTGTTTCCGAAGGTACATGTTGAGTTGGCATAATTCGAGATTAGAATTTGTCACTCCGATTGTCGGAGAGGTATCTCTGGGCCCTCTCGGTAATACTCATCACCTAAGCCTTGCAAGCATGTAACTAATGAGTTAGTTATGAGATGATGTATTACGGAACGAGTAAAGAGACTTGTCGGTAACGAGATTGAACTAGGTATTGGATACCGACGATCAAATCTCGGGCAAGTAACATACCGATGACAAAGGGAACAACGTATGTTGTTATGCGGTTTGACCGATAAAGATCTTCGTAGAATATGTAGGAACCAATATGGGCATCCAGGTCCCGCTATTGGTTATTGACCGGAGACGTGTCTCGGTCATGTCTACATTGTTCTCGAACCATAGGGTCCGCACGCTTAAGGTTTCGATGATAGTTATATTATGAGTTTATGAGTTTTGATGTACCGAAGGAGTTCGGAGTCCCGGATGAAATCGGGGACATGACGAGGAGTCCCGAAATGGTCAAGACGTAAAGATCGATATATTGGACGACTATATTCGAGTTCGGAAAGGTTCCGAGTCATTCGGTATTTATCGGAGTACCGGAGAGTTACGGAATTCGCCGGGAGAAGTATTGGGCCTTATTGGGCCCTCGGGAAAGAGAGAGGGGCTGCCTAGGGCAGGCCGCGCGCCCCCCCAAGGCCTAGTCCGAATTGGACTAAGGGGAGGGGCCGCACCCCCTCCTTCCTTCCCTTCTCTCTTCCCCTTCCTAGTCTCCTACTCCTACTACATGGAAAGATCCCTAGTTGGACTAGGAAAGGGGGAATCCTACTCCCGGTGGGAGTAGGACTCCCCTATGGCGCGCCTCCTCCTTAGGCCGGCCACCTCCTCCCTCCCTCCTTTATATACGGGGGTAGGGGGGCACCCTAGACACACAAGTTGATCATTGATCGTTCCTTAGCCGTGTGCGGTGCCCCCCTCCACGATATTACACCTCGGTCATATTGTAGCGGTCCTTAGGCGAAGCCCTGCGACAGGAGAACATCAAGATCGTCACCACGCCGTCATGCTGATGGAACTCCCCTCGGCGCCTCTGCTGGATCGGAGATCGAGGGTGCGTCATCGAGCTGTACGCGTGTCAAGAACTCGGAGGTGCCGGAGTAACGGTGCTTGGATCGGTCGGACCGGGAGGACGTACGACTACTTCCTCTACGTTGCGTCAACGCTTCCGCTTCGGTCTACGAGGGTACGTAGACAACACTCTCCCCTCGTTGCTATATCATCACCGTTATCTTGCGTGTGCGTAGGATTTTTTTTTGAAATTACTACGTTCCCCAACAGTGGTATCAGAGCCTAGGTTTTATGCATTGATGTTATATGCACGAGTAGAACACAAGTGAGTTGTGGACGATATAAGTCATACTGCCTACCAAAGATATCATACTTTGGTTCAGCGGTATTGTTGGATGAAGCGGCCGGACCGACATTACGCGTGCGCTTACGCGAGACTAGTTTTACCGCCGTGCTTTGCACACGGTGACTAGCGGGTGTCTGCTTCTCCAACTTTAGTTGAACTGAAAAGTGTACGCTCGCCGGTCCTTGTGAAGGTTAAAACGAGTCTATTTGACAAACTATCATTGTGGTTTTGATGCGTAGGTAAGAACGGTTCTTGCTAAGCCCGTAGCAGCCACGTAAAATTTGCAACAACAAAGTAGAGGACGCCTAACTTGTTTTTGCAGGGCATGTTGTGATGTGATATGGTCAAGACATGATGCTATATTTTATTGTATGAGATGATCATGTTTTGTAACCGGTTATCGGCAATCGGCGAGAGCCATATGGTTGTCGCTTTATTGTATGAAATGCAAACGCCCTGTAATTGCTTTACTTTATCACTAAGCGGTAGCGGTAGTCATAGAAGCAATAGATGGCTTAAACGACAACGATGCTATGATGGTGATCAAGGTGTCATGCCGGTGACGATGGTGATCACGACGGTGCTTCGAAGATGGATATCACAAGCACAATATGATGATGGCCATATCATATCACTTATATTGATTGCATGTGATGTTTATCCTTTATGCATCTTATCTTGCTTTGATTGACGGTAGCATTTTAAGATGATCTCTCACTAAAATTATCAAGAAGTGTTCTCCCGAGTATGCACCGCTGCCAAAGTTCGTCGTGCCTGCAGACACCACGTGATGATCGGGTGTGATAAGCTCGTCCATCTACAACGGGTGCAAGCCAGTTTTGCACATGCGAATACTCAAAGTTAAACTTGACGAGCCTAGCATATGCAGATATGGCCTCGGAACACGGCGACCGAAAGGTCGAGCGTGAATCATATAGTAGATATGATCAACATAATGATGTTCACCATTGAAAACTACTCCATCTCACGTGATGATCGATTATGGTGTAGTTGATTTGGATCACGTGATCACTTAGATGACTAGAGAGATGTCTGTCTAAGTGGGAGTTCTTAAGTAATATGATTAATTGAACTTAAATTTATCATGAACTTAGTCCTGGTAGTATTTTGCAAACCATGTTGTAGATCAATAGCTCGCGTTGTTGCTTTCATATGTTTATTTTTGATATGTTCCTAGAGAAAACTGTGTTGAAAAATGTTAGTAGCAATGATGCGGATTGGATCCGTGATCTGAGGTTTATCCTCATTGCTGCGCAGAAGAATTATGTCCTTGATGCACCGCTAGGTGACAAACCTATTGCAGGAGCAGATGCAGACGTTATGAACGTTTGGCTAGCTCAATATGATGACTACTTGATAGTTTAGTGCACCATGCTTAATGGCTTAGAATCGGGACTTCAAAGACGTTTTGAACGTCATGGACCATATGAGATGTTCCAAGAGTTGAAGTTGATATTTCAAGCAAGTACCCGAGTTGAGAGATATGAAGTCTCCAACAAGTTCTAAAGCTAAAAGATGGAGGAGAATCGCTCAACTAGTGAGCATGTGCTCAGATTGTCTGGGTACTTCAATCGCTTGAATCAAGTGGGAGTTAATCTTCCAGATAAGATAGTGATTGACAGAATTCTCTAGTCACCATCACTAAGTTACTCGAACTTCGTGATGAAATATAGTATGCAAGGGATGACGAGAACGATTCCCGAGCTCTTCGTGATGCTGAAATCAACGAAGGTAGAAATCAAGAAAGAGCATCAAGTGTTGATAGTTAACAAGACCACTAGTTTCAAGAAAAGGGCAAAGGGAAAGAAAGGGAACTTCAAGTAGAATGAGAAGCAAGTTGTCACTCCCGTGAAGAAGACCGAAGCTGGACCAAAGCCTAAAACTGAGTGCTTACACTGCAAAGGAAATGGTCAGTGGAAGCGGAAATGCCCTGAATATTTGGTGGGTAAGAAGGATGGCAAAGTGAACAAGTGTATATTTGATATACAGGTTATTGATGTGTGCCTTACTAGTGTTTATAGTAGCCCCTGAGTATTTGATACTTGTTCAGTTGCTAAGATTAGTAACTCGAAACGGGAGTTGCAGAATAAACAAAGACTAGTTAAAGGGAGAAGTGACGATGTGTGTTGGAAATAGTTCCAAGATTGATATGATCATCATCGCACACTCCCTATACTTTTGGGATTAGTGTTAAACCTAAATAAGTGTTATTTGGTGTTTGCGTTGAGCATGAATATGATTTGATCATGTTTATTGCAATGCGGTTATTCATTTAAAATTAGAGAATAATTATTGTTCTGTTTACATGAATAAAACCTTCAATGGTCATACACCCAATGAAAATAGTTTGTTGGATCTCGATCGTAGTGATACACATATTCATAATATTGATGCCAAAAGATGCAAAGTTAATAATGATAGTGCAACTTATTTGTGGCACTACCGTTTGGGTCATATCGGTGTAAAAGCGCATGAAGAAACTCCATAAAGATGGATTTTCAGAATCACTTGGTTATGAATCATTTGATGCTTGCGAACCGTGCCTTTTGGGCAGATGACTAAAACTCCGTTCTTCGAACAATGGAACGAAGCTCTTGACTTATTGGAAATAATACATACCGATGTATGCGCACCAATGAGTATGAAGTCTCGTGGCAAGTATCGTTATTTTCTCGACCTTCACAAGATGATTTGAGCAGATATGGGTATATCTTCTTGATGAAACATAAGTCTGAAATAGTTGAAAGGTTCAAAGAATTTCAGAGTGAAGTGGAAAATCATCATAACAAGAAAATAAAGTTTCGCGATCGATCGCGGAGACGAATATTTGAGTTATGAGTTTGGTCTTCAATTAAAATAATGTGAAATAGTTTCACAGCTCACGCCACCTGGAACACCACAACGTTATGGTGTGTCCGAATGTCGTAACCACACTTTATTGGATATGGTGTGATCTATGATGTCTCTTACTGATTTACCAATATTGTTTTGGGGTTATGCATTAGAGACAGTTGCATTCACGTTAAAAGGGCACCATCTAAATCCGTTGAGACGACAACATATGAACTGTGGTTTAGCAAGAAACCCAAGTTGTCGTTTCTTAAAGTTTGGGGCTACGATGCTTATGTGAAAAAGTTTCATCCTGATAAGCTCAAACCCAAATCGGAGAAGTGCGTCTTCATAGAATACCCAAAGGTAACTATTGGGTACACCTTCTATCATAGATCCAAAGGCAAATCATTCGTTGCTAACAATGGATCCTTTCTAGAGAAGGAGTTTCTCTCGAAAGAAGTGAGTGGGAGGAAAGTAGAGCTTGATAAGATAATTTGTACCTTCTCCCGAATTGGAAAGTAGTTCATCACGGAAATCAGTTCCAGTGATTCCTACACCAATTAGTGAGGAAGCTAATGATGATGATCATGAAACTTCAGATCAAGTTACTACAAAACCTCGTAGGTCTTCCAAAGTACAGTCCGCACTGAGTAGTAGTACGGTAATACTGTTCGGAAGTCATGTTACTAGACCATGATGAACCTACAAACTATGAGGAAGCGATGATGAGCCCAGATTCCACGAAATGGCTTGAGGCCATAAAATCTGAGATATGATCCATGTATGAGAACAAAGTATGGAATTTGATTGACTTGCTCGATGATCGACAAGCCATGTTAAATAAATGGATCTTCAAGAGGAAGATGATGCTTGATAGTAGTGTTACTATCTACAAAGCTAGACTTGTCGAAAAAGGTTTTTGACAAAGTTCAAGGTGTTGAATACAATGAGATTTTCTCACTTGTATCGATGCTTAAAAGTCTGTCCGAATCATGTTAGCAATTGCCACATTTTATGAAATTTGGCAAATGGATGTCAAAACTACATTCCTTAATAGATTTGTTAAAGAAGAGTTGTATATGATACAACCGAAGGTTTTGTCAATCCTAAAGGTGCTAACAAAGTGTGCATGCCCCAAATGATCCATCTATGGACTGGTGCAAGCATCTCGAGTTGGAATATACGCTTTGATGAGTTGATCAAAGCATATAGTTTTATATGACTTACGGTGAAGCCTGTATTTACAAGAAAGTGAGTGGGAGCACTACAAAGATTTCGATAGGTATATGTGAATGACATATTGTTGATCGGAAATAATGTAGAATTATTCTCGCAAAGCATAAAGGAGTGTTTGAAAAGAGTTCTTTAAATAGAAACCTCGGTAAAGCTACTTACATATTGAGCATCAAGATCTATTGAGATAGATCAAGACGCTTGATAAGATTTTCAATGAGTACATACCTTGGCAAGATTTTGAAATAGTTCAAAATGGAACAGTCAAAGAAAGAGTTCTTGCTGTGTTGCAAAGGTATGAAATTGAGTAAGACTCAAATCCCGACCACAATGAGAAAATTGAAAGAGAATGAAAAATCATTCCCTATGCCTCACTCATAGGTTCTATAAAGTATGCTATGCTATGTACCAGACCTATTGTATACTTTGCTCTGAATTTGGCAAAGGAGTACAATAATGATCTAGGAGTAGATCACTGGACATTGGTCAAGAATATCCTTAGTAAGGACTAAGGAGATGTTTCTCGATTATAGGAGGTGATAAAAGAGTTTGTTGTAAAAGTTACATCAGTGCAAACTTTTACACTGATCCAGATGACTCTAAGTCTCAACCTGGATACATATTGAAAGTGGGAGCAATTAGCTAGAGTAGCTACGTGCAGAGCATTGTGGACATAAAATATTTGCAAAATACATACGACTCTGAATGTGTCAGACCCGTTGACTAAGCTTCTCTCACGAGCAAAACATGATCACACCTTAGTACTATTTGGGTGTTAATCACATAGCAATGTGAACTAGATTATTGACTCTAGTAAACCCTTTGGATGTTGGTCACATGGTGATGTGAACTATGGGTGTTAATCATATACAGATATGAATATTGGTGTTAAATCACACGGCGATGTGAACTAGATTATTGACTAGTGCAAGTGGGAGACTGAAGGAAATATGCCCTAGAGGCAATAATAAAGTTATTATTTATTTCCTCATATCATGATAAATGTTTATTATTCATGCTAGAATTGTATTAACCGGAAACATAATACATGTGTGAATACATAGACAAAACTATAGTCACTAGTATGCCTCTACTTGACTAGCTCATTAATCAAAGATGGTTATGTTTCCTGACCATAGACATGTGTTGTCATTTGATTAGTGGGATCACATCATTAGAAGAATGATGTGATTGACATGACCCATTCATTAGCCTAGCACTTGATCGCTTAGTATCTTGCTATTGCTTTCTTCATGACTTATACAAAGTTCCTGCAACTATGAGATTGTGCAACTCCGGTTTACCGGAAGAACACTTTGTGTGCTACCAAACATCACAATGTAACTGGGTGATTATAAAGGTGCTCTACAGGTGTTTCCGAAGGTACATGTTGAGTTGGCATAATTCGAGATTAGGATTTGTCACTCCGATTGTCGGAGAGGTATCTCTGGGCCCTCTCGGTAATACTCATCACCTAAGCCTTGCAAGCATGTAACTAATGAGTTAGTTATGAGATGATGTATTACGGAACGAGTAAAGAGACTTGTCGGTAACGAGATTGAACTAGGTATTGGATACCGACGATCAAATCTCGGGCAAGTAACATACCAATGACAAAGGGAACAACGTATGTTGTTGTGCGGTTTGACCGATAAAGATCTTCGTAGAATATGTAGGAACCAATATGGGCATCCAGGTCCCGCTATTGGTTATTGACCAGAGACGTGTCTCGGTCATGTCTACATTGTTCTCGAACCGTAGGGTCCGCACGCTTAAGGTTTCGATGCTTATATTATGAGTTCATGAGTTTTGATGTACCAAGGAGTTCGAGTCCCGGATGAGATCGGGGACATGACGAGGAGTCCCAAATGGTTGAGACGTAAAGATCGATATATTGGGCGACTATATTCGAGTTCGGAAAGGTTCCGAGTCATTCGGTATTTATCGAGTACCGGAGAGTTACGGAATTCGCCGGGAGAAGTATTGGGCCTTATTGGGCCTGCAAAGAGAGAGGGCTGCCTAGGGTAGGCCGCGCCCCCCAAGGCCTAGTCCGAATTGACTAAGGGAGGGCCGCACCCCTCCTTCCTTCCTTCTCTCTTCCCTTCCTAGTCTCCTACTCCTACTACATGGAAGGATCCCTAGTTGGACTAGGAAGGGGAATCCTACTCCCTGGGAGTAGGACTCCCCTATGGCGCGCCTCCTCCTTAGGCCAGCCACCTCCTCCTCCCTCCTTTATATACGGGGTAGGGGGCACCCTAGACACACAAGTTGATCATTGATCGTTCCTTAGCCGTGTCGGTGCCCCCCTCCACGATATTACACCTCGGTCATATTGTAGCGGTGCTTAGGCGAAGCCCTGCGACAGGAGAACATCAAGATCGTCACCACGCCGTCGTGCTGACAGAAATCCCCTCGGCGCCTCTGCTGGATCAGAGATCGAGGGTGCGTCATCGAGCTGTACGTGTGTCAAGAACTCGGAGGTGCCGGAGTAATGGTGCTTGGATCAGTCGGACCGGGAGGACGTACGACTACTTCCTCTACGTTGCGTTAACGCTTCCGCTTTGGTGTACGAGGGTACGTAGACAACACTCTCCCCTCGTTGCTATATCATCACCATGATCTTGCGTGTGCGTAGGAATTTTTTTGAAATTACTACGTTCCCCAACAGCCCGACCCGCATCCTCGCCGTCGACCCGTCCGCGATGACGTCCAGCCGACCCATGTCCGGGACTGGGCTCCGCCGGGCTGGCACTGGGAGGTGCTGCTTGGAGGGGTGCGCCGCTTGATGAGGAACCCGGCCATGGGTCCCGTCATCGACCCTGATCTCGTTTGGTGGCGTTCGCGTGGGCCAGTTTCGGTGCGGAGGGACCCGGCCCCGCCGGAGGTGGTACGTCGCCGTGTCAGGGAGGAGGACGATCACGTCCATCGCTACATGGTTGCGTTAGAGTGTGGCAGGTTCTCCAATACGTGGCAGTATCTTCGGGGATCTCACTTCAGCTATGATCCTGTGAGGGTTCCTTCTCTTTGGGTGTCCACCGCCCGCGCCGGAGGAACCGCGAGTGTCCTAGATTCTTCTGTAGTATTCGATCTTTATTAGCTAATAGCCAGTGATGTACTATTCAATATTATATATTATTCGAGATGATGTATTCGAGATTATATCTATTATTCTGGACGATGTATTCGAGATTATATCTATTATTCGAGACGACGTTATTTGAATACTAAATTGTTTTATATTTCTTTTGGATTAGTTAAACAAAAGCTATGATGCATAATACCGACAAAGAGGAGAATGCACCATGTTCGATATGATATGCGGGCGATGATAATCGTAATGAAGAAGATTATGACGGCTCAATTTCTAAACAACACCGGAGAGGGTGATATGATATTCGATCGCGACAACGAAATTGATGAAGTCATGAACTATGATTTAAGACAAAGAACATGTTGATCCCGAAACAACAAACACCGCGAGGTATATATATTTATATAAGCGGGCATCCGGTGATCATCACATGTTTTAAATGACTTGAAGATATATTAATGAATCAATCTTTGTTCTTTCAGCCATCCGGATCGAGCAAATCTTCGTGCAAATGATTTAAACGAGGCCCGAACAAAAAGTTGAAGCCGGCGAAAGTACAATATCGAGGCATGCGGCCCTCTTGGCAAACCATTAGCGCCTAAGTAGATTGCGGACAAGTTCGTTCGTCGGTCGGAGTTCTTGTGAAGGACCAACTCGATCAAACTTCAAGAATGGAGAGCGCCCGGCAAAGCCACGTCCAGATGTTACTTTTGTCGACAAGAATCAAAAAGATCTGCTTTGGGATACTCTCATGGAACATTTCACCCTACGGATCATTTCCGTACGAGCGAGATGTGCGAGAAAGTCAAAGAGGCTGCTCTTAGGATGATGGCGACGCATTCAAGAACTACAAAATCGTGAATGGAACAAGTACGTCAAGGGAGGAAGGAAGACTCCAGTATTCAAGGGAACACTGGAGAACCAACGTGATCATTGGGACGATTTCGTGAAATTCAAGGATTCGGAATTAGCTAAGAACGGTCGAGAATAAACAAGAAGAATGCCGAAAAAGGATAAGTTCCATAAGTCAGGGGCCGGTGGCTATCGGTGGCAATGCCTAAGTGGGATAAGTCCGAGAAAGAGATGGAGGATGCAGGTGTCACTCCGGCTACTAAGAGCTGGCCCCCAGGGTCAGGACTTGGTTCTATGCGCATGGGGGGGAGTTGGACCGGGAGACAGGCAATGTTTCGACGAGGGCAAGTCTGAAGGGAGCCGATGATGCGATACTTGTTGCAATAGAAGAGGCACGAACGGGGGTGTTCCAGCCCAACAGAGAGAACGACGAGCTTACGCGTGCCCTGGGAAATCCTGAACACCCGGGAAGAACATGAGGCAAGGGCGCTATGCCGTGGTATGAGGGGTTTTCAGACTGGAACAACGACTACAGAACCCGTGCGAGAAAGAAGATTGCAGAGGAGAAGAAGAGGAAGATGGAGGAGGAGCAGAGGAAGCGGGACTATGAACGCCTTCAAGGCCTAGAAGTGTAAGGCCCCGAGACCGACGCTCCAGAAGACTTCCAGCTATTCCGAGTTTTGTCATGTGATTTGTTTTGTTTGTGCATTCATCATGCCATCTCTTGCATTGCATCATGTCATCATGCAACCCCTTTTTAAAACTCACCTAAATAAATTGCATAGATCGTTGATCTATTTAAATCGAGGGATATTCACATGGTGATTTCTCTTTAAAACATATTCAAAGTCTCCTACTATTATTAGGGAGCTATAATAAAATTATTCTGTTTATTTGGAATTAACCATAACCCACTTGCAAAATATCCCAATGCCTTTGTTATCTCAATTCTTGGTCTCCAACCTTGCCATAATTTCTTTCATCATTTTCCAGAGCTCCACCAAAAATCCTCAACATTTTTGGACCTTCCTTTTATCAAGTCCTAGTTCAAACCCATTTGAATTAAATTCAAATGAGTTTGAATTTACATCTTTCAATCATGGCTTTTTCTACTTTCTCGGAACAAGCATATTTTTGCGAGTCCGGGAAAATTAACCCCATGCCCAAATTCTATCTCTACCTTCATTTCTTCTTCTTTTTCTTCCTTGTCATTTTTCTGTTTTTGGGAGAGAGAAGAGAGCCTGCTTCCCCGCAGCCCATTTGGCCCAAGGTCCAGCCGGACCCGCCTATCTAACCCTAGCCAGCCTCAAACCACAACACTCCTCCTCTCAATTCCCTTGCGCCGCCAGCACCCACGCACACTCACACGCGAGCATCCCTCTTCTCGATCCCGCATCATGCCTGATCCCCTCACTCGCTCGATCCCTCCTCCTCCTTCCCTCACGCACGCCCGCATCGCTCCAGGGAGGAGCTCCTCGCGCCTCCGCCTTCGCCCAAGGCCTCGCCCTTCCTTCTCCCCCGCGTCCCCATCGCCACCCGCCGCCGTCGGCGACCCCCAGGACGGCCACCCCGCGCGTGGCCCCATCCTCTCCACCGCGAGTCCTTCCCCTCGTCGCCTCCTCCCTCCGCTGCGCGCGAGGCCGTTCAACCCCGTGCCCCCTATGCCTCAAGACTCCCGCCGGAGCCCCACAGGCCCGCGCCGTCGCCTCCTCTGCATCGACCGAGGACGACGAGCAGTGCCTTCTCTGCGCCCGAGTTTCCCCTGACCTGAGGCTGTCGTCCTCGACAGCGCCGAGTCCCTTGTCGCGCCGCCCTTCGCCAAGTCCCGCTCGCCGATGCTCCTTGACTACGTCCTTCCCGCGCGGAACCCGCCTCGCCAAGCCCCTGCATCGCGCTGTTGTTTCCTCTCCTTCAACCCGCGCGGCCTCTGCCAGCCCTGTGCTGCTGCTTGCATCCGCCAATCTCCTCTGCCCCGTTTTGCCTCGGCTTCGATCGAGGAGGACGAGCAGCATTGCTGCCTGCTCGATCCGCCTGCACGCGAGCCTGCGTTGACTTCCCTGCTCCACCACCATCAGCGCCCGGTAGCACCTCCTCTATTCGTGACTTGTGATGCTTCCCCTTTTGTCATTGCCAAGGCCACTGAATCCAGGGACACAAGACCGCCTCGGTGGATTCCATTTGACAAGTTTCTCTCGGCGACCCTGAACATCTACGTGGATTCGCCAAGTAGCACGACGACCATCGCTTGCCAAGTTCGACTACTTGACAACCTTGGTCGGCTACCTCCACATCAAGTTCCCCTACGACCGTGTACGACTACGGGGATACCACCAAGTAACCCTTCGGATCACCAAGTTCCACTACGAGATGTACCACTACCGTCGCCAAGATCGCGAGTACCTCTACCGTTGCCGTGAACGACTACTTCCACGACGTCCGTGAACCACTACCGTCGCCCCGAAGATGTTGGATTCGTCAAGTACCTCTCCGAGACGAACGTGTACAACTACTTCCTCTACGACTGCTGCGAGAACGTCTACTTCCTCTACATTGCACCAAACTCGTTCTGCCCGAGAATGCACGCTTCGAAGGTATAACCCCGAGGCGACCGCCGTGAACGAATGCATGTTGTATGAGATGCCCGTGTTTGCACCATGTCCGAGTTGTTCCTTGTGCGATCCTCATTGCCTTGCCGTCGAAACGTGGGAACCCGGTAACCGGGAGCACCCCACCATCTTGCATGACTCGCTCACGCTCACTTCCTTTTGCACCGGTATCTCCGTGAGCTACCGGAACCGATATGTTGCCGTGGCATCATTTTCAGATTCGTTGCCGTGGCACCCGTTTTGTTCCGCCATAGTGGCCAAATGCTTCATAACATGCTCATGTCAACATTTCCATAAAATTGCATAAGACTTGTATATCTCATCCGCATCATGATAACAACATTTAAAATGTTTAAACTTGTTGTTGCATTAAATTGCTAAATGCATATGGGGATTTTCCGGAATTGTCGTTTGTTGCTTTCGGCCTCATTTAAACTTGCCTAAATAGATAGTTTATTTATGCTTCACCTCTTGCCATGTTTAACAACACTTAATATTGTTTGGTAGCATAACCGAGAGAAAACTAAATAATTGATGTGGTGTTCCGTCAACATGCACCTCGTTGCATATTGAGCTCCACTTAATTTGTAGTATTGTTTGTTGCACCTTGCCATGCCATGCCTAAGTAAACCGGACATGCATCATACTTGATTGTGCTTCATGCCATGTTTATGTGATGGTTGTTTGCTATGTTGTTTGTTTCTTTCCGGGTTGCTTCTCTCGTTAGCTTCGGTTTCGTTCCGGAGTTGTGAGGATCCATTCGACTTCGTCCGTTTGTCTTCTTCATGGACTCGTTCTTCTTCCTAGCGGGATCTCAGGCAAGATGACCATACCCTCGAAATCACTACTATCTTTGCTTGCTAGATGCTCGCTCTTTTGCTATGCCTATGCTACGATGCCTACCACTTGCTATATCATGCCTCCCATGTTTCCATGTCAAGCCTCTAACCATCCTTTCCTAGCAAACCGTTGTTTGGCTAGGTTACCTCTTTGCTCAGCCCCTCTTATAGCGTTGTTAGTTGCAGGTGAAGATGAAGTTTGTTCCTTGTTGGAACATGGAGATGTTGTTCCTTGTTGGAACATGTTTACTTGTTGGGATATCACAATATCTCTTATTTAATTAATGCACCTATATACTTGGTAAAGGGTGGAAGGCTCGGCCTTATGCAGTGTTTTGTTCCACTCTTGCCGCCCTAGTTTCCGTCATACGGTGTTATGTTCCCAGATTTTGCGTTCCTTACGCTGGTCGGGTGATTTATGGGACCCCTTGACAGTTCGCTTTGAATAAAACTCCTCCAAAGAAGGCCCAACCTTGGTTTACCATTTGCCTACCTAAGCCTTTTTCCTTGGGTTACAGAGACTCAAGGGTCATCTTTATTTTACCCCCGGGCGGTGCTCCTCCGGTCTTGGTCCAAACCGAGCGATGTCCGGCGCCCCCTAGGCAACCAGGGTCTATGCCAACCCATCGTCTTGCTCATCCGGTGTGCCCTGAGAACGAGATATGTGCAGCTCCTATCGGGATTTGTCGGCACATCGGGCGGCTTTGCTGGTCTTGTTTTACCATTGTCGAAATGTCTTGTAAACCGGGATTCTGAGACTGATCGGGTCTTCCTAGGAGAAGGTCTATTCCTTCGTTGATCGCGAGATATTGTCATGGGCTAAGTTGGGACACCCCTGCAGGGTATAAACTTTCGAGAGCCGTGCCCGCGGTTATGTGGCAGATGGGAATTTGTTAATGTCCGGTTGTAGATAACTTGACACCAGATCCGAATTAAAACGCATCAACCGCGTGTGTAATCGTGATGGTCTCTTCTTGGCGGAGTCCGGGAAGTGAACACGGTGTTGGAGTTATGTTTGACGTAAGTAGTTTTAGGATCACTTCTTGATCGCTACTAGCTTCACGACCGTGCCTTGCTTCTCTTCTCGCTCTCTTTTGCGATTGTAGCCACCATATATGCTAGTCGCTTGCTGCAGCTCCACCTCATTACTACATCCTTCCTATAAGCTTAAATAGTCTTGATCTCGCGGTGTGAGATTGCTGAGTCCTCGTGACTCACGAGATACTTCAAAACCAGTTTGCGGTGCCGATGAAACCGTGCGGTGGCGCGATCCGAGCTCAAGGAGGAGCTCGATGAAGATCTTGTTCATTGTGTTGTTTCGTTTCAGTTGATCAGTAGTGGAGCCCAGTTGGGACGATCGGGGATCTGTGTAGCATTTGGGGTAGTCTTCTTTTATTTTGGTTCCGTAGTCGGACCTTGATTGTATCTGTATGATGTAATGCTTTACTCATGTATGATGTGAAGTGGCGATTGTAAGCCAACTATGTATCTCTTTCCCTTATGTATTACATGGGTTGTGTGAAGATTACCTCACTTGCGACATTGCTTTCAATGCGGTTATGCCTCTAAGTTGTGCTTTGACATGTGGGAGATATAGCCGCATCAAGGGCGTTACAAGTTGGTAATCAGAGCCATCCCCGACTTAGGAGCCCCCTGCTTGATCGTTTTTAGCGGCCGAGTTGCGTCTAGAAAAAATGTTTTGAGTCATTTAGGATTATATATATCGGAGAGTTAGGAATTCTTTTTACTCCCCAGTCTCTTCATCGCTCTGGTAAGGCATCCTGACGTAGAGTCTTGACTCTTCTCTTCTCAAATTTCACTAAAAAAATTTTTAGGATCACGCGGGTATCTTGGAATCGTTCCGATGGTTTTATGATGAGAAGATTGTATTGGTGCCTCCTGTCAGGGGTTTAGTGGAAGTGTCCCGGGGAGTTGAGCTCTGAGGTGTTGTCGCCATAATTTTATCGTTGCAGTTCTGGAATACCTGAGTTTAGTACGCCGACATCAAAAATCTCTTTTATGCAGTTCGTTGGTGAGATAACCTCGGCGCCACCCAAGATCTTGGGAGTTCGGGAGTATCACCATAACTTGTATAACGGATGCTTTTTGAAGGTTGAGGTAGGTGATTTCCGAAGGTTTCTTGGTTATGTGTTGAAGGATGGATACAGCTGGATGTAGGATTTGCTAGTTTTGGGTGAGATATTATGCTTCCTGTATCCCCAACACCGATTGCATAACCGAGAATTTCGGGAGTTTCATAGGTGGGAATTCAAGTAGCTCTTAGGATATCTTTCCGATGGATGTATGATATGAAATTGGGGTTCGACGTCTAGTGGTCCGCCTATTCACGGTTGGTTTTACTGATGGTCTCGTTGTGTCTTAAAGAGTCCTTGGCTATGCCGACTGGGACACTTCAGATGTCATGTGCCTCGCCTTGTACATGATGGTGCTATCTGATCGAGCCGTGTAGGCCCCACCACGAAAACTTGGACGAAATCTCTATCATATGTTTGTTCCGCTTATTCTGCAAGCCAGTCCTTTGTTTTTGTTTTGAGTTGTGGTATTCGAGTTGCTTCAATGTCAAGTGTTGATTCCATACCTTTCCGAAATGGTGTTCTCATACTCGATGTGAATACCAATCCTTCTCGACAATCGAGATTGTCATGTCAATCCTTTTCAACCGCGTGTTTCTCTTCAAGTGGATCCGATCACTTCAACATCAGCAAGACCAATTATCATTTCTTCTCAACGGTGTTTGTTCCATCCGTCTCCAAGTTGCCTTTGTTTTTCCGCCCACCCACCCTTTTTCCTCAAGGACT
Source organism: Aegilops speltoides (assembly GCA_021437245.1). Lineage (NCBI taxonomy): Eukaryota > Viridiplantae > Streptophyta > Magnoliopsida > Poales > Poaceae > Aegilops > Aegilops speltoides. Next base: position 278,473,437 of record CM038145.1, on the reverse strand, counting down.
AAGATTTCTTTACCAAGTATCCTTTTATTTTTGTGAAGTTTCTCCATTCATTTACGTCAATGTTCTTACCCGATGGTTCTCAAGAAGATGTTCTACTAGTTCGTCATTCCTCATTCCTTTCTCTTCTCCGGTGGATTCAAGTCAAGTTTTGTTGATCATACCTTTTTCCTCATTTCAATGTATTCTCATACCGGTGCACCTCATTATCATTCTACTTCTCGCTATTTGTTATTCCGAGTGCTCAAGATATCTCAAGATTCGTGTTTCCACTCTGCATTCGTTCAAGCTCTTTCGAGATTGGTATCTCATTCAAGTCATTTAATTCAACCGTGCAACATCTCTTTTAAATCTTTTCAACGGTGTTCTTTTGAGTGGGCCCTAACCCACGGTCTTTTCCCACGATCTTACGACTCTTCTATTTTCCGAGCTATCCTAAATTCTTCTCCAAGTTTGGCGAAGAATGAGTTATCATCGGTCAAATGCTTTTCTCCAAGATCTTTCAAATTCTTTTCATAGTTGGCTCAACCTCTTCGCTTTTGATTCTTCCTGTGCCTCAATAATTCTTGGTGGTGTTTCTCGTTGTCATTCTCATCATTTGAAGACCGAAGAAGAGTTTCTCTTTAATCTTGCTCTATTCTCTTCAAGATTCATGGTGCTAGCTTGTTGCCATCCTCTCATAATTGTTTTCGATTGTGAGAATCTTTTTCACCCATCCGGAGCATTTTAGGAGTCTTTTCAGTTTCATTCTTTGAAGCCCATCATCTCAATATTATTCATTCAAGCTTTCAGCTCTCGTTCTCCAAATCATACCGGTGCATCATTCAAGTATTCTCTAATCAGCTCTCGATCTATTCGTTCATTTGTATCTAAATACCCTAAGGTATTTTCATTCATTTTGCAATTCTTCCCGGTGATTTGTGCATTTGCTACATTCAATTTCAATTCTTACGGTGGTTCGTTCAAGAGTTCTGTTTCTTTGTTATCATAGCAATTCATTCGTTCTTTTCAAATCCTACGGTGGTTCGTTGAAGACCTTCTCAAGTTTACGCCATATCTCTCTTAACCCTTTCTACGAGAATAAGTAGTATGCCAAATCCGTTGCTTGTCATCAATTTAAATTGGTGAAGGATACGCATAACATAATTCTTGTTCTTGTTTCATCCAATTGATTAATTCCTTCTTTCGGAGTTTGTTCATGATGAATAAATTCTCGGTTTCAGTTGTTTCATCTTTTCTTTTCCCGGAGTTCCAAGCTCTCATCATCACGAAGATCCATCTAAATCATTGCAAGGCTTCACCTTGTGTTTTCAACTTCTCTTTCTTTCTATCACCCTTTTGTTTACCGGAGTTCTTCATGGAGGCTCTACATGGTGCTTCGTCAAGGATTCTTTTCATTCTTCAATTGTTCATCAGGATTTCTCTCGAAGTTAAGATCCGTCAAGCCATACTTCAAAATAAACATGGTGCTCAACACATGTTTTGTTTTGAGGAGTTCAAGCATTCTTCATCTTGCATTCCGAAGTGCAATTCTTTCGACCTTATCTTTTCAGGTGGTGTTATGTCATTTTGACAGTTTCATTCATGTTTCATGATTCACATGTTGTCAAGAATGAGGTATTTTAAATCCATCAATCTCTTCGTTGGATTTATCTTGTGTCATGTTTTCACCTAAAGCCTTCCCTAAGGAATGTTGCTATTATGGTGCTTACCAATGATCCAAGTTTTCTCCTATCCTCTTGGTGAAAGAAGTTTTTTCATCGCCTTGGTGCTCTCACTCAAATCAATGGCTTCCTTTAGTGGCCATTTGTCACCTCATAATGTCGAGATGTTTCAATAAGTCCACTACAAGCTGATTCTTTTCGTTGTTGGTTTTCTAACAACTCCGTTCAATCCTTCTTTTTAAGGAGGCTCTTTCAAATTCAATTGTGATAGAAGTTGTTATTCTCTTCTCTGTTCTCTCAATTCCACTCTTTCATTTGTCCCGAAGGCATTGTGATGTTTTCTTTGACCCATTATATCATTTTGGAGATCATGTTCTTTTCCTTACTTATCCATTTAACCGAAGTGTCGTGTTTTCATTTGAGTTCTCTAATTTTATCAAGTTTTCCCTCCTTCCTCAACTGGAGAGCTGTCTGAAATCTTTCTTACCCATTGTGCCATTCTTTCAATAGTTCTGGAGGCAGTGTGTTGTTGATTTCATCAAGTATCATCCCATTTTCTTATGTTCATGTTCTATTCCTTCCATGTTCAACCAGGGTGCTGCCCAAATTCTTTCTCTCTCATCTTGTTTTAACCAGAGTGGTTTCGAATTCTATCTTGTCCATTAAACTCTTGGTTCATGTGTTTGCAATCTTCAAGTTCTCGTAATGTTCCTTGTTCCTCTTTTCTAACGGAGTGTTTGCAATCTCGTTCATCTCCATTGTTTTTCTTCTTTCAATTGTTTAAACATCTCAAGGTTCGTGGTTTCACTCTTTTGTCAAAGAAGCAACTTAGTTTTACCTGTTCTCTTCCTCTTCCATTTCTCTCCCGTGCCATCCTAGATCTTGGGACAAGATCCTCTTGTAGTGGTGGAGTGTTGTAACGCCCCGAGACCGATGCTCCAGAAGACTTCCAGCTATTCCGAGTTTTGTCGTGTGATTTGTTTTGTTTGTGCATTCATCATGCCATCTCTTGCATTGCATCATGTCATCATGCAACCCCTTTTTAAAACTCACCTAAATAAATTGCATAGATCGTTGATCTATTTAAATCGAGGGATATTCACATGGTGATTTCTCTTTAAAACATATTCAAAGTCTCCTACTATTATTAGGGAGCTATAATAAAATTATTCCGTTTATTTGGAATTAACCATAACCCACTTGCAAAATATCCCAATGCCTTTGTTATCTCAATTATTGGTCTCCAACCTTGCCATAATTTCTTTCATCATTTTCCGGAGCTCCACCAAAAATCCTCAACATTTTTGGACCTTCCTTTTATCAAGTCCTAGTTCAAACCCATTTGAATTAAATTCAAATGAGTTTGAATTTACATCTTTCAATCATGGCTTTTTCTACTTTCTCGGAACAAGCATATTTTTGCGAGTCCGGGAAAATTAACCCCATGCCCAAATTCTATCTCTACCTTCATTTCTTCTTCTTTTTCTTCCTTGTCATTTTTCTGTTTTTGGGAGAGAGAAGAGAGCCTGCTTCCCCGCAGCCCATTTGGCCCAAGGCCCAGCCGGACCCGCCTATCTAACCCTAGCCAGCCTCAAACCCCAACACTCCTCCTCTCAATTCCCTTGCGCCGCCAGCACCCACGCACACTCGCACGCGAGCATCCCTCTTCTTGATCCCGCATCGTGCCTGATCCCCTCACTCGCTCGATCCCTCCTCCTCCTTCCCTCACGCACGCCCGCATCGCTCCAGGGAGGAGCTCCTCGCGCCTCCGCCTCCGCCCAAGGCCTCGCCCTTCCTTCTCCCCCACGTCCCCATCGCCACCCGCCGCCATCGGTGACCCCCAGGAGGGCCACCCCGCGCGTGGCCCCATCCTCTCCGCCGCGAGTCCTTCCCCTCGTCGCCTCCTCCCTCCGCTGCACGCGAGGCCGTTCAACCCCGTGCCCCTGCGCCTCAAGACTCCCGCCGGAGCCCTGCAGGCCCGCGCCGTTGCCTCCTCTGCATCGACCGAGGACGACGAGCAGTGCCTTCTCTGCGCCCGAGTTTCCCCTGACCTGAGGCCGTCATCCTCGACAGCGCCGAGTCCCTTGTCGCGCCGCCCTTCGCCAAGTCCCGCTTGCCGATGCTCCTTGACTCCGTCCTTCCCGCGCGGAACCTGCCTCGCCAAGCCCCTGCATCGCGCTGTTGTTTCCTCTCCTTCAACCCGCGCCGCCTCTGCCAGCCCTGTGCTGCCGCTTGCATCCGCCAATCTCCTCTGCCCCGTTTTGCCTCGGCTTCGATCGAGGAGGACGAGCAGCATTGCTGCCTGCTCGATCCGCCTGCACGCGAGCCTGCGTTGACTTCCCCTGCTCCACCACCATCAGCGCCCGGTAGCACCTCCTCTGTTCGCGACTTGTGATGCTGCCCCTTTTGTCGTTGCCAAGGCCACTGAATCTAGGGACACAAGACCGCCTCGGTGGATTCCATTTGACAAGTTTCTCTCGGCGACCCTGAACATCTACGTGGATTCGCGAAGTAGCACGACGACCATCGCTTGCCAAGTTCGACTACTTGACAACCTTGGTCGGCTACCTCCACATCAAGTTCCCCTACGACCGTGTACGACTACAGGGATACCACCAAGTACCCCTCCGGATCACCAAGTTCCACTAGGAGATGTACCACTACCGTTGCCAAGATCGCGAGTACCTCTACCGTTGCCGTGAACGACTACTTCCATGACGTCCGTGAACCACTACCGTCGCCCCGAAGATGTTGGATTCGTCAAGTACCTCTCCGAGACGAACGTGTACAACTACTTCCTCTACGACTACTGCGAGAACGTCTACTTCCTCTACATTGCACCAAACTCGTTCTGCCCGAAAATGCACGCTTCGAAGGTATAACCCCAAGGCGACCGCCGTGAACGAATGCATGTTGTATGAGATGCCCGTGTTTGCACCATGTCCGAGTTGTCCCTTGCGCGTTCCTCATTGCCTTGCCGTCGAAACGTGGGAACCCGGTAACCGGGAGCACCCCACCATCTTGCATGACTCGCTCACGCTCACTTCCTTTTGCACCGGTATCTACGTGAGCTACCGGAACCGATATGTTGCCGTGGCATCATTTTCGGATTCGTTGCCGTGGCACCCGTTTTGTTCCGACATAGTGGCCAAATGCTTCATAACATGCTCATGTCATCATTTTCATAAAATTGCATAAGACTTGTATATGTCATCCGCATCATGATAACAACATTTAAAATGTTTAAACTTGTTGTTGCATTAAATTGCTAAATGCATATGGGGATCTTCCGGAATTGTCGTTTGTTGCTTTCGGCCTGATTTAAACTTGCCTAAATAGATAGTTTATTTATGCTTCACCTCTTGCCATGTTTAACAACACTTAATATTGTTTGGTAGCATAACCGAGAGAAAACTAAATAATTGATGTGGTGTTCCGTCAACATGCACCTCATTGCATATTGAGCTCCACTTAATTTGTAGTATTGTTTGTTGCACCTTGCCTTGCCATGCCTCATTAAACTGGACATGCATCATACTTGATTGTGCTTCATGCCATGTTTATGTGATGGTTGTTTACTATGTTTTTTGTTTCTTTCCGGGTTGCTTCTCTCGTTAGCTTCGGTTTCGTTCCGGAGTTGTGAGGATCCATTCGACTTCGTCCGTTTGTCTTCTTCATGGACTCGTTCTTCTTCCTAGCGGGATCTCAGGCAAGATGACCATACCCTCGAAATCACTTCTATCTTTGCTTGCTAGATGCTCGCTCTTTTGCTATGCCTATGCTACGATGCCTACCACTTGCTATATCATGCCTCCCATGTTTCCATGTCAAGCCTCTAACCATCCTTTACTAGCAAACCAATGTTTGGCTAGGTTACCTCTTTGCTCAGCCCCTCTTATAGCGTTGTTAGTTGCAGGTGAAGATGAAGTTTGTTCCTTGTTGGAACATGGAGATGTTGTTCCTTGTTGGAACATGTTTACTTGTTGGGATATCACAATATCTCTTATTTAATTAATGCACCTATATACTTGGTAAAGGGTGGAAGGCTCGGCCTTATGCCTGGTGTTTTGTTCCACTCTTGCCGCCCTAGTTTCCGTCATACCGGTGTTATGTTCCCGGATTTTGTGTTCCTTACGCGGTCGGGTGATTTATGGGACCCCCTTGACAGTTCGCTTTGAATAAAACTCCTGCAGCAAGGCCCAACCTTGGTTTTACCATTTGCCTACCTAAGCCTTTTTCCCTTGGGTTCTGCAGACTCAAGGGTCATCTTTATTTTACCCCCCGGGCCAGTGCTCCTCCGGGTGCTGGTCCGAACCGAGCAATGTCCGGCGCCCCCTGGGCAACCAGCGTCTATGCCAACCCGTCGTCTTGCTCATCCGGTGTGCCCTGAGAACGAGATATGTGCAGCTCCTATCGGGATTTGTCGGCACATCGGGCGGCTTTGCTGGTCTTGTTTTACCATTGTCGAAATGTCTTGTAAACCGATTCGAGACTGATCGGGTCTTCCCGGGAGAAGGTCTATTCCTTCGTTGATCGCGAGAGCTTGTCATGGGCTAAGTTGGGACACCCTGCAGGTATAAACTTTCGAGAGCCGTGCCCGCGGTTATGTGGCAGATGGGAATTTGTTAATGTCCGGTTGTAGATAACTTGACACCAGATCCGAATTAAAACGCATCAATCGCGTGTGTAATCGTGATGGTCTCTTCTCGGCGGAGTCCGGGAAGTGAACACGGTGTTGGAGTTATGTTTGACGTAAGTAGTTTCAGGATCACTTCTTGATCGCTACTAGCTTCACGACCGTGCCTTGCTTCTCTTCTCGCTCTCTTTTGCGATTGTAGCCACCATATATGCTAGTCGCTTGCTGCAGCTCCACCTCATTACTACATCCTTCCTATAAGCTTAAATAGTCTTGATCTCGCGGGTGTGAGATTGCTGAGTCCTCGTGACTCACAGATACTTCCAAAAACAGTTTGCAGGTGCCGATGAAACCGTGCAGGTGACGCATCCGAGCTCAAGGAGGAGCTCGATGAAGATCTTGCTCATTGTGTTGTTTCGTTTCAGTTTATCAGTATTGGAGCCCAGTTGGGACGATCGGGGATCTGTGTAGCATTTGGGGTAGTCTTCTTTTATTTTGGTTCCGTAGTCGGACCTTGATTGTATCTGTATGATGTAATGCTTTACTCATGTATTGTGTGAAGTGGCGATTGTAAGCCAACTATGTATCTCTTTCCCTTATGTATTACATGGGTTGTGTGAAGATTACCTCACTTGCAACATTGCTTTCAATGCGGTTATGCCTCTAAGTCGTGCTTTGACATGTGGGAGATATAGCCGCATCGAGGGCGTTACAAGAAGCAAGTCAAGCGGAATTGGCGGTCAAATTCCAGCGGCAGTAGGAGCAGATCGACTCACTTACCCATCAAAGGGGGTCTCAACAGCTGCAGCAGCTAGCGGATGATCCAGCATTGGATAGCACTGGCCCATCCATGCCGAGAAGCAGCGTGGGTTCCGTCCCGGACAACACAATGCTGGGTAGATACCCCGTGGATGACATCACGGAGAACGCTAACTGCGAGCTACACGTCAAAATGAAGAACATATCCATGAAGGTGGCGGACGGCTGTGCTTTCACAAATCCCCCCGAGGCAACCTTCCATTGCAACCCGATTCCAGCGGGCTATGCTCGTGTCTTGGTTGATGAGGTGGTGGACCCACCATATTCGGGCTACACTTGACATTCTTTGGAGGTGACGGCGGCGCTTTCTCGAGAGGCCAAACATCGTATCATCCTATGGAAAAAGGATTGCATCATCTTTCCAAGGCCACCGACACCGCGTCAGCCGAGTCCTCGTCGAAGTCCGCCACCGAGTCAGCAGACTCCCGCTCCTGCAAGTCCACCAAGTCCGGCAAAGTGTCAGGCCACTCCTCCTCCTCCAAGTCCGGCAAAGTGTCAGGACAACCCTCCTCCTCCAAGTCCGCCACAGCGTCAGACGTCCACTTCTCCTCCAAGTCCGGCACAATCTCAGGCCACTCCTCCTCGTCCAACTCAGTCCCGCCAGTCGTCTCCGCCGCCTCAGCAATCGCAGAAGAGACACCCCGCAGCTATGGTGCGTAGCGGCACGAGTCGAGGTAGTCAGAAATACAAAGGAGGCAAGCAATATAAATATGGTCCAAGCCTCAAGCCTCTTCCGCAGAGGTCTTATGACAGTCCGAGGAGGAAATCACAGCCATATCGAAGGCCGAGGTGGAAGCCCATTTTGCACCGAAACCGCCACCGCCGCCAAGGGAGAAAGTGCACGAGGAAGCGATTGACCACTTCATTCGTATGGCTCAACCACCAGCTCCCAAGCCTGTTGACACAGACTATGAGCGCCACATCGGAAGTCAAATCGAGCACGTCTACAAAGGGAGGCGAGCACGCCTACATCGAATCGAGCAAACAAGAAGCAGCTGCCAAAAATGCGGAAAACCATTCCCAACTGGGAGAACAGTAGCGCGATCGATTCCTCGCTTGTTGTGCCAACAACAGGTGACGACTGTGGCCAATATTATTGTGGGCAAACGGTGCATGTTCGAGGTGGGCAATGTGGTAATAACGGAGGAGCATATAATGCAGTGAAGTTCTCAACATCACTGTTGGACAACTCCTCGAGATTGAGCCCATGCCTTTGCTTAGAGAGGATGAAGTAAAACGGAAATATGTTCGGGCCAACCTTTGGTCGCGCTGGACAAGGTCAAGAACCTCCCAACGAGAATGTATGAATTGCATCAATGGTACATGAACATTACCAAGATTTCAGATCGATTGTCCCTCATGGTGAATGTCAAGCGGGACCATTACTACCATGAGAAAGCTGGGTCCGTTGAGTATTGAGAACTGTTTCATTATACAATCAAGACGCTTTCGACAAATCTATCGTCGATTGCTATTGTCTGTAAGTGATTTCTTTCTATAATTTAAGTCTCAAGCTAGCTGTAGTGATCCTTTTGAGATCAATCATTACCTGTAATTATCCTCACTCTATATTCTTTTCTGTGGTATTATGCAGGATGAAGATATATGAAATGAGAAAAGGCGGACGCTTTGGCATTGGGTTCATTGACCCAAACACCGTTAATGAATACACATGGAAGATAAATGAACGTCTTGCAAAGGAAATAGAGGACATCATGCTAGAGTTCTTGAAGCGCCTCAAATACAATGAAGATATACTACTTCCTTACCACTTCCAAAGAGTCACACCGTCTTGTACTACAAATTCTCTGTTTTTGCCTACTAGCTAGCTACATGTTTTTGCTTACATATGCCCGCTTAATTAAGACATGTAAATGTGTGTGCATGCAGATTTCACTTGGGTCTTGTGTATCATTAAAGTTGGCCTTGAACAGGTTGAAGTCTTGGACTCACTAATCTAAAAAACTGACTTTAACATCTTGTATGGGATAGTCAACAGGTAATTTCAATCATTATTAACTATATATCTCGGCCTATTTAGTTCGTCATTTCATGATATGAACTATTTAATAACCCTTTATTCATTTTCTTTGTCGGCGAGCGGGGCTTGGGCAAGATTCATCGGCGTCACGGAAGGTGAATGGAAACAAAAGCTTCAATGATTTCGACCCAAGGTAAGTAATTAAGTAGTACTAGCTAGCTAGCTAGCTGCCATCTCTTTAATTGTCATGCTTGATTATTTTTATCCGATCAAAATCCATTCTCGTAAAGGCCACTCAAGCGGTAGCGAGGGACTGATCTGTGCATTCTCGTTTGCGAGAACCTTCGCATGATGGCGTCCGAAAGGAGCAGATCTCAAAGACAGCAATGGGTACGCTTATTAGAACACTATTCACAATTTTTACACCATTATCGATATCTAGTCGCACAACTAATACACATGCATATTGATCTCCTTCTTAACAGTTCAAAGAGGTGCGGGAGAAGCTCATAGAAAGGGAGCGCGTAGAAGCACTTCAAGAGGAAATAGCGGGATTTTTGCTCGACCAGGTCATAAATCCGAATGGAGAATTCTATTACCCGCTACCGCCCCCATGAAAACCACTTTCAATTGTCATCGTGCTCCGAAGGCACCAATTAGGCTAATGCTAGTGGCTCCGAAGGCAACATTCATATGTAGGAGAAATTGTATATAGCTATACATGTGTGTATGTGTGAATTAATTAATATGGTGGTTTAATTTGTGAGACATTGATGTGATATATATATGCATGATTGGTTCTACTAGAAATTCTATATATATATATATATATATATGCATAACGTGTACAATGTGTAGTATCGTAAAATACCAGCAAGCGAAAAAGAATTAAAATGGAAACACAAAATTAAATGAAAAGAAATCATAAAACTAAAACCCCCAAACCTTATAGTACGGTTGGTCTTACCAACCGGTACTAAAACTCAGTCCCGGAGCTGGCTCGTGCCACGTGGTTGCCCTTTAGCACCGGTTAAGTCTTGAACCGGTACTAAAGGGGTGAAGGGGGCTTTAGTGACCACAAATTAGTGCCGGTTATGTAACCGACACTATAGGGCCTTACGAACCGGTGCTAATGCCCGGTTCTGCACTAGTGTATGAGACTCACTACATGAGGAACAAGGTGCTACTTTGAAGCACAATATGTGAGACTCACTACATGAGGATCAAGGTGCTACTTTGAAGCACAAGTGTGGAAAAAGAGATAGTAGCATTGTCCTTTCTCTCTTTTTTTCTCTCATTTTTTTCTTTTTCTCCTTTTTTTCTTTTTTTTTCTTTGGCCTTCTTTTTTTTTCTTCTTTTCGGCCTTTCTCTTTTTTTTTTTGTAAAGTCCGAAGTCCCATCCCGACTTGTGGGGGAATCATAGTCTTCATCATCCTTTCCTCACTAGGACAATGCTCTAATAATGAAGATCATCACACTTTTATGGATTTACAACTCAAGAATTACAACTCAAAGCTAGAACAAGATATGACTCTATATGAATGCCTCCGGTGGTGTACCGGGATATGCAATGAATCAAGAGCGACATGTATGAAAATTATGAAGGTGGCCTTGCCACAAATACGATGTCAACTATATGATCATGCAATGGCAATATGACAAAAGTAATGTATGTCATGAATATGATGATGGAAGTTGCATGGCAATATATCTCGGAATGGCTATGGAAATGCTATAATAGGTAGGTATGGTGGCTGTTTTGAGGAAGATATAAGGAGGTTTATGTGTGATAGAGCGTATCGTATCACGGGGTTTGGATGCACCGTGAAGTTTGCACCAACTCTCAAGGAGAGAAAGGGCAATGCACTGCATGCAAGAGGCTAGCAAAGGTGGAAAGGTGAGAGTCGTATAATCCATGGACTCGACATTAGTCAAAAGAACTCATATACTTATTGCAAAAATTTAGAAGTCATCAAAACCAAGTACTACGCGCATGCTCCTAGGGGATAGATTGGTAGGAAAAGACCATCGCTCGTCCCTGACCGCCACTCATAAGGAAGCACAAGCCAGGTACACTTCATGTTTCAAATTTCTTACACAACTTTAACCATATGTGCATGCTACGGGACTTGCAAACTTCAACACAAGCATTTCTCAAATTCACAATCACCCAACTAGCATGACTTTGATATTATCTCTACGGAGGGTAACGGCTGCGCGAGTCCACGGAGGGCTCCACCCACGAAGGGTCCACGAAGAAGCAACCTTGTCTATTCCATCATGGCCTACGCCCATGGAGGGTTAGCCTTACTCGGGGTAGATCTTCACGAAGTAGGCGATCTCCTTGCCCTTACAAACTTCTTGGTTCAACTCCACATCTCGACGACGGAGGCTCCCAAGCGACACCTAACCAATCTAGGAGGCACCACCCTCCAAAAGGTAATAGATGTTGTAGATGATGATGAACTCCTTGCTCTTGTGCTTCAAATGATAATCTCCCCAACACTCAACTCTCCTCACTGATTTGGCTGTGGTGGAAGAAAGGATTGAGTGGAAAGCAACTTGGGAAGGCTAGAGATCAAGCTTCATATGGTGGGAGTGGAGCAACTTGATCTCAACACAAGGGTAGGTAGTTCTCTTCTCAGAAATGTAAGGTAGGAGTGGTAGTTCTTTCTGATGGCTCTCTCCACGAATGTGTTGGGGAACGTAGTAATTTCAAAAAAAAATTTCCTACGCACACGCAAGATCATGGTGATGTATAGCAACGAGAGGGGAGAGTGTTGTCTACATACCCTTGTAGACCCGAAGCGGAAGCGATCACAACGTAGAGGAAGTAGTCGTACGTTCTCCTCGCGATCCGACCGATCCCGGCGCCGTTACTCCGACGCCCCCGAGTTCTTGACACACGTACAGCTCGATGGCGTCCCTCGTACTCGATCCAGCCGAGTGTCGAGGAGAGTTCCGTCGGCCTGACGGCGTGGTGACGATCTTGATGTTTCACCGGCGCAGGCTTCACCTAAGCTTCATGACGGTATAACCGAGGTGGAATATGGTGGAGGGGGCACCGCACGGCTAAGGAACGATCTCACGATCAACTTGTGTGTTCCAAGGTGCCCCCTGCCTCGTATATAAAGGAGCCAAGGGGAGGGGCCGCGGCCAAGGGAGGCGCCTTAGGGAGTCCTACTCCCTCCGGGAGTAGGATTCCCCAATCCTAGTTGGACTAGGATTCCTGAGGGGAAAGAGAGAGGGGGGCGGCCCTTCTCCTAGTCCTAGTAGGACTAGGGAAGGGGAGGCACGCGCCCTCCTAGGGCTGCCCTTCTCCTTTCCACTAAGGCCCATCGAGGCCCATTTACCTCCGGGGTTCCAGTAACCTCCGGTACTCGGTAAATTCCGTTTTACCGGAACCATTCGAACTCCAAACATAGGCTTCAATATATCAATCTTTATGTCTCGACCATTTGAGACTCCTCGTCATGTCCGTGATCACATCCGGGACTCGAACTCCTTCGGCACATCAAAATACATAAACTCATAATAACATCGCCATCGAAACCTTAAGCGTGCGGACCCTACGGTTCGAGAACAATGTAGACATGACCTAGAACTATTCACGGTCAATAACCAACAGCGGGACCTGGATGCCCATATTGGTTCCTACATATTCTACGAAGATCTTTATCGGTCGATCCGCATAACAACATCGTTGTTCCCTTTGTCATCGGTATGTTACTTGCCCGAGATTCGATCGTCGGTATCCAATACCTAGTTCAATCTCGTTACGGCAAGTCTCTTTACTCGTTCGTAATACATCATCTCACAACTAACTCATTAGTTGTAGTGCTTGCAAGGCTTAAGTGATGTGCATTACCGAGAGGGCCCAGAGATACCTCTCCGACAATCGGAGTGACAAAACCTAATCTCGAAATCGCCAACCCAACATTTGCCTTTGGAGACACCTGTAGTACTCCTTTATAATCACCCGATTCGTTGTGGCGTTTGGTAGCACCAAAGTGTTCCTCCGTAAACGGAGTTGCATAATCTCATAGTTACGAGAACATGTATATGTCATGGATAAAAGCAGTAGCAACATACTAAGCGATCGTGTGCTAAGCTAAGGAATGGGTCATGTCAATCGATCATTCTACTAATGATGTGACCTTATTAATCAAATAACAACTCCTTTGTTCATGGTTAGGAAACATAACCATCTTTGATTAACAAGCTAGTCTAGTAGAGGCATACTAGTGACATCTTGTTTGTCTATGCATTCACACATGTATCATGTTTCCGGTTAATACAATTCTAGCATGAATGATAAACATTTATCATGAAATAAGGAAATAAATAATAACTTTATTATTGCCTCTAGGGCATATTTCCTTGATCTCCCACTTGCACTAGAGTCAATAATCTAGATTACATAGTAATGATTCTAACACCCATGGAGTCTTGGTGCTGATCATGTTTTGCTCGTGGAAGAGGCTTAGTCAGCGGGTGCGCAACATTCAGATCCGTATGTATCTTGCAAATCTCTATGTCTCCCACGGACTATGTCCGGATGGAATTGAAGCGTCTCTTGATGTGCTTGGTCCTCTTGTGAAATCTGGATTCCTTCGCTAAGGCAATTGCTCGATATTGTCACGAAGATTTTCATTGGACCCGATGCACTAGGTATGACACCTAGATCGGATATGAACTCCTTCATCCGCACTCCTTCATTAGCTGCTTCGAAGCTGCTATGTATTCCGCTTCACATGTAGATCCCGCCTGACGCTTTGTTTAGAACTGCACCAACCGACAGCTCCTCCGTTTAGTGTAAATCGTATCCGGTCTGCGATTTAGAATCGTCCGGATCGGTGTCAAAGCTTGCATCAACGTAACCGCTTACGATGAGCTCTTTGTCACCTCCATATCTGAAAACATATCCTTAGTCCTTTTCGGTATTTCAGATGTTCTTGACCGCTGTCCGATGATCCACTCTGGATTACTTTGGTACCACCTGCTAAACTTATAGCAAGGCACACATCAGTCAGTACACAGATTGCATACATGATAGAGCCTATGGCTGAAGTATAGGAACATCTTTCATTTTCTCTCTATCTTCTGCGGTGGTCGGGCATTGAGTCTTACTCAACTTCACACCTTGTAACACAGGCAAGAACCCTTTCTTTGCTTGATCCATTTGAACTTCTTCAAAATTTTGTCAAGGTATGTGCTTTGTGAAAGTCCAATTAAGCGTCTTGATCTATCTCTATAGATCTTGATGCCCAATATGTAAGCAGCTTCACCGAGGTCTTTCATTGAAAAACTCTTGTTCAAGTATCCCTTTATGCTATCCAGAATTCTATATCATTTCCGATCAGCAATATGTCATCCACATATAATATCGTAAATGCTCTGAGCTCCCACTCACTTTCTTGTAAATCTGAGGCTTCTCCAAAAGTCAGACAAACCCAAATGCTTTGATCACACTATCAAAGCGTTTATTCCAACTCGAGATGCTTGCACCAGTCCATAGATGGATCATTGGAGCTTGCACACTTTGTTAGCTCCTTTGGATCGATAAAACCTTCGGTTGCATCATATACAACTCTTCTTCCGAAATCCATTCAGAATGCAGTCTTTACATCCATTTGCCAAATTTCATAATCATAAAATGCGTGATCGCTAACATGATTCGGACGGACTTAAGCATCGCTTCGGGTGAGAAGGTCTCATCGTAGTCAATCCCTTGAACTTGCGAAAACCTTTTGCGACAAGTCGAGCTTTATAAACGATAACATTACCGTCGGCGTCGGTCTTCTTCTTGAAGATCCACTTGTTTTCTATTGCTTGCCTACCCTCGGGCAAGTCAACCAAAGTCCACACTTTGTTTTCATACATGGATCCCATCTCGATTTCATGGCTTCAAGCCATTTTATGAATCTGGGCTCACCATCGCTTCTTCATAGTTCGTAGGTTCATCATGATCTAGTAGCATGATTTCCGAACAGGATTACCGTACCACTCAGTGCGGATCTTACTCTGGTTGATCTACGAGGTTACAGTAGCAACTTGATCTGAAGTTTCATGATCAACATCATCAACTTCCTCACTACTTGGTGTAGATGTCTCGAAACCGGTTTACTGCGATTTAACTACTTTCAAGTAAGGGAGAAGGTACAATTACCTCATCAAGTTCTACTTTCCTCCCACTCACTTCTTTCGAGAGAAACTCCTTCTCTAGAAAGGATCCATTCTTAACAACGAATGTATTGCCTTCGGATCTGTGATAGAAGGTGTACCCAACTGTCTCCTTTGGGTATCCTATGAAGACACATTTCTCGATTTGGGTTCGAGCTTATCGGGTTGAAGCTTTTTCACATAAGCATCGCATCCCCAAACTTTAAGAAACGACAACTTTGGTTTCTTGCCAAACCACAGTTCATAAGGTGTCGTCTCAACGGATTTCGACGGTGTTCTATTCAGTGTGAATGCGGCCGTCTCTAGAGCATAACCCCAAAACGATAGCGGTAAATCTGTAAGAGACATCATAGATCGTACCATATCTAGTAAAGTACGATTCTGACGTTCGGACACACCATTACGTTGTGGTGTTCCGGTGGCGTGAGTTGCTAAACTATTCGCATTGTTTCAAATGTAGACCAAACTCGTAACTCAAATATTCACCTCCACGATCGGATCGTAGAAATTTAATTTTCTTGTTACGATGATTTTCAACTTCACTCTGAAATTCTTTGAACTTTTCAAGCGTTTCAGACTTATGTTTCATTAAGTAGATATACCCATATCTGCTTAAGTCATCTGTGAAGGTGAGAAAATAACGATATCCGCCACGAGCCTCAACATTCATTGGACCACATACATACATGTATGACTTCCAACAAATCCGTTGCTCTCTCCATAGTACCGAGAACGGTGTTCTAGTCATCTTGCCCATGAGGCACGGTTCGCAAGTGCCAAGTGATTCATAATCAAGTGACTCCAAAAGTCCATCGAGATGGAGTTTCTTCATGCGCTTTACACCGATATGACCTAAGCGGCAAGCCACAAATAAGTTGCACTTTCATTATCAACTCTGCATCTTTTGGTTTCAACATTATGAATATGTGTATCACTACTATCGAGATTCATCAAAATAGACCATTCCTCAAGGGTGCATGACCATAAAAGATATTACTCATATAAATAGAACAACCATTATTCTCGATTTAAATGAATAACCGTCTCGCATCAAACAAGATCCAGATATAATGTTCATGCTCAACGCAGCACCAAATAACAATTATTTAGGTCTAAAACTAATCCCGAAGGTAGATGTAGAGGTAGCGTGCCGACCGCGATCACATCGACTTTGGAACCATTTCCCACGCGCATCGTCACCTCGTCCTTTGCCGGTGTTAAGCAATCCGTAGTCCTGTTTGAGTTGCAAATATTAGCAACAGAACCAAGATCAAATACCAGTGCTACTGCGAGCTCTAGTAAGGTACACATCAATAACATGTATATCACATATACCTTTGTTCACCTTGCCATCCTTCTTATCCGCCAAATACTTGGGGCAGTTCCGCTTCCAATGACCGTCTGCTTGCGGTAGAAGCACTTTCGATTTCAGGTTTAGGGCCGACTTGGGTTTCTTCTCTGAGCAGCAACTTGCTTGCTGTTCTTCTTGAAGTTCCTTCTTCTTCCCTTTGCCTTTCTTCTTGAAACTAGTGGTCTTATTGACCATCAACACTTGATGCTCCTTCTTGATTTCTACCTCCATGAGCCTTTAGCATTGCGAAGAGCTCGGTATAGTTTTCACTAACCCTTGCATATTATAGTTCATCACGAAGCTTTTGTAGCTTGGTGGCGGTGATTGGAGAATTCATCAATGACACAATCATCCGGAAGATTAACTCCCAATTGTGTCAAGTGATTGTAGTACCCGGACATTACGAGTATATGCTCACTAATGAGCTGTTCTCCTCCATCTTGCAGCTATAGAACTTATTGGAGACTTCATATCTCTCAATCCGGGCATTACATTGGAATATCAACTTCAACTCTGGAACATCTCATATGCTCCATGACATTCAAACCGTCGTTGAAGCCCGGTTCTAAGCCGTAAAGCATGGCACACTGAACTATAGAGTAGTCATCAGCTTTGCTCGCCAGACGTTCTTAACGTCGTCGGTTACATCTCTGCATCGAACTGTCACCTAGCGGTGCATCCAGGGCGTAACTCTTACATGCAGCAATGAGGATGATCCTCAAGTTACGGACCGAGTCCGTGTAATTGCTACCATCATCTTTCAACTTTGCTTTCTCAAGGAACGCATTAAAATTCAACGGAACAACGAAGACGAGCCATCTATCTACAATCAAACATAAACAAGCAAGATACTATCAGGTACTAAGTTCATGATAAATTTAAGTTCAATTAATTACTTAAGAACTCCCACTTAGAAAGACATCTCTCTAGTCATCTAAGTGATCACGTGATCCAAATCAACTAAACCATAACCGATCATCACGTGAAATGGAGTAGTTTTCAATGGTGAACATCTTATGTTGATCATATCTACTATATGACTCACGCTCGACCTTTCGGTCTCCGTGTTCCGAGGCCATATCTGCATATGCTAGGCTCGTCAAGTATAACCCGAGTATTCTGCGTGTGCAAAACTGGCTTGCACCCGTTGTAGATGGACGTAGAGCTTATCACACCGATCATCACGTGGTGTGCAGGCACGACGAACTTTGGCAGCGGTGCATACTCGGGAGAACACTTCTTGATAATTTAGTGAGAGATCATCTTATAATGCTACCGTCGATCAAAGCAAGATAAGATGCATAAAAGGATAAACATCACATGCAAATCAATATAAGTGATATGATATGGTCATCATCATCTTGTGCTTCATGATCTCCATCTGCAGCACCACCATGATCACCATCGTCACCGGTAGCGACACCTTGATCTCCATCGTAGCATCGTTGTCGTCTCGCCAAACTTATGCTTCTCGACTATCGCTACCGCTTAGTGATAAAGTAAAGCATTACAGAAGCGATGCATTGCATACAATAAGCGACAACCATATGGCTCCTGCCGATTGCCGATAACCGGTTACAAAACATGATCATCTCATACAATAAAATATAGCATCACGTTTTGACCATATCACATCACAACATGCCTGCAAAAACAAGTTAGGCGTCCTCTACTTTGTTGTTGCAAATTTTACGTGGCTGCTACGGGCTTAAGCAAGAACCAGTCTCACCTCGCATCAAAACCACAGCGATACTTCGTCAAATAGACTCCGTTTAACCTTCTCAAGGACCGGGCGTAGCCACACTTTCAGTTCAACTAAAGTGAGAGAGACAGCACCCACCAGTCACCTTTAAGCAACGAGTGCTCGTGGCGGTGAAACCAGTCTCGCGTAAGCGTCTGGCGTAATGTCGATGCAGGCGCTTCATCTCACAATACCGCTGAACCAAAGTATGACATGCTGGTAGGTAGTATGACTTGTATCGCCCACAACTCACTTGTGTTCTACTCGTGCATAACATCAAACCATAAAAACCTAGGCTCGGATGCCACTGTTGGGGAACGTAGTAATTTCAAAAAAATTCCTACGCGCACGCAAGATCATGGTGATCTATAGCAACGAGAAGGGAGAGTGTTGTCTACGTACCCTCGTAGACCCGAAGCGGAAGCGATCACAACGTAGAGGAAGTAGTCGTACGTTCTCCTCGCGATCCGACCGATCCGGCGCCGTTACTCCGGCGCCCCGAGTTCTTGACACACGTACAGCTCGATGGCGTCCCTCGTACTCGATCCAGCCGAGTGTCGAGGGAGAGTTCCGTCGACCTGACGGCGTGGTGGCGATCTTGATGTTTCACGGCGCGAGGCTTCGCCTAAGCTTCATGACGGTATAACCGAGGTGGAATATGGTGGAGGGGCACCGACACGGCTAAGGAACGATCTCACGATCAACTTGTGTGTTCCAAGGTGCCCCCTGCCTGCGTATATAAAGGAGCCAAGGGGAGGGGCGGCCAAGGGAGGCGCGCGCCAGGAGTCCTACTCCCTCTGGGAGTAGGATTCCCCCAATCCTAGTTGGACTAGGATTCCGGAGGAAAGAGAGAGAGGGGGCGGCCCTTCTCCTAGTCCTAGTAGGACTAGGGAAGGGGGGGGCGCGCCCTCGTGAGGGCTGCCCTTCTCCTTTCCACTAAGGCCCATCGAGGCCCATTTACCTCCGGGGTTCCGTAACCTCCGGTACTCCGGTAAATTCCGTTTTAGCCGAACCATTCCAACTCCAAACATAGGCTTCAATATATCAATCTTTATGTCTCGACCATTTCGAGACTCCTCGTCATGTCCGTGATCACATCCGGGACTCGAACTCCTTGGCACATCAAAATACATAAACTCATAATAAGCATCGCCGAAACCTTAAGCGTGCGGACCCTACGGTTCGAGAACAATGTAGACATGACCTAGAACTATTCACGGTCAATAACCAACAGCGGGACCTGGATGCCCATATTGGTTCCTACATATTCTCGAAGATCTTTATCGGTCGGACCGCATAACAACATCGTTGTTCCTTTTGTCATCGGTATGTTACTTGCCCGAGATTCGATCGTCGGTATCAATACCTAGTTCAATCTCGTTACGGCAAGTCTCTTTACTCGTTCCGTAATACATCATCTCACAACTAACTCATTAGTTGTAGTGCTTGCAAGGCTTAAGTGATGTGCATTACCGAGAGGGCCCAGAGATACCTCTCCGACAATCGGAGTGACAAAACCTAATCTCGAAATCGCCAACCCAACATTTGCCTTTGGAGACACTGTAGTACTCCTTTATAATCACCCGATTCGTTGTGACGTTTGGTAGCACCAAAGTGTTCCTCCGTAAACGGAGTTGCATAATCTCATAGTTACGAGAACATGTATATGTCATGGATAAAAGCGGTAGCAACATACTAAGCGATCGTGTGCTAAGCTAAGGGAATGGGTCATGTCAATCAGATCATTCTACTAATGATGTGACCTTATTAATCAAATAACAACTCCTTTGTTCATGGTTAGGAAACATAACCATCTTTGATTAACAAGCTAGTCTAGTAGAGGCATACTAGTGACATCTTGTTTGTCTATGCATTCACACATGTATCATGTTTCCGGTTAATACAATTCTAGCATGAATGATAAACATTTATCATGAAATAAGGAAATAAATAATAACTTTATTATTGCCTCTAGGGCATATTTCCTTCAGAATGAAGAGGGGGTGGAGGGGTATAAATAGCCTCCACACAAAATCCAACCGTTACACACATTTGAGCAATCTCGGTGGGACCGAAGTGGACAACTCGGTGAGACCGATAGTTCAAATAATGTGAACGTTGGGATTTTCGGTGGGACCGAATATACAATCTGGCAACTCATGTTTCGGTGAGACCGAGTTCAGAATCGGAAAATATCCGAGTTTACTAGGGTTTGGCTTATGGCTGAGGTGGTTCATCTCGGTGTGACTGAGTTTGGAATATCGGTGGGACCGAGACTACTTATGAGTGTCTACGACAGTGAAAGTTGCTGATAGTTTAGGAGATGTATCACTAAGCACTTGAGCAACCATATCATCATCATAACCTCATCCCCTTTTAATAGTATTGGCTTTTCCTATGGACTCAATGTGATCTTGGATCACTAAACCAAAAATGGAGTCTTGAGCTTTTGCCAATGCTTGCCTTAGCATTTTGGGGGTCCACTTCTTGATCCTTGCCATACCCATATCCTTGAACTCTCGAAATGATTCTCAAGTAACTATTAGTTCAATGATATATATGTTGTTATTAATTACCAAAACCACCGGGGATTAGTTGCACTTTCAATCTCCCCTTTTTGGTAATTGATGACAACATATAGATCAAAGCTTCGACAAAGGATATAATCAATGAATAATATAAATAAGCTTTGAGAAGTATGTGATAAGCAAGAGCTCCCCCTAAATTTGTGCATTATTTAAGATTTGCGTTTGAATGCAAATGCACAATCGATTAGGATCATGGGTCACTCTTCCATGTCACATACATCTTGGTGGAGCGCACAAAATGATAAGAATGAACAGCATGCACCCAATCACCAAGACATGAGTAAATGGTCATACGAGATAGGAATGGCATATGATAAGCATTAAGCACACATTAAAGCATAAATGCGACCAAGCACTCATTAAGGTAGAATCAAGCGAATTATCAAACACACTTGAATGTCTCGAAAACCAAAAGTATCTCAAAGAAACCGCAAAAGAACGAAAGAGCAAAAGCGCAAAGACAACAACACTCTCTCTCGAAGCCCTATGATCTATACAATTTCTCCCCTTTGGCAACAAGTTACCAAAAGTTCAAAAAGCATAGAGCTAAGCGTCACTTTGTGGACTCTGCTTTGGCGGCTCCGTGCAGGTTGATGTCGGAGTGGATATGACAAAGATCGGCGAAGACTTCAACCGATGTCATCTTTGGAGGAGTGGACACCGAGTTGGAGCTGGAGTAGGAGCAATCTTTGAACTGTGGGAGGTCTTTGAAGCTGTAGTCACGGTGTCGATCCTTTGGAATAGCAACTGATCGGGATCCTTTGGGAACCGGAGCGATCTGTCGATGAGAATCTGGACTAATTCATCCTGCAACTCACGCATAAGCTCGCCTTGTCTGCTTTGCTTCCTCAATGTCGCCTCGAGCTTGTTGATGGTCACTTGTACTTGATCGACTTCACGTCCGGGCGTGGATCTTCTCGTCAACAATCCTCTCTAAGCTCTCCGAGACTGTTCAATGCTGGCAGGCGTTGTTCAATCCTTTGAGTAGCTTCAAGAATTTGCTCTCTGAAACTCTTTGGTTTAGCTGCTGCTGCTTCTTTGCTTCCTTGTCGACTTTGGCTTTCTTAGCAGGCTGTGATCTTGGCTTGACCTTCAACAGATGTCGGATCCTCCTCATCCATCACAACAACATTGTCTTCATGCTCTGGCTGCAGCGGTAAATGTTCTCAGATCCAACAAGAATGTGCCCGTGCCAAACTTGGCATTGATAAGCATCTGAATCTGCGGGCAAATCCACATGACCTTTTACGGTCACCGCAGTCCTCTTAATGGTCTCTACCATCAAGTCCATAACCTTGAAAGGTGCTCTCTCATCAAGTATGTGCAGCATGTTGATAGAGTATCCTCGATCATGCGATCATCTCCAGATTTGGGCATCAAGGTATGCCTCAAAATGGTATTAGTGGTAGGTAAGCCTGCACTCGAGATGGTAGATCGAGCCGAGCTTCTAGATTCCCAAATCCTCTCTTTGGAACCTCTTTGTACATGTTTTTCATGGATTCATGATTCTTCTTTGGAATCCCATATACATCAATATCATCTTCTCGTTGCCTTTGGAGCATTGAAATTTCTGCCCATTCTTCAACGAAGAAGAAAACCTTTGACCTTGAGTCATCCACATAATCTTTCCATCGGGGTAGAAGTGAGCTATGGCATAAAATTGCATTATCATCTCATCGTTCCAACTGGTCAATTTCGACCTACAAAATCTGCAACTCCACATGCGGTGAAACTTTCATGCACATGTGGAAAGAAATCTCTGTGCTCTTATTGTCAATGTACTTCCAAATAACATATCCGTGTCTGCGACTATGGGCTTCTTGTCCATCGGCCGACGGTCTCATAGAAGTCCTGCTGCTCTCTGGTGTGAAATCTGGGATCTACAAGCAGTTCTTCTCCTCACGGCATATGGGTCATTTGTCTCCATAGCCTTGAGACCTTTATCTTTCCTTGCCTTCATATCCTCGGCTTGAGGATGAGCATCATTATGGAGTGGCAGTTTTGGGCGAAGTTTCAAAAAACTGGTCCTTCATCGTCGACTCAGCGGTGGCACATCATCCTTGTTCTTTTCAGACGCTGGAATGTTTCGATGGTCCTCTTGGGCTTGGCAAAGAGGCTTTCTTGGAGCTGCCTTAGCTGGAGCAGATTTCTTGGGCTTTGATGTGGCTCCAGCCTTAATGGCATCACCCATGAGCTTGACTTCGAGGAGGAGGCTGGGTGCTTCCTCATCCTCATCCTCATCACTGCATCTGTATGAGGATCAATATACATATCTGCTCTAGCTCCCCACACATGCACTATCCTCTTTCTCTTGGTGGTTTTCTTCACTTTGCTTGCAAATGCCTCTCCCAAATTCAGCTTCTTAGCAACAGTTGATCGCTTGACTTTGCTGGTGCCCTTCTTAGATTGTTGATCTTGTTGCTCTTTGGCAACAACCTTCCTTTAGGCTTTGAGGTCACCTCTTCCTCAACAACAAAATCTGAATCCTCATCATCTGAATTCCTCTTCTTTCTAGCTCGGTGGCTGCAGGAGGCATGCCACTTGGTGTACTCCTCTCACCATCATCGGATGAGCTACTAGGATCGGGACTAGTGCACTGCCTCGGAATGTCGCAATGGGTGTCTCGACCTGTTCTCACATCACTGGCATCGACATGGCCGACAACCCGTGAATAGATAAAGTGTAGGCAGAGAAGAAGAGTCATCACAAAATGCGAAGTTTTTAAAAAAAATGAGTTCAAATTCTAGTATTAAGTTTTCACAGAAGACATTTCGGTCGGACCGAGTTTAAGGTTCGGTGAATCCGAAGTGTTAAGCAGAGCTTGGCACACCACTTTCGGTTTGACGAAGTGGGTTTCGATCTGCCGAAAACACTTGGGTTTCACAGAATCTTCATTTCGTCACACCGATTTTGCACAACTTCGGTTGGACGAAGGAGTGCGATCAATGGCCATAGGCCAAATCGGTCATACCGAAAATATAAAATCGGTCTCACCGAGATGTGTTCCGTGGAAACCTAACCTAAAACTTTTACTCGAATCTAGTTCAAACGAACCAATCTGTGTACAGGAGGATTTCAATCGTGGCAAGATACTAGGCAATCCAAGCGTGCATTGAATCGGAGATGGGAGCACGAGTGGGATCAAAACTCACCCTAACTTGGTGGAGTTTTTCCACGGCTGGCGCTGAGGAGATGGCCGTTGATGGCGACAGAGATCTGCGGCGGCGCCTGGCGACAACGGCGGCGATCCGGAGACCAAGCGCGGCAGCAGCAAGGGCGTGGGGGCAAAACGTTTGAAGGAGGAATCAGCAGCGGCCCTCGGAATATATACCCCTTCGCTGTTGGTGGGACCGAGTTGTAAAACTTCGGTGGCACCGAGATGGATAACTGCTAAGCGATTATGCACTTCGTCACGCCGAAAATCACAACTTCGGTTTCACCGAGATGAAAACCTAGATCAGATCTAAATGCTTTCGGTTCGACCGAGTTTGAGTGAGTTGGTCCGACCGACATCAATTAGAAGGTTTTGGAAATTAGCCCTTGACGGATCGGTGGCTCGAGTGCTCCTCACCCGAGGGTCCAAAAATGACTTGTTCAAAATTTGTGATGTAAGCATGAATAGAATTTGAGACAAGAAAGCATAGATAGCTAGGGAGGTACTTAAGCATTCTTGTCCATCCATTTGGTCGAGAAAAATCAAAACGACCAAAACAACAAATGGATGTCCTCGAATGGATAAAATCATGCATCCAACATGCTCACACAATAAGATAGCAAATGAAATATGTGTCAAACATGCACAACCAAAACTCTAGCAACTAACACACAATTTGTCGATGACTAGGTCATCTTTATATGAGTATATTGACTTAGGAGCCAAATGAGAACATTTGATCATAGGTCATACTCATCGCTTAAGCACAAGTGGGGTTACCACTTTTACATAAAGCATTGATGTGTTCACATCATTTGAAGATGCTTTAGCTCAATTTTTAGAGCAAAGCTCCCCCTAGATGTGAGAACCCCTTTTAAAGGGTCAAACTAACCTTGGGTTATCGTAGAAGACTTCATGTAGATGTTGAAGATGTGGATGCTCAATGTTGATGGAGATCATCAAGAGTTGGGAGCTATCCTTTGGATTCGGGCACTTTCAATACCTACATGGGTTAGTCCCACAAGGAACAAACAAGGATATCCATGGACATAGATTGAAGTTCACAATATATGATGTCCATGAAAGCAATGATTACCTTGTCCCTTGACTTACCAACAAGAGGGTTTGTGACTCCATGAACTAGTGCACGATGTGGAAGTTGATTGCACAAGTTTTTGCCAAAATGAATGTGAGTGAAGTATGTTGGCGAGTCACCATCAAGAACTTTCTAGTTCTTCTTCTTGGGATCCACATCATCTTGATGGGAATCCTTGGGGTTGTAGTTGAGCTTGACGAAGTAGAACTTGGCGTTTGCTTGGGAACCCACTTGACCATGGCTTGAGGTGCTTCAACAAATGCATCAATCTCCTCTTGAAGCTTGTCCTTGCCTTTTAGCTTGTGGTCTTGTGGTGGAAGGTCATCTTGAGCTTGTTCCACATTGGAAGAAGTAGGATCATACTTCTCCTTTTGAGGAACAAACTGTGGAGTAGGATATTGACCTTCTTCCCACTCAACGCCTTGGCGTTGAACTTTCGCTCAAAACCAATTCCTCGATTCTTCGGTGCCTTCCTTGCTTGCGAACAATTTCCTCAAAGTTCTTGCTTCCGCAAGGCTCTTGTAGACACCTTTCTCTATGATCCCTTTCAATAAACTATTCTCTTGCTCAAGTGTAACTTGGCTTGAAACATTGTTAGTGGAATCAAGAGAACTACTAGAAGCAACAACATTGGATTTAGCATGGTTATTATTACTTGCTAGAAGAAGAATTTTTCTTATGCTTGTCATGCTTAGTCTTAATGGGTGGCAAGAAATTAGACAAGAGAAGTCGTTTGGCAAGATATGAAGAACTCTTGTTTGAAGATCGTCATTGATTGCTTTTAGAAACTCATGTTCTTGCTCTAGAGTGAGCTTCTCGAGCGTAGCTTCTCATGAGATCTTAGGAGCTCTCTATGATCTTCTTGAGTTGTTTCATGAGCTAACTTAAGAGTGTTTAGTTCTTTAGTTAGACGCTCAATCTCCTTCATAGCATTGTCATTCGACTCTTCTCGACTATAAAGACTACTAGCATGTTCATCGTTACTAAGCTCCTTTGGATTTATCATGCAAGAGTTCATCTTCACCAAGCAAGTCATCCTCATCACTATCGAAGTCAATGAATTCAGGTGTGATACCTTGGGGCCTTTAGCCATGAAGCATCTTCCAATTCCCTCATTTGGTGAATCAAATAAGTCGTAGGAGTTGGAATTGGAGGATCTGAGAGCAAGACCGCAACACCTTCATCTTGGTCGTAGTCGGAGTCGGAGTGATAGCTTCCTTCGGATTGATTGTCGGAGTCGGAGCCGGAGACCCATTCACCTACATGAGCTTGATGTTTTCTTCTTGTGTAGCTCCTTGATGACTCGTCTTTCCTCTCTGAATCCTTGCTTCTCCGAGAGGGTCTTCGTTCATAACAATCATCTCTGCTCCTTCTCTCTTTCCGAGGTGACTCATCTCTTGAGCTTCTTCTTCTTGGAGATTCTTCTCTTCTCTTGTGGGGAGCCGTACACTCATTTGAGTTGTGTCCGGGTCTTCCACAATTGTAGCAGTTTTGATCATGACTCGAAGATCTCTTTTCATCATATGATCTAGACTTTGAGCTTCTCTCTTTGCCTCTATTCTTGTAGAATTTGTTGAAGTTCTTGACCATTAGGCTTATCTCTTCATTGGAAACTAACTTGTCACTTGAGGTTGTGGGAGCATCACTTGTAGCTTTGTAAGCACCACTTGACTTGTTGTGAAGCTCTTCCTTATCCTTAAGTGTCATCTCATGAGCAACAATTCTTCCAATGACTTCAGTTGGCTTGAGAGTCTTGTAGTTTGGCATCATTTGGATCAAAGTGCACACGGTGTCATACTTTCCATCCAAAGCTCTGAGAATCTTCTTGATGATGAATCGGTCGGTCATTTCTTCACTTCCTAAGCCGGCAATCTCATTTGTGATGAGAGCAAGCCTAGAGTACATTTCAGCGACTCCTTCACCATCCTTCATCTTGAACTTGTCAAGTTGACCTTGAAGAATATCTAGCTTTGATTCCTTCACGGACTCGGTACCTTCGTGCATTCCAACCAAAGTATCCCAAATCTCTTTTGCATTCTCAAGACGGCTGATTTTGTTGAACTCCTCGGGACACAAGGCATTGAAGAGAATGTCACAAGCTTGAGCATTGTTTTGCAACATCCGCAATTCTTCGGTGTAACCCGCGATCCGAACTTTTCCTTCCTCGAAGAATTCACCTTGCATACCAACACAAATAATGCCCCATGCGGCTGGGTTATGACCAAGAATATGCATTTTCATTTTATGCTTCCAACTAGCAAAATTTGTACCATCAAAGTAAGGACCTCTCTGAAAATTACCCTCACTAGGCGCCATACTCTCCTAGGTTGTGAAACCAAGCTTATGGAGTCAATGCAATGGAAACCAATACAATGGAGACCAAAGCTCGATACCACTTGTAGGATCGAAAGTATGTCTAGAGGGGGTGATTAGACTACTTGTCAATATAAAAATTCTGCCTTTTGACAAAGAACAGTTTTTGGCAGATTCACAATTATGATCAAGTCAAGCATCACCCTACACATGCAATTCTAGAGTATAGGCAGCGGAAAGTAAATTGCACATGTAGTAAAGAGAGGTGGAGAAGAGCAAGCGCAATTTTGGAGACGCGGTGATTTTTCCGTGGTTCCGATAGGTGGCGCTATCGTACATCCACGTTGATGGAGACTTCAACCCACGGAGGGTAACAGCTGCTTGAGTCCACGGAGGCTCCACCCACGAAGGGTCCACGAAGAAGCAACCTTGTCTATTTCATCATGGCCTCGCCCACGGAGGGCTAGCCTTACTCGGGGTAGATCTTCACGAAGTAGGCGATCTCCTTGCCCTTACAAACTTCTTGGTTCAACTCCACATCTCGGCGACGGAGGCTCCCAAGCGACACCTAACCAATCTAGGAGGCACCACCCTCCAAAAGGTAATAGATGTTGTAGATGATGATGAACTCCTTGCTCTTGTGCTTCAAATGATAATCTCCCCAACACTCAACTCTCCTCACTGATTTGGCTGTGGTGGAAGAAAGGATTGAGTGGAAAGCAACTTGGGAAGGCTAGAGATCAAGCTTCATATGGTGGGAGTGGAGCAACTTGATCTCAACACAAGGGTAGGTAGTTCTCTTCTCGAAATGTAAGGTAGGAGTGGTAGTTCTTTCGATGGCTCTCTCCATGAATGAAGAGGGGTGGAGGGTATAAATAGCCTCCACACAAAATCCAACCGTTACACACATTTGAGCAATCTCGGTGGGACCGAAGTGGACAACTCGGTGAGACCGATAGTTCAAATAATGTGAGCGTTGGGATTTTCGTGGGACCGAATATACAATCTCGGTTAGTCCGATTCATGCAATGACACGAGCATGCCGGTTCGGTGGGACCGACTTCATCATCTCGGTGACACCGATTTGATGATGAAGATTCTGAAACTTGGCAACTCATGTTTCGGTGAGACCGAATTCGAATCGGAAAATCCGAGTTTACTAGGGTTTGGCTTATGGTGAGGTGGTTCATCTCGGTGTGGTGAGTTTGGAATATCGGTGGGACCGAGACTACTTATGAGTGTCTATGGCGGTGAAAGTTGCGATAGTTTAGGAGATGTATCACTAAGCACTTGAGCAACCAGATCATCATCATAACCTCATCCCTTTTAATAGTATTGGCTTTTCCTATGGACTCAATGTGATCTTGGATCACTAAACCAAAAATGGAGTCTTGAGCTTTTGCCAATGCTTGCCTTAGTATTTTGGGGGTCCACTTCTTGATCCTTGCCATACCCATATCATTGAACTCTCTGAAATGATTCTCAAGTAACTATTAGTTCAATGATATATATGTTGTTATTAATTACCAAAACCACCCGGGATTAGTTGCACTTTCAAGAAGTGCGTCGGAGGAGCTATGGGGCCCCACGAGGCAAGGGGCGCCGAGGTGGGGGCGGCCCCCCACCCTCGTGGGCAGCCCAGTATCTCCCGATGTGCACTCCAAGTTCCACTGGTTGCTTTCCTTCCAAAAATAACTTCTCCATTGATTTCGTTCGTTTTGACTCCGTCGATATTCCTTTTCCTCAAACCACTTTGAAATAGGCATAAAATAGCAAATCTGGTGGGCCTCCGGTTAATAGGTTAGT
Organism: Aegilops speltoides; assembly: GCA_021437245.1. Lineage (NCBI taxonomy): Eukaryota > Viridiplantae > Streptophyta > Magnoliopsida > Poales > Poaceae > Aegilops > Aegilops speltoides. The sequence continues at coordinate 278,444,108 of CM038145.1, read as the reverse complement.
CCCAAAATAATATAAAAGTGATAATAAAGCCCAATATTGCCTAAAACAGTAGATAAAGTAGCATGGAGCAATCAAAAATTATAGATACGTTGGAGACGTATCAATTAACATCCAACGGTCTAGCTGCTAGAATCATTTGTTGATTAAGTTGGCAAAGCCGTGCGTACACGTCAGCTTAGTAGGCCCACAAGTCAGCCACCAAATCTGACAGGTCCCGGCTGTCAACGGGATAAACAAGGAGGCACTTCCTTCCGTGCGAAGATACAGCCATGGGTCCCGGCTATCGGTGGAGAAACATTTTTAGCTTAATAAGGAGGAACTTTCCTTGCGTGCGACCATGGACCTCATGGGTCCCAGCCGTTAGTCTCTCCACGTACAGTCCTCTTCCGATGACTCTCGTTTGTTGACCACGCCGCACCAAGCGCAGTGAGGCGATGGACGACGTCGAGGCCCCAGACAGGAATGACTCGGAGATGGGAAGACGCGATAGTGGAGTCGCAGATTGAGAGGAGGGGAAGGGTTATAACTGGTTCTGTTGCGGCGTGTGGTTGCGATCGTGGAGAATAACGGGGAGGTGTCAAGGGGCGGAGGATAGCACGGCGGCGGTGGGGTAGCGCTTCTAGCGATGAGTGCTAAGCAGAGCCGCTAGCCGCCACGGAGGCCGACGAGCGGTCGACGCAGCTGGAGGAAGAAGGCGAGAGACTCGAAGGTGCATGCGGCCGTTGGATATAAATCAATGGCTGTGGATGACACAATCATTTGTTTACCAAGTTGACAACGCCAACGTAGGCTTCGACCTATTGGCCCACATGTCGACTGCAAAAATGTGGCATATATTTAACCCATGTTTTCTAGAATGTACAGTCCATTTGCTGGGCTGGGTGAACAAATAATTTCGCGTCAATCAGGCCCATTTATATTTTCTAAGCAATCCCAGCCCATTTGCACTTCCTTGAAATACACGTATTAGTTGGGCTCGTTATATATATAATGTTATGTTAGAAGGAGCAATTAATATCAAAGAATAAACCGGAGAGGCACATTATATATATATATATATAAATATAATTAACAAATTAGCGATTTATTGCTCAAAATAAAAATGAGCGTTATTATTAAATTGGCCCTTAAAATCTTATTAGCTTTTATGCACGCAATCACCAGGATTTTCCTTGCACGTGAGTCAAAAACAACCAGGATTTTCCTTGCCAACTTCCGTTAAACATTTACTTTAATAAGTTAATAACACGTGGGATGTTTTTATAATGTATATATAAGTCTCTATAAAATATATGATAATAGTAATAATATAAATATATATAATGTGGTTAGAAGGAAAACATAAATTGGGCGCAACATTATTATTCTTATATATAGATAAATAGAATAGAGACCTGCATTTTATTAAAAAATACATTGGGCTCGATCTTTAAGAAAAAGCCCATAGGCGGTATGGACCTCAAAAATAAATTGAAACCACTTTGTCTCCATATGTTGTGGGCTACACATGTTAAAATACAAAACCTAGGCCTAGCTGATACTTGTTCGCCCTCTGAAAAAAAATGATACTTGATCCCCAAGCAAACTGGATTAAAGAGGGGGCCGGAGGCACATTGAAAAACACGATGCAGTGATGATTTTTTCTTGATGGATGGCTCTCGATAGTGTTTTTTACTTGCCTCTCGCACCATACAACTTGTATTTTTAGCCTCCCAGTCCATGGTGGTGGACCAGCAGCCCATTTGCTGGGCGGGCCAACCTACAGAAACCAGCACCCGATTTTTCATCAAGCAGTAAAAACAACACAGTACTATGTTTGTTTTGAGGCCGAAAACATTATGACATGGGTTGAGCGGGGGAGAGGGGAAGACAGAGTAATAAAAAGATTAAAAAGAGCTAATGCGCCGTTGCTACCCTAACAAAGCAGGTGCAATTCTTCTCGGGAAGAAGGTGTGCCGTTGACAACCACACGTCACATACCCCACAGTAGGCATACTTACAAGTTCACACACAAATACAATAGAAAAGGTAAACATTCGTATCAAACTCAGGTTCACAGGACACGTTCATATTCATAGCCAACATTCACTATCAACAACTCAAAAGATTCATATATACACAAGCTCAGCTTATCTATGCATCCAAATGATTGATAGATCACACGACAATATTCATACATAATTCACAAAAAGATTCAGATATACACATGTTCAGTATGTTTATGCATCCAAATGATTGAGATCACAGCCAATATGCGCATGGACGAACTTTAATTACCTAGGGTGCAGACCGGTAAATGGTGTTCAATCGGAGGTACTTCTTGCTAAAATTAGTTCTTGAGCGAGTAAACTTTCAGTACATAAGAGGCAACAGACAATCTAAACTTTGCTTGTAGGTTTATCCTCAAATAGTGGCCTCGTCGAGGGAGGTTTGAGCAACTTGGCCACTACTTTCATCCAACTAGTTCTTGGCTGATCTTGGTCACAGATCTGTAAAATTCTACATTGCGAGCGAGAAAGGAGGTGGTTGAGAAAATGAACCACCCAATTTTTTTGTGCGATTTAACTGAAATGGAGCATCCTTGGCGTGCGGTGATTAAGTGCGAGATGAATATCTGCGTCAACCAACTTATGCGGAATCTTTAGACTCCATGCCATATAGTTAAGCTACCATATGTGCCGATAACCAAAAGGCACAAGTTGGGAACAAAAATCTGGTATGTTTTTTCTAGGCTATGCACCAAGCAATATTTTGGCGTTCACTCTCCTAATACTTGGAGTTTGACAATTGGTTGACGCCGGTTGATACTCGAATGAATATAGGCACTTCTTCTTGTCAACATCGATGCTTGTGCGAGTGAACTTTGGGGTACATAGCAGCAGCATAAGTACACCCCATCGATCATTTTGTGCATTTCTACTGAAATCACCCGATGTAATGATTTGCCTGCGAGTTCAGGCTCCAAATTACTCCTTTATGAAATCGGAAAACAGTAGCACAATACCAAATTACCAATACATATGACAAGCACAATAATCAGGATAAAGACCAGTACCAACCTGTGTGAGGTAGCATATCAATTACTATGTCCTTTGACTGGAAGCTGAGATAAACAAAGCGATCGAGAGCGAAGGAAGAAAGCAACCTGAGATTAGCGGTGACGGACAGAAAGGACGGAAGGCTGTCGAGGCAATGAAGCACCCAAAGTTTTGTGCAGTTCCACCAAATTGAGCATCCTGTTGGCACATATATTAAGAGAGTGAGATTACTATAATAGTGTGACTAGTTGATGAAACATACACTAACAAATATAAGCACCCTCATTATCTTAATGGGTAAAGTTAGCAACATAGTAGTCTTGCTTAAAGAGAGGTATTAGTTTATTTAATCGGTGCCAATTAGCTCAACACTCAAAGCATTGCCATTTATCATAGGTTGCAAAACTTTAAAGTGCAAAGATAAAGGAGTTTCTCATAATGATGTACGATACAAATAGAGGTGACTGACAAACTAATATGGATGAAGGCCTTAGGCCCGTACCAACTGAGAAAAAAGCTTATTCATGTAGTCCCATAAGAGATGATAAAGCATTCACTTTGAATCACACAATAGTATATATTTTTGTGCACTTCAAATGTATGGTTGAAATCACTCTTGTTTACGATCTTGAGATTATATCCAAAGATTATCAAGAACTTCCAAAGAGTTAAAGCCTTTGGCTGGGATACAGTTCATTGTATTGTCTTGTGTAGTTCCACTAAAATGTATGATTGGCACAACATGATCCTGTTTGCACAAGTAGGAACAAGGTGAAACCTTCATTAGCTTAGTGAGAAAGGATAGGAAGACATTAGCATATTACTCAAGCAGTAGCATCAAATTCATGATTGACAATATGCAAAACATTGCCTCATTGAACCAATGGCAATAAATTGACATACAAAACAATAGCACTACTATGTCATGACACTAATAATATTCCTCCTGCTCCACCACATGATTCACCAAGCATAGACAAACATTTACACGTACATGATTCACATAGGGTCCTAAAGATTTGTTTAACTCGACGGAAAATTAGGCGATAATAAATTAGTGGTACTTAGATACTCCTAATTAATTAAGTGAGACAATGAAGTGGAAGGGCTCCACGGAGGATCGTCTCACATGTAAGGTAGTCGTTCGGGAGCCCTTGAGTGGCCTCGGCGAGGCACGTGGCTTCAAAGAAGATCACCTTAGCACTGTTTATTCTTCTTCTTCTTCCTCTTCGGGCTCTATTTTCTTTCTCCTCACGAGTTCGTGAAACCAAGTACATGATTGGCCTTCTAATTCAGAATTGGTTTTGTCGGTGAGGAGTACAAGTATACTAGTAAAAATATCAATATTTTCTCATGGCGATGGAAAATAGAGATGAACACATGCATTAAATATCATTCTTACCTAAAGGAAGGTTATGGCGCCAATATGGATGATGAGGATTGGAACACAGATCTCCCTTTGTGCAGTTCCACGAAATGAACCAACTGTTCCATTCGACATTCGGTTAAATAGCACAAAAGTCACTTCTTTTAAGAAGAGTTTTGTGCAAATTATAAAAAGGTCACAACAACAACTGTGTGAATTGGATACCCTGTTTGCACAAAAAAGTATAGAGGAAGCAGATAGAGTCTCAAACAATTACAGTAAAAACATTTGGCTAAACTTGTCATGGCTTATAACATGGCATGGCTTCATTTTTACCGGGACATTAGATTAAGAACAGCTAAATATTTGGTATAAGGGCATGGGACGGTGGGTGCACCAAGAGTCCAAAGACCATGTACGTAAATAGGGGCATAAAATGGTGATTCATAGTTTGTTGCCCGAGAAACAAACATCAACACTAGAAAAAAGACACATCCGTGACATTTTGGGCCAGCGAATTTTTTTACATCATACATATGACACTTCTATGACGATAATTGTGACAAAACCCGGTATCATCATAGATGTGGTGGGCTCCTACTTCTATGACAAAAAATCATGATAGAAAATGGGCTTTTCATCCTGGGCGGGCCGGAGACGCAGCTGCATGACATTCTTTGGGACGTCCATGACAGAAAAAACCGTGCTTGAAGCGATGGCGAGGAAAATTTCAGGGAGTTCCCGGTTACGGTGGGTGGTCGAAGCCGAGCGATGCGCGTTTCTCGTACACGTACACGCGTGTGTGTGAGGCGTTGGCTCTAACTGAAACCGAGCGAGGTGTTGGGCTCTAACTGAACCCGAGCGATTGCACTGCAGGCTACGCATTTCTGAACCCGATCGATCGATCGATGGATTGAAAGTGCGTTATATCGACTAGAGGGGGGTGAATAGGCGATTTTTATGAATTCTTCACTGAGGAATTTGCTGGTGAGGAAATTCCTTAGCGAAGAACTACTTGCAGCAGAATAAGTACTCAGAAATAAATATAACAGGATACAAACATAGTCATCATGATGAAATGAGGACTAGCACAGAGTACTGAAGCGTAAACACAGGATAACAAGATGAAGACAAACGGTGAAGAAATTGAACGAGGAATTTGTGAAAGTCTTGATCAAAGTCTTCAAACACGATATGAACAATACACAACACATAATGAGGAAATGAAAGAGTTGAGGAGATAGAACTAGTTAGTTGGTGAAGACAATGATTTGGTAAACCAGTTCCAACTGCTGCTGTCTCGGTTATACGTCTGTTGGAGCGGTGAGTATTTAAACTCGAGGACACACGATCCGGACACCCAGCCTCGAGCAGCAACTCAGACACCCGATCCTCACCGTATTCTCCTTGAACTAAGACCACGCAGCCTCGTCCAATCACTCTTGGTAAGTCTTGGTGACTTCCAAACCTTCACAGATTTGGTCACTCGGCGATCCACAATTCCTCTTGGATGCTCTAGACCTTGGCGCCTAACCGTCTGGAAGAAGCACAATCTTCAAATGTAACAAGCGTCGGATCCACGCAGATCAATTTCTTGATGATGCTCAATCACTTTGGGTTTTATGGGGGTTTGGTTTTGGGATTTTCCTCACTTGATGATTTTCGCTCAAAGTCCACAGAGGATGGGTTGCTCTCGGATGACAAGTGTCAAGTTCTCTCGAGCAGCCAACCAACTAGTGGTTGTAGGGCGGCTATTTATAGCCTAGTGAGCAGCCCGACATGATAAGACATAAATGCCCTTCAATGATATGACCGTTAGGTGGATAAGATATGTTGGACGGTAGCCAAGAAGACAAACAATGATCGGAAATTTGACTCTCAAATTCCTCGGGGCTATCATGTTCCTCACTGTGTAGGCAATTCACACTGGCGAATTCCTAACTCCTCGGTCGAGCAAAGTCCTCATTGACGGAAGAACTGCGTCTCATCCTTTGAAGAAATTGATCGAATCTGTATGAGATTTCAATGGCTTTACTCGAAGGATTGGTAGGTGTAGGATTTTGAGTTGAGCATCACATGGAAATTTTTTCCTTAGTATTTCCTCGACCCCTTTAACGATGCGGTGTTTCCTATGACTCAAGAAAGAAAATGGAACTACGAAAACAAAAGTCTTGGCGCTTCATATTCCTCGAATGAATACCAAGTCTTCAAGGTCACACCAATTTCTTCACTTTCAAAGTCTTGAAAAGTCTTCGAATATCAAAGTCTTGATCGAAGAACTTCATTTTTAGAATTCGACTTTCTCTGTAAATATCAAACTCCTCATAGACTTATAGACTGTGTACACTCACAAGCATATCGGTTACTTAACCTATAAGTCTTCAATACACCAAAATCACTAAGGGGCACTAGATGCACTTACAATCTCCCCCTTTTTGGTGATTGATGACAACATAGGTTAAGTTTTCAACGGGGATAAACATATGAAGTGTAAATACTGATATTCAGGAATTTGATTGCAAGATATAGAAGAACTCCCCCTGAATATGTGCATAGTGAGGAATTTGCTTTTGAGGCAATGCACATTTGAAGAATCGAATCATGGAGATCTCCCCCTATATCTTGTAATTCATACACGCATTTGATATATAATATGAAGAATTTGAAATGCATGATGAAATATGGTGCCTGATGAGATTCAGCATGCGTGCAATAATATTAACAAGGAATAAGCATGCAGAATAGCACATCAAAAGTATCAGAGCTCAGTGCATAAAAAAACATCAGAGCACGACCAAAAGTATCAAGGCACCATCGGTTTAAGATTATAACTTGATCAATAAAAGTTTGGAAGAGCGAGAGTTGTAACAACAAAACACCCATAATATAAACCCGCTTGAAGACTAACTCATATTTCTCCCCTTTGTCATCAAATGACCAAAAGGATCGGCGAGGACTAACGCCCACGAAGAATTTCAAGTTGATGGAGGAGCCCGGCGTTATCGGGGTTGTTTGTTGAAGTAGGGCCTGCCGCAGATGTCGTTCAAATCTTCATGTTCATCAGTTTCACGCGATGAAGAATAAGAACTACGGATCGATCAGAACTTTGACTTTCTTGAATTTCTTGGAGGTGGTGCAGATCACCAAATGCTTCACGGAGACCCGAGTCTTGATTCTTCCATGGAATATACATGAGTGAGAACAGCCCAAAAGGTTGAGGGTTTCATGAAGGTGATACTGATTTTTCTTCACTGCATTATGTGTTGAGGTCATGTTGTGAAGAATTGTAGCAAATTGATGCTTCACCCATTTGTGATTGCGATCAACCTTCTGATGAAGACTGAGGAGTAACTCACGGTCAGTCATCACCCTGGGTGCTGTGGCTTGAGGATTTTGCTTAGCTAAGGTATTTGCGGCAGTGTCATGTGTTGCAGAATCGTCATTGGTGGAGTAAGAAGTAGCTAGATGGAATTGACCATCCAATGGACGAGTGCCTTCATCGATCACAGCAGCTGCCTTGCCCTTATCATCGATGATGAAACCGGTAAACTTGAGGACTTCAATGGGCGCAAGTAGCTACCATGGTTCGAGTGTCACTTTGTAATTCAGTGAAGATCTTGCCCTTATGAATCTCATAATCCAAGGCGCATATGGCTTCAGCTCAAAGGTGCCATTGCAACATTAGCCGAGTCCTCATGAAGAAATCATGGAAGTTGGCGGAACACCATGAATGATGTTGAAAAGCATGTTCTTCATGATGCCAACGACATCTTCATCATTTGAGTCGTCGCCTTTGATAGGACTCATTGTCTTCGTCAGGATGCGATAGACAGTCCGAGGCACATACAGCAATTCTTTGACGAGGAATTTGGTTCGAGGGGCCTGCCCTGGCTTCAAAGGCTTCATGAGCACTTGCATATAATGATCTGTCAGTTCGTGGTCATTGTAAATGCAACGTGCACTGTCATGGGGAGGATCAAGAGGAAGGACACGAAGCAATTCAGTTGCTGGTGCCTTATAGTGAGTGTTTTCTGTCATCCAATCCAGCACCCATGAATTGACATCTTCAAAGATCTCCGTGATATGCAAAGTGGCATAGAATCAAGAATGAGTTCTTCATTCCAATCACGATATCGGTGCAGAAATTCAGAGTCTGCGTCGTGAATAACTCGGAGAACTGGCTCAAGCACGCAGAGATTCCATATCCACATGAGGAATATGCTCATGATCAAGATTTTGTCCTTGTCAAAGAGCACCGAGGAATAGAAGTTGGCTTGAGTAGCAGTCCGTAAACGCCTTTTCCTTATGCGCGCAGAGTCATATGGATTGTAATCGATGAAGAACACATGCTCGTAAAAGAAGTCTTCAGCTTTGAATTTTTGCTTTCTAGAGAACGGATTCTTTGGTTTGGGCAGAGGAGTGTCGTTGATTTGCAGACAACCTCGGAATCGCGATCTCGAGTGCTTCAGTGAGGAATTTCTGGTTCCTCTTCCGTGCAGTTTGGGGATTAGCAAGCAGTTCTTCGCACTAGCGGCTGGAATTTCTTCATGAATGCACAATGTGGGATGAGTTTCTTCAGAGACCATTTGAACAGTTGTGGCGGGATCGAGGAATTTGTTGAATAGGAGTGAAGAGAGGAGTATTTGGATGCTGACTTTCCCAAAAGTCATCGTTCATCACTGGTGTAGTGCATCCAATATCCACGTCTTCATCTTCCTTTTCAATTTCCTCAACACCAGCCTCTTCAGTTGTGAACTGAGGCATGGGTGAGGAAACGACTGGCGTTGAAGGGAATGCTTCCATTTCAATTTCTTCATCAAACTGTTCTGATGTAGCAACAGAATGATTTTCTTCATCAGATCCGCTTGGGATCTTGTAGTCTTCTCCATAAGGAACAATTTCCTTAGACGACATGGAGGAAATGGGAATGGCATAAATAGGATTTACAAGCGAGCTGGTCATTGGCTTCATTTTCTTCGCGGCCGAAGAATTTGACGCAGCTGATGCCTTCCTTTTCTTCACTGAAGCTCGTTCTGCAGCCTTGGTCTTCTTCACTTCATAAGCAGAAGGAAGAATTGGAGTTGTTGTTGGCGCAAGAGGAGATGAGGATCGTGGTTCATTTTCTTCAGCGGGTGCGATTGCTCGATCTCTTCGGGCTTTCTTGGCGCACCACTAGTGGATGCCACAGGAATTTCTTCAATGGCTGGAATGGGGTCATCAGCCACGAACTTGTATTCTCATCAGCGAGTTGAAATTCATCGCCAGCGATCTTGCATGTTCTTTAGCAAGCTGAGCAGAGTCTGCAGCTCGAGGATTTTCTTGTTGCGATGGGGCTGCAACAGTTGTCATTTTCTTCGTCAAATTGATGGATCTCACTTTGGCTCCTTGCCAATCAGCATTGTATGCATCGAAATCTTTGCTGAGGGCTTGAATCTCAAATTGAGCCTTGAGAAGTTCTTCAGGTGACAGTCTGACAATGTTCTTCTTCAGAAGCTTCTCCTTTCTGGCTTGTGCTCTCTTTATCTCACGAGCCTTTTCAAATTTCCATTTCTCTTCAGAGATGAAATGGGTCAGCATATGACTTTGACCAGGAGTCAGAGGCAGGTCAGGCATTGGAGTGTTTGGATCCTGATGCTATAAGTCAATGAAGTCAAGGATCTTCTTCGATCCAAAAGCACAGTGCAGCTTGTTCCTTTGGCTCTAGCGGCCTTTGCTAGTCTGTCTCTGATGATTTCTGCAAGTTCTTCATCAGAAGTCTCGTCATCAGAGGGTACTTGGAAAGCAACCTGTTTCTTTATGGACTTGGCCGAGGACCGTGTCCAGCTGTTGCTTTTGTCTTCAGCAGAGTGGGGCCAAATGAGGACATTGGTGCAGCTGAGGAACTTGCCGAGACACCGTAGCAATTGAGAAACCCCGAGTCCTTTGACATGTAGCGGATGCACGGAGTTGAGGACTTGAGGGAGCATCTAAGCACTTTGGTGGTGCTGGAGTAGTCTGAGGAATTTGCCGTGAGGGCGCGGCTGAGGAACTGGGCCGTGAGGGCACTGATGGTGAAGCACTTGGCTTGCGAGCAGGCTTTTTCGGCATTGATTTCCTCGGCTTGACCGAGGTCTCAGCTGCAACAACGCAGCAGCAGAATCCTCATTGAATTTCCTCACTTGCCTCCTTGGCTTGTCTTGCCGCTTTGCTTGACGCCTAGACCATTCTTGAGAAAGTCTTCACCACGCTTGATGCTGGTGGGATCGACAGCCGGCCAAAAAGCCAATGGAGCTCTTGGGCATGGAGGGTTTAAGGCTAATTTCTTCATGTACTTGGGAGTAACATAGCGATATTCCTCCATTCTCTTGCCCATCTTTGTTCTATCCTCCTAATGCGCACTTTGCGCTGATTTTTATTTTCTTTGCCAAACTTGGCTTCATCAGTGTGCAATAATCCTTGTATATTTCATCGAGGATTTCAAAGCAGTCATAACCTCCGTTTCTTTCCTCCTTTCTGCGGTCTCTTGCCTTTTGCCATTTTCTTGGATGAGGAATTTGAACAATAGAACACTCAAGAAGTATGCAGTTTTTCTTCGAGGAACGCTGCAAATGAGTTAAGTTGATGAGAACCTAGTGATTCAAAGAATGACATGAGTACTGTGAACAGAGTGTAGGTGCGAGGAATTTGGAGAGGTCATATGCTTCTCGGAGGATTTTTCAAAAAGACAAGTTTTGAGGAATTTGACCAGTTGAGCCTTGAGGAATTTCACTAAGCGTTCTTGTCTTAGGTTCCAGAGTTGTACAGATCGAAAATCCGCACAATTGAGGAATCTTGAAGAAATTAGTGCTTAGAGATGAATCAAGAGCATACGATGTGTGAGGTGTTCATATGTGAAGATTTGAAGAATAAAACACCTTTGAAGATTTTCGAAAAGTTTGAGAATCAAAGCGAGTAATAAAAGTGACTTTTAATTACCCGAATCAAGAACACAATGAACGAGATGAACCATGGTGAAGTTCGCAAGTTAGATCTCCCACACCCTAACTTGGCAGAGGGAGACAGCTACGGCGGGCGGAGTGAAGATTTCCGCAGCCAGGGCGCTGAGTACGACGGCGACGAGGTCGAGGCAAGAAGCTCTTCCTCACCGACGGCGATGGAGTAGCGGCGGCGCTTAGGGTTTGAGGAGAGCTCGAGCGAGAGACAATGATCGGCGGAGTAAATGAAGTAAGGAAGGAGAGGGTATTTATAGCCACGGTAAAAACTGTTCGTCCGAAGATTTTGGGACGAACATGCCCTCGCCCTTTCTTCTTCACGCAACATGTGTCACCCACGTCATTGTCGAGATGAGATCGTAAGATCGTGGGTGAATAAACTAATGCATCGTGGGATGCAAAACGGTTTGAGCGGTAAAACCAAAATCCGGATAAGAGTTGTTTTAAAATTTTGTTACTTAATTTCTTCAGCTGTCAAGGACACAAAGGAAGACTTTGAACGAAGTTTCAATCGTAACGCATATGAAGAATTTGTGAATAGATTGGGTTGAGTATAGCATAGAGGGGGAAGGGTCCGATCACATTCACTTAGTAGAAATCACAACTTGAAGAAATAGCAATAAGTGAATGCTGTAGAGGACATAAACTCACATATATATATAGCCAATGAAGAAAAACAACGGAAACAGTGAAGATTTTGCAAAGTTGAAGAATTTGTAAGACTGAAGAATTTCAAAAATGAGAAAAACTCAAATTGAAGATTTTCAACTTTTGTGGTGGCGTGACCCACCGTATAAGAGTGATGATTTCAGACACCGCGTACAATTGTCGTAGGGTTCCGAAAATCAAATTCTTCATTAGTTTCTTCACACTTAGAGTGTTATTCTTCATTGATTGAAGAAAAACGTTTCTTCATGTGTTGCACATCTAAGTCATCAATTTTGCATAAGGGTTAGGATGTGTGTCCTTTTCAAAGAACATTCGAAGATTCTAAGATATTTAGCTCACACCGCAACTTGCTAAATCTCTTCTCATCCAAGGGCTTAGTGAAGATATCAGCTAGCTGTTCTTGATCTTCACATGCTCAATGGAGATGTCGCCTTCAACACATGATCATGAAGAAAATGATGACGAATCTGGATGTGCTTAGTCTTCGAGTCTTTGGCTGGTTGTGAGCAATCTTGATAGCACTCTCATTGTCGCAGAGGAGAGGCACATTCTTCACATTGACGCCATAGTCCTTGAGGGTTTGCTTCATCCAAAGCAGCTTGAGCACAGCATGAGCCAGCAGCAATGTATTCAGCTTGAGTAGACAATGATACAGTTCTGTTTCTCGAGGACCAATGGACCAAAGATCGTCCGAGGAAATGACAAGTGCCGATGTTGACTTGCGGTCCACACGATCACCAAAGATAGTCGAGTCGAAATATCCAATGAGATCAAAAACAGAGCCCTTGGGGTACCATAATCCTAGTGTTGGTGTGTGAGCTAGATATCAAGAATATGCTTCACAGCCTTATGGTGTGATTCCTTCTGCGACTTGAAATCGGGCACACATGCAAACACTAAGCATTATATCTGCCTAGATGCACATAAGTACAATAAAGAACCAATCATGGAGCGGTATACCTTGTGATCGAAGTCAATACCATTTTCATCGATTGCATAGATGGCCATTTGTGGGCATAGGAATTTTGACGCCTTTGTAATCTTGCATGCGAATTTCCTCGAGACATCTTTGAGGTATTTCTCTGAGATATGAATATGCCATTCTTATCTCGATTTAATTTGAAGACCTAAGAAGAATTTCAACTCTCCCATCATACACATTTGATATTCTTCACTCATCATATAGGCAAATTCATCATTATAACGTTGATTAGTACAGCCAAAGATAATATCATCAACATATATTTGGCACACAAACAGTTCACCATCATATGATTTAGTAAAGAGAGTAGGGTCGAGTGAACCAGGTGTGAAGCCATTCTTCACGAAGAATTCCTTCAATGTATCATACCACGCCCGAGGGGCTTGCTTGAGGCCATAAAGAGCCTTATTAAGTCTGAAGACTTTGTCAGGATTCTTGAGATCTTCAAAACCTGGGGGTTGAGCAACATATACTTCTTCCTCAAGCTTACCATTGAGGAATGCACTTTTCACATCCATTTGATATAAGATGATATCATGATGGTTAGCATAGGCAAGTAAAATCTGAATAGCCTCAAGTCTAGCAACAGTGCAAAAGTTTCATCAAATCAATTCCTTGACCTGTGTGTAGCCTTGAGCTACTAGTCGTGCCTTATTCCTCACCACAAGGCCATTTTCATCTTGCTTGTTGCGGTAGATCCACTTTGTGCCAATGATATTATGCTTGCGAGGATTTGGGCGATTGACCAATTCCGGACATTGTTCAGCTCGAATGATGTAATTCTTCTTGCATAGCCTGAATCCACTCGGCCGAAATGCTTCATCTACCTTAGTGGGCTCTGTGATAGAGACAAAAGCATAGTGCCCACAAAAGTTAGATAAATGTGATGCTTTTGAGCGGGCGAGAGGACCTGGTGCGCTAATGTCATCGATGATCTTCTCCACTTGCACTTCTTTTTCAACGCGTGGATGAGTTGGTTGTCGTGAGGATTTTGATCGTAATTTTCTTGACAGACCATTTTCCTCATCTTGTTCTTTAGGTGCATCACTCGGCGTTCTTCAAGAACAGAATGAATTCTTCAGCAGATTCTTGATAGGAATGACATCCTCGATTGCCTTGAGCTTGATAGCATCCTTAGGTGCTGGTTCGTCTAACACAGAAGGTAGGTGCTCTCTTTGCGAGCCATTAGTTTCATCGAACCACACATCTCAAAGGTCAACAATCTTGTGAAGAACAATGTTGAAGACTCAGAGGTGTCTGAGTCCTTTCCGTAACCAAGCATAAAACCTTCATGTGCTTTCGTGCAAATTTAGAGTTGTGATGAGGATCTCAAATCCAACATTTAGCACCGAAGACTTTGAAATAACTCACATTGGGTTTCTTGTCAGTGAGGAGTTCATAAGCAATCTTCTTGAAGAATTTGTGAAGATATACTCTGTTGATGAAGTGGCAAGCGGTATCAATTGCATCAATCCAAAAACGCTGAGGCGTTTTGTATTCATCCAACATAGTGCGAGCCATCTCAATAAGAGTTCTGTTCTTGCGCTCCACAACACCATTCTGCTGAGGAGTATAGGGAGCAGATAACTCATGAGTAATACCAAGTTCATCAAGATAGGCATCAAGACCAGAATTCTTGAACTCAGTTCCATTGTCACTTCTGATATGCTTGATCTTCATACCAAAGTTGGTTGAAGCCCTCGAGGAAAATCGTTTGAAGACTTCCTGCACTTCATGTTTGTAAGTAACAATGTGTACCCATGTATATCGAGAATAATCATCAACAATGACAAAACCATATAGAGATGCATCATTAGTGACTGCTGAATAATGATTAGGTCCGAAGAGGTCCATGTGAAGCAATTCGAATGGACGGGTAGTGGTCATGATAGTCTTCGCTGGATGCTTGGCCTTGGTCATTTTTCCGGCTTCACATGCTCCGCATAAGTGATCCTTGAGGAATTTGACATTCTCAATGCCAATGACATGCTTCTTCTTCCCATAGCGTGTTCAAATTCCTCATGCTGCATGACCAAGTCGTCGATGCCATAGCCAGCCTTACGAAGCTTTTCAAGTAGACACGGCTGGTTGTGGTCACAGAGAGAATCAACAATATCTGATCTCCTCTCCTAAAGCCTTCAAAGACTTTGGAATTGTCGCTTCCATAATCACAACACAGCGATATTTGCCAAAGACAACAATCATATCAAGATCACAAAGCATTGAGGTGACATGAGATTGTATCCTAAGGACTCAACAAGCATGACTTTGTCCATGTGCTTATCCTTAGAGATAGCAACCTTACCAAGACCCAATACCGACTTTTGCCTTTGTCGGCAAAAGATGATATGCTTGAGAGGTGATGGTGATAAGGGAGCATCCATCAATAGATTCTTGTCACCGGTCATGTGATTTGTACATCCACTATCGAGGACCCATTCGGTGGTTTTGGGTTGATCATCCTGCGGATGAATTAGTGTAGCTTACAATCTCATATGCTTCATCGATGAAGAATATGATATCAAGTTCATCGGATGAATTTCATCAAGCGATGAAACAGATATAGCGATATGAGGACCTCGTGAAATAAAAGTTCATTTCATCATGATTCGCTGCGTCCCTTTAGGCATTTTTCGGGTCCCAGCAAATTCTTGAGACGTTAGAGCATGTCGGAGACTGACCTCGCAGAGGAGATTAGTTCTTTTCTTCACCACCCACATCCGGAGGGGTGGCAAAGAGTTCATCATCCTGCAAGCACCATCTGAGAAAGGTGGCAAAGATGCCAAACCATTTAAGCTTAGCATAAGAGGGGTTAGGGTAAGCATATGAATAAGCGAGTAATTCTTGAGGACTTATGAACATAATGGTTTGAAGAATAATGCACATATTCATAGCCCTTAGCTCTACCTCAGCGAGGCAGTAGAGTTGTTAGCACGATGATAATCATATGAGGACTTTGATCCATATGAAGAATTTGGTCCATATGAAGAATTTGATCTGGGGTTCTGTTCTTCACGGTGGTGTCAAGAGAACATTCACTGAAGACTTTCAACACAACTTTTGGGAACCAGATTTTCTTCATAGGGAGCCATTCTGCGATTAGTGCCAACATATCTAGCAAATACTTCACCATTCGATTTTTGAACAGTTTATAGTTGAGTCAAATGACTCATCGGAAGAATGAGAAGATTCACATGTAAAGCCAGATAAGTTAGATGGATCAGCTGGAGGTCCCTTTGCGCAACCCATGAGGTTTTGGGAGTGCTTGATCGGGCTTCAATATGTTCCATCGACATTGAGTTTCCTCTCAAAGGCAATACCCTCTTTCCTAGGGTTTACATTGAGAATCTGCTTTTGAGCACATCACAAAGTGTCGATGCCCTTTGAGGCTTTTGTACATGCTGTCATGTAGAATTCCTTCAGCCTGCATTGTCGGTGATACTAGCAATGTCCTCGGATGAGGAATTAGTGATAGCGAGGCAGATGAAGAATTTGTGACACTTGAAGCATTTGAACATTCGGTGAAGAATTAGCGATTCACATTCAATGCACTTTAAGCATGGAGGAACAAATTCTTCCTAAGAAGCGCTGATTTGTTGAGCTAGTAATGAATCGCTCATACGAAGATCTTCATAACACACTCTTAGCTTTTCAAGATCTTCCTTTCTTTGAAGAGATTCAAGAAAGCTTCTCGTGATCTTGCTTTTCTTGAAGAAATTCATTAGAAAGTTTCTCATGATCGACAAGAGAGAGTTTTGATGACCTTGAAGGTTATCATACCTAGACCGAAGTCTCTGAAGATTTTTAGTCAAGGCTTTAGTGTGATCCATTTCTTCACCCAACATATCATCACTTTTATCTAGCATGTTTTGAAACTTTTCAAGAGCCGTTGTTGTTTCACAGCAATTTTAGCAAGTTTAGAGTAGCTGGGCTTGAGATCCTCATCGATTCATTTTCACTAGAGTCGGAGGTTGTATTTGAGTACCTTAGCACCCCGCGCCGGTGTATCAAGATCGCTACCACGCCGCAGGCCGACGGAACTCTCCTCGACACTCGGCTGATCGGGAGTACGAGGGACGCCATCGAGCTGTACGTGTCAAGACTCCTGGGGCGCTGAGTAACGGGCCGGATCGGGTCGGATCATGCGAGGAGAACGCATTTAATTACTTCCTCTATGTTGTGATCGCTTCCGCTTCGGTTCACGAGGTACGAGACAACACTCTCCCTCTCGCTAAGCATACATCACCATGATCTTGCGCGGTGCGTGAGAAATTTTTGAAATTACTACGCCCCAACAAAGGGCATCCGAGCCTAGGTTTTTTTTCTATGGTTTGATGTTTTGCACGAACACAAGTGAGTTGTGGGCTTATACAAGTCATACTACCTACCAAGATGTCATACTTTGGTTCAGCGGTATTGTGAGATGAAGCGCCCGGACCGACATTACTGACGCTTATGCGAGACTGGTTTCACCGCCACGGCACTGCTGCTTAAAGGTGACCCGGGTGTCTGCTCTCTCACTTTAGTGCTGAATTTATACGCCCCGTCCTTCGGAAGGTTAAAACGGAGTCTATTTGATTTAAATATCAGGTTTTGATGCGGTGAGATCGGGTTCTTTAAGCCCGTAGCAGCCATTGAAAATTTGCAACAACAAAGTAGAGGACGCCTAACTTGTTTTTATGGGCATGTTGTGATGGATATGGTCAGACGTGCGTGATGCTATATTTTATTGTATGAGATGATCATGTTTTGTAACGGGTTATCGGCAACTAGCAGAGCCATATGGTTGTCGCTTATTGTATGCAATGCATCGCTCTCGTAATGCTTTACTTTATCACTAAGCGCGATAGTCGTAGAAGCATAAGTTTGGCGAGACGACAACGATGCTACGATGGAGATCAAGGTGTCGCTACCGTGACGATGGTGATCATGGTGGTGCCGCAGATGGAGATCACGGGTTACAAGATGATGATGACCATATCATATCACTTATATTGATTTGCATGATGTTTATCTTTATGCATCTTATCCCGCTTTGATCGACGGTAGCATTATAAGATGATCTCTCACTGTTATCAAGAGTGTTTTCCAGTATGCACTCGCAAAGTTCGCCGCGCCTCATATTACCACGATGATCGGTGTGATAAGCCTACGCCCATCTACTAACGGTGCCAAGCTTTTGTACACGTAATACTCGGGTTATACTTGACGAGCCTAGCATATGCGTATATGGCCTCGAACACGGAGATCGAAGGTCGAGCGTGAATCATATAGTAGATAGATCAACATAAGATGTTCACCATTGAAAACTACTCCATTTCACGTGATGATCGGGTTATGGTTTAGTTGATTTGATCACGTGAATCACTTAAGATGACTAGAGGGATGTCTGCCTAAGGGGAGTTCTAAGTAATATGATTAATTGAACTTAAATTTATCATGAACTTAGTACCGATAGTATCTTGCTTGTTTATGTTTGTTTGTAGATAGATGGCTCGTGTCATGTTCCGTTGAATTTTAATGCTCCTTGAGAAAGAAAGCAAAGATGATGGTGGTAATTACACGGATCGGGTCCGTGAACTCGAGGATTATCCTCATTGTCGCATTGCAGAGTTACGCCCCGATGCACCGCTAGGTGCCGCCCTCGCTGAGCAACACCCATGTTGTGAACGTTCGCAAAGCAAAGCGATGACTACTCTATAGTTCGCAGCTATGCGTTTTTACGGCTTAGAACCGGGACTTCAACGACGTTAAACGCCATGGAGCATAAGGAGATGTTCCAGAGTTGAAGTTAATATTCCAACAGTAATGCCCGGATTGAGAGATATGAAGTTCTAATAAGTTCTATAGCTGCAAGATGGAGGAGAATAGTTCTCGTTAGTGAGCACATACTCGTAACAAACCGTACTACAATCACTTGACGCATTGGGAGTTAATCTTCCTGGATGATTGTGTTTATGTAATTCTTCAATCACCGCCACTGCTTACAAAGGCTTCGTGATGAACTATAATATGCAAGGGTTAGGTAAAGACTATACCTGAGTTTTCACGCTAAAGTCATGGAGGTAGAAATCAAGAAGGAGCATCAAGTGTTGATGGTCAATAAGACCAGCAGTTTTGCAGAAGAAAGGTAAAGGAAGAAGAAGGAACTTAGCAAGAAACAAAAGCAAGTTGCTGCTCAGAGAAGAAACCCAGTCCGACCTAAGCCTGAAATCGAGTGCTTCATCGCAAGCGGATCGGTCTACTAGAAGCGGAACTGCCCCAAGTATTTGGCGGATAAGAAGGATGGCAAGGTGAACAAAGGTATATGTGATATACATGTTATTGATGTGTACCTTACTAGAGCTCGTAGTAGCACTGTATTTGATAATCGGTTCTGCTGCTAATATTTGCAACTCAAAGGACTACTATTGCTTAACTCGCAAAGGACAAGGTGACGATGCGCTGTGGGAAATGGTTCCAAAGTCGATGTGATCGCGGTCGGCACGCTACTCTACATCTACCTTCGGGATTAGTTTTAGACCTAAATAATTGTTATTTGTGCTCAATGAGCATGAACATTATATCTCGATCTTGTTTGATGCTAGACGTTATTCATTTAAATCGAGAATAATGGTTGTTCTATTTATATGAGTAATATCTTTTATGGTCATGCACCCTTGAAGAGTGGTCTATTTTTGATGAATCATATAGTAGTGATACACATATTCATAATGTTGAAACCAAAAGATGCGAGTCGATAATGATAGTGCAACTTATTTGTGGCACCACCGTAGGGTCATATCGTGTAAAGCGATGAAGAAACTCCATACCGATGGACTTTGGAGTCACTTGATTATGAATCACTTGGCACTTGCGTAACCGTGTCTCATGGCAAGCAAGATGACTAAAACCCCTCCGTACTATGGAGAGAGCAACGATTTGTTGGAGATCATACATATGTATGTATGTGGTCCGATGAATGTTGAGGCTCGTGGGCGGATATCGTTATTTTCACTCTCACAGATGACTTAAGCAGATATGGGTATATCTACTTAATGAACATAAGTCCTAAACATTTGAAAAGTTCAAAGAATTTCAGAGTGAAGTTGGAAAATCATCGTAACAAGAAAATTAAATTTCTACGATCCGATCGTGGAGGTGAATATTTGAGTTACGAAGTCATCTACATTTGAAACAATGCGAATAGTCAAGAACTTACGCCACCCTAACACCACAAATAATGGTGTGTCCGAACGTCATCGAATCGATTTACTAGATATGGTGCCATCTATGATGTCTCTACAGATTACCGCTATCATTTTGGGGTTATGCTCTAGAGACGGCCGCATTCACACTGAATAGAACGCCAAAATCCTGAGACGGTACACCTTATGAATCGCGGGTTTGGCAAGAAACCAAAGTTGTCGCTTTAAAGTTTGGGGATGCGATGCTTATGTGAAAGCCAACCTCGATAAGCTCAACCCAAATCGGAGAAATGTGTCTTCATAGGATACCCAAAGGAGACAGTTGGGTACACCTTCATCACAGATCCGAAGGCAAGACATTCTGTTAAGAGAATGGATCCTTTCTAGAGAAGGAGTTTTCCTCAAAGAAGTGATGGAGGAAAGTAGAACTTGATGAGGTAATTGTACCTCTCCCTTACTTGAAAGTAGTTTGTCACGAAACCGCTTCTCGGTGACACCTACACCAAGTAGTGAGGAAGTTGATGATATTGATCATGAAACTTCGCATCAAGTTGCCATGCAACCTCAGAGATCAACAGAGTAAGATCCGCACCGTAGTGGTCAAATGTAATCCTTGCTCGAAATCATGCTACTAGATCATGATGAACCCACCAACTATGAAGAAGCGATAAGAGCCCAGATTCCGAAAATGGCTTGAGGCCATGAAACCGAGATGGATCCATGTATGAAACAAAGTATAGATTTCTGGTGACTTGCCCGAGGGTAGGCAAGTTAATAGAAAACAAGTGGATCTTCAAGAAGACCGACGACGTAATGTTACCTTTTTAAAGCCCGACTTGTCGCAGCGGTTTTCGGATAAGTTCAAGGGATTGACTACGATGAGACCTTTCACCCAGAAGGATGCTTAAGTCCGTCTCGAATCATGTTAGCAACCGTCGATTTATGATTATGAATGGCAAATGGATGTAAAGACGCATTCCTAATGGATTTCGAAGAAGAGTTGTATATGATGCAACTTAAGGTTTTATCGATCCAAAGGGAGCTAACAAAGTGTAAGCTCCAATGATCCATTTATGGACCGTGCAAGCATCTCAGAGTTAGAATAAACGCTTTGATAGTGTGATCAAAGATTTGGGTTTATACAGATTTTGGAGAATCAGTATTTACAAGAAAGTGAGTGGAGCTCAGAGCATTTGATATTATATGTAGATGACATATTGATTGGAAATGATATAGAATCGATAGCATAAAGGATACTTGAATAAGAGTTTTCAACGAAAGACCCTTGAAGCTGCCATTATTAAGTATCAAGATCTATAGGATAGATCAAGACGCTTAATTGACTTTCACAGCACATACCTTGACAAAATTTGAAGAAGTTCAAAATGGACTGCTAAAAGAAAGGGTTCTTGCCTCAGGTACATAAGGTGTGAAGTTGAGTAAGACTCTGTTCACCATAACGCAGTAAGATAGAGAGAAAATGAAAGATGTTCCTTATGTCACCTATAGGCTCTATCATGTATGCAATGCCTGTACCGCACCGATGTGTGCCTTGCTATGCTTCATAGTGGAGGTACCAAAGTAACCAGAGTGATCACGGACGCTGTCAAGAACATCCCTAAAATACCCGAAAAGGACTAAGGATATGTTTCTCAGATATGGAGGTGACAAAGAGCTCATCAGTAAATGGTTACGTTGATGCAAGTTTTGAGACCGATCCCACGATTCTAAATCGCAGCATCGGATACGTGATTACACCAAACGGAGGAGATGTCACGCAGTGCTTCTAAACAAAGTGTCGAAGGATCTACATGTGAAGCGGAGCATAGCAAGCTTCGAAGCAGCCTGGATGAAGGAGTTCATATCCCATCTAGGTGTCACACCCAGTGCATCGTGACCAATGAAGATCTTCGCGGACAATACTGTGCAATTGCCTTGGCAAAGGAATCTCAGATTTACAAGAGGACCAAGCATATCAAGAGACGCCTTAATTCCATTCGACCAAGTCCAGGTGGGAGACAGAGATTTGCAAGATACATTTGATCTGAATGTTGCACTACCGACTCAAAGCATCTTCCACGCGCATAACTAGGGGTGGGTGAGTGGAGGGATGGCTCAGCCAAGCAGGGAGTAGTAGGGGGGCGGAGTCATGGGCAAGACACCCGCCACGGGAGGCAGGAGCGCGCACCTGGCCGCTTTGGGTGGTCGGAGCAAGAAGACTAGAGGTTGAAGAAGCACGACGGCCGCTGGATGGACATCAGACGGTCAATGCAGCCTAGAATCGTTTATATCGACTAAGTTGACAAAGCCCTTGGTACCAACTTAGTAGGCCCATAGGTCACCCAAACAAAGCCCCCGTATGTCGGGAGGAATCATTTTTGGGCGGGTGAAGCTAGAATATCCGAGACCAAGAAGAAGCATGCAATCCGTTGATGGACATCCAATGGCCACCGCCAAGAACTGCGGTGTTGACTATAAGTTGACAAGCTTCATACACGCCAACTCGCTTTTTAGGGGACGCACAACTTCGTAAGGCCGTAATTGTGTGGCAGAACTTATAGCCCATTTGAGATTTGTAAGAATGTGTAGCCCATTTTTGAATTCTAATGGAATTTACTACAACCCATTTACAGCTTGTTGTGTACAACCCATTTCAACCAACCGTTGAAAATAGAATTCAATAAAACTTCCCAGATTTTGATGAGATCCAAATATTTTTATCCCAAAATTTCTAGTCGATTAAATACAATTTCAATATAAATTTATATGACGAAAAATCCAACAAAACATTGCGCCGCAACAATTAATGAAATTAAAATTTTCAATATCCAAAATAATATTTTATAAAGTAATTACGTGTTTGGTGCATTTTATAGTTACCGCCTAGCTTTTTATAATTACATCCCATTTATTTTTTTAAAGCCCATTTTCTTGTTAATCCTAATGCATCCCTCCTAGAAAGATTTGCAATTTGTTGCGGAGAATAACAACTTGACCTTGCTCGTATTCTTAAAAGTGTAGCTGGGCTAGCCATTTTCACTTAAAAACTAATATCCGGGTCGGATATCTCATTAGCTAGACGGCCATAGCCCTCGCCTCGTTATACCTCGCAAAGGATGTTTTCACTGTTGTTTGGAGGAGAAAAATTAATATCCGCTAAACATCAAAAACTTTTGTTGCTTCACACCTCAAAAACACAAATACCGCCGAAATGCTTGGTCCTAGCCGCCGGCCGCTTTGTGCAATTATCTTGTTTATTGACTACCGCCTCCTTTCTCGTTTATAGTGCTCAATTCAAAAATATCACCAATCAAGGTAGATGGCGAGTGGTGAAATACTTTGTAGTTTTGCAAAGCACCTAATTAATGCTCTTGTTATCCTCAAAAGTTATGTTTATCAATGCATTAATTGTAATGCATGCATGCATAAAGTACATGCATTGGTCAATTTTCTCTAATACTTGCATGCAATGATTTAATGGACCTTGAATCTGAACATGTGATGGAAAAAACCAAATTGAGCCTTATAAAATGGAAAACTAAAATTTTGAGATAAGCCCTATAAACCGAAAGGAGGGAGTACGTTGGTTGACAATGGCGTGGATCGTGATGTCGTGAAACCAAGAGGAAGCAAAATAAATTATAGTATTAAGTATTAAGCAAAATAAACCAGAGGCGCTATTTGGCGAGACCGAGGACGCAGGCAGGACAATGTCGGCTCAAGAGTCCCCGCTCCGCTTAGGCCGATGAGGCCCTACTCACGAGGCTCACAGTGCCATAACGAGGCAGAGGACCGCGTGCCCGCCGAGGCCCCGCCCCGCCAACTGGTAGAGGACATCGCCTGCCAGCCGAGGCCCCACCCTACCAAGAATGGGGAGGATTTACCGCTGGCGAGAGGCCGCCACGGCAACGAGACAGGACATTGTCGGGCCTGAGGCCCCACCTCACGCAACGAGGCTGCACCCACACGTAAAACGAGGAAGAGTAGAACATGGTAGGTCACCGCCAGGTCCAAGTAAGGCCACCACGCTGCATCTGCTGAAGCCAAGCTAGGCAGGTTGACCATCGACACGATTAGCTTTCGGGCGCGACGTGAGCCTGAGAGCTACCGAGAAGAACGCCGCTTTATTAATCACTGTGCAATGCATCGATCGACACGTAAATAACAGCCACATGTCGCTTATGCAACTACACCCGTAGTTAGGCCACTAAAGTTTCGCTCGCCTGGGATGACAGGGTAGCTTCGTTAATTAATTATACCTCCACAATTTCTTTAGTTGAAGAAGAATGTATGAATGTAATGAAATACGACATGTTTATATGAAATCGATTCGGTATGAATGAATTTATTTTATTAGTTCAATTCTCTGTATTACCGGCATTGGATGAACATGCAAAACAATACATACTAGCATTATTCCTAGGGTGATCAACCTCGCTTAAGAGTTTCATGTACTCCTCCGTCTCTTTCTAGTTTGCATACAAGTTTATTCATAGCCAAAGTATCTCTACTTTGACCAATCTTATACAAAAAGTATGCACTTTCACAATGTGCAAGTAAAAAGGAAATGTATGAGTACAAAGAGTTTGAGTAGCTTTTAGCTGCTTTCAGACATTGCAATCAAACACACATGGTTGCCAATTCATAGAGAATATTCAAAACAATCGATGATTATGCATTCAACGATCAAGGTGGTCGGCTAACATTTACTTCACAACTAAAGAATAAAGAAAAATTGATCGACACCGCCGACAGCAAAGGGCATCCCATTCAAAAATATCAAACACATGTCTTGCTAAAGTCAATGAGCAAAATTTGATTAAGGTTGTCCCATTCCAAAATATGAAATGCCTACAATTGTGGAATGGCAGTGGTTTGCCATCGGCCTCGACATTGACATGGCACCTCGTAAATAAACCACCGTTTTTTGTAGCCACCAAAATCAACCAAATTGCGCGTAGCTTGTACGATTTCGCCTTTATATGTTGCAACGCTTTGAACTTATCGGCACTCTCCTTTCTTGTGGTGTAAATGAATGATTCGATGTATTCATGAACATTTTGTGCGCTCCCATTGAAATCGTTGAGCACCCTGCTTGCACAAATACAAAAAAGGGATTAGTATAAAGCAAAATGTACTATGAATGGACAGCCTAATAGGCACCTACATGGTCCATAGATACACTTTTAGAAAATGGAACTCACCGTAAAGAATCCTAGAACAACATTGTACTCAAAAGACAGAAAAAATGGAGATTTGTCATTCTTTCCGAGCCGGGTTAGTTTGGTCCTCGGGGAGTAATGTAACCATCCTTCAACCTGCCTTCCGATGAGAAGATACAGAGCTTCTTCATCCCGCATAATCGAACTAGTCACTTCACGACTCCATATTCTTCTTCAGAGGAAGATGATCCTGCAGCAAAGACAAGAGGACTACTAAATGCTAGCATCCCCGCTTGTCGTAAAAAAGGAAAGGAAATATTGAAAATAGCACGACGTAAGCACTTCTCAAGGACAATACCACTTTTCATGACAAGATTCTAAACAAAAGACAACACCAATAGAGATGACAAAGCTCAATCATATGGATGAAATCAAAGGTTAGTACCAACCTTTGTCGAGGCTTATTATGTAGAGCATAATCGATGAAGCACTTCTCCGAACCATCCTGCTATCTACGGTGGTGGCCTTGCTTGCAATATACTCCCGATTAGTTTAATGTTTCCAACATCTTCTTGTGTAGTTCCATTTAAAATATATGGTATCTTCAAAGAAGATCCCTGTTTGCACAAGTAGAGATAACTACATATTATGTTAAGAGTGGCATCAAATCAAGGCAAAACAATTGCTCGCTCCAGCCTTAGCAATAAATTAAGATGCAAAACTATATCATTACTTGTGTCATCACAACCAGCTCATTACAAAGACCGAGTTGATTTTGTTTTTCTTCCACTTGTTCTTCCCCTTCATCACTTGGTTTAATAAATGCATAAGCTTCGCTTTCAATGTAAGACTTGGCATGTCAATTAGGGAGCACAAGTATAGTACTAAACTTAATTTTCCGAGGAAAGTGGCAAAATATAGGCCAACAGCCAGAAATATCCTTATCTTACCTTAGTGGGATATTATGGTGCACATATGCATTGGACGCCTTGTTCCATTTGTGCGCTTCACTAAAATCAAGCAACATTATCGTATAAGTAGCACAACATATGAAAGCACACTACGTAATCATGTGAAAGAAGGCTAGTAACCGCCTCTCATGATGCGGAATTCAAACAACTCACAAGAAGAAGATCTCAACCAAAATTCACCTTAATAGGGAAGTAAGATCTCTCTTATGCAGCTCCACTAAGATCATGTAATCAAGCACGTTAGTCGACATATGTTGAACCGCACAAAACACTCTTAAACAAAAGTGTTTTGCAAGGCAAACAAAAGGTCACAATGGCAACGGTGAAGTAGATAACCTGCTACACAAAGGTGCAAAGGAAACAATTAGTGGTCAATAGCGTGAATGACACAAGCCAACAAAAAGAAGCATCTACCTTATCTAAATGGGAAAGAAAGCAAGACAAGAGTATTTCTCAAACGGTGGCATTGATTTATTAACATAGAGATTATATTAACAATAAAATTCATTAAACATGTAATTTGCTTTAACCGTGGCATTGCATCAATTTTCCAAATGCATTATTAGAGGGTGTTTGTTTATAGGGACATTTTGTAGGGACTAAAAACTCGTGTCACCCCATCTAAACCAACAGGGGGGACTTTTAGGGACTAAAAGTGGGCATTTGTGATTAAAGAAAGAAGACCCCGAGGGAGTCTTTTGGGACTTTTTCCAATAGTTCTGCCACGCATCGACCTTGTATCTATTAGTTCATTACTAGGGCAACATGGTCTTTTAGCATGTCATTTAAAACCTCTAGTCCATGTTTAGTCCTCGAACCAAGCAGTAGGGACTAGGGAGTTTTAACCAAACAGTGGCCTTAGATTAACAAATACCAATGAGTTGTATGGGACAAAGGACGACAAGCACCATGTGCATTCACCGGCATCAATGTGGTCATGCACATCAAGGCAAACAAAGAACAAACAACCAAGGAGCATATTTGTGTTGGTCCCATTTTGTTATCTTTAGACACCTTTCCCTATGTGAGTGCAACAAATCTAGTCCCGCTTGCACTCTCTGCACTTTGTCCCTTCCTTTCCTTTTGAACTAGTACTTTCGCTCTTCCTTTCCCTCTTGAACCACGCCCTAGATTTATGCGATACAACTTTTCCCCACTACTTTCCCATTCCTTTCCTCTTGAACCACATCCTAGATTCATGTTATACAACTTTCCTTCATTTCCTCTTGAACCACGCCCCACATTCATGCTATATACAACTTTTTCCCTACTTCTGGCCACTCCTTCCTCTTTGAACCACGCCCTAGATTCATGGTATACATGCAGCTAGAGCAATGCATGGAGGCAAATTATACCCTGTTCTGGGGCGTGGTTCGATGGGCGACGGGACGACGGTGAAGAAGAAGGGTCGGAGGCCCTCCCAGGCCAGCACGGGTGAAAGTGAACAACTGCATCGGTAGTGGATTACCTCCTCGCCGACGGCGAGCAGTGTTGCTTCCTTCTTCCTCATGGACGATCCTCACCGGATCTTTGAGCAAAAAGAGGAGAGAGAGGCCAACGAAGTCTTGTTTAGATCCGAGAGGGCGAGAGAGTGTAAGAGCAACCATGTTACCGAGGCTCCAGCTGTATATATATATCGAGAGAGTGAAGCGTAAAACCCTAGAAAACAAGCGCCGAGGCTACATCTTATACGTGATGAGGTGATTATACGGCCACCACGAGATCGTGATAGTCTGCAGATCCATCCATTTTGACCAGTCAATGAATCCTCCGCACTAATTATGCTCAAGTGTAGTTATCGAACCCGAGACCTCAAGTTTGATGAGCTTAACAAAGGCTAGCTACACACAACCCTCCCGTTATGTTCAACGAGAGGAAAATAACCTTTATTACATTCCCGCATTCGTGACAAGCATGTCGTGTTTTTTTGTGTGGGAGTCATTGGGATTTCAATCATAATCGATCATGTGGTTGGTGGTAAGACTATCCACAAGTGGTGCGTAAATAATGCAGCCTTAGTCACCTTACTCTCTCTGTTAAGCACGCTGGGTCCCACCACCAGAGGGTGAAACAAACAAATTAATAAGAAAAATTAAAAGCGCCATGGTATCTTACCTCACACATCTCACTAACGCCGAACACCGCCCAATTGATCCTCTGTTTCGCACATGTACTATCTTATGAATCCATTATAACATGCACACAAATTTTGGGCACTTGTACTCTAATTTCAAGTCACAGCATCAGATCTGTGATACTTACTACCCTCCGCCTAGGTGTAATAAGTCACGTTAGAAGGTGCAACGGACCAAGGTGCATGCGTGCGTATGTGTGTTTAACAGATGTGTGTTAGAGAGAGCGACAGATCGACCTACTCCTACAAAGAGATGGTGTAGTGTACGATTTTAGCCGCGAGAGTCGGTGCATCCTCTCGCCTGCATGGTACGGTAGGTACATGCGGACAGCACGCCCGCCTCCCGACTATTCTCCCGGCCCACCCAAAGCTCCCTCCATCGCCTGCCAGATGCCTCTTGAAACGGTCACCGGCCCAAAGAATCGGCCGATTCATGCCCAGAGCAACGACCCCCACCGCCCAAGAGTGATGGTTGCTTCATCCGTCCAACTTACCTGGGTCTATGTGATTTGACGGCCATTGGTCTTTATTATCGAGGTGGTAGAATTGTCGGATGTCCCACGCTCGGAGGTACTACTAGATTACACTTTTCTCCATTTACAAGGGAGGAGTGCAAGAGAAGTGAAACACGCAGCTCAGAGATTACATAGCCCACCTCACACTATCATCGTATGATACCTAACCTTTTACATATAGCATCCGCTCCTAAATATTACTAGATGAGTCCTCGCTGCTGCCGCTGAATAGCCATATCTCTTTACGCAATATTATCAATTTCATATAACTAAAACTCTATAACCACATGAAAAATGGTAGCCAAACTAAATAAACTCCCATCATCATTTAGATCATCCCAATGGGAAAAAAGACCAGCCAACTCCTACCAGATAATGGGATTATATATTTTCTTTTGACATGTTAATGGGACTTAAAAGCTCACTTACATGCATGCTCTGCATGCTTGCATGCATATGTTGATGGATTTAAAACCCACTCACATGTAATACGTCATCGCATTGTGATGCTTGCATGTGGCTTAGTGCGAGCCTCTCAACGCTAGATCGGACGGCTATTATGGACTGATTTATTTATCTAACGCTAAGCATCAATTTTGATGATGTGGCTCAAGGAGAGGATAGAATTTCAGTAGGGGGGCTATTATTAGTAGATAAGCTTTGTAGAGATTCCACTAGGTGAACTACATTCGAACAAAATGAATGAATCTACACTTAAATGCATCTATATACATCCGCATGTAGTTCATGTGAAATCTCTACAAAGACTTATATTTAGGAACGGAGGAAGTACTAATATAGTATGTACTGTAATTTCTCAAGATAAATTTGTATAATGCTATGAAGCCCAGCTCACATATGTATCTTATATTCCGAGGTCGCCTGCAAGGTAACATTTCACAAATACAAAGGAGACTAACATGCTTGCTATTGCATCTCAATGATTGATGATCATAGCAAATATGTACCGGTTCCAAAATAAGTGTCTCAACTTTGTGCAAACTTTAGTACAAAGTTGTACTACTACTAAAGTTGACACTTATTTTGGAACAAAGGCGCAGCTAAAGAAAAAATATCCATGCATTCCCTAGCTCCTTGAACCGTGAACCCCGACTGTGCTTCAATTTGGGCAACGCTCGAGATTCCTAATAAATGAAGTTTGCAACCTTTTGACCATCGATCATTTTGTGCAGTTTCACCAAAATCGAGATGAGCATCCCCGTGGCAAAGAAATTAAAGAAGCATGATTAGAATAAGATTATCGGGACTAGTTGATGAGACATAAACTCATCACAAATACAAAGACGAGAAGCCAAGAGAGGTATGTGCGGGCAAAGAAGTAGATAAACATCCACTGTGGAATGATGTGGGCAGCTGGAGCAGCAGTGCCGCTGTAAAGGGAGTTGTACCTGGAGGGACGCTCAACCTTGAGGAGGGCGCGGGATATGCACCGCCCATGTCGCAGCAGAAGGAACAAGGGATTTAAGGCAACCTCACCGGCTTTGGAGAGAGAATGGCGGGGACCCCTGATCGGACGCGTCGACAAAGGGTTTTCGCCACGGTGACGGGTCACCGTGATCTACACTAAGAATCCACCCTTCCCAAGCGGACGTGATCCACGGATGTTAGAGATGTGGCCACACTGCTTTGTGTGAGAGTGTGAAGAGAGCAACCCCAAAGAAGCAACCGGTAGGCTGGCCTCTGCCCCGACTATTTATATAGTGGAGCTGTTTCTTTCCATATGAACCTATCATATTATGTGACGCGCGCATCAAGAAAAAAACTTTATTTATAAATGACACGCACCTACTACTGCTCTCCCATAACCTTGCGCTTGGCATCTCCAAAATATTAACCTTTACATTGGCTCTTCGCCTTCGAAGTCGAGCAATAATGGTAGTGCAATATGTATCGCTCGCTATGAGACCAATGAATTGCTGCACGCCCACCACGTGGGCGAGGGTCGAGGGCGAGGGAAAGTGCTGCTACACGAGCAAAATGAGTGAATCTACACTCTAAAATACGCCTATATATACATTAGTGTTTGGAGTATGTACTAGTAGTTCATATGGAAATCTACTAAAGGACATATATATTCCAAACAATATGATATAATCTCTATTAGCAAGGGTAGGGACGAGGAGTAAACAGAGGGAGTAGTTAATTTTTCTCTCATCCCACGAGCCACCAAGACGCATGGGCGTAGGGAGCGTATGGCGCGTGAGCAAGCTTCACCTCATCCCACGAGCCACGCGCCTGTGGGTGGGGGAGACGGTACTAAGAAAGCTTCTCCTGCTCACGAGTTTACGGACACATCAAAAGTACTCTAGTGTATAGAGCTCATTTCTAAGGTAGGGGCCCCACATGGTTTGGCCTTTTTTTAATTTAACATAACGCCAAGTCGCAATTTGTTTGTTCAATTGCGGTAGACGATCCTCCTCCACTAAGTGGACAACCAGACACGTACAAATTACCGTCAAGGCTGCCTTTTCAGACAGAAATGAGCTCCACTGCAACCCGCACGGTTGAAGGAAATATGCCCTAGAGGCAATAATAAAGTTATTATTTATTTCCTTATTTCATGATAAATGTTTATCATTCATGCTAGAATTGTATTAACCGAAACATGATACATGTGTGAATGCATAAACAAACAACATGTCACTAGTATGCCTCTATTAGACTAGCTTGTTAATCAAAGATGGTTATGTTTCCTAACCATGAACAAAGAGTTGTTATTTGATTAACAAGGTCACATCATTAGTAGAATGATCTGATTGACATGACCCATTCCATTAGCTTAGCACACGATCGCTTAGTATGTTGCTACCGCTTTTATCCATGACTTATACATGTTCCTCGTAACTATGAGATTATGCAACTCCTGCTTACGGAGGAACACTTTGGTGCTACCAAACGTCACAACGAATCGGGTGATTATAAAGGAGTACTACAGTGTCTCCAAAGGCGTATGTTGGGTTGGCGATTTCGAGATTAGGTTTTGTCACTCCGATTGCTCTGAGAGGTATCTTCGGCCCTCTCGGTAATACACATCATCAAGCCTTGCAAGCATTACAACTAATGAGTTAGCTGTGAGATGATGTATTACGGAACGAGTAAAGAGACTTGCCGGAACGAGATTGAACTAGGTATTGATACCGACGATCGAATCTCTGCAAGTAACATACCGATGACAAAGGAACAACGATGTTGTTATGCGGTCCGACCGATAAAGATCTTCAGAGAATATGTAGGAACCAATATGGGCATCCAGGTCCCGCTGTTGGTTATTGATCGGAGACGGTTCTAGGTCATGTCTACATTGTTCTCGAACCGTAGGGTCCGCACGCTTAAGGTTTCGGCGATGCTATTATGAGTTTATGTATTTTGATGTACCAAGAAGTTCGAGTCCCGGATGTGATCACGACATGACGAGGAGTCTCAAATGGTCGAGACATAAAGATTGATATATTGAAGCCTATATTTGGAGTTCGAATGGTTCCGTGAAAACGGAATTTATCGAGTACCGGAGGTTACCGAACCCCCGAGAACTA
This sequence comes from Aegilops speltoides, assembly GCA_021437245.1. Taxonomy (NCBI): domain Eukaryota; kingdom Viridiplantae; phylum Streptophyta; class Magnoliopsida; order Poales; family Poaceae; genus Aegilops; species Aegilops speltoides. The sequence goes on along the minus strand of CM038145.1, from coordinate 278,411,559 downwards.
AATGGGCCTTAGTGGGCCTCGAGGGAGAAGAGGAGGGCCGCCAGGCAGGCCGCCCCCCCCCTAGTCCGAATAGGACAAGGAGGGGGGGCGCCTCTTTCCTCTTCCCTCCCCCAATCCTACTCCAACTAGAAGGGGGGAGTCCTACCCCTGGGAGTAGACTCTCCCGCCTCCCTTGGGCCGGCCGCACTCTCCCTCCCCTTATATACGGGGCAGGGGCACCCTAGAACACACAAGTTTGATCTACGGATCGCCTTAGCCGCAGCGCCCCTCCACCATATTCCACCTCGTCATATCGTCGCAAGCTTAGGCGGCTCCCGCGCCGTAGAACATCAAGATCGCCACCACGCCGCTCAGGCCGACGAACTCTCCCCGACACTCGGCTGGATCGAGTACGAGGGACGCCATCGAGCTGTACGCGTGTCAAGAACTCGGGGCGCCGAGTAACGGCGCCGATCGGTCGGATCGCGAGGAGAACGACGACTACTTCCTCTACGCTGTAATCGCTTCCGCCTGGGTCTACGAGGGTACGAGACAACACTCTCCCTCTCGCTATACATCACCATGATCTTGCGCGCAGCGAGGAAATTTTTGAAATTACTACGCTCCCCAACAAAGGGCATCCGAGCCTAGGTTTTATGGTTTGATGTTTTGCACGAGTAGAACACAAGTGAGTTGTGGGCGATATAAGTCATACTACCTACCAAAGATGTCATACTTTGGTTCAGCGGTATTGTGAGATGAAGCGCCTGCACCGACATTACGCCAGACGCTTACGCGAGACTGGTTTCACCGCCACGAGCACTCGCTGCTTAAAGGTGACCGTGGGTGCCTGCCTCTCACTTTAGTTGAACTGAAAAGCTACGCCCGTCCTTGAGAAGGTTAAACGGAGTCTATTTGACGAAGTATCGCTGTGGTTTTGATGCGAGGTGAGACTGGTTCTTGCTTAAGCCCGTAGCAGCCACGTAAAATTTGCAACAACAAAGTAGAGGACGCCTAACTTGTTTTTGCAGGCATGTTGTGATGTGATATGGTCAAGACGTGATGCTATATTTTATTGTATGAGATGATCATGTTTTGTAACCGGTTATCGCAATCGGCTGGAGCCATATGGTTGTCGCTTATTGTATGCAATGCATCGCTTCGTAATGCTTTACTTTATCACTAAGCGTAGCGATAGTCGAGAAGCATAAGATTGGCGAGACGACAACGATGCTACGATGGAGATCAAGGTGTCGCTACGGTGACGATGGTGATCATGGTGGTGCCGCAGAGATGGAGATCACGAAGCACAAGATGATGATGACCATATCATATCACTTATATTGATTTGCATGTGATGTTTATCCTTTATGCATCTTATCTTGCTTTGATTGACGGTAGCATTATAAGATGATCTCTCACTAAATTATCAAGAAGTGTTCTCCCGAGTATGCACCGCTGCAAAGTTCGTCGTGCCTGCACACCACGTGATGATCGGGTGTGATAAGCTCTCACGTCCATCTACAACGGGTGCAAGCCAGTTTTGCACACGCAGAATACTCGGTTATACTTGACGAGCCTAGCATATGCAGATATGGCCTCTAACACGGAGACCGAAAGGTCGAGCGTGAATCATATAGTAGATATGATCAACATAAGATGTTCACCATTGAAAACTACTCCATTTCACGTGATGATCGGTTATGGTTTAGTTGATTTGGATCACGTGATCACTTAGATGACTAGAGAGATGTCTTTCTAAGTGGGAGTTCTTAAGTAATATGATTAATTGAACTTAAATTTATCATGAACTTAGTACCGATAGTATCTTGCTTGTTTATGTTTGTTTGTAGATAGATGGCTCGTGCCGTTGTTCCGCTGAATTTTAATGCGCCTTGAGAAAGCAAAGTTGAAAGATGATGGTAGCAATTACACGGATCGGGTCCAGAATTTGAGGATTATCCTCATTGCTGCACGTAAGAGTTACGCCCCGATGCACCGCTAGGTGCCAGTTCGCCGCCGAGCAACACCAGATGTTGTGAACGCCCGCAGAGCAAAGCTGATGACTACTTATAGTTCAAGCAGCTATGCTTTACGGCTTAGAACCGACTTCAACGACGTTTTGAACGCTATGGAGCATATGAGATGTTCCAGAGTTGAAGTTAATATTCCAAATGTAATGCCCGGATTGAGAGATATGAAGTCTCCAATAAGTTCTATAGCTGCAAGATGGAGGAGAATAGTTCTCGTTAGTGAGCACATACTCGTAATGTCTGGGTACTACAATCACTTGACGAATTGGGAGTTAATCTTCCGATGATTGTGTCATTGATGTAATTCTTCAATCACCGCCACCAAGCTACAAAGGCTTCGTGATGAACTATAATATGCAAGGGTTAGTAAAGACTATACCGAGCTCTTCGCAATGCTAAAGGTCATGGAGGTAGAAATCAAGAAGGAGCATCAAGTGTTGATGGTCAATAAGACCACTAGTTTCAAGAAGAAAGGCAAAGGAAGAAGAAGGAATTCAAGAAGAACAGCAAGCAAGTTGTCGTCAGAGAAGAAACCCAAGTCTAGACCTAAGCCTGAAATCGAGTGCTTTACCGCAAGCGATCGTCACCGAAGCGGAACTGCCCCAAGTATTTGGCGGATAAGAAGGATGGCAAGGTGAACAAAGGTATATGTGATATACATGTTATTGATGTGTACCTTACTAGAGCTCGCAGAGCACTGGTATTTGATATCGGTTCTGCTAATATTTGCAACTCAAACAGGACTACGGATTGCTTAACACCGCAAAGGACGAGGTGACGATGCGCTGGGAAATGGTTCCAAAGTCGATGTGATCGCGGTCGGCACGCTACCTCTACATCTACCTTCGGATTAGTTTTAGACCTAAATAATTGTTATTTGGTGCCCGCTGAGCATGAACATTATATCTGGATCTTGTTTGATGCAAGACGGTTATTCATTTAAATCGAGAATAATGGTTGTTCTATTTATATGAGTAATATCTTTTATGGTCATGCACCCTTGAGGAGTGGTCTATTTTGATGAATCTCGATAGTAGTGATACACATATTCATAATGTTGAAACCAAAAGATGCAGAGTTGATAATGATAGTGCAACTTATTTGTGGCACCGCCGCTTAGGTCATATCGGTATAAAGCGATGAAGAAACTCCATACCGATGGACTTTTGGAGTCACTTGATTATGAATCACTTGGCACTTATGTAACCGTGCCTCATGGGCAAGATGACTAAAACCCCGCTCTCCTGTACTATGGAGAGAGCAACAGATTTGTTGGAAATCATACATATGTATGTATGTGGTCCGATGAATGTTGAGGCTCGTATGGATATCGCTATTTTCTCACCTTCACAGATGACTTAAGCAGATATGGGTATATCTACTTAATGAAACATAAGTCCAAACATTTGAAAAGTTCAAAGAATTTCAGAGTGAAGTTGAAAATCATCGTAATAAGAAAATTAAATTTCTACGATCCGATCGTGGAGGTGAATATTTGAGTTACGAAGTTTGGTCTACATTTGAAACAATGCGAATAGTTTCAAGAACTCACGCCACCCGAACACCACAACAGAATGGTGTGTCCGAACGTCGAATCGCATTTTACTAGATATGGTACGATCTATGATGTCTCTTACAGATTTACCGCTATCGCTTTGGGGTTATGCTCTAGAGACGGCCGATTCACACCGAATAGAACACCGCCAAAATCCATTGAGACGACACCTTATGAACTGTGGTTTGGCAAGAAACCAAAGTTGTCGCTTTCTTAAAGTTTGGGGATGCGATGCTTATGTGAAAAGCTTCAACCTGATAAGCTCGAACCCAAATCGGAGAAATGTGTCTTCATAGGATACCCAAAGGAGACAGTTGGGTACACCTTCTATCACAGATCCAAGGCAAGACATTCGTTGTTAAGAATGGATCCTTTCTAGAGAAGGAGTTTCTCTAAAGAAGTGAGGGAGGAAAGTAGAACTTGATGAGGTATTGTACCTTCTCCTTACTTGAAAGTAGTTTGTCGCAGAAACCGGTTTCGAGACATCTACACCAAGTAGTGAGGAAGTTGATGATGTTGATCATGAAACTTCGATCAAGTTACTACGTAACCACGAGATCAACCAGAGTAAGATCCGCACTGAGTGGTACGGTAATCCTGTTCGAAATCATGCTACTAGATCATGATGAACCTACGAACTATGAAGAAGCGATGGTGAGCCCAGATTCGCAAAATGGCTTGAGGCCATGAAATCTGAGATGGGATCCATGTATGAAAACAAAGTATGGATTTTGGTTGACTTGCCCGAGGGTAGGCAAGCAATAGAAAACAAGTGGATCTTCAAGAAGAAGACCGACGCCGACGGTAATGTTATCGTTTATAAAGCTCGACTTGTCGCAAAGGGTTTTCGACAAGTTCAAGGGATTGACTACGATGAGACCTTCTCACCCGAAGCGATGCTTAAGTCCGTCCGAATCATGTTAGCAATTGCACGATTTTATGATTATGAAATTTGGCAAATGGATGTAAAGACCGCATTCCTGAATGGATTTCTCGAAGAAGAGTTGTATATGATGCAACCGTAAGGTTTTATCGATCCAAAGGAGCTAACAAAGTATGCAAGCTCCAAAGATCCATCTATGGACTGGTGCAAGCATCTCGAGTTAGAATAAACGCTTGATAGTGTGATCAAAGATTTGGGTTTATACAGCCTTTTGGAGAAGCCTCAGATTTACAAGAAAGTGAGTGGGCTCTCAGAGCATTTCGATATTATATGTAGATGACATATTGCTGATCGGAAATGATATAGAATTTCGGATAGCATAAAGGATACTTGAATAAGAGTTTTCAATGAAAGACCTCGTGAAGCTGCTTACATATTGGGCATTAAGATCTATAGAGATAGATCAAGACGCTTAATTGACTTTCACAAAGCACATACCTTGACAAAATTTTGAAGAAGTTCAAAATGGATCAAGCAAAGAAAGGGTTCTTGCCTGTGTTACAAGGTGTGAAGTTGAGTAAGACTCAATGCCCACCACCGCAGAAGATAGAGAGAAAATGAAAGATGTTCCTATGCTTCAGCCATAGGCTCTATCATGTATGCAATGTTGTGTACTGCACCGATGTGTGCCTTGCTATAAGTTTAGCAGGAGGTACCAAAGTAATCCAGAGTGGATCATCGACAGCGGTCAAGAACATCCCGAAATACCGAAAAGGACTAAGGATATGTTTCTCAGATATGGAGGTGACAAAGAGCTCATCGTGAACGGTTACGCTGATGCAAGTTTTGACACCGATCCGGACGATTCTAAATCGCAGACCGGATACGATTTACACTAAACGGAGGAGCTGCCATGGTGCAGTTCTAAACAAAGCGTCAGAAGGGATCTACATGTGAAGCGGAGTACATAGCAGCTTCGAAGCAGCTAATGAAGGAGTCTCGATGAAGGAGTTCATATCCCATCTAGGTGTCATACCTAGTGCATCGGGTCCAATGAAAATCTTCGTGACAATATCGAGCAATTGCCTTAGCGGGAATCCAGATTTCACAAGAGGACCAAGCACATCAAGAGACGCCTAATTCCATCCGGACTTAGTCCGTGGGAGACATAGAGATTTGCAAGATACATACGGATCTGAATGTTGCACACTGCTGACTAAGCCTCTTCCACGAGCAAAACATGATCAGCACCAAGACTCCATGGGTGTTAGAATCATTACTATGTAATCTAGATTATTGACTCTAGTGCAAGTGGGAGATCAAGGAAATATGCCCTAGAGGCAATAATAAAGTTATTATTTATTTCTTATTTCATGATAAATGTTTATCATTCATGCTAGAATTGTATTAACCGAAACATGATACATGTGTGAATGCATAGACAAACAACATGTCACTAGTATGCCTCTACTAGACTAGCTTGTTAATCAAAGATGGTTATGTTTCCTAACCATGAACAAAGAGTTGTTATTTGATTAACAAGGTCACATCATTAGTAGAATGATCTGATTGACATGACCCATTCCATTAGCTTAGCACACGATCGCTTAGTATGTTGCTACCGCTTATCCATGACTTATACATGTTCCTCGTAACTATGAGATTATGCAACTCCTGCTTACGGAGGAACACTTTGGTGCTACCAAACGCCACAACGAATCGGGTGATTATAAAGGAGTACTACAGTGTCTCCAAAGGCGATGTTGGGTTGGCGATTTCGAGATTAGGTTTTGTCACCCGATTGCTCTGAGAGGTATCTTCGGCCCTCTCGTAATACACATCATCAAGCCTTGCAAGCATTACAACTAATGAGTTAGCTGTGAGATGATGTATTACGGAACGAGTAAAGAGACTTGCCGGTAACGAGATTGAACTAGGTATTGATACCGACGATCGAATCTCGCAAGTAACATACCGATGACAAAGGAACAACGATGTTGTTATGCGGTCTCGACCGATAAAGATCTTCAGAGAATATGTAGGAACCAATATGGGCATCCAGGTCCCGCTGTTGGTTATTGACCGAGACGGTTCTCGGTCATGTCTACATTGTTCTCGAACCGTAGGGTCCGCACGCTTAAGGTTTCGGCGATGCTTATTATGAGTTTATGTATTTTGATGTACCAAGAAGTTCGAGTCCCGGATGTGATCACGACATGACGAGGAGTCTCAAATGGTCGAGACATAAAGATTGATATATTGAAGCCTATATTTGGAGTTCGAATGGTTCCGTGAAAACGGAATTTACTGGAGTACCGGAGGTTACCGAACCCCCGGGAACTAAATGGGCCTTAGTGGCCTCGAGGGAGAAGAGGAGGGCCGCCAGGTGGCCGCTGGCGCCTCCCCCCTAGTCCGAATAGGACAAGGAGGGGGGCGCCTCTTCCTCTTCCCCCCCCCAATCCTACTCCAACTAGGAAGGGGGGAGTCCTACTCCCTGGGAGTAGGACTCTCCCAGCCGCCCCTTGGGCCGGCCGCACTCCCCCTCCCTCCTTTATATACGGGGCAGGGGGGGCACCCTAGAACACACAAGTTTGATCTACGGATCGCTCTTAGCCGCAGCGTGCCCCTCCACCATATTCCACCTCGGTCATATCGTCGCAAGCTTAGGCGAAGCCTCACGCCGGAGAACATCAAGATCGCCACCACGCCGTCAGGTCGACGGAACTCTCCTCGACACTCGGCTGGATCGAGTACGAGGGACGCCATCGAGCTGTACGTGTGTCAAGAACTCGGGGCGCCGGAGTAACGGCGCCGGATCGGTCGGATCGCGAGGAGAACGCACGACTACTTCCTCTACGCCAGATCGCTCCGCTTCGGGTCTACGAGGGTACGAGACAACACTCTCCTCTCGCTGCTATACATCACCATGATCTTGCGTGCGAGGAAAATTTTTGAAATTACTACGCTCCCCAACAAAGGGTATCCGAGCCTAGGTTTTTATGGTTTGATGTTTTGCACGAGTAGAACACAAGTGAGTTGTGGGCTATACAAGTCATACTACCTACCAAAGATGTCATACTTTGGTTCAGCGGTATTGTGAGATGAAGCGCCTGACCGACATTACGCCAGACGCTTACGCGAGACTGGTTTCACCGCCACGAGCACTCGCTGCTTAAAGGTGACCGGTGGGTGTCTGCCTCTCACTTTAGTTGAACTGAAAAGGCTACGCCCGTCCTTGAGAAGGTTAAAACGGAGTCTATTTGACGAAGTATCGCTGTGGTTTTGATGCGAGGTGAGACCGGTTCTTGCTTAAGCCCGTAGCAGCCACGTAAAATTTGCAACAACAAAGTAGAGGACGCCTAACTTGTTTTTGCAGGCATGTTGTGATGTGATATGGTCAAGACGTGATGCTATATTTTATTGTATGAGATGATCATGTTTTGTAACCGGTTATCGGCAATCGGCTGGAGCCATATGGTTGTCGCTTATTGTATGCAATGCATCGCTTCAGTAATGCTTTACTTTATCACTAAGCGTAGCGATAGTCGAGAAGCATAAGATTGGCGAGACGACAACGATGCTACGATGGAGATCAAGGTGTCGCTACCGTGACGATGGTGATCATGGTGGTGCCGCAGAGATGGAGATCAGAAGCACAAGATGATGATGACCATATCATATCACTTATATTGATTTGCATGTGATGTTTATCCTTTATGCATCTTATCTTGCTTTGATTGACGGTAGCATTATAAGATGATCTCTCACTAAATTATCAAGAAGTGTTCTCCCGAGTATGCACCGCTGCAAAGTTCGTCGTGCCTGCACACCACGTGATGATCGGTGTGATAAGCTCTACGTCCATCTACAACGGGTGCAAGCCAGTTTTGCACACGCAGAATACTCGGTTATACTTGACGAGCCTAGCATATGCAGATATGGCCTCGAACACGGAGACCGAAAGGTCGAGCGTGAATCATATAGTAGATATGATCAACATAAGATGTTCACCATTGAAAACTACTCCATTTCACGTGATGATCGGTTATGGTTTAGTTGATTTGGATCACGTGATCACTTAGATGACTAGAGGGATGTCTTTCTAAGTGGGAGTTCTTAAGTAATATGATTAATTGAACTTAAATTTATCATGAACTTAGTACCTGATAGTATCTTGCTTGTTTATGTTTGATTGTAGATAGATGGCTCGTGGCCGTTGTTCCGTTGAATTTTAATGCGCCTTGAGAAAGCAAAGTTGAAAGATGATGGTAGTAATTACACGGATCGGGTCCGTGAATTTGAGGATCATCCTCATTGCTGCACGTAAGAGTTACGCCCCGATGCACCGCTAGGTGCCAGCCTGCTGCCGAGCAACACCGATGTTGTGAACGCCCGCGCGAGCAAAGCTGATGACTACTCTATAGTTCAAGGTGCCATGCTTTACGGCTTAGAACCGGACTTCAACGACGTTTTGAACGCTATGGAGCATATGAGATGTTCCAGAGTTGAAGTTAATATTCCAAAGTAATGCCCGGATTGAGAGATATGAAGTTCCAATAAGTTCTATAGCTGCAAGATGGAGGAGAATAGTTCGTTAGTGAGCACATACTCGTAATGTCCGGGTACTACAATCACTTGACACAATTGGGAGTTAATCTTCCGGATGATTGTGTCATTGATGTAATTCTTCAATCACCGCCACCAAGCTACAAAGGCTTCGTGATGAACTATAATATGCAAGGGTTAGTAAAGACTATACCGAGCTCTTCGCAATGCTAAAGGCATGGAGGTAGAAATCAAGAAGGAGCATCAAGTGTTGATGGTCAATAAGACCACTAGTTTCAAGAAGAAAGGCAAAGGAAGAAGAAGGAACTTCAAGAAGAACAGCAAGCAAGTTGTCGTCAGAGAAGAAACCCAAGTCTAGACCTAAGCCTGAAATCGAGTGCTTCTACCGCAAGCGATCGGTCATCGAAGCGGAACTGCCCCAAGTATTTGGCGGATAAGAAGGATGGCAAGGTGAACAAAGGTATATGTGATATACATGTTATTGATGTGTACCTTACTAGAGCTCGCAGAGCACTGGTATTTGATATCGGTTCTGCTAATATTTGCAACTCAAACAGGACTACGGATTGCTTAACACCGCAAAGGACGAGGTGACGACGCGCTGGAAATGGTTCCAAAGTCGATGTGATCGCGTCGGCACGCTACCTCTACATCTACCTTCGGATTAGTTTTAGACCTAAATAATTGTTATTTGGTGCCCGCGCTGAGCATGAACATTATATCCGGATCTTGTTTGATGCAAGACGGTTATTCATTTAAATCGAGAATAATGGTTGTTCTATTTATATGAGTAATATCTTTTATGGTCATGCACCCTTGAGGAGTGGTCTATTTTTGATGAATCTCGATAGTAGTGATACACATATTCATAATGTTGAAACCAAAAGATGCAGAGTTGATAATGATAGTGCAACTTATTTGTGGCAATCGCCGCTTAGGTCATATCGGTATAAAGCGCATGAAGAAACTCCATACCGATGGACTTTGGAGTCACTTGATTATGAATCACTTGGCACTTATGTAACCGTGCCTCATGGGCAAGATGACTAAAACCCCGCTTCTCCGTACTATGGAGAGAGCAACAGATTTGTTGGAAATCATACATACGTATGTATGTGGTCCGATGAATGTTGAGGCTCGTGGCGGATATCGTTATTTTCTCACCTTCACAGATGACTTAAGCAGATATGGGTATATCTACTTAATGAAACATAAGTCTGAAACATTTGAAAAGTTCAAAGAATTTCAGAGTGAAGTTGAAAATCATCGTAATAAGAAAATTAAATTTCTACGATCCGATCGTGGAGGTGAATATTTGAGTTACGAGTTTGGTCTACATTTGAAACAATGCGAATAGTTTCGCAACTCACGCCACCCGAACACCACAACAGAATGGTGTGTCCGAACGTCGAATCGCATTTTACTAGATATGGTGCGATCTATGATGTCTCTTACAGATTTACCGCTATCGCTTTGGGGTTATGCTCTAGAGACGGCCGATTCACACCGAATAGAACACCGTCAAAACTGCTGAGACGACACCTTATGAACTGTGGTTTGGCAAGAAACCAAAGTTGTCGCTTTAAAGTTTGGGGATGCGATGCTTATGTGAAAAGCTTCAACCCGATAAGCTCGAACCCAAATCGGAGAAATGTGTCTTCATAGGATACCCAAAGGAGACAATTGGGTACACCTTCTATCACAGATCCAAGGCAAGACATTCGCTGTTAAGAATGGATCCTTTCTAGAGAAGGAGTTTCTCTCGAAAGAAGTGAGGGAGGAAAGTAGAACTTGATGAGGTAATTGTACCTTCTCCCTTACTTGAAAGTAGTTTGTCGCAGTAAACCGGTTTCGAGACATCTACACCAAGTAGTGAGGAAGTTGATGATGTTGATCATGAAACTTCAGATCAAGTTACTACGTAACCTCGAGATCAACCAGAGTAAGATCCGCACTGAGTGGTACGGTAATCCTGTTCGGAAATCATGCTACTAGATCATGATGAACCTACGAACTATGAAGAAGCGATGGTGAGCCCAGATTCCGCAAAATGGCTTGAGGCCATGAAATCTGAGATGGGATCCATGTATGAAAACAAAGTATGGATTTTGGTCGACTTGCCCGAGGGTAGGCAAGCAATAGAAAACAAGTGGATCTTCAAGAAGAAGACCGACGCCGACGGTAATGTTATCGTTTATAAAGCTCGACTTGTCGCAAAGGGTTTTCGACAAGTTCAAGGGATTGACTACGATGAGACCTTCTCACCAGAAGCGATGCTTAAGTCCGTCTCAATCATGTTAGCAATTGCCGATTTTATGATTATGAAATTTGGCAAATGGATGTAAAGACCGATTCCTGAATGGATTTCGAAGAAGAGTTGTATATGATGCAACCGTAAGGTTTTATCGATCCAAAGGAGCTAACAAAGTATGCAAGCTCCAAAGATCCATCTATGGACCGTGCAAGCATCTCGAGTTAGAATAAACGCTTGATAGTGTGATCAAAGATTTGGGTTTATACAGACTTTGGAGAAGCCTCAGATTTACAAGAAAGTGAGTGGAGCTCAGAGCATTTCGATATTATATGTAGATGACATATTGCTGATCGGAAATGATATAGAATTTCTGATAGCATAAAGGATACTTGAATAAGAGTTTTTCAATGAAAGACCTCGTGAAGCTGCTTACATATTGGGCATTAAGATCTATAGAGATAGATCAAGACGCTTAATTGACTTTCACAAAGCACATACCTTGACAAAATTTTGAAGAAGTTCAAATGGATCAAGCAAAGAAAGGGTTCTTGCTCGTGTTACAAGGTGTGAAGTTGAGTAAGACTCAATGCCCCACCACCGCAGAAGATAGAGAGAAAATGAAAGATGTTCCCTATGCTTCAGCCATAGGCTCTATCATGTATGCAATGTTGTGTACCGCACCTGATGTGTGCCTTGCTATAAGTTTAGCAGGAGGTACCAAAGTAATCCAGAGTGGATCATCGACAGCGTCAAGAACATCCCAAATACCGAAAAGGACTAAGGATATGTTTCTCGATATGGAGGTGACAAAGAGCTCATCGTGAACGGTTACGCTGATGCAAGTTTTGACACCGATCCGGACGATTCTAAATCGCAGACCGGATAATGATTTACACTAAACGGAGGAGCCGCCATTGGTGCAGTTCTAAACAAAGCGTCAGAAGGGATCTACATGTGAAGCGGAGTACATAGCAGCTTCGAAGCAGCTAATGAAGGAGTCTCGATGAAGGAGTTCATATCCCATCTAGGTGTCATACCTAGTGCATCGGGTCCAATGAAAATCTTCTCGTGACAATATCGAGCAATTGCCTTAGCAAAGGAATCCAGATTTCACAAGAGGACCAAGCACATCAAGAGACGCCTAATTCCATCCGGACTTAGTCCGTGGGAGACATAGAGATTTGCAAGATACATACGGATCTCGAATGTTGCGCACTCGCTGACTAAGCCTCTTCCACGAGCAAAACATGATCAGCACCAAGACTCCATGGGTGTTAGAATCATTACTATGTAATCTAGATTATTGACTCTAGTGCAAGTGGGAGATCAAGGAAATATGCCCTAGAGGCAATAATAAAGTTATTATTTATTTCTTATTTCATGATAAATGTTTATCATTCATGCTAGAATTGTATTAACCGAAACATGATACATGTGTGAATGCATAGACAAACAACATGTCACTAGTATGCCTCTACTAGACTAGCTTGTTAATCAAAGATGGTTATGTTTCCTAACCATGAACAAAGAGTTGTTATTTGATTAACAAGGTCACATCATTAGTAGAATGATCTGATTGACATGACCCATTCCATTAGCTTAGCACACGATCGCTTAGTATGTTGCTACCGCTTTTATCCATGACTTATACATGTTCCCGTAACTATGAGATTATGCAACTCCTGCTTATCGGAGGAACACTTTGGTGCTACCAAACGTCACAACGAATCGGGTGATTATAAAGGAGTACTACAGTGTCTCCAAAGGCGATGTTGGGTTGGCGATTTCGAGATTAGGTTTTGTCACTCCGATTGCCTGAGAGGTATCTTCTCGCCCTCTCGGTAATACACATCATCAAGCCTTGCAAGCATTACAACTAATGAGTTAGCTGTGAGATGATGTATTACGGAACGAGTAAAGAGACTTGCCGGTAACTAGATTGAACTAGGTATTGATACCGACGATCAATCTCTGCAAGTAACATACCGATGACAAAGGGAACAACGATGTTGTTATGCGGTCCGACCGATAAAGATCTTCAGAGAATATGTAGGAACCAATATGGGCATCCAGGTCCCGCTGTTGGTTATTGACCGAGACGGTTCTCGGTCATGTCTACATTGTTCTCGAACCGTAGGGTCCGTGACGCTTAAGGTTTCGGCGATGCTTATTATGAGTTTATGTATTTTGATGTACCAAGAAGTTCGAGTCCCGGATGTGATCACGGACATGACGAGGAGTCTCAAATGGTCGAGACATAAAGATTGATATATTGAAGCCTATATTTGGAGTTCGAATGGTTCCGGTGAAAACGGAATTTACAGGAGTACCGGAGGTTACCGAACCCCCGAACTAAATGGGCCTTAGTGGGCCTCGAGGAGAAGAGGAGGGGCCGGCCAGGCAGGTCACGCCCTCCCCCCAGTCCCAATAGGACAGGAGGGGGGGGCGCCTCTTCCTCTTCCCTCCCCCAATCCTACTCCAACTAGGGGGGGGGAGTCCTACCCTGGGAGTAGGACTCCCCGCCCCCTTGGGCCAAGCCGCACTCCCTCCCTCCTTTATATACGGGGCAGGGGGCACCCTAGAACACACAAGTTTGATCTACGGATCGCTCTTAGCCGTGCGGTGCCCCTCCACCATATTCCACCTCGGTCATATCATCGCTGCTTAGGCGAAGCCTCGCGCCGTAGAACATCAAGATCGCCACCACGCCGTCAGGTCGACGGAACTCTCCTCGACACTCGGCTGATCGAGTACGAGGGACGCCATCGAGCTGTACGGTGTCAAGAACTCGGTTGCGCACTGCTGACCAAGCCTCTTCCACGAGCAAAACATGATCAGACCAAGACTCCATGGGTGTTAGAATCATTACTATGTAATCTAGATTGACTTTAGTGCAAGTGGGAGATCAAGGAAATATGCCCTAGAGGCAATAAAGTTATTATTTATTTCCTTATCTCATGATAAATGTTTATCATTCATGCTAGAATTGTATTAACCTAAACATGATACATGTGTGAATGCATAAACAAACAACATGTCACTAGTATGCCTCTACTAGACTAGCTTGTTAATCAAAGATGGTTATGTTTCTAGCCATGAACAAAGAGTTGTTATTTGATTAACAAGGTCACATCATTAGTAGAATGATCTCGATTGACATGCCGAGGCCCCGCCCGCCAACAACGAGGTAGAGGACATCGCCGGCCAGCCGAGGCCCCACCCTACCGCAATGTGGGGAGGATTTCACTGCTCAGAGGCGCCCACACGAACCAGACAGAGACATTGTCGGCTTCACGAGGCCCCACCTCACGCTAACAACGAGGCTGCACCACGTAAAACGAGGAAGAGTAGAACATGGTAGGTCACCGCCGCCAGTCCAAGTAAGGCCACTGCTGCTACCTCGTTGAAGCCAAGCTAGGCAGTTGACCATTGACACCGATTATTTTTGGCGGCGACGTGGAGTCGGAGAGAGCTACTGAGAAGAACGCCGCTTTACTTAATCGCCTGGTGCAGCTATCGATCGACACGTAAATAACAGCCACATGTCGCTTATGCAACTACACTCAGTTAGGCCACTAAAGTTTCGTTCGCCTGAAGGACATGTGGGTAGCTTCGTTAATTAATTATACCTCCAAAGACACCCCTTTTAGTTGAAGAATGTATGAAATGTAATGAAATACATGTTTATATGAAACTGACTGGTATGAATGAATTTATTTCGATTAGTTCAATTCAGATCACGGCATTGGATGAACATGCAAAACAATACATACTAGCATTATTCCTAGGGTGATCACTCGCTACAAAAGTTTCACATGTACTCCCTCCGTCCTTTCTAGTTTACAAGTTTATTCATAAATAAAGTATCTCTACTTTGACCAATCTTATACAAAAAGTATGCACTTTCACAATGTGCTAGTAAAAGGAATGTATGAGTACAAAGAGTTTGAGTAGCTTTTTAGCGCTTTCAGACATTGCAATCAAACACACATGGTTGCCAATTCATAGAGAATATTCAAACAATCGATGATTATGCATCTCACGATCACAATGTACAAATATTTACTTCACAACTAAAGAATAAAGAAAAATGATCATTGATCACGACAAAGAAGGGCATCCCATTCAAAAATATCAAACACACATGTCTTAATAAATGATAAAATTTGATATATCCTATATATTGAATTTTGTCCTTTCAAATGGATTCAGCCCCAAACAAAAAAGATTAGAAACTTGAAAAATTAACCACTGTAAAGAACTTAGAACAACATTGTACTGCAAAGACAAAGAAAAAATGGAGATTTGTCACCCCTTCGAGTGGGTTAGTTTGGTCCCGTGGGGGAGTAACCATCCTTCAACCGCCTCCTTCTTCCGATGAGAAGATAGATGAGCTTCTTCATCCCGCATAATCGAACTAGTCACTTCACGACTCCATATTCTTCTTCAGAGGAAGATGATCCACAGTAAAAGACAAGAGGACTACTAAATGCTAGCATCCCTGCTTTTTCTAAAAAAAGGAAAGGAAATATTGAAAATAGCATGCACGAAGCACTTCTCAAGGACAATACCACTTTTCATGACAGATCTAAACAGAGCACAACACCAATAGAGATGACAAAGCTCAATCATATGGATGAAATCGTGGGCGAGTACCAACCTTTGTCGAGGCTTATTATGTAGAGCATACCGATGAAGCACTCTCCAACCATCTCATATCTACGGTGGCCTTGCTTGCAATATACTCCTCGATTAGTTTAATGTTTCCAACATCTTCTTGTGTAGTTCCACTAAAATATATGGTATCTTCAAAGAAGATCCTGCTTGCACAAGTAGAGATAACTACATATTATGTTAAGAGTGGCATCAAATCAAGCAAAACAATTGCTCGCTCCAAATTTTAGCAATAAATTAAGATGCAAAACTATATCATTACTTGTGTCATCACAAATCCAGCTTCTTCATTACAAGACCGGAGTTGTTTTTCTTCCACTTGTTCTTCCCTTCATCACTTGGTTTAATAATGCATAAGCTTCGCCTTTCAATGTAAGACTTGGCATGTCAATTAGGAGCACAAGTATAGTACTAAACTTAATTTTCTCGAGGAAAGTGGCAAAATATAGGCCAACAGCCAGAAATATCCTTATCTTACCTTAGTGGGATATTATGGTGCACATACGATTGGACGCCTTGTTCCATTTGTGCGCTTCACTAAAATCAAGCAACATTATCGCATAAGTAGCACAACATATGAAAGCACACTATGTAATCATGTGAAAGAAGGCTAGCATCGCCTCTCATGATGCGGAATTCAAACAACTCACAAGAAGAAGATCTGAACCAAAATTCACCTTAACAGATAGGAAGTAAGATCTCCTCTTATGCAGTTCCACTAAGATCATGTAATCGCTAACGTTGTTTGCAGATATTTAGTTGAACTGCACAAAACACTCTTAAAACAAAAGTGTTTTGTGCAAAGGCAACAAAAGGTCACAATGGCAACGATGTGAAGTAGATAACCCTGCTTACACAAAGGTGCAAAGGAAACAATTAGTGGTCAATAGCGTGAATGACATGTAAGCCAACAAAAGAAGCATCTACCTTATCTAAATGGGAAAGAAAGCAAGACAAGAGCATTTCTCAAACGGTGGCATTGATTAATATTAACATAGAGATTATATTAACAATAAAATTCATTAAACATGTAATTTGCTTTTAACTGTGGCATTGCATCAATTTTCCTTCCAATGCATTATTAGAGGGTGTTTGTTTATAGGACATTTTGGTGTAGGGACTAAAAAACTCGTGTCACTCCCATCTAAACCAAACAGGGGGACTTTAGGGACTAAAAGTGGGCATTTGACTAAAGAAAGAAGACCCCGAGGAGTCTTTTTGGGACTTTTTCCAATAGTTGCCCCCGCCACGCATCGCACCTTGTATCTATTAGTTCATTACTAGGGCAACATGGTCTTTAGCATGTCATTTAAAACCTCTAGTCCATGTTTAGTCCCTCGAACAAGCAGTGTAGGGACTAGGAGTTTTAACCAAACAGGCCTTAGATTAACAATGCCTAATGAGTTGCATGGGACAAAGGACGACTCAGCACCATGTGCATCTACCGATGTAATCGTGGTCATGCACTGCTGCAACAAAGAACAAACAACCAAGGAGCATATTTGTGTTGGTCCCAGCTTTGTTATCTTTAGACACCTTTCCTATGTGAGTGCAACAATCTAGTCCCGCCGCACTCTACAGCCTTGTCCCTTCCTTTCCTTTTTGAACTAGTACTTTCGCCTTCCTTTCTCTTTGAACCACGCCCCAGATTTATGCGATACAACTTTCCCCACTACTTTCCCCATTCCTTTCCTCTTGAACCACATCCTAGATTCATGTTATACAACTTCCCCTTCATTTCCTCTTTGAACCACGCCCCACATTCATGCTATATACAACTTTTCCCACTACTTTCCACTCCTTTCCTCTTTGAACCACGCCCTAGATTCATGGTATACATGCAGCTAGAGCAATGCATGTGAGTAAGTAAATTATACCTTAAGGTTTGGGGCGTGGTTCATGACGGACGACGGTGAAGAAGAAGGGTCGAGGCCCTCCCGCCGCCACCGGGTGGAAAGTGAACAACTGCACCGGTAGTGGATTACCTCCTCGCCGACGGCGACAAGCAGTTGCCTCCTTCCTTCCTCATGGACGGATCCACGGATCTTTGAGCAACAAGAGGGAGAGAGAGGCCAACTAAGTCTTGTTTAGATCTCGAGAGGGCGAGAGAGTGTGAAGAGAGCAACTGTACCGAGGCTCCAGCTATATATATACCGAGAGAGAGTGAAGCGGCAAACCCTAGAAAACAAGCGCCGAGGCTACATCTTATACGTGATGAGGTGATTATACGGTCACCACGAGATCGTGATAGCTCAGATCCATCCATTTTGACCAGTCAATGAATCCTCCCGCACGAATTATGCTCAAGTGTAGTTATCGAACCCGAGACCTCAAGTTTGATGAGCTAACAAAGCTAATAGCTACACAACCTCCCGTTATGTTCAACGAGAGGAAAATAACCTTTATTACATTCCCGCATTCGTGTGACAAGCATGTCGTGTTTTTTTGTGTGTGTGGGAGTCATTGGGATTTCAATCATAATCGATCATGTGGCTTTTGTGGTAAGACTATCCACAAGGTGCGTAAATAATGCAGCCTTAGTCACCTTACCTCTTCCATAAGCACGTTGGGTCCCACCACCGAGGGTGAAACAAACAAATTAATAAGAAAAATTAAAAGCGCCTGGTGTATCTTACTCACACATCTCACTACCGCCGAACACCGGCCCAATTGATCCCTCTGTTTCATGTACTATCTTAAGTGAATCCTTATTATAACATGCACACAAATTTTGGGCACTTGTACTCGACTTAAGTCAAGAAGCATCAGATCTCAGATACTTACTACTCCTCCGCCTAGGTGTAATAAGTCACGTTAGAAGGTGCAACGGACCAAGGTGCATGCGTAGGTGTGTGTGTTTAAGATGTGTGTGTTAGAGAGAGCGATGATCGACCTACTCCTACAAAGAGATGTGTAGTGTACGATTTTAGCCAGAGTCGGTGCATCCTCTCGCTTCCCAAGGTAACGGTAGGTACATGGACAACCGCACCTGCTTCCCGACCACTGCCCACCCAAAGCTCCCTCCATCGCTCACAAGATGCTTCCCGCTGAAACGGCCACCCAAAGAATCGGTGCCGATTCATGCCCGGCAGAGCGGACGCGACCTCTCACCGCCCAAGAGTGATGGTTGCTTCATCCGTCCAACTTATCACTGGGTCTATGTGATTTGACGGCCATTGGTCTTTATTATCGAGGTAGGAATTGCTGGATGTCCCACGCTTTGAGGTACTACTAGATTACAATTTTTCCATTCTACAAAGGAGGAGTGCAAGAGAAGTGAAACACGCAGCTCAAGTGATTACATAGCCCACCTCACACTATCACCGTACATACCTAACTCTTTACATAGTACCTCCGCTCCTAAATATTACTAGATGAGTCCTCGCTGCCGCTGAATAGCCATATATCTCTTTACTAATATTATCAATTTCATATAACTAAAACTCTATAACCACATGAAAATGTGGTAGCCAAACTAAATAAACTCCCATCATCATTTAGATCATCCCACGAAGGAAAAAAGACCAGCCAACTCCTACCGCATAATGGGATTATATTTTTCTTTTTGACATGTTAATGGGACTTAAAAGCTCACTTACATGCATGCTACCGGTGCATGCTTGCATGCAGACATGTTGATGTGATTTAAAACCCACTCACATGCATGCCACGGTATTTCTGCATGCTTGCATGTGGCTTAGTGCGGAGCCTCTCAACGTCTAGATCAGACGGCTATTATGGACTGATTTACTTCATCTAACGGCTACATCAATTTTGATGATGTGGCTCAAGGAGAGGATAGAGAATTCCTAGTAGTGGGGGCTAGCTATTAGTAGAGAAGTCTTTGTAGAGATTCCACTAGGTGAACTACATTCGAACAAAATGAATGAATCTACACTTAAAATGCATCTATATACATCCGCATGTAGTTCATGGTGAAATTCTACAAAGACTTATATTTAGGAACGGAGGAAGTACTAATATAGTATGTAATCGTAATTTCTCAATGAGATAAATTTGTATAATGCTATGAAGCTTCCAAATTGTTACATGTATCTTATGTCCGAGGTTGCCTGCTGCAACATTTCACAAATACAAAGGAGACTAACATGCTTGCTATTGCATCTCAATGATTGATGATCATAGCAAATATGTCTTCTCGGTTCCAAAATAAGTGTCTCAACTTTGTGCAAACTTTAGTACAAAGTTGTACTACTACTAAAGTTGACACTTATTTTGGAACAAAGGCGCTAAAGAAAAAATATCCATGCGCCCTAGCCCTTGAACCGTGAACCCCGACTGTGCTTCAATTTGGTGGCAACGCTCGAGATTCCTAATAAATGAAGTTTGCAACCTTTGACCATCGATCATTTTGTGCAGCCACCAAAATCGAGATGAGCATCCCTGTGGCAAAGAAATTAAAGAAGCATGATTAGAATAAGATTATCGGGACTAGTTGATGAGACATAAACTCATCACAAATACAAGACGTAGAAGCCAAGAGAGGTATAAAGGCAAAGAAGTAGATAAATATCCACAGGAATGATGGGCAAATGGAGCAAGCAGCAAGCCGCTGTAAAGGGAGTTGTACCGAGGGACGAGCTCAACCTTGAGGAGGGCGGCGGAGGCGGCAATCGCCATGTCGCAAAGAAGGAACAAGGACGAAGGCAACCTCACCGCTTGGAGAGAGAATGGCGGGACCCCGATCGGACGTGCCGACAGTGGGTTTTCGCCATTTGTGACGGTCACCGTGATCTACACTAAGAATCCACCCTTCCCCAAGCGGACGTGATCCACGGATGTTAGAGATGTGGCCACACTGCTTTTGTGTGAGAGAGTGAAGAGAGCAACCCCAAAGAAGCAAACCAGGCTGGCCCGCCCCGACTATTTATATAGTGGAGTGTTTTTCTCTCCATATGAACCTATCATATTATGTGACGTACATCAAGAAAAAAACTTTATTTATAAATGACACGGCACCTACTACTGCTTCTCCTATAACCTTGCGCTATCTCCAAAATATTAACCTTATGGTCAAGCTTCGCCGGAAGTCGAGCAATAATGGTAGTGCAATATGTATCGCTCGCTATATGAGACCTAATGAATTGCTGCACGCCCACCACGTGGGCAGGGTCGAGGGCGAGGAAAGTGCTACATACGAGCAAAATGAGTGAATCTACACTCTAAAATACGCTATATACATTAGTGTTTGGAGTATGTACTAGTAGTTCATATGGAAATCTACTAAAGGACATATATATTCCAAACAATATGATATAATCTCTATTAGCAAGGTAGTAGGGACGAGGAGTAAACAGAGAGTAGTTAATTTTTCTCCTCATCCCACGAGCCACCGCGCACGATGGGCGAGGGAGCGCGTGAAGGCGCAGCAAGCTTCACCTCATCCCACGAGCCACCGCGCCTGGGGTGGGGGAGACGGCATACTAAGAAAGCTCGCTCTACGAAGCAGTTTAGGACACATCAAAAGTACTCTAGTGTATAGAGCCTTGCCTCTAAGGTAGGCCCCACATGGTTTGCCTTTTTTAATTTAACATAACGCCAAGTCGCAATTTGTTTGTTCACCCGTGGTAGACGATCCTCCCTCCACCTGTGGACAACCAGACACGTGCCAAATTACCGCTGGGCTGCCCTTTTCACAGTAATGAGCTCCACTGCAATTCGCACTATGTGGTTGGGAAAGAGACGGAGTACGTACTGCATGCACCTTCTCTTCTGCACGCCCCACCCACGGGTGTGTGTGTGTGAGAGATACAAACCCATTCGTGAGTGTTTTTGTTTTGGGGTGGGGTGGTGGGGGTTGATTTCATGAATTATTTGTGGGAATATGTGTTGATGACATCTCAAACAAAATTTATGCAATGTGTGTGAAATGGAGGCCTATCCATATCATACATAGAGGGTCAAGCAATCTAGAAGAGAGGGAGGGTCATAGCTATCGATAGAGTCAAGAGAGGATCAAGTAGGGTGCGAGATCGGCGAAGAGGGCCATCAATGTGTGTGTGCAAGTCAAAGATATAGGCGACCGCCCACGGAACGTTAGAGGCACATGCCAAGTTTGTGTGTATGGGAGACATGACTAGAGCGCTCGATGTATCACATGTGGGGGAGGCTCAAGAGGCTAACTATAGAGGTAGAATAACTCAGATATGTGTTGAGAAGGAGAGACCCGCTATGTCTTGAGGGAGATCGGTCGACATCCATACATAATCGTGAAGGAAATATGCCCTAGAGGCAATAATAAAGTTATTATTTATTTTTATTTCATGATAAATGTTTATCATTCATGCTAGAATTGTATTAACCGAAACATGATACATGTGTGAATGCATAAACAAAAAACATGTCACTAGTATGCTCTTACTAGACTAGCTTGTTAATCAAAGATGGTTATGTTTCTAACCATGAACAAAGAGTTGTTATTTGATTAACAAGGTCACATCATTAGTAGAATGATCGATTGATATGACCCATTCCATTAGCTTAGCACACGATCGCTTAGTATGTTACTGCTTTTATCCATGACTTATACATGTTCCTCGTAATCTATGAGATTATGCAACTCCCGCTTACCGGAGGAACACTTTGGTGCTACCAAACGTCACAACGAATCGGGTGATTATAAAGGAGTACTACGTGTGTCTCCAAAGGCGTATGTTGGGTTGGCGATTTTGATTTTATTATTAGGTTTTGTCACTCCGATTGCTCTGAGAGGTATCTTCCGCCTTCTCTGTAATACACATCACCGAAGCCTTGCAAGCATTACAACTAATGAGTTAGCTGTGAGATGATGTATTACGGAAATCGAAAAGAGACTTGCTTAAGAATTAGGTTGAACTAGGTATTGATACCGACGATTAATCTCTGCAAGTAACATACTGATGACAAAGGGAACAACGATGTTGTTGGCGCGGTCCGACCGACAAAGATCTTCAGAGAATATGTAGGAACCAATATGGGCATTCAGGTCCTGGCTGTTGGTTATTGACCGAGACGTGTCTCTGGTCATGTCTACATTGTTCTCGAACCGTAGGGTCCGCACGCTTAAGGTTTCAAGATGCTATTATGAGTTTATGTATTTTGATGTACCGAAGAAGTTCTGAGTCCCGGATGTGATCACGGACATGACGAGGAGTCTTAAATGGTCGAGACATAAAGATTGATATATTGGAAGCCTATATTTGAGTTCGGAATGGTTCCTAAGAAATCGAATTTGTCGGAAAGTGCGGGAGGTTACCGAACTTCCTGAACTAAATGGGCCTTAGTGGGCCTCGAGGGAGAAGAGGAGGGCTGCTGGGCAGGCCGCTGCGCCTCCCCCCTAGTCCTAATAGGACAGGAGGTGGGGGGGGCGCCTCTTCCTTCTTCCCCCTCCCAATCCTACTCCAACTAGGTGGGGGAGAACTCACCCCTGCGGGAGTAGGACTCCTCCCACAAGACCTCCTCTAGGCCGGGCCAAGACCTCCCTGCCTCCTTTATATAGCAAGCAGGGCACCCAGGACACACAAGTTTGATCTACTGATCGCCTTTCAGCTGCAGCGGTGCCCCTCCACCATATTCCACTCGGCCATATCGCCAGCAAGCTTAGGTGAAGCCCGGCACGGCAGAATATCAAGATCGCCACCATGCCGGGTTGACCGACGAACTCTCCTCTACACTCTGGCCTGATCGGAGTAATGGGGACGCCATCGAGCTGCACGGTGTCAAGAACCCGGGGCGCCGGAGTAACGGCGCCGGATCGGTCTGATCGCGCAGGAGAACGCACGATCTACTTCCTCTACGCAGTGATCGCTTCGCTTGGGTTCACGAGGGTATGAGACAACACCTCTCCCTGCTCGCCGCTATATACATCGATCTGGCGGTGCGTAGGGAAAATTTTGAAATTACTACCGTTACCCAACAAAGGGCATCCGAGCCTAGGTTTTTTCTATGGTTTGATGTTTTGCACGAGTAGAACACAAGTGAGTTGTGGGCGATATAAGTCATACTACCTAACAAAGATGTCATACTTTTGTTCTGGCCGGTAATGTGGAGATGAAGCGGCCTGACCGACATTACGTGAGACGCTTACGCGAGACTGGTTTCACCGCCACGAGCACTCGCTGCTTAAAGGTGACGTGCGGGTGTCTGCCTTCTCACTTTTTTAGTTGAACTAAAAAGTGGCTACGCCTGTCCTTGAGAAGGTTAAACGGAGTCTATTTGATTAAGTATCGCTGTGGTTTTGATGCGTGAGGTGAGACCGGTTCTCGCTTAAGCCCGTGAGCAGCCTATCGTAAAATTTGCAACAACAAAGTAGAGGATGTTTAACTTGTTTTTGCAGGTATGTTGTGATGTGATATGGTCAAGACGTGATGCTATATTTTATTGTATGAGATGATCATGTTTTGTAACCGGTTATCAAGAATCGGGCAGAGCCATATGGTTGTCGCTTATTGTATGAAATGCAATCATTCTCGTAATGCTTTACTTTGTCACTAAGCTGTAGCGATAGTCGTAGAAGCGGTTAATTGGCATGCACACGCACAACGATGCGCGATGGAGATCAAGGTGTCGCTACCGGTGATTTATGGTGATCTGGTGGTGTCAGCAGAGATGGAGATCACAAGCTACAAGATGATGATGACCATATCATATCACTTATATTGATTTGCATGTGATGTTTATCCTTTATGCATCTTATCTTGCTTTGATTGACAGTAGCATTATAAGATGATCTCTCACTAAATTATCAAGAAGTGTTTTCCGAGTATGCAACGCCGCCAAAGTTCGCCGTGCCTGCATAATACACACGTGATGATCGGTGTGATAAGCTTTCATCTCATCTACAACGGTGGCAAGCCAGCTTTTAATAACGCAGTATACTCAGTTATACTTGACGAGCCTAGCATATGCAAAGATATGGGCTCTAACACCTGAGACCGGAAGGTCGAGCGCGAATCATATAGTAGATATGATCAACATAAGATGTTCACCATTGAAAACTACTCCATTTCACGTGATGATCGGTTATGGTTTAGTTGATTTGGATCACGTGATCACTTAAGATGACTAGAGAGATGTCTCTGTTAAGTGGGAGTTCTTAAGCAATATGATTACTTGAACTTAAATTTATCATGAACCTAGCAATTATAGTATCTCGCTTGTTTATGTTTGATTGTAGATAGATGGCTCGCTGTTGTTCCGCTGAATTTTAGCGCTCCTTGAGAAAGCAAAGTTGAAAGATGATAGTAGTACTTACACGGATCGGGTCCTGAATCTCGAGGATTCATCCTCATTGCACGCACGTAAGAGTTACGCCTTGGATGCACCGCTAAGGTGCTGTGCCTGTCGCCGAGCAACACCAATGTTATGAACGTCTGCGTGAGCAAAGTCTGATGACTACTCTATAGTTCAAGCAGCTACGCTTTACGGCTTAGAACTGGGACTTCAACGACGCTTTGAACGCCTATGGAGCATATGAGATGTCCTGTGAGTTGAAGTTGATATTCCAAATGTAATGCCCTTGATTGAGAGATATGAAGTCTCCAATAAGTTCTATAGCTGCAAGATGGAGGAGAATAGTTCGCAGTGAGCACATACTGTAATGTCCGGGTACTACAATCACTTGACACAATTGGGAGTTAATCTTCCTATGATTGTGTCAATGATGCACTTCTTCAATCATCGCTTACCAAGCTAAAAGGCTTCGTGATGAACTATAATATGCAAGGGTTAGTAAAGACTATACTCTGAAAGTTTCAAGAATGCTAAAGTACGCTGGAGGTTGAAATCAAGAAGGAGCATCAAGTGTTGCTATTGGCTAAGACCACTAGTTTCAAGAAGAAAGGCAAAGGGAAGAAGAAGGGGAACTTCAAGAAGAATAGCAAGTGTTGCCGCCAGAGAAGAAACCCAAGTCCTGACTCAAGCCCGAAATCGAGTGCTTCTACCGCAAGCGATCCGGTCAATCGAAGCTGAACCGCCTCAAGTATTTGGCGGATAAGAAGGATGGCAAAGTGAACAAAGGTATATGTGATATACATGTTATTGATGTGTACCTCACTAGAGCTCAGTAGTAGAACCTCGGTATTTGATATCAGTTCTGTGCAATATTTGCAAATCAAACAGTGGACTACTATTGCTTAACATCGCAAAGGACCGAGGACGACTACGCGCTGTGGAAATGGTTCCAAAGTCGACGTGATCATTTCCGCACGCCACCTCTACATCTACCTTCGGATTAGTTTTAGACCCAAATAATTGTTATTTGGTGCCTGCGCTGAGCATGAACATTATATCTGGATCTTGTTTGATGCAGACGTTATTCATTTAAATCAGAGAATAATGGTTGTTCTATTTATATGAGTAATATCTTTTATGGTCATGCACCCTTGAAGAGTGGTCTATTTTTGATGAATCTCGATAGTAGTGATACACATATTCATAATGTTGAAACCAAAAGATGCAGAGTTGATAATGATAGTGCAACTTATTTGTGGCACTCGCCATTTAGGTCATATCGGTGTAAAGCGATGAAGAAACTCCATACCGATGGACTTTGGAGTCACTTGATTATGAATCACTTGGCACTTGCGTAACCGTGCCTCATGGGCAAGATGACTAAAACCCCGCTTCCCAGACTATGGAGAGAGCAACAGATTTGTTGGAAATCATACATATGTATGTGGTCCGATGAATGTTGAGGCTCGTGGCTATATCGTTATTTTCAATCACCTTCACAGATGACTTAAGATATGGGTATATCTACTTAATGAAACATAAGTCCAAAACATTTGAAAAGTTCAAAGAATTTCAGAGTGAAGGAAAATCATCGAATAAGAAAAATTAAATTTCACGATCTCGATCGTGGAGGTGAATATTTGAGTTACGAAGTTTGGTCTACATTTGAAACAATGCGGATTAAAGCTGCAATCTCACGCCACCCTAACACCACACGCCGAAATGGTGTGTCCGAACGCCGAACGCGACTTTACTAGATATGGTGCGATCGGATGATGTCTTACATGATTTACCGCTATCGCTTTTGGGTTATGCTCAGAGACGGCCGTGATTCACACCGAATAGAACACCGCCGAACTGCTGAGATTTGCTACCTTTATGAATCGTGGTTTGGCAAGAAACCAAAGTTGTCGCTTTAAAGTTTGGGGATGCGATGCTTATGTGAAAAGCTTCAACCGAGCAAGCTCGAACCCAAATCGAGAAATGTGTCCACATAGGATACCCAAAGGAGACAGCTTGGGTACACCTTCTATCACAGATCCGAAGGCAAGACATTCGCTGGTTAAGAATGGATCCTTTCTAGAGAAGGAGTTTCTCCTTAAAGAAGGAGTGGAGGAAAGTAGAACTTGATGAGGTAATAGTACCTTCTCCCTTACTTGAAAGTAGTTCGTCACAGAAACGGTTTCTGAGAGACACCTACACCACAGCAGTGAGGAGAAGTTGATGATGTTGATCATGAAACTTCAGATCAAGTTACCGCGTAACTTCGAGATCAACCAGAGTAAGATCCGCACTGAGTGGTATCAAGCATCCTGCATTCGAAAGTCATGCTACTAGATCATGATGAACCTACTTAACTATGAAGAAGATGATGGTGAGCCCAGATTCGCAAAATGGCTTTGAGGCCATGAAATCTGAGATGGGATCCATGTATGAAAACAAAGTATGGATTCTTTGGTTGACTTGCCCTGGGTAGGCAATAGAAAACAAGTGGATCTTTCAAGAAGAACGACCGACTCAAGAATGTTACCGCTTATTGAAGCTCGACTTTGTCGCAAAGGGTTTTCGAAGTTCAAGGGATTGACTACGATGAGACCTTCTCACCAGTAGCGATGCTTAAGTCCGTCCGCGATTATGTTTAGCAATTGCCGATTTTATGATTATGCGAATTTGGCAAATGGATGTCAAAAGATCCTGATTCCCGAATGGATTTCGAAGAAGAGTTGTATATGATGCAACCTGTAAGGTTTTGTCGATCCAAAGGAGCTAACAAAGTGCAAGCTCCAGCGATCCATTTATGGACTGCAAGCATCTCGAGTTGAATAAACGCTGATAGTGTGATCAAAGATTTGTTTGCATGCATTTTGGAGAAGCCTCGATTTACAAGAAAAGTGAGTGGGAGCTCAGAGCATTTCCGATTATATGTAGATGACATATTGCTGATTGGAAATGATATAGAATTTCGATAGCATAAAGGGATACTTGAATAAGAGTTTTTCAATGAAAGACCTGAAGTTGCTTACATATTGGGCATCAAGATCTATAGGGATAGATCAAGACGCTTAATGGACTTTCACAAAGCACATACCTTGACAAAATTTTGAAGAAGTTCAAAATGGATCAAGCAAAGAAAGGGTTCTTGGTTACAAGGTGTGAAGTTGAGTAAGACTCAATGCCCGACCACCGCAGAAGATAGAGAGAAAATGAAAGATGTTCCCTATGCTTCAGCCATAGGCTCTATCATGTATGCAATGCCGTGTACTGCACTGTGTGCCTTGCTATAAGCTTCCAGCAGGAGGTACCAAAGTAATCCAGAGTGGATCATCGGATGGTCAAGAACATCCCAAATACCGAAAAGGACTAAGGATATGTTTCAGATATGGAGGTGACAAAGAGCTCATCGTAAATGGTTACGCTGATGCAAGCTTGACATCGATCCCATTTTCTAAATCGCAGAACGGATACGATTTACACTAAACGGAGGAGATGTCACTGGCGTTCTAAACAAAGTGTCGAGCGGGATCTACATGAAGCGGAGTACATAGCAGCTTCGAAGCAGCCGGATGAAGGAGTTCATATCCCATCTAGGTGTCATACCTAGTGCATCAGACCAATGAAGATCTTCTGTGACAATATCGTGCAATTGCCTTGGCAAAGGAATCCAGATTTCACAAGAGGACCAAGCATATCAAGAGACGCCTAATTCCATTCGGGACCAAGTCCGTGGGAGACATAGAGATTTGCAAGATACATACGGATCTAATGTTGCACCACGACTAAGCATCTTCCACGAGGAAAACATGATCAGCACCAAGACTCCATGGGTTAGAATCATTATGTAATCTAGATTATTGACTCTAGTGCAAGTGGGAGATCAAGGAAATATGCCCTAGAGGCAATAATAAAGTTATTATTTATTTCATATCATGATAAATGTTTATTATTCATGCTATAATTGTATTAACCTAAACATGATACATGTGAATACATAGACAAACTTAATGTCACTAGTATGCCTCTACTTGACTAGCTCATTAATCAAAGATGGTTATGTTTCCAGCCAGACATGTGTTGTCATTTGATTAACGGGATCACATCATTAGGAGAATGATGTGATTGACTTGACCCATTCCGTTAGCTTAGCACTTGATCAATTAGTATGTTGCTATTGCATTGTTCATGACTTATACCAAGTTCCTATAACTATGAGATTATGTAACTCTGCTACTAAAAGAACACTTTGTGTGCTACCAAATGTCACAACGTTATCGGGTGATTATAAAGGAGCTCTACAGTGTCTCCAAAGGTACATGTTGAGTTGGCGATTTCGAATTAGGTTTTGTCATCCGATTGCTCGGAGAGGTATCTCGGCCTCTTGGTAATGCACATCACTACAAGCCTTGCAAGCAATGTGACTAATGAGTTAGTTATAGAATGATGATTATCTAACGAGTGAAGAGACTTGCCAGAATGAGATTGAACTAGGTATTGGATACAATGATTGAATCTCGCAAGTAACATATCGATGACAAAGGGAACAACGATGTTGTTATGCGGTTTCGACCGACAAAGATCTTCGAGAATATGCGGAATCAATATGAGCATCCGTGTTCCGCTATTGGTTATTGACGGAAACTGTTCTAGGTCATGTCTACATAGTTCGAACCCGTAGGGTCCGCATGCTTAACGTTACGATGACATTTATATTATGATTTTATAGTTTTGATGTACCAAGGTTGTTTGGAGTCCCGATGTGATCACGGACATGACGAGGAGTCTCAAATGGTCGAGACATAAAGATTGATATATTGGAAGCCTATATTTGATATCGAATCGCTCCGTGAAATCAGGATATTACGGAGTACCGGGTTACCGACTCCCGGGGTTAATAGGCCTCATGGGCCCGAGGGAGAAGAGGAGAGCGCCGGGCAGGTCGCGCCGCCTCCCCCTAGTCCAAATAGGACAAGGAAGGGGGCCTTCCTCTTCCCTTCTTCCTTCTCCAACAAGGCAAGAGGGGGAGGCATTCCTGCGGGGAGTAGGACTCCTCCAGCGCACTCCCTAGGGCCGCCGCACATCCCCCCCTTTATATACGAAGGGGGGCACCCCATGACACACAAGTTGATCTTCGGATCATTCCCAGCCATGCGGTGACCCTCCACCATATTCCACTCGTCATATCGTAGCGTGCTTAGGCGGCCTTCACGGTAGAACATCATCACCGCCACCACGCCGTCGTGCTGATGGAACTCTTCCCCACACCGCTGGATCGAGTTCAAGGATCGCCATCGAGCTGAACGGTGTGAACTCGAGGTGTCGATATTCAGACTTGGATCGGTCGGATCATGAAGACGATATTCAATATCGAGCAATTGCCTTAGCGGGAATCCAGATTTCACAAGAGGACCAAACACATCAAGAGACGCTCAATTCCATCCGGACTTAGTCCGTGGGAGACATAGATTTGAAGATACATACGGATCTGAATGTTGCGCACCGCTGACTAAGCCTCTTCCACGAGCAAAACATGATCAGACCAAGACTCCATGGGTGTTAGAATCATTACTATGTAATCTAGATTATTGACTCTTAGTGCAAGTGGGAGATCAAGGAAATATGCCCTAGAGGCAATAATAAAGTTATTATTTATTTCCTTATCTCATGATAAATGTTTATCATTCATGCTAGAATTGTATTAACCTGAAACATGATACATGTGTGAATGCATAAACAAACAACATGTCACTAGTATGCCTCTACTAGACTAGCTTGTTAATCAAAGATGGTTATGTTTCTAGCCATGAACAAAGAGTTGTTATTTGATTAACAAGGTCACATCATTAGTAGAATGATCTCGATTGACATGACCCATTCCATTAGCTTAGCACTCGATCGCTTAGTATGTTGCTACCGCTTATCCATGACTTATACATGTTCCGTAACTATGAGATTATGCAACTCCGCTACGGAGGAACACTTTGGTGCTACCAAACGTCACAACTGAATCGGGTGATTATAAAGGAGTACTAGGTGTCTCCAAAGGCGATGTTGGGTTGGCGATTTCGAGATTAGGTTTTGTCACTCCGATTGCTCTGAGAGGTATCTGGGCCTCTCGAATACATCATCAAGCCTTGCAAGCAATACAACTAATGAGTTAGCTGTGAGATGATGTATTACGGAACGAGTAAAGAGACTTGCCGATAACGAGATTGAACTAGGTATTGATACCGACGATCGAATCTCGCAAGTAACATACCGATGACAAAGGGAACAACGATGTTGTTATGCGGTCGACCGATAAAGATCTTCAGATAATATGTAGGAACCAATATGGGCATCCAGGTCCCGCTGTTGGTTATTGACGGAGACGGTCTCGGTCATGTTACATTGTTCTCGAACCGTAGGGTCCGCGACGCTTAAGGTTTCATGATGCTATTATGAGTTTATGTATTTTGATGTACCGAAGAAGTTCGAGTCCCGATGTGATCACGGACATGACGAGGAGTCTCAAATGGTCGAGACATAAAGATTGATATATTGGAAGCCTATATTTGAGTCCGGAATGGTTCCGGTGAAATCGAATTTACGAGTACCGGAGGTTACCGAACCCCGGAACTAAATGGGCCTTAGTGGGCCTCGAGGAGAAGAGGAGGGGCCGGCAGGCAGGCCACGCCTCCCCTAGTCCGAATAGGACAGGATGGGGGCGGCGCCCTTCCTCTTCCCTCCCCAATCCTACTCCAACTAGAAGGGAGTCCTACTCCTGGGAGTAGGACTCCTCGCGCCTCCTCTAGGCCGCCGACTCCCCTCCCTCCTTTATATATCAGGGCAGGGGGCACCCTAGAACACACAAGTTTGATCTCGGATCGCCTTAGCCGGGGTGCCCCCTCCACCATAT